>OY728156.1:484489087-485739087 GCA_963277665.1 Viscum album | reverse complement strand
ATTTTTATCTTTGAGAAAACATTTGTCTAAATGGGTTTTTATTTTATTTTTCAAAATTATTTTAAAATTAATTTCTACCATTTCAAGGAATTTAATAATATTATATGGATTATATAACTTGAATCATAAAAATAAATATTAGGATATAAGGTCAACTTATTTATTGGTCATAATAAATAGTAACTGGTAAATATTTATCGACTCAGTTAAGGGTAAAATGAGTTATAATAAAGTGGTAAGGATTCAATATAACATAGAAAACTTAGTTAAATATCACTGGTTGGTTGTATTTCAAGCATACCCATATCAACTTCTAAACTATAAAAACTTGTATAATCTTGAATTCAGTAAGATATATATTATATAATAAAGTTTCAATTATTAACAAGTTTTCCACCCACCTCAATTATAATAGAAATCCTCCTATCCAATCTTCTCTACACATTTGGTGCCACATAATAGGAGAAAAACCTTCCAAAATTTCTTTTTCTTGAATTATATGTTATGATATTCTCAAAATAATACTTCATTAAGGATTATGTTGCAAGACAAAGGAGTTTATCAAAAGAAGAGGTATATATTATTATCAAGATTTTTCAAGTTTCTTTATTATTAAACCCCCTAAAATTATTCAATAATAATATTAAAAAAATCAATTAATATATTAACCAATTGATATATTTTAATTCTGATGTTTTATCCATTTTCCTTTACATTTCTATATTATGGAAACATAGCGTAGTAATTCTTTTTTCATCACATATTTACTTGGACAGACATGAATATAAAATTAATAAATATATATTATATTTATGACATAATTATAATTCTTAAAATATAATCTATCATATAATTTTTATCACCCTCAGTTTCAAGTAATAAACCTTTTATTTATGTTGTTGAAGTATATAAAGTGTTTGGGTGAAGTTTGGGAGGGTTTGGAGAACTTTAGGAATGTTTTGGGGAATTTTTATTTGTGAATGATTTGATCATGGTTATTATAAGCAATGAAAATCCTATAGGAAACTGTGGAAGGTGAGACAAAGGATTTTGATTTGGTGCACGATTAGGCGCACGATTTTTTTCAAACCATGTGTCCACCTAGGAGTAGCTGAGAAAAGTGAAATAGAAGGGAAAACACAGTAGGAGAATGGTTTGTCTAATCATGTGAGCCAACCGTATGTGGGGGATATTTAGAGGTAGAGGATGGTGCATATTTAGTGCACAATTTTCCTAAATGTGCGACCTGACCACACGTTGTTAAAAGTTAGATCTTAAAAAAGTGGATCTAACTCGGTTGTATCCCAAATCCCCTCATTGTTTTACTATTTTCAATACTAAGTTATATTTTATTTCTCCCAAAGGTTGTGGAGACTCTCCCCTTCAATCCAGAAGCTATCAGGTGTCCAATCTTGGTGTGTTGAAGCCCAATTCCCTTGGTAAGTCTCTGTTTTAGGTGGTTTTCCTTAGATTTACTTCTCTTCCTTATCTTGGATTCATAGATATAGTTAGTTTTGGATATATATATATATATATGATATTTTATGCCAATCATGATGATGTTTATCTATTTTGATGTTAGGGAAAGAGTTATAAGGGGGGGTTTGGATATTTGACCTGTTTTTGTTGAATAATTCATACTATTCTTTGTTTTCTCTATAATTCCCAAGGTAGGTGGCTTCACTGTCAACACATCTTATTAGAACATGAAATATTATTCTCAAATTGATTTAATTTTATGAAATTAATTGTGAAATTTTTGATCAAATCATGTTATAAACCCTCTTTAGTGATGGTTTGTGGATTGTGGAAATCAGTTGTTGTGAAAAGTGATTTGTTTATGAATTTTAAAATGATTATTTTGAAATGTGTATTTTTTTATTAATGGAAATGGTTCTTTGTAAAGGATTTCAATAAAAATGTTTTTTTAAATGTATTGAAATTTTTGTTTTTTAATGGTTTTATAACACATGGGTTTATGTGAGTTCATGATTTCTATGTCGCTCTGAATAAAGGGGCATGCACTATTAGGGTACAAAGGGATATAACCCTAGATAATGGGAATGTGTTATCAGGGATAAAGGAAATTGGCCACTTTTTGATGGATTAGTGGATGTATGATAAATCATTCATAAGTATGTAACTATCACAAAAGTATGCATGTGTGGTTGTGTGTGTGATTCATCGATTGGGTTTGCCAAAAAGGAATGTGAAATGGTTTAAATAATTATTAGGTTATTTTCCGTGGAAATTGTTTTGGTATGAAAAATGTTTTATATTTTGATATAAACTTATAAAATGTTTCAAAGTGTTTATGATATAAATGTTCTAACATGTTCTATCCTTATGGCATGAGTAGGGAATTAATTTGGGGAAAACCTACTGAGTTTCATTACTCATCGCTACTTTCCCACTTTGGTGCTTTTAAATATATTTCTTACTGAGACATAGGTAAAGGAAAAGTATCACATTTATTTAGTAGTGCCTCATGATACTTGGGTTGTTTTGTATAGTTGGATATTGTATCATGTTGGGAGCCATGGAGTCATGTATTTAGAGTATTTGAGATTTGTTAGTTTTTTCTTCTACTTTGTATTTGATATTAATGTTGTCTTCCCATTGGTAATATGATATGGTTTTTTTGTTTTGTTATACATTTATTTTTTTAACATTTTTATCATAAATAATAAATTGGTTTTTGTTATAGTGTTTTTAGTTTTGGTTGTTTTACTTTTAAAGGGTAAATTGTACCCCAGTTGTATTGAATCCCTTGGCATTCTTTCATGCCTTTAGAATCTTAGGGATGTCAGCTAAGGCCTATTAGGATGTCCACCTCAATTCAAGACAATGAGGAGGGGCATGATGTTACAAATAGTATCATCATGTTCGATTCTTAGCATGAAAATTATATCAGTCTTGGTCGGTCTAAATTTTTTGGGACAAATGGTATTGGTTGTTGTTCTTAGAGTTGAAATACGTTCTGTTTTTTTTCTTGAGTTGGGATGGAAGAAAGGAGTTGGATTCTCAGAACATGAAATATAGGGCATAAAAATACATATCTAACCAATTTATTCTTAAATTCAAGTTACTAGGGAGTTGTGTACATAAGTGTATTGGAGACAATTATAGGAGTTTTAATCTCATTGCCATGGGTTTAGCTAGTGAGATAAGCATGACATGAATTGATAGAAAAGATTTCCCACTAGGATTGCATATTTTATTTTGAGTAATGATTTATGATTTGATGAAACTATGTTAATTTTTTAAAAAGTATTGAAAAATTCGTTCAAATGTGATATTTTTAAAAGGTAATGGTTTTGGTATTTTTAAAATGGTATGATTTTCAAAATCAAGGTGGCATTTTAAAAAATGGGTTGAAAAAATTAAATTGTTGATTTTTTGGAAAGAAATGTTGCATAATTGTGATGTGATAAATTTGAAATTATTAAGACTTTAGTTTCTAGAGATCGATAATTATGGAATTTACTGTTTTTATAGATAATAAGACTTTGTATGTGTAGAATAAACCAACCAGAAGAAGCTTCTGAGAATGTGGTTGCACCTAAGCCACAGGTGAACCAATAGCTGGTTCAGAGTATAGTCGAAGCTTTCTAGGATATGGATTGAGGGAATATTAGGGGTGAATCAAGGAAAGTGAATCATTCTATCCAGTTATAGAAACATAATACACCCATCATTTAGGGTGATTTAGAACCAAATAATTCATAGGTGTGACTAAATATAATGAATCAAATCTTTTATTTCCTAGGAACACTAGCTGAGTAGAAATTCAAGTTGGTGATGTACATGCTAGAAGATCTTGCATGCCAGTGGTGGGATTTATTAGTCCCAACTAAATTAGACCATGGAATGGCATGGGAAGATTTTAAAGAATTTTTTAATAAAAAATTATATTCTCATACATTCAGGATTTCATGAATGAAATAATGTTTTAGATTGAAGAAGGATAACCTCTCGGTGACAGAGTATGCGACTAAATTTTTTAGTCTAGTCCACTTCGCACTCAAATTTGATGCAAGTGTTTCCTTGAAGTCACACTTTTTTGAATTGGGGATGATTCAGAATATTCTCCCAAATGTTTATTTACTTTGTATAATGGATTATACAAGGATGGTCAATAGAGATATGGTGGAAGAAAGGGACATGTCAGGAGTTACGGGTGGAGGAATCATGTTGATACCTATATGAAATAGTGGTAACTCGAATTCTAGAATAAGCAGAAGAGGGAAACATATTTCCAAGGTGGGAGTATGAATCAAAATTAGATGGTTGGATCAATAAATCTTCCTCCATGACCTAAGAGAAAATATGTATGTTTTCAATGTGGATTGTTCAAATGCATGAAGTAATAATTTATGGAACCACCAAGAGAATGAAAAAAATTCAACCAGATGGGGAATCTTCAGCGCTATTGTCACAATGCTCCAATGTAGGGTGTTTAGAACACATATCATGTGTCATAGACATCATATGATTCAATAGGATGAGAGAAAAAATACCTATCACCAGTACAACTAAGGTAAACATGGTGATTCCAGAAATACCATGAGTCCTTATCAAGGGAAATCTCAATAGGGAAATAAAGAATATAGTGCAATGAGTAAGAAATTATATAGAACTGAATAAGTGATTCTTGATGATAAATCTAGAAAATAGATGGTGAGAAGTATGATTATTTTTAATTTTACCCTTATTAAATATTTTTTTGATATATATGCTTCCCATTAGTTTGTTGTTTGTCATACTATTGATTTTCTAGGTTTAAATGTTGAGATAATGGATTCTGTTTTGAATCTTCAAAATCCTCTTGGTCAAAGAGAATGTCAAACCTTTTTGTAGATATTGTTCTATAACTGTTGATAGAGTAGAGTTGATATGGGATTTCTCTATTCTTGAGATGGTTATCTATGACATAATCATTGGAAGGGATTTGATGAAATTGTTTGAGGATCACATCGACTGGTATACCTGAAGAATTATTTTTAAAACTAATGATGGTGTCAAACATCTCTTTACGGGAAATTAGAATGTAAAGGTAGGTGAAATGGACTTTTTTGAACTAGAATTTGGAACAATCTCATATCATTTAGAATTTTTTACTTTGGAATCGATATAATAAATTAAGAATAGTTGTTTTCCAGTGGTTGTTGATTTGTTTATAGATGTTTTTTCCAAGAATTTCTAATAGTTCCCACCCACAAGAGAATCAGAGTTTACGATTGATCTATTTCTAGGGAAAAATACTATTTAAATTCCATATTATCAAATGGAACCAATAGAATGAAGGAAATTTAAAGTGCAGTTGGAAGAGCTAGAAAGAAAAGGGATCATTCAGACTTGCACGTCTCTGTGGACAACACATGTCATGTTGGAAAAAAAGGAGGATTAAACTCTTTAGTTGTGTGTCAATTATCATAATCTTAACCTAGTTATAATAAATAATAGATATCCACTTCCATGAATTGATGATATATTTGATCAATTAAGGGTATCTCAGTAGTTATCTAAGATTGACTTGTGCTAAGGATATCACTAATTTCATGTTCAGAAGGATGATATTCCAAAGACAGCTTCATGAGTATATATAGCCATTAAAATTACGTGGTTATGCCTTTTGGTCTTAATAATTCACCATCAATCTTTATGAAATTGATGAATTGAATATTTCAAAGGTAACTTGATTATATTTTGGTGTTGTTTATGGATGACATGTTGGTGTATTCAAGGATAAGGGTTTTGCGTGTGCAACACCTAACGATAATATTGGTAATTTTGTGGGATCATCATATATATTACAAACTCTCAAATTATTTTTTTGTATACATGAAATATTTTTACATGGACATGTTATCTCTAAAAGTTGTGTTTCTATGGATCCATAAAAGATAAAGGTTGTTGTCTCATGAAACCACCAAATAATGTCTTTGATAATCATGTTTTCCTTGGTCTAGCTGGTTAGTACCAACATTTTGTTTATAATTTTTCACAAATATATTATCCTATGAAATCTTTGACATAGAAAAATAATTCATTTTAATAGAATGATGAATGTTATAAATACTTTAAATAGATGAAAATTCTACTTACATTAGCACCAATCTTGATATTGTTGGAATCAGGATAAGGGTAAATGGTGTATCATGATGATTCCATATCTAGGCTGGGATGTGTTCTCATGCAAGGATAGAATGTTATTTCTTAAGGATTGATATACTTATAGTTTCATGAGAAACACTACCCAACATTAGATTTGGAGTAAGCTATTTTAGTCTATAATTTGAATACTTTGAGTCATTACCTATTTGGTGAGAAATTTATAGTGTTTATAGACCATAAGAGATTAAAAGAAATTTTATCACAAATGGACTTGAACATGGGACAAATAAGATTGATGGAGTACCTCCAAATGATAGAATTTGACTTGATGTATACACCAAGTAAAGGAAATTTAGTGGTAGATGCATTGATCAAAAAGTCATATGCTCAGTTGGAAAAGAGGCTTCATATCTATAGAAATTGATGTCGGTCATAGATGACATGCACATGGATTGTGAATATCAAGGTAGTTATATGGTTTCATTTCTAGTTTCTCTTATTTATAATTCAGTTAATATAGTTAAATAGGAGAAAACATGTGATTTAGAATGTGTTTTTATAAGGTAAAAACTCAATGGTGGGGAGACCATTGAAGGTTGTAATATGGAAGGGGGTTTTGTGGTTTCCCAGTCAGATGGTCATACCTATGTATTTTTAGGATCAACTTATTCATGATTACAACCATTCAAGATGGTCCATTCATCTTAGAATATAGAAGATATATATGGCATTGAAAGCATCATTTTGGTGGATCTGTATGAAAAGAAGGGTGGATGAGTTTTTTTTAGATTCTTAACTTGTTATTATGTTAAGGTAGAACATCAGTGGTTAGTAGAGATGTTATAGTATTTTCATATTCCTATTTGTATATGGGAATATATAGACATGGATTTTATAATAGTTCTCCCATGAATGGTTCAGAAACACGATTCCAAATGCTGATAGTGGATCATCACACAAATTCATCCCATTTAATCCCAATTTGTGAATATCATATAGTGGAAGATTTTTCAAAAATATATATCTGAGAAGAGATAAATAGTAACGACATTCCAATTTCGATAGTATCAGACTGAGATCTATGGTTTACATCTTTTTGTAACTCCTTACAGTAAAACCTTGGGACTCAGTTGACTAAGAGTATGGCATATCATCCTTAGATGCATGTACAATCTAAAAAGAAGATAAAAATGTTGTAAGACATGTTGTGGTCTTTTGTGATGGATTTTAGAGTATCATGGGAGGATAACATACCGTTAGTGAAGTTCTCATATAACAACAGTTATCATGCCTCAATACATATGGCTCCTTTTGGAGCATTTTGTGGGTGTCCTTATTATTTTCTACTTTGTTGGGTAGAAACAACTAATACTTCACATGTAGGGCCGAGCCTTTTCCATGAGACAATGCAGAAGATTTAGTTGATCAGAAAGAGGATAGAGATAGTTCAAAGTCCTTATAAATCCAATGAGGGTCATTATCAATGGTATTTTTCATTCTAGGTGAGTGATATTGTGTTCTTTCAAATATCTTCGAGGATTGGGCATCGTCATTTTGGGAACCAGGTTAAGTTATATCCTTGATACATAGGACTTTTGAGATACTTGAATGGGTTAGTGACGTGGAATATCGGTTGGATTTTCCCCCCATGGTTTAGTGTAGTGCATAATATGTTTCATGTATCTCATTTGAAAATACATTAGCCTGTTCAGGACCATGTGTTTTGATGAGATCACATTGACCTAGAGTCAGATGCTTCATTGGTTTGTATGCTGGTATAGATTATGGATAGGAAATAGAAAGTCTTGTATGGTAAAATCATCAGTATAGTGTGGGTTTTTTTGTAAACATGGTTGGATTCATGAAGAAACTTGGTAATGGGAGAAAGAAATTATCAAATAATGGCCCGAACACTTTTAGTAAAGTGGTGGTTTTCTAGTTTCCATGGGAGGAAAGGCCAATGGCGAGGAGAATATAGCACCCTTAGTTTTAATTAAGTAACCCTTTTTTTTCTATTTAAGTATATATATTTTTTGGGTAATTTTTTGGTGGGTCTGGAGAACTTTTGGAATTTTTTTTGGGATTTTCTAATGGTTCACGGTTTGAGAATGTTTAGAAGAAACTGGGAAAGTTTAATAAGAAACTGTGAAATGTGAGATAGAGGATTGTGGTTGGTGCACAGTTAGGAGCATGGTTTTTTAAAATATAAGGCCACATAGATTTAATAGTGAAAAGTTAAATATAGGAAAAACATGGTTGGAACATTGTTTTTCTAACCGTGAGATCCAACCATGTGAGGGGTTCTTAGAGGCAGAGGTTGGCGCACAGTTGGAACACACTTTGCCTAACCGTGTAACCCAACTGAGCATAGTTAAAAGTTAGATCCTAAAAAGTGTATGTAACTTGTTTTTACCCCAAATACCATATTTTCCACTATTTTTGAGCCTAACTCATATTTTCTTCCACTTCAATCCAATGGAGACTCTTCCCATTAGTACAGAAGAAATCTAAGGGAAAATCATAGTACGTTGAAGCCTGGTTCTCTTAGCAAGCATTTGTTTTAGGTGGGTTTCCTTAGATCTACTTCTCTTACCTATCATGAATTTATAGATATAATACTTTGGGAATATATATATGTGTGTGTGTGATATTTTATTCCAATCATGATGATATTTGGCTATATTGATGTTAGGGAAAGAGATCTAAGGGGTTTTTTAGAGATTCAACCCAGTTTTGTTTAAGAATTCATGTTATTCTTGTTTTTTCCATAATTCCTTAGGTATGTGGATTCAATATGACTCTTATTATTAGTATCTGAAGGTTTAGTTTCAAATTTATTGAATTTCATGAAATTTATTGTGAAATTTCTGTAAATTTCATGGTATAAACCCTCTTTAGTGATGATTTGTGGATTGTGGAAATTAGTTGTTATGAAAAGTGATTTGTTTATGAATTTTAAAATGATGATTTAAAAATGTGTATTTTTTTTATTTATGGAAAAAAATTGATATGTTTTCAATAAAAATGATGTTTTATTGAAATGTATTGAAATAGTTGTTTTAACATGGTTTTTTAACATATGGGTTAGTGTGAGTTCATGCTTTCGATGTGACCCTGAATAAGGGGAATGCACCATTGGGAACAATGGGGCATGAACTTGGATAAGGGGTGCATGTCATTGGGGAATAAGGAGATTTTCTACGTTTTTATGACATAGTGGATGGAAGATAAAATTCTCATGAGTATGGAACATTTAGTAAATCATGTATGTGTGGATGTGTGTGAATTGCAGATTAGGTATGCCAAAAAAGAATATGGAATAGTTTAAAGAGTTGTTCGGTTGTTTTCCTTGGAAACTATTGTAGTATGTAAACAGTTTTATATTTTGATACAAAATGATAAAATATTTTAAAGTGCTTATGATATAAATTTTCTAACACGTACTATATAAGTGGTGTCATAAGGGAAGCCATTTGGAGAAAACCTATAGATTTTCATTACTCACCCCTAATTTGGAACTTTTCTACCTTTTCATATATTTTTTACCAAGACATAGTTAAAGGGAAAGTATCACATTTCTTAAGTGGTTCCTATTGATACTTATTTTTTTTGTGGAGTTGGATCGTTGAGTATGTTGGGAGCTATGGAGTCATGTATTTGGAGTCTTTGAGATTTGTCAGTTTTGTCTCCCACTTTGTAGTTGATATTGATGTCAGTTTCCTCTTAGTACTCTTATATGGCTGGTCTGTTTTGTTATACAGTGATATGTATTACATTATTATCATGAATCATATAGTGTTTTTGGTTATGTTATTTTTTGTTGTGGTTGTTTTACATTAAAAATAAAAAAAAACTCCCAATTGTATTGAATCCTTTGGAATTTATTTCCAGCGTTTGGAATCTTTGGGTTGTTTCTTAATGTCTAGTAGAAATTCAACCTCAAATCAATCCAATTAGGGTGTGATGTTAAAATCTTCTTACCCTTTCATCCATTTGAAAATGATAACATTGTATGTGCGTATGTGAGAACCACCACCTCCACAAATCAATGTGAGTTTTTTTCTTTTACCAAAATGAATGGAAGATTATAAATTTTTGTTATAACACTTTAAAAATATATTCCTAAAATTATTAACATTCTGGAGATGATGGAACCATATCATAAAACCTTTAACATGATCAATATACCAAATTAATTTAGGATAAATTATCTGAAAAACTTTAAAAAGTCAATGCAAACAAAAACTATTGAATGAATAGACACCAAATTATTGTCAAGGGATCATAAAAAATTTAATATAGATGAAAATAGTTATTAATAATGTATTTAATAAATTCAAATTTATTATTACAGAGGATATAACACATTCTACTAAACATGAATTCAAGGTAAAGATATTTCATCTCAATTCCACTCAAATGATAGAAATTTTTTATTATGCATCCAATCTATTTTATATGGTTTATATATTGCACCATTGATATATTATATCATAAATTACTCTTTATTCATGGTATGTAAATTCTTAATTCTTGTTTTCTCTTTTAAGGGGTTTCAAATCAAATGTTATTAAATCCATAAAGGTTTATCTTATAATATCACCCTTACTTGGAATTGTTTATGTTTAAATTTATATTGGAAGAATTATATTCTCTTTTATATTCTTAAAAACTATCTATTTAATACTCTGGTTATTTTTTTGGTTTCCATGTTTTCTTCCTACCTTTCCACTCTTTGATACTTTAAATGACTGAAAAATTGTTTATAAGAAAAATCAACCATATCTCCCTTTTTCTGTCAGGAGTATTTATCTTCCATATACATGTTCTTCAAATTATTTTATATAATTTTTTTCTACTTTTAAATGATTAGAAATTTAATTTTTTAATAAATTTTATTTTTTTAAAAAGGTTTAATTGGAATTTATTAACTTTCTATGAACAATTAATTTTTTACTTTTACAAATGTGTGAAATGAATGATCATTTTAATGTATATGATGTTGAATACTTTTCTCACCTCTATGAATATTATTTTCAATTTAAATTCCTCTAAAGTTTTTAATAGATTTTAAAATAAAATCCATTTTATAATATTTTGTGAGTTTTTATTTTTTATTTTAAAATAAAAATATATTAATTTTTAAAATATTGATATGAATAATTGAAATGATTTTTAACTTAATTTATAAAAAATGTTATGAAAGCATTATGAAAACTTCTATTTAATGTTACAATTCTATTTTCCTCCCTGATTCTCAAAATAATCTTCTTTACTTCAAAACCATCATTTTTGAAGAACTCAATGGGTTTCTATCATGTTATCTAAGACACTCCATAATTCATTGGGCATTACTTTCTTATTTATGTACATATTTTCATTTTCACATATATATTCAATATTATTTCCCCTACTTTGATATTTTATTAACTGTATACCATTTAAATATATGGTATTAGTTAAATAGATGTTGTTATTAAAGTTATTTCATTTACATGGGAAATATCAATGTTTAGTATTATTAATTCAATTCATATATATATTTATTTATTTATATTGTATATTAATTATGTACTATATTATTGATTCAATATATAAGGAACTAATTAAACATATGTAAGTGGTAGGTGGGGCCTAGTTATATATATATCCCCTCAATGCATTGATAGGTCTCATAAGACAAATTTTTTAAAATATTTGTTAGGTATTTGGTGTATATATACCCATTACTTGATATTTCTCGTCATAAGACCTTAATAGTAAGGTTTATGATTTCATGGATTTAGGTATTGATAGTAATATCATAATGTTTGAAATTCTATATTTCATTCATTATAATTCTAGTTATCTTTATCCATGTGATTATTATATTGATATTTTACATGGATATACTTTGAATCGTAATTTTTTGATTAAATGGAATATATATTGATTTTACACTCTACTATATTGTTAATGTATTATCTACTTATGGTTGATTATATTTTATTATTTCCCTTTGTGAGTATCTAATCCCAACCAATATTATGTTTTCCTTTCTCTAAGATATGAATAATGAATCTTTAAATGATATTCAAGGATGAAATAATGTTTTTCAAGATATGAATTATTTTTATAATGTAATATGGAAATAATATATGTATTTAGTCTCAAATTAATACTAAACTAACTAGTCCTTTATGTCATGATCCCTTTTATATTATTCTAATGTAATAAAGTAAACAATGAAAATAGGTTATTAGAGTCAATACCATTATAGCTAGTATCATTGTAATTTTAGTTTGACCCTTGGTAACTAGATTTTTTGAAAAATATAACTAGCATGAGAATTAAGATAATACCATAGATCGTGAAATAAATTTTAGTGGTTTTTATGTTATGGATCAATATTATTAATTCTATTAAATAATTATTTATATTCCATTATTTAGATATGGTTCCTAGAATAATAAAGGTAAATTATATCATCACCTGTAGTTAATATATGGATTTATCCTATGATAAAGTCAATACAACAAGTGATAGATCTAAGTAGATCATTTCCATATTAGGTAAATTAACCCCGGTTATGAAAAATAATATTTCCCATAAAAAATAACCTTCCATTACATAGGATGGTGCACCTATTTTGGGATTCTTTATGTGATAGAAGCCTTCATCCTTTAATAGAACTACTAATTCATTGTAAGATAATAAATAGATCAAGTAACATGAAGTGATATTCCTTTCTTTGGGAAGTAATGAAAGGGAAATTTTATTTTGGAAGTATATTTTTTAAATTGATATGATGATAAATGGTTTTCATTGATCCAAAATACTAAATAAGATGATGAAATAGAAAGTATGGAATATAAAACTTTTAACATGATATATTTTTGAGAAATATTTTCCTTGAGAGCAATGAGCTATAATAGAGAGGAATATCCCTAACTTAAATGATAAGTAATAGGAATTTGTTTTTATGAATATGAGACCATATTAACAATATTATCAAGGCATGCAACAAACTACATACGTAATCTAGAAATCAAGATTGATTGTTTCATTGATGGGATGAATCCTAGCCTTTGAAGAGAACATTTCTCCCAAAAATTTTCACTAAATGATGATATAGTATTATGTGATATCGGGATAGGGAAATAATATTCCTATTTTTATATATTCAATATAAATCAATAAAATAATAAGTCTAATGAGGAACAAGGAAAAATTAATACATCAAAGAAGATAAAATTAAATATGGGAATTTCATAATGTGATATTTGTGGAAAGAAACGTCATCATAAATTCTTAAAGGGAATGATATTTTATTACAAGTGTAGAGATAAGGTCCATTTAGATCATGAATAGAAGGGAAAGAAATAGTAAATTGTTATCTAATGCTTCATCTATTGATAAATGATTCATTATTTAGACCAATTCCCCAAGCATCATGGGATCCTACCATGGAAGAGGAAAAGTGGGGAAGACCAAGATTATGTGATCACTATAGATCAAATTTAAGTTCTTAAATACTTGGTGTAAAGTACATTGATCATAAAATCATGGTTAGCTAATTATTTATTTGATTTTGTATCTTCACACTATTTTATGTCTTCCATGTTTTCTAATAACATTAAATCATTCCCTATTATATTAATAAGTTAGTTTTTAATCAATAATCCTAGTTGAAATCTTATTTCAACAAGGATATACCTTTAATAATCCATTATGATAAATATATATGCCTTATTTGAAAACTTGGTTATTATACCAATGGTTTACTTTGATATAATCCTTAGTATAGATTTTATTTCAAATTATAATGTGAATCTTTATTTCTCAGAGAATAAGATTACTATTCATGATGGAAATATGGAATCCCTTTTTTCTACATGGGTGACTACATCATTATAATTGTCTCCAGATCCACCTCCTATAGATTACTATAATAAAATTATAG
The DNA here is from genome assembly GCA_963277665.1 of Viscum album. Classification (NCBI taxonomy): domain Eukaryota; kingdom Viridiplantae; phylum Streptophyta; class Magnoliopsida; order Santalales; family Viscaceae; genus Viscum; species Viscum album. The sequence continues at coordinate 485,725,028 of OY728156.1, read as the reverse complement.
GAAAATAAGAGAAATCACAAACTATGGATGGAAAAGGTAACCTTATAATTGATGATGAAAATATTTTATAGGAATACAATGATGTGTTTCCCAAAGGGATACCTAGACATTCACTCAAGCATGACGTTGAGTTTTTCATTGAACTACTACCTCATAAAAAACCTATATCTAAGACACCCTATATAATGGATATAAGGAAATTCGTGGAACTGAAGAAACAAATAAAAAATTTATGTAATAATATATTCAATTTCCCTAATGATTCACCTTATGGATTTCCATTTCATTTTTTCTTAAAAATTATGGGTTTATGAGGGTTTTCATCGATTATAGGGAAATAAATTCCATCACTATAAAGAAAAAGCATCAACTAACTCGTATTTATAGATTTTTTTATCAGTGTTAAGTTGAAACATATTCTTCAAAAATTGATAATCATTATAGGTATCATACATTATGAGTAAGAAAGGAATATATTTCAAATATGACATTTCTCACAAGGTATGAACATTATAAGTTTACAGTACTACCCTTTTGATTGACTAATGCACCCACTATTTTTATGTATTTTATGAATAAAGTATTCAATGGTTATATTTATAATTTCATTGTGGTATTTGTCAATGGTATCTCATAATACTATATAATCTATTAATATCCTAAAATCCATTTGAGAATAATTATTTAAACTTTCAAAGGAAAATAGTTATATTTGAAATTTAGTAATTGTAAATTATAGATAAAATAAGTTCCTTTTATTATCCATATTGTCTCCATGGATGGATTATTAGTTGGTCATTAAAAGATAAAATATAGGTAAATAATTTACCATGCCAATTAATATAACTGAGATACATAGTTTTATTGGATTTTTAGGTTAATATCAATGATTTGTTTAAAAAAATTCAATTAGTTAACCCATTAACCAAGTTTACATTTAAAGGTGTTAAGATTATATGGATTGAATAATGTAAAGAATGTTTTCAAAATCTTAAGGGTAAATTGGCCAATGCACCTATAATGAATCAAGCATAATATACATAGATATTACATCTTTTCAATGAATATTCAATATATCTCCCAAATAAACATGCCAAAGTATCATAAAGGTTTAGTGTACTTAGAGACTAGATATATAAAAATATTATTTAATTATAGTATTTATCATATCAAAGATATTTCCTTATATAAGTCACCCTTATAGACCTATCTCACTTTAATACTTCCATAAAAAACATAGGAAGGAAAACATAAGAAAGGGTGATATCAAATGATTAGTAAGGGTAAACATGATAGAGATAAATCATAATAAAGAATAAGATTATCATAAGGGTATGATAAAATTATCAAGTGAATGTTCTTAACATCAATATTCATTCCCAAAGAATCGTAGATCATAAGAGTTAAAATCAATTCATATCCCAAAACATGATCAATAAAGGTTTCAAATCATTAATCATTATCCAAGAGTTGTATCATAGAAATGTGGCATCATAAGAATAGTATATCATAATATTTTTAACATAGATAATTTTAATCATGTACACACATAATCTTGTGAGATTAGCTATAAATAAATCATACTCACACATCAAAATTTGATCGTAGCTAAATTACATTCGCGTCCATGCATAATCTTTTGAGCATAACTAGAAGAAATCATAATCAAACATAAAAAATGTGAATAGAGTTATTTTTAATAATTTCTACTCTTATCATAATAATATTAAGAGATATAAATATCACAATACCTAATGCATTCAGGGTATATTACGAACCCAACCATCACAAAATCATAATACATACATATGTATTCCACAAGGTCTTGAAAATGTTTATAATTTTTATATATCTTAACATGTGAAAATAAAATGGGTTTCATCAAGATTTATTCATTATAATAAAAAAAATAGAGAATGAATAAGGAATTTATTATTAGATCATTCCCCTAATGAATAATAAGTAAATTCAAAGGATGTTTTCATATATGAAAATACTTTTAAAGATTACTGGATCATTTTCGAGGAAAATACCCTTTCTATTTTGAAATCACTTATTTAAAATATAAACAATTTCCTATATATTTAGGAAACAATTTATTTTAAAATAATCATGTAATATTGTAAAAGAATATTTTTATTTAAGTATACTCGTTATGGAAGTAAAATCTATTTTTATGGTATATGTTAAAAAAAAGATTCCATTCAAACCTTTGGTAAAATGTACATTGTTCATAAAAAGACAAGAAGATTCATATTATACCATTTTATAGAAAGTAAAAATTACTAAAAATGAATTTAATATATAATTTTATAATATTAAAAATATTATTGAAATTTTTTTAAAAATAATATGGACATGGAAGAAAAATATTTCTGACCAAATTAGTAAATAAAGTCTATTTTTTATTTAAAGCAATTTCTAGATCATTTTAAGTACTAAAGATAATAAAATAGTAGAATTATTTTAAATTTACTTGAATAATATGAGTCTAAAAAAATTAATTAGTTTTATCTGATAAAGATTATATAATTTCCTCAATAAAAATTTAAGCATAAACAATTCTGATTAAATTGGGATTGTAAAATAAATCACTTACATCAAGTCTTAACTTTCTTCATACACGCTCAAAACTATTTTATAATAAATATAAATTTATTATAAAACTATTCTCGAACCATATTCATGAAAAAATTACTATGTACCATTTTGTGATAATTTTGAATTATCCTTTTATCAAGAATTCTAACTTAAAATGGACATTTAGGTGAAAAACAATCAATTTTTCATGCTTGTTTTGGTTCGATGGTTCTGGTCCTTGCACCTTGGTCATGGTTTTATGTTACCAAGAATCTAAATAATAACATGTGAATTATATTTATTCATTAGATTCAATTTTATAATGTCACATCCCAAACTAGTTTAATCTATAAATAGTAACCAAACTGGTTAGCGATAAGTCCTTAGGCACACCTCCTCATATGTCAAAGGATTTCAACTAACAGAAAGGGTTAATGGTAGTATAATGGGAAGAATATACCATCTAGATTAGTAATAAATATAATAGAATAAAAAATAAATAAAATGCGCTGGAAGATAAATTATTCCAGAAATAATATTAAATGGCTAACAATACCAAGGTCAAATAATCTGATCATGCATGAACTCGCTGAGTCATAATACTAGTAGTCCACATATAGCAGGTAAAACATGAAATAGGATAGACAAATGAAACAAAAAATGAAACAATTACTGAAATCCTCTTGTAAGCCTGATTATATTTTTATCCCCCAGAACCAAGTCAAGTCCTATACCATAGTAAAGTAATATAAAAGAAGTCAAATCCCAAGGTCATATCCTATAATCAAGAGATCTGTGCAAGTACCAGGACATAGCCCAAATAGGGTGTGAGTAAAAACTAGTAGTCCACCACTAATGGTGTCTAATATATTCCATACAATGATTATAAAATTAATAGTGTGTAGGTATAATAAAATTAGGGTAGTAAAGAAATGATGAATGAATAAAAGATTTCAAGCATAGGTTCCCCATGGAACGCTAGGCCGACCATACCTACTTCTGTCTAAGATGAAATGTCTCTGAGCATTTTAAAATTTATATGAAAATTACTGGGACCTAAGTCTCATAACCAAGTAATCAATGTATAATAAAAATTGTATATAGATTTACAATTTCATGGAAAATTATGATTTAGAAAATGAGGAAAACCAAATAGCAGTCTTGCATGATACAAACTCATTTGAAATGTGAGATTGTCCAAAGTATTACAAGTAAGGAACCCATGTTTTTTCAATGATTATTATAATTCATTAAACTAATGATATAATCCAAGGCATTCAATGTTATGAACCCATGTTTCTATCATGGATTCATAATTAATTTAACCTATGATTCCATCCAATGAATTCCATGTAAGGAACCCAAGTATCACCCATGTATTTATAATTCATTTAAACTATGAGCCTGTCCAAGGAATTATTTATAAGAAACCCATGTATCACCAAAGTAATAACATATTTAACTTGACCTATGAGACCATACAAGGAATTCTGTGTCAGTAATCCAATTATCTCTCAAGGTGTAACATATTTTATTTAACCTAAGAGCCTATCCAAGGTATTATATATCAATAATCCATGTATCACTCAAGGTGTAATATAACCAGTAGGAACATTGCATTTAATAACTACACAAAGTCTATTAGAAACATCCATGAAAAAATTTACAATCAAAACATTCCTTCAACCATTTCATTTATTTTACCAATGAATACATCAACATAGTTAATTTCATTTAGCTATTCCATAAAAAATGAAGGCCCATACCTAAGGCAAGAATGATCAAAGGGGGTCATAGTCTAACCATTCTCATTTAATCACACAAATCAAGTAAATTTAGTAATTCAATCAATGGGATATAATACAACACACCTTAGAAGGGTATTTTGATAGATAGGAAAATCAAGTTCACACAAAACATTTACTATCACACACCCTAAGGGGTGGTTCATGCCAAATCCATAAACCTCTGATGAAATCAAGGGCCTCAGAGCCATGGTAAAAGAAATTAATTTATATGAGTCTCATATATAATTTAGGTCTTTTTTATCTAAAGTAATCCTCATAATTTAACAAGTTCTATGTGACATGGTAATTCCATTTACCTTTCATTTAAATAAAATCAACTATTTCCATTGTAAAGTAATGTGAACTCACTATAGAAGTGATTTAGTTATATATTCAAGGTATAAGGACCTAAATAAGTATATTAATATTCCACTTAAACAATATTAACCATTTTTTTTATATTTTCTAATCCAATACACATAAATGGTGGTTTAATTAGACAACATGGTAGAGAATTCACATGAATTTTAAACAACGTACCTTAAGGGGTGGTTCACATTGATGTAGGAAACCCCCAATGATGAAAATTAGGGTAAAAGGACAAAAAAATTAAAGGTGATAACAATTATTAATTTATTTTACATTCAATGGGAATTATATGGAAATTACGACACATGGAATAATGACACATAATATAAATATCTATACTTTTAGGGAAAACATGATACCACCTACCTTATACTAAGGATGCTTCACTCATAAAATATCGAACTTTGATTTAGGCTGGAACAAAGAGAAATTGAATAATTGGATAAACAAACTGAAAATAGGGAATATTAGTACACATATAAATTGAATCCAATATGATGAGTTAAACTAAAAAAAGAAATATGAGGAATGATAGAATAATTAAGAGGCTTCCAATGTGATGAATGAAGGTTGATTATGAGACTATATAAGGGAAGGTGATCAAATACTAGAGAAGATTCTTGGGTAGATTGATTGGATTCTATTGTTAAGGAATGTGGTAGAAAGAATAAGTGTTGAATTTTAGGGGTAAAAGTGGGAAACAATTGGAATTTCCCCCACTTTTAATGGGTACACAGTTGGGCTGCATGCTTTGACTAGTCGTGTGCCAATTATGTACCAGTATTATCAAAAGTTTCATTACCCATTCATGGATAGGAATATGGTTTAAAAAAATTCATTTCCCATGTGATGAAACTATCAAAGAGCCTCCCACCATGAACTTCTAGGAAAATAGTTAGAAAAACCGCGCACAAGCTTTCAACATTTCAATTTACTGGAGAGTTTTGCACGATTGTGTAGCCTTAGGTGCATGGTTTTACAAGGTATGTGAAACTCAATTATTTTACATGGTTTTATGTGACCTAATACAAATTTAAAAAAAAAACCTCGAGAATTATAAAAATAGGATACACAGTTGAGATGCACAGTTAGTACCAATAGTGTGCCAACCATGCGTGCATGGATGTCTCTCCTGGAATTGAGCTCTCAAATCCTGATGCTCTCAAAACTCATTAGAGATTATGATAAAAATATAAGGTCTTAAACCCCATAAAAAGCAATATTTTTAACGTGTTAAAATTTTCAAAATTCCATTTTGAATCACTATTCAACATTTGGCCCATCGACCAAACAAAAACTCAAAATCCTTTAGAAATTTCAACCTTTCCAAAACATGGGATCATACAAACTCCCCACCTTAGATCATATCATCCCCAAGATTATATAGGGAATAATTAAAACACCTTATAACCTACCTAAATCATAAATTTTGGATCAAACAGTCGTGTTTTGTTTTTAAACACCCAACACACCTCAAAGTATCACTTTAAACACATGGTATTTAAAACGTTAAAAGTCGAGCCAATGATCATAAATACTCACAAAACATCAAGAAAATTTTTAACCAATCCCTTATATCCTGATACATGATCACATAATCATATATTTCATCAACATGCCTATGGTGTTTCCCACCACATGTTCTAGATTTAAATGGAAAATTCCAGATCCCGATACTCCCGCCATCAAATTTTTTTATTGAAGCATTCCCTCGTTATCCTACGATACTCCCGAATAATTTCTCAACAATATATATTTGATAACTCATGAAGAAACAACTATTGGTCCCCAATATTATTTAAATTGTTGAATTCTAAATTGAATCAGTTTAGATTGGTCACATCGTTTTTTTATAGAAAAATCCCTAACTGACCCTTGCATTACACCCATTTCATCAAATTAGTGGGACCAATGTGATTACTTATTCACCACATATGAAGTTTTTAGATATGTTAATTCAACCTACCTTCAACCTAATATTTTAAAAAATTATCTTCTTTAATATCCTATGCATCAATAAAACCATATTCTGATTCCTTGACCCAATGTAGATTAAGATCATATTAAGAACACTCATCGAAGTCCATAAAAACTTCCATTGGAATCTCATGATCAAACCATTATTTATTCAAAACCATAGTTATTCCACATCCCAAAAACCAATGTATATCTAATTCGACATCTAGAACATCACAAGCTCTCTTAGGTTCTAACACCCACAACCAGACATTCTCTTGGTCTGTAATCAAACATATACCCAAACTTTATTAAGAAATATAGTTGTAAATGAATCCATATATTCAACGGAATATGGGATAAAAAATTATCATTAAACGATCAGTTAAAAGTGTCCTTGATGAGTTTCATAAGATGGTTTCCTACTATTTATTGACGTCTTACTCCCCACATTAGGAGCATCCTCATCATTACATCGATGGAAAACAAATTTGATCACAACAGCCTAGGCCCTATCCATATCAGACATAATGAATTCCATGGATAATAACCCACTCATCGATGGGTGATAACATAAAAATTAACCATAACTGATTACCTCCATTAAATAATGGTTTCTCATAGAATCCACTGAGTTTTAACTCATAATGAGGGTCACTACCCTCAAATGTTAAAAGGTGTAATCCCCACTTTTTGGATTACCTTAAATAGCTCCTAGAGAAAGACTCCCAAGTAGTACCTCCATCAAAACATAAAATAATACTTAGGTTATCTTGACATATATCCAAGAAACTTTAAGAATACTCAAGATGATACCAAGATATTAGGCATGATCACATTTAGAATAGGATTACAATAATATTTCTTTGATAGGCATGTATCCCTCTCCAAAGCCACACTCAAAACCAATATGATACACATGCCTTAACTAACCCTTGACACCACTTCCCTCAAAAATGCAGGTCATGGTCACCAACTATTCAGTTTTCTCATGGTTCCCAATTCATTTCCAATATATCCCTCATCACTAGAACTTCTTATAATTACCCAATGTTTAGGGCCAGCATGCCCACAAGTTTCATTATTGAATTGTCGATCCTCATCCCGTACCTAGAACTCACTGATGTTCCATAACAACCAATTCACAATAAAAAATTACTTGGACTAATCTTTTAATATGTAGAGGTTTTACTTTCCATACCACCTTATTAAATTCCAAACTCACACTCATGTGATTCATCCACCATCAAGGATAACTGGCTATGCTACACGACTCGTAAGTCCTAACATTCCAAGAGCTACCTTGGAACACATCTTCAAGATAAGTTACCTCACATATTGATTTAAAAAAATTCCTCCCACCTCACAGTGTCATATCAGAAATCAAAGCATCAACTACACAACCATTGGTCAAATTGTACTGGCACTTGAACATTTCTTCCTATCAAAGCTAATCTCAATACCCAATCACCCGAGGTGTTTCCTAGAAAAATGAAGTCATTATCACGCCTATGTCACAATATCCAAGCACTATAATAACTCATATTTCCATTAACAACACAAGGCTACCGTGCTTCTAGAAATATACTTTAACTTTTCGACATTCTACACATCAACACATACTGCCTTGATATCAAAAAATCACAAAATAAACTCCATTTTACTAATTATAAGCTGAATGTCACTAAGAATCCTAAAATGTGATGGACTAAAAAAAGGATTTACCCCAATATATATTATCCCATATGACTACTAATCCGGTTGATGATCCTTTGAGTCATCCATTAGAAAATAGGAAAGATTAATTGATTTTCAAAATGGATTACCATGCCTAAGAAATTTATAATCCACAGAACTAGAGCATTAGATGATAATCGCATCCCTATCAAGGATCAAATTTACAAAATGAATACCCTCCTCAGGTGTTCTTATTTATAAAATTATTGTCCTAATTTAATCAAACGATCAAGAAAGGACACTTATGCCTAAAAATGTAGGTTAAAATTATATCAATTTAATAACTGTAGGAATACTACCACAACCAAACTAACCCCTAAATTTAAAATAGGGAATAAAATTTAAAACAAGAGTCACACTAGAAATGTCACTAGGCTCTTCTTCCTGACAACTATATCCAAAAAATAATAAAAATAAGCCAACAGGGACTGACATGTAATGTCCACATTTCTATCCCAAGAATTAAATAAGGAATCATTTAAATTAAACCTTACTCAAATTTTATTCATCACCTATACAACATAAAGGTTTTATTTGATTCTTTTACATAAATTTACATGTATTATAAACATTTAGGAGGATCAGGTATATCATTTGACATGTATTAGTTAGAAATTAAAACATCCTACAACTTTACTTATCACATTATTTAGCTAACTCCATGCATCATAATAGAAAAATTATCTCATAATTTTCTATTAAAACATTTCATTTATTCGTAAGTTCTCACAAATGGAATAGTAAAAGAAAATTTCAATTCAAATAAATAGAATAAAACACTATTTATATTGTAATTGGAATTTTAATTAACTAACATTCAATATTAAAAAATATCAAATCATACAAAAGGTCTTTATTATTTAAGGGGGTTCAGTTAAGTAAGATTCCACGATACACTTATATGCAACACTATATAAGTGGATACAAACCCTTTAAATAACCATTCCATTTATCAAATTTATGCTCCCATTGGGTTAATCACTAAGCATAAAAATAAATAAAGGTGACCTATAAGGATCCCATCAAACAAACTTGGGTTTAATTATATGGGAAGGCATTCCCAATTTATAGACTCAATACTCTATAAATTATAATTGACATCCCATTTAAATGAAACCAATTGATTATCAATTTATCAACATTTTTACACACCCTCAGAAGGGTTATCTCATAGGAATAAGATACTTAATCTCACATACAAGGTCCGATTGAAGCGTATAAGTATTCAATTATACAAGTCATAATTACCATTTAATATAGGTACAAGCCCTAATAAGATTTAATTTACATGCACTATATAACTTAAATCCCTAAGTCATAACATTAATTTATTAAAGAAATCCAAAATCTCTTGAAATTTAATTATTCATTCAAGTAAATTTAGTAATCATGTTATTTATTTAATCAATTTGATGATGATTAAATATAATTTCACCATCAAGATATATGAGAAAAAACTATTTAGTTTGATGAATACACATTGTCTTTCCAGCAATTTATCATAACCATAACATGGAAATTTATCTCATCAATGTAGAATACAAGTAGACATGTAAATAATCATAGAATAATGTTATACATGAAATCAATAGAAATAATCACACAAGTTATTGATAAGTATGAAACATAATCATGCAATCATGGTATATAGATAAGCATGCTAATGAAATATGAATCATATGTTCCTGAAAAGATGTATGAACACACCTCTTATCTTTCCATATCAGGCTAATAGGTCACTCACATAAATCCATAAATCAATATCCCATTGGAATAAAATAATCAATCAATGTGAAATAACAATCAAATATAATAGTGAACAATATAAACAACAGTCCCATCCTAGAAAATTTGATTTTTACCTCGTGTGTGGGTTTTAAATTCTGAAACACAAGCTATTTACCAAGTCCCGACACAGTCCTAGATTCCTACCTACTAGCCAAAAATAGTTACATAAGGAAAAAGGCTTTGATACAAAATTTTCATGTCTAGATCATGTTCACTCTATAAATAGTAACAGTACATTTGGTGATGATACCTCAAACACACCTCCCCCAACACCAAAGGTCACTGGAAAGTAGAAAAGTTCTAAGTTGATACAATGGTGAGACTATACCTTCTAGATCAGTAATAAATACAATGTAAGAATAAATAAATTAAATGAAGTGGGAGATAAATTATCCCTATAATAACAATAAATGACCAACCAAACTAATGTTAAGTAATATAATCATGAATAAACATGATGAGTCATAATACTAACAGCCAACATCACTAGTAAATCATGCAACATTCTAGACTCTATAATGAATAAATGAACAAATTAAATAACTCTTAAAGGAAACCCAAGTACATAATAGGCCCCCATCTCCATGTCAAGTCCTATCCCATAGTAAAGAAACAACAAAGAAGTAAAATCCAAGGGGTTGTATAGAATCTGAGATATATTTTCATGTAATAATTGGTGACTTGAATAGGGTGTGATTAAAAATAATTAGCCCACCACCAATGATGTCTAATGTATTCCAGCATGTGAATAAAAAGTGAAAAGTGTGTATGTATACTAAAAGAAAGGAAGTAAATCAATGAAGTATAAATAAAACATTTCAAGATCGGGTTCCCTATGAGACACAAGGCCAACTATACCTACATAATTCTAAGTCAGAATGTCTCTAAACATTATACAATTTATATAAAAAAAGAATAGGACTTGAGGCATGGAACTAATGAATCCATGTATGATGGAAATCATATATAATTATATATGTTCCATGGAATTTATGATTTAAAAAATGTGGCTAAACCAAATAACAGCCAAGCATGATAAAAACTCATTTCATCTGTGATCCTATATAAGGGATTTTTCATAAAGAACCCAAGTTTCATTGAAGGATTAATATAATATATTCATCTAGTGGTCCCATCTAAGGATTTCTATGTAAGGAACTCAAGAATCATTGATGGATTTATAATTCATTTAACCTATGAACCATTTTAAGTCATTTTTATAAGGGTCCCAAGTATCATTAAATTATTTATAATTCATTTAACCCATGAGCATGTCCAAGGAATTCTACATAGGAACCCAAGTATCACCCATGGAATAAAATTTTTCATTTATCCTATTAGACCGTCCAAGTAATTATATATTAGGAATCCAAGTGTTTCTCAAGGAATAACATGTTTCATTTAACCCATGGTTCTATCCAAGCCATTACGTATCAAGAATACAAGTATCCCTCTAGGGGTAATATAACAAAATTGATATGTTTCATTTAATAACTAAACCTAGGCTATAAAAAACATCCATGAAAAAATTTAAAATAAAAACATTCCTTTAATCATTTCATTTTTTTACCAATGCATATATCAAAAAAATTAATTTTACTAAGCTATTCCAAAAAAAGGAAGGTTTAAGCTTAAGGTGAGAGTGATCAAAGGGGAACGTAAGCTACCCATTTTATTTTCACCACTCCAGTCAACTTCATTTAGTCATTTGATCAATAGGAAATGAGAAAATATACCTTAATATGGTATTTGGATACATAAAAAAATCATGATCACATAAAAAAATTAATATCACACACCCTAAGTGGTAGTTAAAACCAAATACATCAACCTATAATGGATTCAAGGGACTCATATTCATAGTCAATGAAATTTAATTATAGGATTATCAAACCTCATTTGGTTCCTTTTTGTCCAAATGAAACTTCATAATCTAATAAATTCTAAGTTACCTGGTCATTACGTTTGGATTCCATTTAAATTAAATTAATAATTTCAATTGTAAAGGAAATTCAACACACTCTACAAGTGATCTAATTACAGTCGATGCATCAGGACCTCACAATGTATTTTATGATTCCGCTCAAACTATTTAAAAAAATTCATTTATAAATTCAAATCTAACACACCTCAAGTGTGGTTTAATTACATAACATGGTAGATCATTCATATGAATTTTAAATAGTGCAACCTATTGGGTGGTTCTTATCAAGGTAGAAAACCCCTGAAGATCTAAATTAGGTTGAAAGGAAAACCAATTCATTTTGATAACAATTATTAATTTAATATGATATTCAATGGGAATCACATGGAAAGTCTGGTTTGTAGAAAAAATGCATAATATAAACAACTAGACATTTAAGTAAAACCATTAGACAATCTAAATTATAAGAAGGATTCTTCACTCATACAATATTGGACTTTAATTTAGGATGTAAAAAGAGAAATTAAAGAATATGAAAAACACCTTGAAAATAGGGAATATTAGATCGCATAAAAATAAAATTGAATATGGGGAGATAAACTAAGAAAAGAATGAAGAGGAATGATAAAAGAAATAATAGGATTTTAAAATGATAAACAATGGTGATTTTAAGCTTATTATAAGGGAAGGAGCTCAAAGGATAAAAGAGAGGCTTGGGTAGATCAAGCAACTTCTATGCATGAGGAATGAGGGAGAAATAAGAATAATTATATTTTAGTGGTACACATGGGAAAAGGGGTAATTTCACCCACTTTTAATGGGTGCATGGTTTGGACACATGGTTAGGCTAACCATGTGCCAATTGTGCCCCAATACTATCTAAAGTGGAATGGACCTTACAAAACTAGGCGCACTGTTAGTCAAACTATATGCAGCTCATGCAGCACCACCATCCAAGAGCCTCCCCTCGCATAAAACTAGTCACATAGTGATAAAAACCATAGAAAAGCCACAAAATTCACATCTATAATTTTTTATAGTTTTTATCATGTTTTTTATCCTTAGGTTCACATTTTTACAAACCATGTGACAGCCTTTAAATCTTGCATAGTTTTCTAGGATCTCCTACATAGTTTATACAAACCATGTGCCTTATCAAAACAAGCCTCATAGTTTATCCACAATGTTAGTACAAATAATGAGCTAACTCTGTTCCTAGGGATGTCTCTCCTGGAATTGAACTCTTGATGCCTGATTCTCTTGAAACTCATCCAAGATTCCAAGACAACTCTTTATCCTTAAACCCCACCTAAAACAACATGTTTTGAGTCTTACAACTCTTGAAATTACATTTTAAACCCCAATTAAACATTTTTACCATCAAACAAATGAAAACTAAAAATAATTTATAAATTATAACCCATAAAAACGTGATATATTATACATAATCACTAATATAAAGTAGTGATGAAAAAATGAATTACATCACTTCATGGAGACAGTAGTATATATGTACCTATGAGTAATTTTTTCACTTTTCAATGGTTGTAAATAATTAAAGGTAAATAATATTTCACCTTTAAATGATGATTATTATATCATAAAAATAATATACTTTCATTTAATCTATCCTTATTACTACCCATGTAAAACAAAAAATGAAAAAAGTATCATATTGCTTTGTGGAGGTGGTAGTTCACATGTATACATGGGAGAAGTAATTGTATTCAAATGGATGGAAAGGTAAAAAGGTAGATAAGATATTATAATTATAGAAGCATAATTATATCATAAATATCATATATAAACATTAAATCCATAATGATAAACAACCATTAGTTACACATCTTTGTTGAGAAACCTCCTTTGCCTTACACCTTAAGCCATGAAAGGGTGGTATTGTGATAAAAAAGTAACTTTGGGATATTGAGAGTACTGTTAATAAGGGTGTAGATGTGGTATGTGGTGATATATAGGGATCATGAAGTGTTAGTAAGAGAAGAGGAGTGGTTTCCTTTTATAAGGGAGTGAGAGGACACACTTGAAATGTTTCAAAAGATTAGAGTATAAAAATATCATACTCAAGAAAATATAATTCCAAATGACTCATACTCAAATATAAGATGATATAGGGTTAAAATATGGTTATAAAATTTGACTTATAAAAGTTTATGTGGAAATATCACCCTTATGTCTTAGTTTAACCCCCACTAAACCAGTTTTAGCCATAAATATGGTAACTGATTTTTACTATTTTTAAAATTAATTATAATAAAAAATGAAAGTGGCATCATTAAAAAAATATTACAATCTTGATTAAAAATACAGATTCCATTTTATCACATTCAATTCCAATAAATTATGAAAATTAATTTAAAAAACTCTAATAATGTGAGGGAAATGGTTTTCCAGAAAAATGAATTTTTAAGTATACATATGTTTTTATAGAAAAATTAAGCGTAATTTTAATTCCAATAAAATTAATTAAATTATATTCTACCAAAATTAACTAATTAAATTTTGAAATAAATTAAAAATAAAATGGGAATTGGTAAATACTAGAATAGAAAATATTGTTTTCTATAAAATGAATATTTTTTAAGTATTCACTGAAAAGTTAATCTTTCCAGTAAAATATATAAATTTCACCTTAATCTAGTTTTTATATACTAATTTTAAAAATGATATAATTTTTTTTAAATCAAGTTTATATAAATTTAAAAAATTAATTATAATATCCATGCACATAATTTAATAAAAAAAATTGAAAAAAAATATCATTGAAGCATAAAATGCCTTTAATAAAAAGTGAGTATTTATTTTTTGTGAATTAGTAAATAAATTTTATTTAAATAAAACACTAATAAATTTTTTTTCATAATGTGGTCATTCCTATTCATACCACCAATGTTATAGCTTGTTTATAATAGTATACTACATCATAGTTCATTGAGACTCAGGGTTGTGTGAAAAACAAGCTATCAAATACTTCGAGTCTATATCAAAGGGAAAAAATATACATATAATATCTCTAGGAGTTACATTATATCCCATTAAATGAATTTTGGCCTCAAAGTTTCATAATTATGATACAAAAAAATTGAAGATACTTTTTTCTCATCACATCCTCAAGTTCCAATGTAGCTTCCTCAAATTTATGGTTCACCACAAGAATTTGACCATGTGGGTGGTATTGTTTCAAAAAACATTTTTAGTTTGATCTAGAGTCAACACCAGTTATTCATCATAAGATATATCATTATCCAGTGGTATGATCATTTAGTTTAGTACATATAAAATATATGACTTATACTTTATTAGGAAAGATACATGGAACACATCATGAACTTAAGAGAGATTCAGGGGAAGCGCCAACTGTTAAGAAACCATCCCAACATGATCATGAATTTTTAAGGGGATGATATATCTAGGACTCAAGTTTAAATTATTGTTTAATCACATAAAGTTATTCCTAGGATAAATTCATTGGAATAACTTCTCACAAACATCTAATTCTAGATCTCAATAATTATTATTTTCATAAATTTTCTGTCAAATCTAAGTTTTCCCAATGTGATACTGAATGGGTATAACCTTCACTGCCATTTTTTAAACTATCTTAGGTCCTAATAACTTTATTTCTCTAACATTATCCTAGATTTTTTGAGTTCTACATTTTATACCATAGAGGGATTCATAAGGATTCATTTGAATTCTCAAGTGAAATATATTGTTATGAGAAAATTATAATAAAAGAAGGTGGTGATCCCTTACACCATTGAAAAACATATATCAAGATCTTAAAATGTATTTTATATTTTTAATGATCCTTTTAGACTGGATATCTTTCTAATGATGATATGTATTACTAAAACTTAACTCTCTAAAATGTAAACATCAGATTCAGATCAGACATAATATAATGCGGTACTATATGTAATCTTAAAACATCCTTGATATATATCCTATAAATCTAATCAAGACAGAAATATTCTATAATTACACTTAAGTGTGATAATTTTTTAAGGATATTAACTACAACACAAATTTCATCATGCCTTCAAGATGTTTTGGTGAGTCTGATGATGAAATCCATGGTAATGTTTTCCCATTTCCATTCTAGTATGAGTGACGGTTATAACTTCCCCTAATACTTCAATATCTTTCCATAAAATTAATTTCAGACTAGGAATCAAGATAAATACTCTAAAATATTACTTTTCATATTATTCCACTAGAAATACTCTTTCAAATCTTTATACATTTTCATCTAGGATTAATAGAGAATGATGAATTGTGAGCTTCATCCACCAGCTCCTTCTTTAGATATGGTATTTATGGGACACATAGAATTATCATGAAACTTATGGTTACATCATGATCATTGTTTAAATTAGAAATATTTCTCAACTTATTTTATATTTCTACATCCTTTTTCTACACCTCTTTAATATTTACATGTATGGACGGTTGAATATTCATACGAGAAAGATATGATTTATCCCCTTTCCTCATGATTTCAAGACCTATATTATAAAAATCCTTAAATATTGAATCTCTTTTAAAAATCATCATGGTAAAACTAGTGTGGTATTTACAACATATAGCATTTACCACATTGTTCACCTCCCAAGGTTAATAGTTTATTGAGGAGTCAACATCAATGATAAATTCCAACCATCCCATTTGAAACATATTTAACTCTTTCTACATGAATATATTCTTCAAGATTTTATGACTAGTATATATATAACACTTTTCAATATAAAGAAAATTCCCCTTTTATATTTAATGTAAAAATTACATCTTCCAGTTCGAACTCATAATTTAGGTAATTTTTCTTTAGTATTTTGAGTTGAAGATAGACATATACTATCACCAGTCATTCTGCATGAGGATGAATCCTAGTCACTTATTCGATGCATCACTATAGATCAAATACCCTTATCCACTATAGGGTAGTGTAGGAACATGTGTGAAGACCATCCTTCTTTTTTAATCCTTGAAATTTTACTCACATTCATCTGTCCATATGAATTTGATCCATTTTATGTAAACATGGTTAGTTGATTAGATATCCAAGAGAAATACCTCACAAAAAATCAAAAGTATCTATAAAACCAAAGAAAACTATGGATCATAGTTTCCTTGGTTGGTCTTGGACATTGGTCAATAACTTCTATATTTGAAGGATCTACTGATATACCCTCCCTTGAGATTATATTACCCAATAATGGAACTTTTTGTAACTAGAATTCGCACTTTCTGAATTTAGAATACAACTTATCTTTACTCAGGGTCATTAACACAATCATAAAATAAAATTCATGTGCATCCTTTCTCTTAAAATATATAATAATGTCATCAATAAATACTACCAAAACTTGATCAAGGTAATATCAAAATAATCTATCAATTAAATCCTTGAAGATAACGGGGGAATCAGTAAGTAAAAATGCAATTAATATAAATTCATAATGATCATACATCATACAGAAGGCTATCTTGGATATATCCTCCTTCTAGACCCTCAATTGATGATATTTAGAATAATTTTCAATCTTGTAAAATTATTGATCTCCATACAATTGATCAAAAAAATCATCAATATAGTGTAGATGATAATTTTTCATGATTGTGATCTTGTTAAGTTCTTGATAATAAATACAAATATGCATTAAAGTTACTTTCTTCTTAATAAAAATAATAGGTTCACCCCATGGTGACACACTAGGTTATATAAATCCCTTATCAATATTATAGTCGAGTATTTTATTCAATTACTACAACTCAAATAAGGATATTCATTATAAAGTCTTTAAAATAGGTGTATTAGTAGTTATGAGTTCTAAGGAAAAATTTAATTCATGGTTCAGGGGTAGTTTAGAAAATTATTCAAGAAATACATTTTAATAATATAGAAAAATATACACACCTCAATTTTGAGTTTCTACCCAACCATTTGAGATGATAACCCCTTATGAATAGATAGAAAAAACCCATAAAATGGAAGTAAATCCCATAATAATTTCAAGTTCATTCTAAAAAAAGTAGACAATCATAGGTTGATTTGAAATATCAAATATAACATCCCTTACTCATAAATAGATATGGTATTTATATAGAGAAATATAATCCATTCCAAAAAGAACATAAAATTCAACTATGGGGGTATCAAAATATTTGTAGAAATCACATTCCCACAAAATTATATAAGGGAGGAGATATAGACATAAGATATGATCATCATTTCATTATGTTTTTTTACTTCCAACTAAAAATATAATCATTGTGGTGGTGATGTGATACTATTAATGAATTCTTAAGATATAAAATATTGAGTATATCTAAAATCAAATATGAAATTTGCAGTTCTAGAGTGGATGTGATTTTAATTTTTACCTCATCATTATACTAACATGCTTCGGTTTTCATATAAAATGAATTTTTTTTATCCTTTTTCATAGGGTATTATTGAGTCATACCATTCTCATTAGCTCCTGCATTAGGTAATTGATTCACATAAGGCCTAATCTCATTGGAATTGAAACATTGATGTTCATTTTTTGTGTCCTTCTTATCCTATATTTCATTTTCTATCGTTTTTTATTAAATATTAACAATAGTCTCAATGCATACCCTTTCCAAAATTAAACCATTTCCTAGATCCTTTCAAAAAATTTATTGAGTGATTTCCCATGAATTTTGGCATGTTGGTTGTTGGAATTTATTTATTCCATGGGATTTACCATTAGAGTTTCCATGAATCTCCTTTTTTCTCTTCTTTTCACTAAAACCATAAGAATAATTTGAGTTACCACTCTCCATTTATTTCTTTATATAACATTGAAAAATTACATCATAGTCACTAAAGTCTCATTTGGTGAGCTCATTTGGAAGACCTGGTTTCAAGCTACCAAGGAATTGATCAACATTTCTTGTAGGATCAATTATAATTCCAAAATAATACATTGAATATATTGTAATTTTATATTCATAGGTACTAATGGATTTATTATCTTTTTATTCTGTCTCTAGAAATTGCATTTTCGTCTTTATACAAAGATTTATAGGATAGTAATTATTGAGAAATATGCTCATAAACTCCTCCCATTCAATAGAGTTTATTTCTTCCACTTGCCTCATGTTATTGATAATATTCAACCATTGATTAGATTTTATTTCTAAGTGAAAGACTATTAAGAAAACATTTTCATAGTATAAGAACAAAATAATGGAAAATATATTTCCCATTGCATTGATCCATTTATTGGAAACTAGTGGATCAAAATATTCATAAAAGGAGGGTTAAATTTTTCACATAAAAGGGTCAATGTCATGTTTCAAACTCCTTGGTATATTTATAAGATCAAAATTATTCATGTTATTGATCAAATATTAAGAGAGTTAAGTGAGCATGGTCACAAGATATTGCATCCCAACTCTATTTCCATTTGGTTTTTCTTTAGGAAGATCATTTCATTGGTCGCCACATCCATTATTCACACAATCCATTCTAGTTCCAGCCATCGACTAAATCCAAAAACATATTGTAAGTACCAATCTAAAATAAGAAGAGTGCACAATCATTTACTCATGAATATAATTCTTGAGATATCCTAAATTTTGACACCTTATTATCAAACTATGGCACATTAGGTTTAACCAATATCACTTTTGGATCGATATATATTTTTCTTAGGTTCCATATTACATATCCCATAACATAATATATAGAAATAAATAAATTTTTCTCTAATACCAACTATAATGACCCAAGAATCGCCTATATATATTTTACATCTTTTTTATGAATATTCAATATATCTCCCAAATAAATATGCCAGAGATCCATAAAGGTTTAGTGAACACAGAGACTAGATATATAAGCACATTATCTAAGTAAAATATTCTCCATATCAAACATTTTATTTACATAAGTTACCATTATAGTCTCATCACACTTAATTCCTTCCATCAGAACATAGAGATAGAATATATAAGAAAGGGTGTGCTCAAATGCTTAGTAAGGGTAAAAAATGTGAGATGTCAATCATAAGAAACCGTAATATGATCAAAAGGACATGATAACATAATCAATTTCATGTTATGAATATAAATATTCATTCCCATAATATTTTAGATCATAAAATATAAAATCATTTCATATTCATAATCATGATCAATAAGTGTTTCAAAGTAGTAATAATCCTCAAAGAGTCATAACATAATTATGTTGCATTATAAGAATACGATAAAAATAATATTGTGAGCATAGATAATTGAAACCATGTCTATCATAATATTATGATAATTTATAGAAATTAATCATAATCACACATCACAATTTGAACATATCAATTCATAATCATGTCCATGCATAATCTTATGAGTATATTTAGAATTAATCAAAATCGCACATCAAAATATGAACAAGGATATTCGAAATCATGTACTTGATAATCATCATAATATAATGAGATATAAATATCGTAGTACCAAATACATTTTATGGATAATACATACTTAACCATAACCTAATGATAATCCATTCATATGTTTGACACAAGGTCTTGAAAACATTGATTAATTTGTTATAACATATCCTATAAAAATAAATTGTGTTTCATCAAGATTTTATCATCGTAATAAAAAAAACATCCATAGAAAGAATAATAATGGTATCATTGAATCATCCTCCCAGTGAATCATAAGTTTCATCAACAAATATTGTGATAGTTGAAAATACTTTAAAATATTATTCAAACATTTCTTAAGAAATATTACCTGTTCATTTTGAAATCACTTAATTAAAATATAAAAACACATCATATTATTAAAACGTATATTTGATAATAATAATATAATATTATAAATTAACTTCAAAGAATAGAGTATTCATGATGGTAGGAAAGTCTATTCATGTAGTTTATTTAAAACAAAGATTATATTTATTCCTTTGTTAAAAAGTAACTTATTCAGAAAATGATAAGAAGATCCATTTAAAAATATTATATATAAAGTAAAAAATGGCCAAAAATTATGTTAATAATTTTTTTCAAAATATGGAAAACATTCATGAAAATATTTTAAAAATAATATGAACATGGAAGAAAAAATATTCATGAACAATGGGGGAAACAAAGTATGTTTTTATTAAAAACAATTCAATATAATTTTAAGTACCAAAGAGAAGAAAATAGAATTATTCATTGAAAAAAACATGAATAAATAGAAGTGAAGAAAATTATATCGTTTCATTAGTTATGGATCATATAATTTTCTCAACTGAAATTTACACCTAAATAATCCCAAATAAAATGGGATTAAAATGAAAATCCCTACCCAGAGTCCCCTCTTGATTTGTACATGTTCAAAACCCCAGTATAATAAATATAGATTTATTATAAAAAATTTAAAGAACCATTTTCATGAATAAATTACTATGAAAAATTCCTTTATAATTTAAAATTATCCTCTTATTAACAAATATTCCTTAAAATAGATATTTGGGTGAAAACTAGTCTGTTTTCCGTGCATGTTTCAGTACGATGGTTCCTCTAATTGCACCTTGGTTTTGGTTTCTTCATATACATAATATAAATCATGAAATATTTATTATATAAACTTTTATAATCACTCATATAAAACGGTGATGAAAAAAATAAATTACATCATTTCAAGGAGATGGTAGTCTGAATGTATGCACGAGTGATGTTTTCACTTTTCGATGGTTGGGAAAAATGTAAGGTAAATAATAATTAAACTTTATAGAATAATTATTAAATAATAAATATCATATATATATATATATATTCATTTAATATATCCTTATTATCATCTTATAAAATGGAAATGAAAAATGAATGACATCATTTCATGGAGGTGGTAGTCCACACGTACTCACGAGTGATATTATCATTTTCAAACAGATATAACGATAAAAATTTATATTAGATATTATAATTAATAAAATATAATCATAAAAATATAAAATATTAATATTAAGTCCATCGTGATAACCAACCATGAATTATGGTGATGGAAAATGAATCATATCACTGCATGGAGGTAGTGGTCCACACGTAGGACGCACAATACTTTTCATTTCCCATTTGATGGAAACAAGGTAGACAATTGTTAATACATAATTATAATAAAAATTAATTATATTTAAGATACTGAATAAATTATTTTATAATGGATACCATATATTTATTGTAAGTATAATAAGAAATAAAATTGAAAGTACTTAGTTAAGAGTTATATTACTTCATTGAGAAACCTCTTTTGGCTTGCACCTTAAGCCTTGAATGGATGATATTATGATAAAACAAGACATATAGGACATGTTTAGGGATGGTAGGAAGGTATTAGGTTATTTATTTGTAGATATATAAGTTTCAAGAAGTGTGAGTAATAGAGGATAAGGGGTATCCTTTTATAAGGGAGGGATAACACACACTTGAAATCTTTCAAATTATTAAAATATAATAACATCATACTTAAGGAAAATGCTTCCAAACAACTTATATTTGAATATAAGATGAAATAGGATCATAATATTTCCAGAAAATAGTATTTATATATGTTTATATGCAATTAAAACATTATCTCTCTATTTAACTCTACAACAAACCTATTTTAACCTTAATAGTGGTAGAAAATGTTTACTATTTTTACAATTAATTTTCAACCAAAATGAAAGTGGAATCAATAAAAAAATTAGAAACTAAAAATAAAAATATGGATTCTATTATATAAAATTCAATTCCTATAATTGGTAGAAAATAATTTAAAAACAAACCCACAAATCGTGATGAAAAATAGTTTTCTTGGAAAATGTAGTATAGAATTTTTTTTATAGAAAAAATAAAAATATGTTCAATTAAAATTAGATTAATTAGATTATGTTTAACTAAAACTGATTAATGAAATTTTAAAATGTATTCAAAACAAATTGGGAATTTGCAAATACTTTAATGTAATAGATAGTTTTCTATAAAGCATTATTTTTTACTATTCACTAAAAATTATTTTTTTCATAAAAATCCCAAAATTACACCTTAATATATTTTTTATATAATTATTTAAAAATTTATATCCATTTTACACAATATAATTTATAAAATTGGAAAATATTAATAATAATATCCTTTAAAAAATGCAATGAAAACAATTTTTTATGAAAACATATCTTTGTAGCATAAAATGAATTTACTGAAAATTAAATTTTAATTTATTATTCATTAATAAATACATTTTTAATATGTAAAACCTGTATACATATATTTTTTCTTAATATTTTTATTACTATTAACTCTATCAATTTAACAATTAACTTATAATGATATTTTATATCACGATTAATTTGGACTCGGGGTTGCATATAAAACAAGTTATAAAATAATTTATGTTCATCAAAAAAGAATATATATATATATATATATATATATATCAGGTTTTTATAGCACTGATATTAACATTACCATATGAAATTGATGGTTTTGTAATATATAGTGATACATCGAAGAAAGGACTGGGGTTATTCCTTCTTTACAATGATGGAGTTGTTGTTTATGAATTAATATTGTTAAAGATATATGAATAGAATTATCTAGCTCATGATATTAATATGGAAATCATAATAGTTTCCATGATGATATGGTGACATTTTCTATATGGTGAAATATGTGAGATATATATATATCACAAAAATATGAAATATATCTTTTCACAAAAATAACTAACATGAGACAAATGATATGGATGGAACTACTAAAGGATTATGATTACTTAATACAATACCACCATGAGAAGGAATATATGGTAGTTGATGTGTTTATTAGGAAAGATCACAGATTTCTGAGTAAAATGAGGATGGAAAAGATCTTTTATTTATGGATTTCATAAATTTAGATATAAGAATAATTAAGGATGGTGGAACATCACTACTTTTATAATTTATTGACAAAACATATTTATTGGAGATGATAAATTAGTCCCATATTGAGCATAAGAGTTTAAAAAATAATGTTAATGCCATGAATGATGGGAATTTGTAAGAATTTATTTATTAAAATTGTGTGTTCAAATTTGAAGTGAGGCTATGTGTTTCATCAATACCTGAGATGAAGATAGAATTACTTGATGAATCTTATAAATCAAATTTATCTATACACCCTGATAGAACCATGATGCATATGGATTTAATAGAATATTTTTAGTGGTATATTATGAAGATGGAAATTTTTGAATATGTATCACGATTCTTGGTTTTTCAACTGGTTAAGGTTTAGAGTCAATGTCTTAAAGGATTCATAAATCCTCCCTCGTTCTTATATGGAAGTGGGATGATATTACTATGGAATTTGTCCCTATATTTCCAAAAACACATAAAAGAAATGATTTCATGTTGGTTATTATTGATTTCATTACCATTTTTGTGCATTTACTCTCTATAAGGGAGGACCTATCACTTGAGTTCCATAAAAAAATTTATATCAATGGAGTTTTGAGACTTCATGGTTCCCCTATTTCGATAGTATCTAACCATGATCCATGAATAACATCAAAATTATAGAAAATTATTCATAAGGTGCTCAACATTGAGTTATATATGAGTGTTTCTTATCATCCTCATACAAATGGATAATCCAAAAGGATTATTCAGACATTATATGACATGTTGAAGTTGTGCTCACTTAAATTTCAAGGTATGTGTCATTAGTATTTACCTTTGGAAGAATTTTTATATTATAATAACTTCCACTCATGAATTATAATGGCACCATATTAATAATTGTTCAAGAAATGATTTCATAAAAAAAATTGTTGGGATTAATTTGGTGAAAAGAATATTTTAGTCACAGAAATTGTTTTGAAGAAAATAGAGAAGGAGAGAAATATTCAAAGTCATATCAAGGTAGCTCAAAGTGGGTAGAGTAGCTATACTGAAAAAAAATTTAAGGATCTATTATTTTGGTATGTTTTCATGTTTTATTAAAGATATATCTATATAAGGGTGTTATAATGTTTTAAATTAAAGTAAAACTAAGCCCTAGGTACACCATGCCTTTTGTGATTTTGGAAGGAATTGGAACAGTGGATTATTGTTTGGAAATGCCACCAATGTCTTAAAAGTGTATTTTGTGTCCTATGACTAATTATTGAGGAAGTATAGGCCAAAAATAACACATGTAATCACCTATAAAATAATTTAATTGGATCCTAATCTATCATATTCTGAAGATCATATCTAGATTATTAACACTAAAAACATGTGTTGTGGATTCTGATGATTTTTCTAGTAATGTTACTTTTTGGAAACCATAAGATAGAGGAGAAAATATGATAACCTAAATAAGTTAAAATGAATAAATATGGTTATTTTTTTATTATGTGATATTTTATAAATTTCAAGTATGAAATTTTTAAATAGGGGGAGAATATAATAATCGATCTTTAATTATAGTAAATTAGATTTTTTTTATAAAGAAAATATTATACAATGAGCATATCTTTATTTTTTAATGTGATTAAAACCAAAATTCATAAATTATATAATTTAAATTTTATTAAATGAATTTTATTTTTAATTTATCATTTTAATATTAAATTAGGTTGAATTTAATAATTTTTTTTGAAAAAACAGATTTTTTTGTGAAATATCAAATATTTCTAAACCAAATATATTTTTAATAATAAATATAATTCTTTTAAAAATATAATGGGGAATTTATAAATCTATGTTTGACATTTTTAAAATCTAAGCAATGTTTTAATTTAAATACGATTATTTTTGGTTTTTCCCTTTCAGTCAAGTAAATATATGGATCCTTTCAGTAGTTTTTTCATTTTAAATTCAAATAACTCTGTTTTTATTTAAAATAATTAAATTAATTCAATAGGAATCAAAATTATACATGGTTTTGGTATAAAATCATTTTTATTCTTAAGAGACCCATTTTGTAAAAATAGATTTCTTTGGGTTTTTAAAACATATAAAAAGTAATTTCTTCCACTTCTAGGAATTGAATCATAAAAAAATTATTCTATATTTGGATCCATTATAATTAATATTAGGTGATAATCATAAATTAATTTTTATTCAAAATGAATGGTTTCCATCGTAAATATTTATACCTAGGTTAAAGGTAAAAGGAGTTAAAAGGGTTAAAATAAAATAAAAAGGTATAAAAATCATAAAAAACCTGATTAAATATAATTGGTTGTTTGGATTTGGAACATACCATTATCATAATCGAAATAATGAAAATTTGTATCCTCTAGAATTTAGAAAGACATATATTATATAATAAAGTTTTAAGTATTTAAAGGTTTTCCTCCCACCTCACTTATAAAGGGAACCTTCTCTTCTCTCGTATACATAATTCTTGATCTAGTTATATTAACCAAACCTGAACCTAATACCTTTCCAACATAATTTTTCTTGGTCAATAGGTTTTTATCTTCTCAAAAGACAACTTTAATAAGGATTAAGGCATAATCAAAATCTGGTTACCAAAAGAAGATGTATATATTCTTACAAATATTTTTCATGTAGCATTTATCTTAAACCCTATCCAAATCATTAAAAATAATCTTATCATAATTAAATAAGTATATTTACCATAATTAAATGTTTTTATATTAGTATCAAATCTCTCTTATATCTACTTTCCATCTTAAAGAAATTGAATACATCACTCATGCGCATGTACATACCACTATCTCCACATAGCATAATAATTCATTTTTCATCACCACATTACTTGGATGGTTATAAATAAAAAATTAATAAATATATATGATATTTATGAAATAATTAATATTTTTTATATATAATATATCATATGTATTCTTACCATTCCATCCATTTGAAATTGATAATGTGACTTGTTCATACCCGTAGACCATCGTTACCATGAAGAGATGTGATTAATTTTTTTATTAACAACATGAATGGATGATTATAAATGTATATATAAGAAATAAGATTATACTAATTATATTTTTATAATTATGTAGATAATGAAACCACTTCATTAAAACTTTACCATTTTCAATATACCAAAGTAATTTGGGAGAAATTTACCAAAAAACCTTAATTGGTTGACATAAGAAATAACTATTCAATGAATGGATGAAAAATGATTATAAAAGGAACTAAAATGTAATATAGATAAAAAAGGATATTAATGAATTATTTTAAAAAATTAATTTATTATTTAGGAGGATATAATGCATCTGGAAAAGAAGGAATCCAAGGTAAGGGGTTTCCACCTCAATTCCAATCTAATGATATATATTTTATTTTATGAATCTGATTTAATTTATATGTTATATACACTACCACATTGATATATTATATCATAAATTAATATTTATTCATTTAATTTAATATTTTAATTCATGTTTTTTTCTTTTAAGGGATTTAGATTTAAACTATATTAAATCTATAATGGTATATTTTACAATCTCACTCTTATTCATGATTATTCATGTTTAAATTTATGCCAGATGAATTATATTTTCTTTATATTCACAAAACCATTATATTTTATTCTACTCTAGGTATTTCTATTTTTTCCTTGTTTTTCATCCAACATTTTCTCTCTTTGTCACTCAAAACATTCAAATGATATTTTTTAAGTAAAATCATCCAACTTTTTCTATTTTAGTTAGGAATCATTCACTTAAATATAAATATTATTAAAATTATTTTATATAAGTTATTATATAATTTTAAATGGTTGGTAAAGGTAGTTTTCTATTAACTTTGACTTTCTCTATATATTTTTAAAAGTATTTTTTTTAACTTTTTTTGAAAAAGTCATTTTTGAATTTTAAAAATGCTTGAAAGGGATAGGTTTTAATGTATACGGGGTTACCGAATTTTCCTTCCTACGTCACTATTATTTTATATTTATATTCCTCTAAAATTTTCCATTATTTTTTAAAGAAAATCATTTTTCCATTATTATTTGAATTTTTAGTTTTTCTATTAAAATAAAAATTCATTAATTTTAAAAGGTTGAAATTAATTTTGGAAATAATTTATAACATAATTTTTATAAAAAAATATGAATGATTTAAGGAATGTTATTTTTAATGTTTCAATTAAATTTTCCACTCAAATTCTCAAAATTCATTTACTTTATAACCTTCATTTATGATGAATTTATGGTCTTCTATCATTATTTTTTTATTTATGGGTTATAAATTTTTTTGAGATCATTCATTTTATTATGATCATGTGATCTAACACTCTCCATTATTTATTAGAAGTTGTTTTCTCCTTCATATACATATTTTTAGTATCATTGATATATTCAATATCATTTACACAACCGTAATTTTTTCTTAACTGTATATCATTTCTATATATAGTGTTAGTTAAAGGAATCATATTATGAAACTTATTTCATTTATTTTGGAAATATTTATGTTTCATTTTATTGATTTAATATATATTTAGATTTATTATTAAGTTATATTGATTATGTATTATATTTTCTATTCGATACATGAGAAATGAATGAGAGTAATTTAATTAATAGGCGGGGCTTGGTTATATATAACACCTCGATGCACTGACATATCTCATGAGACCAACTGTTGGATACATTAGTTGGGTATTTAGTGTATACCTATCCATTAGTTGAAATTTATTGGAATAAGTCTTTGACTTTAAGGTTGATGATGTATTGGCGTGAGGTCTTGATGGTAATATCATGATGTCTAACATTATGCATTTGAATCATTATTATCCATGGAATTTTTATGTTGATATTTTCCATGGATATGTTTTGAAGTGAAAGTTTTTTAGAAAATGGAATTTGTATTGATTATCCACTATTTAATATTGTTAATGTATTTTCTACTTATGATTGATATTTTTGTATGCTTTCCCTTACTAAGAATTTAATCCCACCCATTATTATGATTTCATTTCCCCAGTATATAAATAAGGAATCTTTTAATGATATTTAAGGATGAAATAATGTTTTTCATGATATGATTTATTTATATAATGTAATATATAAATCATATATGTATTTAGTCTCCCAAGACTACTAAATTAATTGTGCCTTTTTGTTACAATCCCATTTATCTTATACTAATTTAATAAAGTAAAAACTAGCTCTAGGTTACAAGATTTAGTGTAATTATAGCAGGTATTTGAGGATATTTAGTTGGAACCTTTGGAACTATATTTTAGAAAAACATAGCTAGAATTAGTATTAAGGTAAACCCTTAGAATTTTTAATAACTTTTAGGGATTTATATGTTATAGATAAATATTCCTGATGTTATGTTTTAATTATGTGTGTTCCATTTTTTATATTATGAATTTTAGATGGAAGTGAAATCATATCAACACCTATATATAATGTATGGAATTATCATCTAGAAAATTCAATACAGTGGGTTTTAGAGTTGAGAGGATCATTTCCAAATTAGGGAAACTGACTCAGGTTCTGAGAAATAATATTTTCTGTATAAAGATACTTATTGTTCCAATGTGTGATGTGCCTATGTTAGGTCAATTAATGTAATATAAACCTTCATTATTCAATGGAGAAACTAATCCATTGGTGGTTAAGAAATGGATCAAGTCCCTTGAAAAGATATTTCTGTATTTTAGAAGTAATGAAAGGGAAAAGGTTATTATAAAAGTATATTTTTTAAAGGGATATTTGAATAAATGGTGGTCATTGATTTAGAATACTAAAGAATATGATGAAATAAAATGTACAGAATAAAGAGAATTTAAAGTGATATTTTTTTAGAAATGTCATCCTCGAGTGTAACATATTGTATTGGAGAGGAATTTCCTCAACCTAAAGAAGAGGGAAGAGAAAATTGTTTCATAATATGAGGCTAGATTTAAATGAATATAATAGAATGAAATATAATACATACTTAATCCTAAAATAACTATTGAAAATTTCTTTGATGTGATTATGCATAACCTATGGAGGGTATTAGTATCCCAAACCCATTCACCAAATGATGATGTAGTATTATATTCCATCAAGATAGAGAAATAATTTTCTAGGCCTTATATCTTCAAGTTAAATATACAAAAGAAGAGGTTGTTTGAGAATTAAGGAAAAATAAATGCATCAAATAAGGAGGAAAGAAAATGAGAATTCCAAAATGTGACAACTGTGGAAATAAACTTTTTGGTAAATTATTAAGGTGAATGGGAGTTTTTTACAAGTGAAGAGATGAGGACCATCTAGATAATGAATTCAGGGGGAAAAAGAAACCACTACTATCCATTGATTCAACTATAAAGATAAAGGTAAGTATTCTTACCAATTATCTATCTATCAATAGAAACTACCATTGAAGAGGCTGGGGGGAAGACCAAGCTTATGTGAGTACTAAAGATGAAGTTGTCTTTCTTAAATGTGTGGTGGAGTAAGCATTGATCCAAAAATCAGATATAAATAATTCTTTATTTTATTTTATATCATCACATTATTTCATGTCTTTTATGTTTTTAAAGAACATAAAATCATTCCCTAGAACCTTAATAAGGGTATTTTAACTCAAGAATCATAGTGGAAATATTATTTCAAGAAGGATATGTCTATACGTACCCTTTTTAATTCATAGACGTACCCTATTTAAGAACTTGGTTATTATACTGATGGTTGAATTTGATATTATCCATCGTATATATTTTATTTCAAACTATAATGTGAAAATTTATTTCTATGAGAAGGAGATTAGGATTCATAGTGGAGATATGGAATATCTTGTCATTATAAGTGATACTACAACATCTAAATCATTTCTTGATCCACCTAAAGTGTCTTAACTTAACCAAATTTTTGGATAAGAGGATCAAACACAACATATGAATGAAAAAGGTAACATTAAAATAAAATATTTACCTATTCTATAGAAATAAATTGAAGTTTTTCCAAAAGGGATGCCTAGAAATCCACTAAAGTATAAATTTGAGTTGTTCATTGAGCTAATCCCTAATGAAAAAACCTATATATAAGGCTCCCTATAGAATAGATAGAGTGAAATTGGGGGAACTAAAGAAACAAAAATAAGATTTATTTAATAAAGGATTCATTTATTATTTCACCTTTGTGAGCAATTTTTTCTTTCTATTAAAAAAATGATGAGTATATGAGGTTGTGAAATAATTATAGGGAAATCAATGAAATTAATATAAATAACAAGTATCTTATACCTTAAATTAAAGGCTTGTTTGATCAAATTTAAGTTGAACAATATTTATCAAGCATTGATTTTCATTTTGGGTATCATCAATCTAGAGTAAGAAAGGAAGATATTAAAAATATTAAATTTTACACAAGTTATGGGAATTATGAATTTTCAATAATGTCCTTTGGATTGAATAATTCACCCTATATTTTGTGGGATATGATGAATTGATTATTAAAATATTATCATGATTATTTAATTATGGTATTTATCAATGATATCTTGGTATACTTTAAAATATATTAATATAATAAAATCTATTTGAGAATAATTATTCAAACTCTTATAGGTAGGAGTTATATGGGAAATTTAATATGTGAAAATGTTAGCTTTATAAATTTTATTTTCTTGGTCATATTGTCTTTAAGGATGTAATATTAGTTGATCCTTCCAAGATAATGATAGTTAAATAATTTTTTATAATAATGAACATAATTGAGATATATAATTTTGTTGGATTAGTAGGTTACTATCTGCTCTTTATTTAAAAAACTTATTGATTAGTTAACCCATTAACAAATTTTACAAGAAAAAGGGCTAAGTCCATATGTTTAGTTGAATAGAAATAATGTTTTAAAGAATAGAATAGCATATTGGTCAATGTACCTATATTGACATAATCATTAGGAAGGGATGATTTTGTGATGTATAATGATTCATCAAAGAAAGGACTTGGATGCATCCTTATAAATAATGATAGAGTCGTTGTTTATGTATCAATATAATTAAAGATACATGAACATAATTATTGAACTCACGACCTTGATTTTTCAACCGTAGTATTTTCTTTATATATATAGGCATTTTCATTGTGGTGGAAGATGTGATATATATATATATATATATATGGATCATAGATGTATAAAATACATATTTTTCATAAATAGAGCTCAATATGACACAAAAAAGATCACTAAAACTAGTCAAGGATAATGATTTCTCAATAAATACCACTTGGGGAAGGAAAATAAGGTGGTTGATGAGTTTAATAGGAAAGATCATTGATTTATGACTAAACTAAGGATAAAAAAAGATCATATATTCATGGATTAAGTAAATATGGATATTGGAATCATTAATAAAGGTGAAACATTACTCATTTTACAAATCATTTAAAAACCATATTTAATGGAGAAGATAAAAAGGACTCATCTTGATGATAAGAGATTAAAAAAGGTAGTTAATTCCCCAAATGATAAAAATTTGGAAGAATTTTTTTATGAAGATGGTGTGCTGAAATTCTAAAAGAGGGTTTGTGTTCAATCAATACATGAGTTGATGTGGTAACTACTTAATGAATCCCATAATTCAAATTTCTCTATAAAATATTTTAAGAGAAAGATATACAGTGATTTAAGAAAATATTTTTAGTGGGATAATATGAAGTTGGAAATTACTGACTATGTATAAAGATGATTGGTTTTTGAATAAGAAAATATTAAGATACAATGTACTAAATGAGTCATAAAACCACTCCCTATTCCCATATAGAATTAGGATGATATTATTCTGAATGTTTTCACTAGATTTACAAAGGCTCTTAAAATAAATTATGCAATATATATAGCATCCTTAGCCTTTTTCACAAAATATTACTTGATTTTAAGAATAAATTACTATCAAAAACAAACTAAGGAATGTAAAGGATAGTATCTTTGGAAGAATATGTACATAAAATTGTAAAAATGGAACTAGAATATAAAATATATTTATTAATATTCAATAATGTGCTCCTAAATTCCTTTGATATCCTAAATCTGCAAAGAATAACCTAGGAAATACATAGAAAACTGGATGAGCTAAAAATCCGAGTAAGGGAATAAACATGGAAAAGAATCATTGCACATGAGTCAAAGGCATAACATGATAACATAATATTCATGGAACATTAATAAACATATAGATTAATGTCATATAGAACATTGAATAATATGATCACGGAACTATAGGAAATTGGAAGAATCATATTACATGATATAAACATGAGTTAAGGATAACTACCAAGATGGTATCACATGGTGGAAAAAGTGCCATAATGGATTAGGTTTACTCTTTAATCCCCTACATGAAATATCATGAGACTAAAACATTACCTAATTAATTGAAGTGATATATGGGTTCAATGATAATAACATGGTCATGCATATGTGTTTCACATAAAGAATCAAACATAAGGAATAAACATAAGGGTTACCCAGGGAAATAAATGGATATCTTAATCATGACACAAGGAATAACCAAGAGGGATACATGAAATACATAATTTACTTGATACATGATTAGTGGATGTGTTGGTTGATAGGCCACAACTTTTAAAGGATCAATAATCTTGAATAGAACGATGTACCTAGGACTTAGATTTCCTTTCTTATCAGATCTCATGACTCTCTTACATGGAGATATGCAGAGGAATAACTTGTCACCAACCTCAAAATCTAAGTATAGTATATGATTATATTCATATCTATTTTGTTGACTTCAGGTAGCCTAGACATATTGTTGTATGGTCTTAACATTGTTTTCCATTTATTTGACCATCTTAGGTCCCTACAGCTTACATTCACCAACATCATCTCAGTATGCATGTTTTCTACATCTTTTCCCCTAAAGGGATTAATATGGGGGAATTTGGATTCTTGATTTAAAACTATTGTGGTAAAATAACTCAACTAGTGGAATATGTTTGTCCCATACTCTGTTGAAGTCCATTGATATTTTTCTCATCAGGTATTCTAGTGTCTAAATAGTCTGATCTGAATGACCATCATTTTGGGGTTATATGATGTACTGAAATTAAACTCGGTATTTTGGTCATGTTGGATATTTTTCCATAACATGGAGGTGAATATCATATCATGAATAGATATAATTTATAATGGTACTCTATGCAGCCTCACCACTTCTATAACGAATATCTGTGAAAGTTAGTCAAGTGAGAAGTCCTTTTGAATCACAATAAAATTAGAAGCCCTTGTAAAACGATCCACAATGACCCATTTAGCATTATTTACTCTAGATATCTTTGCATGTATAGTGAAAAAGTCCTTGATGATTTTTTTCCATTTCCATGTTGGTATGGGTAATGGATGCATCATCCCCTTAGGATTTTATCTTTTAGAATTCACTTGCTGACATACCAGGCACATTGATTTTTATTCAACAATCTCCTTCTTCTTATTTTCCCACCAATAGTTCTCTTGGATATCTCTATACATCTTCATATTTCCTGGGTGAATAGAGAAGGATGATCCATGTGCTTAGTTTAAAAAATATTTCTTTATCAT
Source organism: Viscum album (assembly GCA_963277665.1). Taxonomy (NCBI): domain Eukaryota; kingdom Viridiplantae; phylum Streptophyta; class Magnoliopsida; order Santalales; family Viscaceae; genus Viscum; species Viscum album. The sequence continues at coordinate 485,690,346 of OY728156.1, read as the reverse complement.
TTGATTGGATGGTACACATAAGTGTTACCCAAATATTAGGACTCATTCATCATAAATTTTTAAATATGTGGATTTACCCTTTCTTATAGATTCCACCTTTTTCTAAATTTACATATAATTTATTTTAGAATCCTTTATTTTCTCTATAAGGTATGGTTGAGAAATTATTTGTGAAATAAATGACGATGTACCTTCCTTTATGAGTCTCATGTCCACCCTTTTCATGTCAATGAAGACTGGATCCTTCTCAATTATTGTCATTGATAAAGATGTTGGATCCTTTCTACTTAGAGCATATTCCACTTTATTTGAATTACTGGTATGGTAGTGGATTGAGCATTCATAATACATGATGATCTCTAACCATCTTCTCTGGTGTATATTATGCTCTTTTGGTGTTAATACATATTTTAGGCTCTTATTATTAGTATATATCTAAAACTTATACCCATAGAGACAATTCTTACATATGTTTAATGTGAAGATAACAACCACCAACTCCAGATCTTATGTGGGATAGTTTTTCTCATGAACATTCAAATACCTTGAGTCTTAAGCAATTACTTTATAATTTTTCATCAGTATACAACCAAATTCCTTATTTGATACATCATTGTGTACAAAAAATAGTTCCCCACTTATCAGTTGTGTGAGTATTGATGTAGTGATAATCCTCTTTTTCATTTGAAGAAATATTGACATTCAGTGGTCAAGACAAACATTACTCCCTTATGAGTCATCTTAGTTAGTGGCTTTCAAAACCACGAGAATTTCATCACAAATCATTGGTAATATCCATCTAGACTGAGAAAACTATGTATATATGTCACAAATACTGGTCTAGGACACTCCTCAATTGCATTTTTATTAGAAGTTTCCATATATATTCCATTGCCGGTTATAACATACACTAAGAATGATACTTCCTCCATCCAGAACTCACATTTTCTATACTTTTCATGTAGTTTATCCCTCTGCAAATTCTTTATCATAGTGTTCAAATACTCCTTGTGTTCTTCCTTTCCCATGGAGTATATAAGAATATCATTTATAAATATTATCATGAATTTTTCAAGGTAATATCTAATGAATCTATTCATTAATTCTATGATTTTTTTGAAGAATTAGTGATTCCGAAGGGCATCACTATGAACTCATAGTTTCCATACCTTATCAAAACGTGATATTTGGAATATATTTCTTACTCGACTTTAATTGGTGATATCATGACCCAAGGTCTACTGTAGAGAAGTACATGGCACCACATAATTGATCAAACAAGTCATATATCAATGGAGGTGATACTTTTTCTTTATCATAATTTTTTTGTGATCACAATAATCAATGCAGAGGCGCATTGATCCATCCTTCTTCTTATAGAAAAAAACTGGTTCACCCCATAGTAAAGCACTTGGGTGTATCAAACAGTTGTCTAGATTCTCCTGTAACTTCTTATTTAGTTCCTCCAACACAAAGGTGTCCATCGTGTAAGGATTCTTTGATATGGTCATAGATCTAGGTATAAGTTCAATTGATAACTCAACCTCTCAATCAGGAGGAAGACCATGAAATTCTTCGAGGAACGTGTTGGGGTACTCCATCACATTGGGATTGTCTTCGATCATGATTCTCTATTTTTATCAATCATTTTAGCTAGATAAAATTTCTCATACATAAGCACTATCCATAGTTGAGATGATAATTATAAAGGATATTCATCATACTCCTTAAAAATGTATAGAATTTGGGGATGCCTCAGTATGTGAAGAGCGACCTCCCTTTCTTGATAGTGGGTGTTAGATTTATATAAAGATAGAAAATTCATTCCAAATATAGAATCAAAATCCACTAAAGGATGTAATACAATATTTTTTGGGAGGTTTAGTCCACAAAAATTAACCCGGGAGGAGTAATAGAATTTATATGCAACAATTTCTCCATTTTTTGTTCTCACATATTACTCAACCATCTTATTTTTATATGGTGTTAGAATAGTTATACTAAACTTGTAAGATATGAAAGAATTAATAGAACCTGAATCAAATAGTATGTTTTATATTATTGAATTAATAACAAGTATACCATTCATGACATCATTTTCTAGATTTAACTTAGTAGTAATGATAGAAAATTCCATTCCTTGCTTCCTTAGAGGTTTTTGTTATTGATTTCCTTCGAAAACCCTTTTCTTAGGGTATTTTATCTCATAATTCCCATGTTCTTTGCAGTTAAAGCACTTCAAAATGAGCATAGTGTTCATATGAACATTCTTTTACACTTCCTCATTTATGGGTTTCTTCATTTTTCTTTGGAATTTATTATCTTGGAACCCATATTTTCCACACATGAATCACCTTCCGGTTCCCCTTAGGTAGTTTCTATAATGCTTCTTCCCACACTGTCGACAAGTGGGATGTTGGGTTTTCGTTCCTTCATAATATTTTTTTGTTATCCCTCCTAAAGATAATTCCATCTTACGTTTCTTGGCTCTAGTTCCATGAGAAAACTAAGAATCACTAATATACATCTCAAAATTATGGACACAATGAACAATATATACATAATTGTCAAAGTTCTTAATTTCTAAGGCTTCTCATAGATTCGATTTCAACCCACTAAAGAATCGGTCCACCTTTCTTTCAGTACTGACGAAAAGGCCGGAAGCATACTTTGAAAGCCATATGAGGATTTCCTTATATTATTCAATAGAATCATATTCCTTTTTTAGACTAAGGAACTCACACTCCATATTAATATGGATATTTTAGGAAAAATATTTTCTTGAATGCATCACATTCCATGGAATCCATTTCCTATTTAGACTTTGTGCTTTTTATCATTGACCATCACTGATAAGCTTTCTCGTCCAAATGATAGACCCCCAGTATGACTTTATCTTCTTCTGAGCATTGGAGGACAAAGTCTATATTCTCAATAGAGTTAATCCATTGTTTTACGATGAGTGGATTAGAAGATCCACCGCATATGGGAGGTATTTGTCACATAAAGGATTAATCTACAACATGATATTTCTTAGGAGGAGGTAATTCCACATGATTCAAGTTATTATTCATAACTTAATCTATTTGTTCCAGTACTTTCATGAAGTTTTAGATCATGTTTCCATCAGATTTGGTATTTCATTAGGGAAATCATCACATTTTATATCACAGTGATTGTTTCCATGGGTTATCCTTTTTCACACCATTAACTAAGAAAAATAAAATAAAATACAATTAGTGGGGATTTAATAATTATATAATTACAATATCAAAAGGAAAATTTGAACATATAAAGATAAAATTGTAAATGAAATGTATATCCTAACTTTTGATTCACTAAGATTCAATTTAGGTTGTCCATGGTGATAGAATTATCCCTAGGGTTCTTGCTAAATTTTTCTAGTCCTAATATCCAAAAAAATAGACCATGATTTGATACCAACTATATCATCCCTATTCTTTTACACAAATTATTACATGATTTTAAGGATAATTTTCCATCAAATAAAAACCAAATATCATAAACACTAGTGTATTTAGAAGGATAGGTGCATAAAAATAAAAACATGGAACTAAGATAAAAAATATATTTATTAATATTCCATAATTTTATCCTAAATTCCTTTGAGATATTACATCTACAAAGGATAACCTAGTAAATACATAGACAAAAGGGATTCCCTAAAAATCCAAGTAAGGTAATAAGCATGGAAAAGAAGCATATCACATGATTCAAAGGAATAACATGATAACATAATATGAATGGAACATGAATAAACATGTATAAGAATATCATATATAACATGGAATTAGATGATCATGGAAATATAGGAAGGGTGAAAAAACATATAATAGAACATAAACATGAGTTAAGGCTAACTTCCAAGAAAGTATCACATGGTGGTCAAAGTCCCATAATAGATCGTTTTACTCCCTAATCTCATACATGACATCACAAGAGACTAAAAAGTTACCCAATGCATTAGAGTTCTATTTGGGCACACCAATCATAACATGTTCATGCATATGTGTTCCACATAAAGAATCAAACATAAGGAATAAACATAAGGGTTACCCATGGAATGAAATGGGTATCACAATCATCTCATAAGGAATAACCGATGGGAGTATCACAATAGTTTTTCTAGAAGAATGGATTTAAATAATAAATTGAAATTAATAAGAGAAAATAGTTGTATATCATGATAAATTATGTATAACTTAAGTGAAAACATGTAAAAATATTATTAAAGATACTTTAGAAATGAGACTCTTTAGTGTTGTTTAAGGTAAAATATTAAAGAGTCTTTAAAGAGGGACAAGTAATAATTGTTTGTATAAAACCATAAATGAACTAATATATTTTTTCACGAAAAAAAAAGTGATTTTATAAAAATAAATATTTCTTAAAATAGATTATGGTGTGTACTTGATAATGGGTAAGAAATGGGGAAGTTCCCTTCAATCGGGCTTTCTTATTGAAAGGAATTGAGAAGGGAACCGTTTAAAACATGTAATTTAGCACCAAAGAAAGTTGAATTTATATTCATACATATGTTTTTTACATAAAAATAGAATATAGGAGAATTATATAAGAATAATGAAGAAATATATTTGGAAAAAGGGAAAGAAAGCGTAACTCAAAGGTAATTTGGAGGTTTAGAGAGATCTCTTACCTTATATCTGAATGTGTTCAGAACTTGAATTTAATATCCCAGATAATCAAATTAGATTCATTAATAATTCAATTAATATCATATTCAACATATATTTGATTTATTATATTTTTTTATTTCATTTATGGACATTTCGATGAGTTATAGTCTTTAATTTTGTTGTTTTAGGAGAGTTCGTTTAATGGTTTTATGGTCGGTTTCCTTGAGTATTAATATAATTATAGAATTTTAAATGCTCCCATATATAATTTTGTTTCCTGGTATTAGGATGATCCATTTGATAAAATTTTAATGACAAACATTTAGTTTATTTTGGCGTTTTCTTGATTAATAGAAACTAGTTCTATTTTATTATTCAGTATTATATATATATATATATATATATATATATATTAGTTCCAGAACATAAAAAAAGTTATAAAATACATTTTAAAATTAGTATTAACCATTATAATGGTTTTATGACTGGCCTTGATGGTGTTAATTTAATACAAAAAATCATTATTCATGAAGGCGGTGAATCGACATATCACGAATGATGTTTTCATATTTAAGATAAAAGGAAAAGAGGAGAGATTTTATGATGGATATTTCATTGAAATAATATAATTCCTGTATATATATTATACTACAGTTTTCATGTCACATTTTATAGAGAGGGTAAGGATGAGGTAGAAGAAAGAAAGGATTTAAAAGAGAAAGGTGGAGGATTTTACCTCTTGAATATCATTCACTTGAGAACCTCCTTAAGACACTTGGGTTTGGTCTTTTGTTTAGACCAGAAGATATTGGATGTGGGGAAGAGTCTTGGGAAGAGAATTGTTTATAATTTAGAAAATATAAAATGCTTAGAAGGTGTGAGGAGAAGGGGTGGTGATGGGTGGTATTTATAGGGGTAGAGGGGTGTTTTTGATTATTTTATTCATTTGTTTATTATTTTGGATCAAGACTATAAATTTTGTTGATTAATATGACAAAATATAATAAAATTTTAATTATAGGTCAAGATAATCGGTTCTTATATCATCCATATATCATCTATGACAAAAAAATTCATGTATTTGTTAAATTCCTTAAATTAATATATTTAACTATTCACCAAAAATTAAATTATTTTTGAAATATCCAAAAAATTAACCTTAATTTTTTTTTTTTGAAATTTAGTTTTCAAAAATGGACTCCATTTTTTGAAATTAATTTTCCAAACATGAGAAATTTAATTTTTAATTAAAATTATCATTTATTTGAAAAATACCAATTTTAATATTATAGTCGATTTTATGACAGCATGAAAAATTAAATATGGTCTCATAAAATTAGATTTTAATTATAAAACACCAAAATATTAATTTATGAATATATTTTTTGGAAATAAATTTTCTTTTAAATAATTATATTATTTTAAAATTATAAATAAACATTTACATTTCAAAAAAATACAAACACATAATTTATCATTTTTAAAACATTTATTTTATTAATAAATGATATAAATATATTATATTTTTATTTATAAGAAACCTAAATATTATTTATACTTTCATAGGTTAGGTTACTATTATAATGGTCATATTACTATTCCAACAGTTATATTACTATTCCAACAATATAGGTTCTTTAATTTTTATAAATACAACTTATTTCATTCATTATTTATTCACTTCTATTTTCTATCAAGGTTATATATATACTTTAATCTTCAAAATGAAAATTATTTTTTATTTTTATAGCTTTGTTCTTGAGTTTCGTCATTATAGTGGATCGATCAGATCCAAATGTTCCTATTATTATTATATTATTTTCTATTTATTGTCCCTGTGTAATATTTTGAATTCACATTGGTTTGTTAGGTGAATAAAGTATCATTCTTAATTTATGAAAATAATGTTTTCAACAGGTTCTTTATGTTATGAATGCGTTTTATGACATAAGAAGTGATATTCCCTTGATAAAATTATGAGTCGTTATAATATGGGTTATTATTGATCACCTTACCATGTTTTCTTATTTCCTCTTTATAAGGGAGTATCAATATTCTAATAACCTTGAAAGATTCTATATAAATTAATTTGTGAGACTTTATGATGCACCAATTAAGTTGTATCTGATGATGAATTGTGATTTTCATTGAAATTATAGAAAATTCGTCAAAAGGATCTCAACACCAGTTATATTTGAGCACTACTTATCATCCTTGTATAGATGGATAGTATGAAAGGATGAAACATTAAAATACATGAATAGGTTGTTCTTATTGGACTTTCAAATTATGTTGGATCATTATTTACCTATTTTAGAATTTTTCATATAATAATTAATTTCTTTTTTTCATTCTAATGGCACTATATGAAGAGTTTTATAGGAAAATACGTCATACACAAACATGTTGGGTTGAAGTTGGTGAAAGGAATATTTTTTCCCCAGAATACGCTGAGGAGAAAATAGAGAAAATGAGACATATTCAATGTCTTATCATGGAATATCAAAGATAGAAAAATAGGTATTCTGATAGTTAAAGGAAGGATCTAGAATTTTTGGTAGGGGGTCATGTTTTATTAAATGTATATCCATGTAAGTGTGTTGTGTGGTTTGAAAAGAAAGGGAAACTAAGTCCTAAGTATATCCTTATTTTTTATAATTTTGAAAGAATTTGAACTATCAATTCCTGTTTAAAAATGCCACCCAACCTATCTAAAGTGCATTGTGTTTTATGTATCTCATTATTGAGGAATTGTATGTCTCAACAAAAACAATTACTCACCTATGAAGAAATGTAATTGGAGACTGATCTATCTTATTATGTAGATCTTTCCAAAATCTTCGACATTGGAGAATATGTGTTGTGGAATCAGATGACTTGACTGGTAAATTTACTTTGAATAAATCGTAAGATAAAAGAGGCAATATAAGAACCTAAAGAAGTTATGATAAAGTACTACACATATTTTTTTATGAGGTGAAATTTTGGAAAATTTTAGGATGAAGTTTTTAAAGGGTGTAAGAGTGTAACACTCGAGCATCAATTATACTAAGTAAGATTTCATTATAAAGAAACTATATTATAATGCGCATAACTTTATTCATGAATGTGATTAAAACTTAAATTACCAAATTTAATAATTTTAATTTTATGAAATTAATTTAATTTTTGAATTTATCATTTTAATACTAGCTTAGGGTGACTTTATGAGATTTTTTTTGAAATAATTGTTTATTTGGTGAATAGTGAAAAATAATGATTTTACAAATACTGTCACTTATATCAAACTATTTGAATATAAGAATGAATTGAGAGTTTATGAAATGTTTTTTTAAACAAAATTTATATTTATGAAGTAATATTATAAATTTAAAAATATAATTTTGATCTTAGAAATCTAGTTTTAAAATTTTGGAAATCTAAGTAATGTTTTTTTCTTAATAAAAACTCTTTTTGGTTCTTCTATTTTAGTAAAGTATTATCAAGGTTACATTCTGTATTTTTTCCATTTTAAATTCAAATATGTCTGATTTTATTGTAATGAATCCATATAATTTCATATGAATAAAAATTATATACGATTTAGTATAAAATAATTTTTATTCTTATGCTAAAATTTTTCTAAAAAAGGTTTTCATTGCATTTTGAAAACTTATATTAAAATTATTTTATTCCAATTAATGTAATTAAATCTTATAAAATTGATTCCATATTTGGAACCAGTATAATTAATATTAGGAAATATTTTAAAATTATTTTTTGTTCCTACTAAATAGTAACCATGCTAAATATTTATCACCTTGGTTATGGGTAAAATGAGTTAAGTGTGTTAAAATAAAGGGAAAAGTTTTTAAAATAACAAAAACAACTTGATTATATCTCATTGTTTGTCTATATTTTTACCTTTACATTATCATCATCAAAATAATTAAAAATTTGAGCCTCTTTAATTTCATAAGTGTAACATCCCCTACCTGATACTCCCTCACGTGACTGATTCAGGTGGGAAATGTTACCTTAGGAATGCCTTCACGTATGCTAGAGGATTTTGACTATTAGTGAGAGAATAAGGAATATAGTGGGGTGATTATACCCTCTAAAAAAATTTATAATTATAAAGTAAAAATAATAATAATTTATTATAAATTTAGGAAACAATATAATAAAAAAACCCTACATCCATAGAAGAATAAATAATAACTCCAAAAAAATCAATAATAACAAAGACATGTAATAATAGGATTAATGTAACTAAATGATGTGCTAAATTTCATACAAATAATAGAAAAAAATGAATCAAATAAAGACTCCAATATCCTTGTCTTGAACCCTATGTCTATACCATCTAAAATCTCCAACCCATAAAATACGAAACAATCAACAATAAGGTCATTTTCCCTTTTTTAAACCCACATCCATGAAATCTTTCTAGGTACCAGAAATCATCCTATATAGGGTAAGAGTAAAACTCAATTGGTCAACACAACCATTTCTAGAAAAATCTTGTCAAGATATATACTACATATAATAAAGCGTTAAATAGGGTATTAATTTAGTAAATTAATAATGCACATGAAATAAAACCACTGACCCTCAAGATTCTGGTTGACACTTGGAGTTAGCCGCAACCTAATTCAGCACCAAGCCAGATATCACTAAGCATGTTTCAGAACTATGTGAAATATTAACGTTACCCTCCTAGTGAATATTCCACACATCATCACAAGAGAACCGGGAAGATCCCTATAAGCAATACAGAATAATCAGACCAAGACCTATATGTAATACAACATAACTATTCCTAGCCCTATATTCATTAAAAAATAACTAGGAAAAAACCTATAAGTATTACTGAATAACTAGGACAATCTCTATAATAATTACAACATAAATGAGACAAGACCTATAATCATTACAACATAATCTGGCCATTCCCTATAAGTATTACAACACAACTGGACCAAGCCCTTTAAGAATTATGTAAGGACCTGTGTTTTTTCATACTGCGGTTTTGAGTAGAAATTTGAATTTTTGATCTTGGATGCCTGTGAGGGGTAAAATAGTATTTTACCACAACTGTATGACCTCATATAATTTTTCAGACCACTCTGTTGGTCTCAGAATAGGGTGTTTACCCTAGGACAGGAGTTTGGTGGAAATCTGAGATGTTCGAATTTTAGCAGAATATTTAATGTTTAATATTATGAAATTAAATATTAAATTATTCATGCAGGTTTTTTTAGTGATAAATTTTAAAAGGATCCTCATATTGAGATTATTTAGGCTTCTTTGAGTCTGGAATGGGAAGTTTATCCTAGGTAGGGCCTAAACTCGAGTTGGGTGTCGAGGCCAGACAGAGCCCCTTTTTTCTTCTTTTCTTTTATTTTCTTTTCTTTATTTTCTCTTACTTCCTCCTCCTTTTTGTGCACACTCCTTATGTGTATACTCCTTTATAATAACCAATGGGAGAATGTTGGGAAAAAATCCCTCATGGTAACATTTCCGTATTTTGGGGTTGATTGTGTTTGTTGACAAAGCAGGTTTCCATGGATAATTGTCGAGTTCCCGAGAATTTTTTGAAAATCCTTGTTGACAAAGAATGATGACAAAGGAATGGACGATCTGGAGGCGGTACAAAAGAGCAGTACAAGGTGGCGTTGTTTCCCAGTGTTTGCCAAATTTTTGGGGTCCAAAATTTGGAGGTTGGTGAGCATCGTGAAAATAGGATTTCCATGAAGATCATAATTTAATATGGAAAAGGCATGAATTTCACGAAGATAGGATTCATGGTTTGGAAATCGTGAAGACCAGAAGAATGGAGGCGGTGAGTCTTCCCGATTACGTCAAGCTTCACGAACAGCAAAGGCTGAAGTGCATTGCGGCGGAGAAGGGCTTCGCGATGGAGCTTCACGGCGAATTCGTGAAGGTTTATTGACGGTGATTCTTCGCGACTACGTCAAGCTTCGTGAACGGCAAAGTGTCGTGGTGCTTCGCGATTTGGACAGAATTTCGGTGGAATCTTTAGAGCTTCGCGATTTGAGATGACGTGGCATTGACTTCGCGCGGAAGGGACGAGGGTCAGTGGAATCGCCTATAAATAGAGGCCGACCCCCTCGAGAGAAGTAGAGAGAGAATTTTCAGAGAAAATCCATTGCTCTCGGTTTGTTGAGGTGGTTCGCGAAGGCAGTGTGCTTTGAGAAAGGGGAGCTTCGCGGCGGCTATTTTAGCTCCGTGAAAGGTGTGTGCCCCGCGTTGGCTCAGTGAGCTTCGCAGAGAGGTAGGAGCTCCGCGACGGCCTAAGCATTGCGAAGGTATGTGCATCGCGAGTGTGCTTCGCGATAGAGCTTCGCAAAAAGGCTGGAGCTTCGCGAAGGCTTATTTGAGCTTTGCGAAACTTGGAGCTTCGCGAAGTAGGGTTCTTTGCGAATGTGTTTCCAAAAGGAGTTTCCCAGTGTTCAGAGGCAAAGAGGTATTCATCAGTGGATGAAAGTTGGACTTCAATAGAGCATCTATCAATAGTCAAAGATGCATTATTTCATGCAAATGAAGAGACCTACAGGTCTATAAAATGTGAGTGAATACCTTCACAGAGCAGTGAGCTTAGGAAGAGGAAGAAGGTGATCCTCTCCACCAGCAGTGAGCCAGAGAGAGAGAAACAGGGAGTGACCCTTGGGAAAGTAGTGAGCTGACACTAAACTTTGTAAAGGCAGTGATCCTGGGCATAGAAGTGATCTATCCCAAACATTGTAATCCACAGCTAGTGAAGTTTAGTGGAATTGGTACGACCGGCAACCTGTCGGCGTATGCTCCTTAGACGTAGCCCAATAAGGGTGAACCAAGTAAAAATCTCTGCGTCTGCCTGCTAATTTTCCTGCATTGCATTTAAAGCATCATCATCAGATAAAGAAGAAAGTAAGTGATCATAACATACACACAAGTGCAAACAAAATGACCCTTGTAACAAAGAGGTCAAGATCCAGCGGGGCAGGAAGAACTTTGAAAAAGAATATCCATACCCTGATTCACCCCCCCCCTCTCAGGGTATATAGGCCCCTATTGGACCTAACAATTGGTATCAGAGGGAAAGGTTGACAGTTGTTTTTCTCTCAAATGGAGGTTACTAATCATAGATGGATTCCGATCTTCGACGGATGTAATTTTCAGATATGGAAGAATCGAATGCAACACTATTTCCAATCTTTGGGAATGGATGTGTTTTCAGCAGCTATGCATGGTATCACAGCTGATATTACTAGTGGTGCATTATCAGAAGCTGAGCACAAAGAGTTGGATGCTGATTCCAAATCAATCAATGCCTTAGGGGGAGCCCTCTCTAATCCCATCTATACAAAGGTGATGCCATGCAAAACGTCACATGCCATGTGGGAAAAGCTTTTAAATATATATGAAGGGGATACAAAGGTCAGAGAGGAAAAGTTGCAGGTGTTGTAGAACAAATATGAAGATCTGAAAATGAACCCGAATGAGTCTGTTGACGCATTCTTTGATAGGGTAAACATTGTTGTGTAAGATATGCGAGGTCTTTGCGAAGTCATTGAAGACATAAAGATCGTAAAGCGCATCTTGAGGAAACTTCCACCTCGGTTCAATCCGGAAGTTTCAGTTCTAGAAGATAAAGATCCAAAAGAGCTGACACTAGACAATTTTCACAGTACCTTGGTTGCATATGAAATGAGGAACGATGATAATGAGGCTGTGGAAAAGGGGAAGTCCAAAGAGGTGGAATTTAAGGCCATGAAGAATCTCACCATTGAAGTTTCTCAGGAAGAAGAAGAGACAGATGAGGTAATGTCATTCCTCTCCTCAAATCTTCAAAGAGGAAAAGGAAAGTTCAAAGGGAAGCTTCCACTTGCTTGCTTTAGATGTGGAAAAGTTGGTCATCTTGCTGCAAGGTGCCCCAAAAAGTTTCAAGAAGAAAACGATGAAGATGAAGTTGAATTTCCCAAGAAAAAATCTTCAGCCTATGTGAAAGGGAAGAAGCAGTTCAAGAGAAATTTCTTTAAGAAGAAAAATCTTCTTTCACAAGAAATAGACAGTTCAGATGAGTCTGAGGGTGAAGAAATTGAAGAGATAGATCATGGAAAAAATGCAATGGTGGCTATTGTCAGTAGTGCTCAAGAAAAGAAAGAAACAGAAACTGATGAGGAAGAAGAATAAATTGAAGGGAGAGTTGATATGGAAGTTGAATTAGAAGAATATATTGAAGAGATAGATGTTTGGAGAGAAAAAACAAAGAAATCCAACAAGGTGGTACATGATGCCAAACTCTACTTGCAACAACAATAAGAAGAGAAGTCTGAGCTAGTGAAAGAAATTGAAAATCTTAAGTCTTCCAGGCTAGAGCGCACAAAAAAGGTTGATGAGCATAAGCTCAAGATTGAAGAACAAAAAAGGGAGATCGATTGCTTGAAAATAAAAGTGAAAGATCACATCAAGCGTATTGAAGAGCTTTAAGAGGAAGTTGTTGGTCTCAGGAGAAATGTTAAAGACCAGGAAAAACCTTTGAATCCCAACACATTCTTGGGAAATAAAGTCATCACGAAGAATGAAAAGAAGAAAGAAGAGCCTAGTAGTTCAGCAGGAAAGAAGCAGCAATTGAGATCAGAAGTTAAGGCTGATTCATGGTTTAATCAGAAACAAAAATTTGTGGCAGTTGAAGTCAGACCGCAAGCACCCGTCCCGAGATTGAAGGTGGATTTGGGAACAAAGCAGAATCAGAATATTCAGAGATCCCAAGGGGAAACTCGTAGTGCTGAAGTAACACGAAGAAATTCACCTTATATCAGGTGTTATTGTTGTGGAAAGATGGGACATTCACAGTATGTATGCTCCATAGCCAAAATATATCGAAGGGAACAAGAACAGAGATGGAAGCCAAACAGTGAATGGTTTTCCAGAACATATTTCGAAGGACACTATTTTTGGTGCGGAGGATTTGGGCACATGGCTAGGTATTGTACTTCGACCATTCAGAGAAATGTGCCAAAGCAGAATCAAAACGTTCGCAAGCAGTAGATCAATAAACCGATAGGTGAGTTAAAAATGCAGAATAGATTTGCGGCTTTGCAAGATGAGGCTGGTCCATCATACTCTGAGAAAGAACAGAAGTCTCAATCCATGCCGAGTGTGAAAAAAAAGTATGGACCAAGAAGAAGAAAAATGAGAAGGTCGGGGTAGCGGAGATTTCCCTTAAAGCAACAGATCGATCTGGTGTGTGGATCCTTGACAGTGGTTTCACATCCCACATGACGGGTAATAAGGATCTTGTTATAGGCATCAAATATGACAAAGAAGGAGTTGTCAAATTTGGAAATGATGAAGGCCTGAAGATTGTTGGCTCAGGGAAAGACAAGTTTGGGGGCAAAGATATGAGACGTGTTGATGTCTTGGTAGTAGAGGGTCTTAGTTATAACTTACTCAGTGTCAGTCAACTATGTGACTCTGGGCACTCTATTCGATTTTCCAAGAAGATGTGTGTTATGAAAGGAAAAGATGGAGCAGCTGTTCTGCAGATAAAAAGGTCAAAGGGAAATCTCTACCTTGTAGGTGGGGAAGAAGATACATGTCTTTTATCTAGAGAGGAAGAAAACCAGTTGTGGCATAAGCGACTTGGTCATCTATTCCAACCATCTATGGAGGATCTCGTAAAGTGTGATGCGGCTAGATACCTTCCTAAACTATCACATGATCGCACTCATACGTGTGATGCTTGCCAACAAGGGAAGATCATCAAAAAGACATACAGGCCAAAGGAACAGAAATCAACTAGAGTGATTGAACTGGTTCATGCTGATGTATGTGGACCTATCTCACCACGAGCTATAAATGGGCAAAGGTACTATGTTCTTTTCATTGATGATTACAGTAGAATGGCATGGGTATTTTTCATTACCCATAAGACAGAGGTGTTTAGTTGCATAAAACAGTACAGGAGGGAATCAGAAAGGATACTTGGGCAGAAAATTTTGAAGTTCCGTACAGACAACGGTACAGAATTCACAAACAGTCAAGTGGAAGAGTATCTCAAGAAACACGGGATAAGGCATCAAGTTTCATCAGTAAGAACTCCCCAACAGAATGGTGTGGTTAAAAGGAGAAATCAGATCATCAACAACATGACCAGAACAATGCTTATTGACAAAGACCTACCAGAGAAATTTTGGAAGGAAGTAGTGTTGACATCGGTCTATGTTTCAAATAGGACTCTGTTGTGTCCGAAGAAATGGAAGACTCCATATGAACTGTGGTACGGAAAGAAGCCAACATTGAAATACTTTAGAGTCTTTGGAAGTAAGTGTTTCATTCTCAAAAAAGAAATTCATAGGAAGTTTGAGGCACGAGGAGATGAGGGGATATTCCTTGGATACTCAAGGAAAAGCAAAGCGTATAAATGCTTCAATAAAAGGATGGGAAAAATTGTTGAGAGCAATGATGTCACTATAGTTGAAAATGAAAGGAATAATCAATGACCCAGTGAACAGTTCTTGGACGAAAGTGATGATGAGGTAAGAAACACAGGGGGAGCAGAAGTGGCAGAGGCTGACTCAGAAGAAGATACTGATGATGAACAAGAAAGTGTCAAATCTGTGTCTGCAAGGAAGCCAATGAATCGAGCTAAAATTGACAGGCAGAATATCATTGGTGATCAGACAGCTCCAGTTCAGACTCGAAGAATGAAATCATTACAGCAAACATCTTTCTTATCTCAGGTGGAGACAAAATGTTTTTTCGATGCAGCTGAAGATGAAAACTGGGTTCAGGCTATGAATAAAGAGCTTGATCAGATTGAGAAGAACCAGACATGAGAGATTGTTTCGAGGCCAGCAGACAAGAATTTCATCGGGACTAAATGGGTTTATCGCAACAAGATGAATGAAGATGGCACAATGATTCGGAAAAAAGCACGACTAGTGTGCAAGGGATACTCCCAGATAGAGGGAATAGATGTTGATGAGACATTTGCACCGGTTACAAGGCTGGAAACGATCAGACTATTTTTGGCCATTGCAGTGCAAAGAAAGTTCAAAGTGTTCCAGATGGATGTCAAATCTGCATTCTTAAATGGAGTTCTGGAATAGGAGGTGTATATTGAGCAGCCAGATGGTTTTCTCATTCATGAGGATGAGAACAAAGTTTGCAGGCTGAAGAAGGCGCTGTATGGGCTGAAACAAGCACCAAGGGCATGGTACTCAAGGCTTGATCAGTACTTGAAGAAGCTTGGTTTCCAGCGTGGAGGAGTTGATTACAACCTCTATTTCAGCAATGAAAGTAATAAAATGATGATGGTGCTAGTGTATGTCTATGACATAATTTTTGGCGGATCAGATGAAGCTCAGTGCAGACAGTTTTCCAAATTCATGAAAAATGAGTTTGAAATGTCAATGATTGGAGAGCTAACATTTTTCCTTGGTCTACAGGTGACACAAGGAAGGAATGGAACATTCATTTCTCAATCTAAATATGCCAAGGAGGTCCTGAGAAGGTTTGGAATGGAAAATTTCAAGGAGATGAAGACTCCGGTTGCCACCCGGATGAAACTATCGAAAGTTGAAGATGGCAAGGCAGTTAATATCACAGAATACAGGCAAATTATTGGGAGTTTGTTGTACTTGACTGCAACAAGGCCTGATATTGTTTTTTCCACATGCCAAGCAGCGAGATATCAGAGCAATCCCAAGGAAAGCCACATGCTTGCAGTGAAAAGAATACTTCGGTATATCCAGGGCACAGTGGATTTCGGTTTGACATATACTGACAAATCTCAGACAGAGTTATTGGGATATACTGATTCAGACTGGGACGGTTCAGCAGATGATAGAAAATCAACGTCAGGTGGTGCATTCTATCTTGGTGGATTATGTATTTCTTGGCTAAGAAAGAATCAAGATTGCATTTCATTGAGCACCGCAGAATCTGAGTATATTACGGCCACTCAAGCATGCACATAGTTATTGTGGATAAAACAGAAGCTTAAAGATATGGGAGTTGAAGTGAAGTCTCCGATCAGAATCAAGTGCGACAACTCAAGTTCTATAAATCTTAGCAAAAATCTCGTCCATCATTCAAGTACAAAGCACATTGAGATTAAGTATCATTTTATCAAGGAGAAGGTTGAGCAGGGAATTGTGAATTTGGAGTATGTGCCTACAGAGCTACAGGTTGCAGACATTCTGACCAAGGCCTTACCCAAGGAAGCTTTTGAGAGGCATCGACTGGCTCTGGGAGTTCAGTCAATTCCCCGCACTTGAAATAGTGTGGATGTGGACCCCCCCTCTCCTCGAGGTTTGATGTCTTTTTCCCTAATTTGCTGATATGTGTTCTCTACTATGTTACAGGCTCCAAAGAAGTGACCTTTGGGTTCGTTGACAAAGGGGGAGAAAATAGTGTTTGTTAAAGGGGGAGAAAATAGTGATTGTTCAAGGGGAAGACAGTGTGGAGATTTGATAAATCATAATTGATACGGGGAGAAGCTGACAGGTGGAGCAGCCAGAAAGGGGGAGCAATGAGAAAGGGGGAGAGTATTGAAATCTGACGATGCTAGAAGTGATCGATCAAAGAATATATATCACGACAGCTGAGGATCGTGATAAAAGCGGAACAGTGGTGTTGGAAAGGTGAGAGAAGGTGCCCAGCTATCACCGATTGGGATCAGTGTGGTTCTACAATTGGTATCAATTTAAGAATTGGTATCATGTTGGAATCGACAATTGGTGTTTGACATGAAGTGATTCACTGATGAACTTTTCACACTACTCTTGTTTCTCACGCCGAGCATTTCTCATGTGGGATTAGAGTACGTGTTAAGTGATTCCTTTAATGCTATCATAATCGCAAGAGGTGAATGGTGGTAGCGGCTAGAAAAAGACTCAGTGAGGTATCAAAGTGCAGAAAATATTTCTGAGTAGAGTTGTGAAGAGTTGTCAACAAACCCAAAGAGGGAGATTGTTGGGCAAAAATCCCTCAAGGTAACATTGCCGTATTTTGAGGTTGATTGTGTTTGTTGACAAAGCAGGTTTCCATGGAGAATTGTTGAGTTCCCGAGAATTTGTTGACAATCCTTGTTGACAAATAACGATGACAAAGGAATGAACGATCTGGAGGCGGTACAAAAGAGCAGTACAAGGTGGTGTCGTTTCCCAGTGTTTGCCAAATTTTTGGGGTCCAAAATTTGGAGGTTGGTGAGCATCGCGAAAATAGGATTTCCATGAAGATCATAATTTAATATGGAAAAGGTATGAATTTCGAGAAGATAGGATTCATGGTTTGGAAATCACGAAGACCAGAAGAATGGAGGTGGTGAGTCTTCGTGATTACGTCAAGATTCGCGAACAACAGAGGCTGAAGATAATCGCGGCGGAGAAGGACTTTGCGAGGGAGCTTCGCGGCGAAGTCGCGAAGGTATGTTGATGGTGATTCTTCGTGACTACGTCAAGCTTCGCGAACGGCAAAGTTCTGTGGTGCTTCGCGATTTGGACAGAATTCCGGCGGAATCTTTGGAGCTTCGCCATTTGAGATGACGTGGCGTTGACTTCACGCGGAAGGGACGAGGGTCGGTGGAATTGCCTATAAATAGAGGCCGACCCCCTCGATATAAGTAGAGAGATAATTTTCAGAGAAAATCCATTGCTCTCGGTTCGCAGAGGTGGTTCGCGAAGGCAGTGTGCTTCGCGAAAGCGGAGCTTCGCGAAGGCTATTTTAGCTCCGCGAAAGGTGTGTGCCCCGCGTTGGCTTAGTGAGCTTCGTGGAGAGGTAGGAGCTCTGCGAAGGCCTAAGCATTGCGAAGGTCTGTGCATCGCGAGAGTGCTTCACAATAGAGCTTCGCGAAAAGGCAGGAGTTTCGCGAAGGCTTGTTTGAGATTCGCGAAATTGGGAGCTTCACAAAGTAGGGTGCTTTGCGAAGGTGTTTCCAAAAGGAGTTGCCCAGTGTTCAGAGGAAAAGAGGTATTCATCAGTGGATTAAAGTTGGACTTCAATAGATCATCTATCAATAGTCGAAGATGCATTATTTCATGCAAATTAAGAGACCTACAGGTCTATAAACGGTGAGTGAATCCCTTCACAAAGCAGTGAGCCTAGGAAGAGGAAGAAGGTGATCCTCTCCACCGGCAGTGAGCCAGAGAGAGAGAAACAGGGAGTGACCCTTGGGAAAGCAGTGAGCTGACCCTAAACTTTGTAAAGGCAATGAGCCTGGGCATAGAAGTGATCTAGCCCGAACATTGTAATCCACAGCTAGTGAAGTTTAGTGGAATTGGTACAACCGGCAACCTATCGGTGTATGCTCCTTGGACGTAGCCCAGTGAGGGTGAACTAAGTAAAAATCTCTACGTATGCCTGGTAATCTGCCTGCATTGCATTTAAAGCATCACCATTAGATAAAGGATAAAGTAAGTGATCATAACATACACACAAGTGCAAACAAAGTGACCCTTGTAACAAAGAGGTCAAGATCCAGCGGGGCAGGAAGAACTTTGAAAAAGAATATCCATACCCTGATTCACCCCCCCCCCCTCTCAGGGTATATAGGCCCCTATTGGACCTAATAGAGAATTTTTATATTGAGAAAAAATGAGAGAAGGAAAGGAAGACAGGTACCGTTGCGGAGCTCTCGTTGCGCTGATTCGGCGTTCCACAATCGTGGACGATGTAATCGAACGAAGCTTTGGCGGTTTCCACCCGAAGGTTGGGTAGTTTATATTTTCACCATATATTCCCTTTAAACATGTTGTTTTAAGTTTTTAAATCATTTTTATGCTTGCTTGTGGCTTCTTAAGGCTGAATCTGTTGTTTCGGGGGGGGGGGGGGAACGGGTGTTTCAGGCGTTTTGAGGGTTTTTCCGTCGGAAACCCAAGTACACGGCGTGTGCTCCAGGGGAACACGACATGTGTTCTTCCCATTCAGGGAAGAAGAATTTTTCTTGAGTACACTCCATGTACTCTAAGTACACTTTGTGTGGTGGTTGTCCGTGTGTCTGATAGTGTGACAAAGAACACAGAATAGTTGTTTTTGAACAGTACAAGCCGTGTACTGGGAGTACACGCCGTGTAGTGGCACATGGGTGTGTGTTCAGGTGAAAACACACACATGATGGTGTTTTGTGAATAATACATGTCATGAACAGTAACATACATGTCGTGTACTTTTACATGGGTAGACCTCGTGTACTCCAGAGTACATGTCATGTACTTTGTCCAGCCTGTTTTCATTTAAGGGTTCTTTAAACCCCTATAAGTTGTAATCCAAGGGTCCGTTTCACGTGACGTCTACAACCACATGACCCTTACTTTGTGGAGGACCTTTTGAGGCCAGTTGGAGAAATTTTTTTGTTGGTAATGATGCTCGGTGGTACAAAACTTCTAAAAGAATAATATTAATAATTTAATTATTATTATTTGGAGATTATTGAATCGAACGTATCATCTACGTCTGATTTCCATTTGACGCACCTTCAGTGGAGTTGTGACCCTGAATTAAAGGATTATGTTTAGATACTTATTTCAATTTCTAAAACCGAAATCAGGTGGGGGCACTCGGGATCCTTACGGTGAATAGTACCATTTTCACTAGTTGACCGTTTTGGGTGTGTGAGTAGTCCATTCTGAGCGTTTTTCTACATAGATCTCAATGGTACAGTCCTCTCGAAATTTATAGGTCATATAAATGATTTTTTGGGGGTTATAACTAACTAGAGAAGTTCTTCCTCCAGTTATCGAGTTCATTTGTTTCCTGGGAGTGATACTTGGCGTATATGATAGGTTACGTGTTCGGACCAACCAAGTTGAGACCTTTGATATGAGATGAGCTATGAGCTATCTTCCGTGACCTATGCTATTAAGGATTATTTCCCTTGTGAGATGTACCCTTCTATCCTATGAGACCGTGAGTCTGGATGCTTCTATGGATCCCGTGTAGGATGCCTTTGCTCGTGTTACCTGAAGGATCCCAAGTAGGATGCCTCTTTGTGTTGACTTGAGGGACCTAGAGGGGGCCCATGGTTTGACCAACCCTAAGCTGTTACATCGAGTTTAGGTAGAGATGGTATTCAGGTGTCACCTAGTACCTATACCAAACTTGTAAGACCATGGGGTTGTGGATGTAGTGTTGGGTTGGGCGTTCAGTACACCCTCACTCGTTTGTTTATATCTGACTTGGTTTGGCGGATGCAGTAGTGTTTGCCAGAGGTGCTTCATAGCTGGTGGCTATTGATCCTGACGTGAAGCATATTTCTCTAT
This sequence comes from Viscum album, assembly GCA_963277665.1. Classification (NCBI taxonomy): domain Eukaryota; kingdom Viridiplantae; phylum Streptophyta; class Magnoliopsida; order Santalales; family Viscaceae; genus Viscum; species Viscum album. The sequence goes on along the minus strand of OY728156.1, from coordinate 485,669,438 downwards.
TTTTTTGGGATGCCCGGACGTGCTCTCCTAGGATCCAGCTTATGATATATGTTATTTATGATATTTATTATACCCGAAGGTATTATTTGGGAATTGGATGTTGAGCCTTAAATGATGTAATTTCTTATATAAATATTTTCCCAGGTTATTTGATTATTTTGAACCATGTAATAGTGTAATTTACATGTGTTGTGATAAATACTGAAATGTTGATACACCGAGCTTGGCCTTGATAAATGATAAAATGATGAAACAACGAGCTTGGCCCTAATAAATGTTGAAATGATGATACGCTGGGCATGGCCCTGATACATGCTGAAATGCTTATGCACCAAGCATGTCGACCCAAGACTCATGGTAGATTACGCACTCCCGAGTGGTAGGGATGATTAAGCTCTCCTTGACCATTGATCAAAATGATTCCTCTCTTACGATCAGTTAAGAGACTCTAGGGGTGTAGCATGGAGGCTCACCGGAGAGTTCTCTCTTTACAGATCACCTAAGGGTATGCCCATTAGGGATCATCTGAGTTCCAAATGTCGTGACCGCCTACGGACCGAGACCTAGGGGTCAGAGATTGTACTGGATTCATAGGCCTGAGAAGCTTGGATAATGACTCAGTAACCTTTTACAGGATGCCTGGATGTGATTCCTAGAATCTTTCTTTACATGTGGGAATTATTATGCTCTCCCCAACCTATGATCAAAATGATTACGCTCTTCTGAATTAGTCAGGATTTATTGTCGTTATACGGTATCCTTCCTTACAGGATTGACTGTTGGTATACAATATCCTTCCTTATAGGATTGACCATCGGTATATGGTATCCTTCCTTACAAGGTTGACTATCAGTATACGGTATCCTAGTTAGTGATTGGAGGTGAGTATGGGTGAACCCAGGTGTAGGATGAGTATCCCCCTATGGTGAAGTAGCTTTCTTAGATATATAATTCTGGCATTGAACGAAGTATGTTCATGTTGATGGGATTTTGGACCTAGATATCGACTTAATGATATACGGCTTGAGTGGCATGCCATCCATCTCAATTACCTTACACAGGATGTCCAAACTATCGGGTTTATGGACCCAGAGATCGACTGTTGATGTGGTTTCTTGTTATTTGATTCACATACTCATGAATATTCATATTTATGTATATGTGTATAGGTATTGGACTATACATGTATATGTATATAGATATGGACATCCATGGTGGCCCTTGCCCAGTTGACAGGGATTACAGACCCTGGGTTTGACTATGGTTACATGTTTGGTTTACTTCTTTTTCTTGTGTGTTCCAGCTAGGCTGAGCATGTTGTTGTTGCATACACTTTTAGAAAAATAGTTATAGGTTTCTTGTCGGGGTTCCGTACTGAGATTATTTCTCACCCCTTCACATGCACTTCAGTTTACGTGTAGACATTATGTCTACTTTTGATGTTGAGAACGCGTTGCATGGTGGATAGGGCTAAATCCCAGTATTTCATGATCGAGCGGAGCTCCTCGAGTGGTTCTACTGATCGGGCTGGTGCAGTTCGACAGTGTCTAGAGATTGGGTACGTGGATTGGCTCAAAGTTAGTAGTATATCCCTATACTTTTACTTTCCATTTCTTTTGTACTTGTATCTGTATGGTCGGCCTAGTGGGTGACCAGTTTTGTATTTTATTGCATAGTTGTTCGGGATTTTACAGCATTTTACTATTACAAATCATTCTATTTCAGTTGTTTATTGCTTCAACACTCTTTTTACTTTCCACTATGTATGATACTTAGTTATTTATGATGTTTTATTACTCTGGTATGAGGTCATAGTCTCCCCACTATCACACCCTAGACCCTCGTTGCTAGTCGGAAGCCTCTGGTGTACGGGGAAGCATGCCTGAGGCCTTGTGGCGAACTATATCGGAGCATCGGTTTAGTGGCTTCTAGGTCAGGATGTTATAAAGTGGTATCAGAGGAGTTTTATTTTCCTAATATTTACTATTTGGGATATGTTAGACAGGAGTATTAGGAATTTGTTAGAACCTGTGATGGATATCATACTAGTGCGTCGAGAACACTTGTTCTGATAAGAATTTCTGGTTTCCAGGGTTTGGGATTGATGTTACGATTTTTCAATGTTACATTTGTATATGATTTTCACCTTGATTGACGCACATGTTGTGTGGGTATTTTGATTTACTATGGATCTCTGGCTCTTGGCCATCGATAAGAGGCCAAAGACAGATTTTGACTCTTAGCTGGAAAAGGCAAGAGGGGTCTCATGCATCATACTAGGCATGTAGGATTCACAGTATATATGCCTTCTAGTGTGTGTTTTTATTGACGAATGAGACCTTTGGGTCTTCTTACACATACTTTTTTCTCTAATGGAAGGTTATGTGGATCTATGTTGAGGTGTTTTGTTTTGAGGATGATGACTCGGTCCTCATGAAAAGGTGTTGTAGTGACCCCAGTAGGTCGATATGGCACATGATGCCTTTTTATTTAACCCCTTGTGGGTGTTGTTTTACGGGTCTGTGGTTATCTAGTCAGATCACTAAGTACGATTCTGATAGATGCCAAGGATTTTATTTTGAACTATAACTCCTTGTGGTATTTTTGTATACAAATACTCGATGATTTTTAGTTTATCTTGTCTCTTTTTTTTGGTTGTGACCTCCAAGGAGCAGTGCCTTCTGAGGATACTCGGAGAGTATCAGGGCCCTCTTAGTCCATGTGTTTCAGTTTTGACCCTTTTTGGTCATTGTGATCTTACTTTATTTTCATAGGTTTGGATATTTTGGGATAGGTGTGAGACCTAGAGATACTTGGTTTTGAATTGAAACCTTGTAGGTCGATGTTTGTTTTGTTCTAGGGAAACCTGTGTGAGAGCCAGTTGACCAATGGCTGAATCCTGGTCAGGATTTGACAGGATGGTGAGCATGGCTCGAAGTGTGCTGGATGCACCCTTTTTTATAGAATCTTAGTGTACTCCTGTTAGAGATGATCATACACTATCTTGATTCATCTTGAGTATACAGAGAGAGCTTCGACCCTATGTCGAGATCCTTTTTCTTTCTTAATGTTCTTCCCTATTAAGGAGGGAACTTGTTGTGGTTGCACTCGAGGAGAGGTGTAAGGCAAGCCATATGGTGGGGAGGGAACCATTGGCCTTTTGAGGGTGGTTTTTCTTATTTTGGTTAAGTTTTAGTGTTTTTTTAGAGCTTTTGATATTGGAGTTTTCTTTTAAGACGGTGATAAGGGTATTCCTATGGTGGGGAGTAACAAATCAGTCATAGTTGAATTTCTTCCATGTAGGAGGTTGTTGTTAACACTATAAGGTTGGTCATTGGACAGTCCAAATAGCTTGTTTGTGAAGATTCTTGGGTTGGGATCATGCCTTCTGGTCCTTTCACCTGGCTTCTTGGGGACGAGAAATTTTATAGTGGGGAGTTTGTAAGGACTTGTGTTTTTCTAGACTGCAGTTTTGAGCAAAAATTTGAATTTTTTTCGTTAAATGCTCGTGAAGGGTAAAATGGTCTTTTCCCCCAACCATATGACCTCAGATAATTTTTCTGACCACTATGTTGGCCCCAAAATAGGGTGTTTACCCTAGGAAAAAAGTTTGGTGAAAATCTGAGTTGTTCGAATTTTAGTGAAATATTTAATGTTTAATATTATTAAATCAAATATTAGATTATTTGCACAGGTTCATTCAATGATAAATTTTAAACGGATCCTTGGATTGAGATTTTGTTGGCACTATTGATTCCGGAATGGGGAGTTTAGCCTAGGCAGGGCTTAAACTAGAGTTGGGCGTCGGGGTCGTGTCTAGCCCCTTTTTTCTTCTTTTCCTTTTCTTTTCTTTTCTTTATTTTCTCTTCCTTCCTCCTCATTCTTGTGCATGGTCCTTGTGTGTATCCTCCTTCATTTTGACCTATGTGAGAATTTGGATATTGAGAAAAAGGTATAGAAGGAAGGGAATAGGGGTACCGTTGTGGAGCTCTCATCGTGCTGATTCGACGTGCAGCAATCGTGGACAGTGTAATCGAGCGAAGCTTTGATGGTTTCCTCCCTAAGGTAGTTCTGTTTACATTTTTGGCATATAATCCCTTTAAACATGTTTTTTTAAGTTTTTAAGCCTGTTTATGCATGCTTTTGGCCTCTGAAGGCTGGATCTGTTGTTTCGGGGGTGAAAACAGTTGTTTCGGGCATTTTGAGGGTTTTCCCGTCAGAAACTCAGGTTACATGACCCATGTTCCAAGGGAACATGCTATGTGTTCTTCCCATTCAGGAAATAATAATTTTTCTTGATTACACTTTGTGTACTTTGAGTACACATCATGTGGTGGTTGGTCGTGTGTCCGATAGTGTGACAAAGAACACGAAATAGTCGTTTTTGAATAGTACATGTCGTGTACTGGGAGTACACGTTGTGTAGTGGCACATGGGTGTGTGTCCAGGTGAAAACACACACAGGATGGTGTTTTGTGAACATTAAATTCTATCTACAGCAACATACACACCGTGTACTTTTACATGGGAATGCTTCGTGTACTCTAGAGTACATGCCATGTACTTTGTCCAGCCTATTTTCGTCTAGGGGTTCTTTAAACCCCTGTCAGTTGCAATCTAGAGGTCCATTTCATGTGCCATTTTTAGAAACATGAACCTTACTTTGTGGCGGACCTTTTGAGGCCATTTGGAGAACTTTTTGTGTTGGGAATAATTCTCGGTGGTACAAAACGTCTATAAGAATAATAATAATATTTAAATTGTTATTATTTGGCGATTATTGAATCAGACGTATCTTCTGCGTCTGATTTCCATTTGACGCACTGTTAGTGGTGTTGTAACCTTGAATTAAAGGCCTAAATTTAGATACTAATTTCAATTTCTAAAACTGAAATCAGGTGTGGGCCCTACTCGGGGTCCTTACGGTGAATAGTACATTTTTCATCGGTTGACTTTTTTGGGTGTGTGAGTAGTCCATTCTGAGCGTTTTTCTGTATATATCGCAATGGTGGAATCCTCTCAACATTTAGAGGTAATATAAATGATGTTTGCGGGGTTATACCTAACTAGATAGGTTCTTCCTCTAGTTATCGAGTTTAGTTGTTACCTAAGAGTGAGACTTGGCATATATGATAGGTTGGGTGTTCGGACCAACCTAGTTGAGACCTTTGATATGATATGATCTATGAGATATCTCCCATGACCTATGATTTTGAGGATCTTTCCCCTTGTGAGATGTTACCTTCTAGCCTACGAGACTGTGAGACTGAATGCTTCTAAGGATCCCGTGTAGGATGCCTTTTATTGTGTTACCTAGAGGATCCCAAGTAGGATACCTCTTTGTGTTGACTTGAGGGACCCAGAAAGTGCCCGTGGTTTGACTAACCCTGAGATGCTACATTGAGTTTGGGTAAAAATGGTTTTTTGGTGTCACCTAGAACCTATACTGAACTTGTAAGCCCATGGGGCTATGGATGTAGTGCTGGGTTGGCCATTCGGGCCACCCTCACTCATTTTTTTAGATCTAACTTGGTTTTGCTGATGTGGTAGTTTTTACCAGAGGTTCTTCTTAGCTAGTGGTTGTTGAGCCTGACACGAGGCATCTTTCTATATTTTGTTGGGATGCCCCGACGTGCTCTCCTAAGATCCAGCTTCTGAGCCATGTTATTTATGATATTTATTATACTTAGAGGTATTATCTGGGAATTGATTGTTGAGACTTACATGATGAAATTGGTTATATAAATGTTTTTCCCATGTGAGTTGATTATTGTGAACTATGTAATAGTTTAATTCACATGTGTTGTGATAAATGACGAAATGGTGATACACTAGGCTTGGCCCTGATAAATGCTGAAATGTTGATACATCAGGCTTGGCCCTAATAAATGCTGAAATGCTAATACACTGGGATTGTCCCTGATACATGATGAAATGATTATACATCAGACATGGTGACCCAAGACTCATTGTAGATTATGTACTCTCGAGTGGCAGGTATGATTACACTCTCCTCATCCATTGATCGAAATGATTCCACTCTTCCGATCAGTTATGAGACTCTGGGGGTGTATCATGGAGGCTCACCAGAGAGTTATCTCTTTAAAGTTCACCTAAGGGTATGCCCCTTAGGGATCATCCGAGTTCCAAATGTCGTGACCGCCTATGGACTTAGACCTAGGGCTCAGACATTGGACTGGATTCAAAGGCCTAAGTAGCATGGTGACTAACTCAGTAACCTTTTATAGGATGTCTGTATGTGCTTCCTAGAATCTTTATTTATAGGCGGGAATGATTATGCTCTCCCTAACCTATGATCGGAATGATTGTGCTCTTCCAAATCAGTCAGGATTTACCATCGGTATACTGTATCCTTCCTTACAGGATTGACTGTCGGCATATGGTATCCTTCCTTAGAGGATTGACCATCGGTATACAGTATCCTTCCTTACAGGATTGACTGCCGGTATATGGTATCCTAGTTAGTGATTGGAGGAGATTACGGGTGAACCCAGGTGTAGGATGAGTATCCCCTTGTGGTGACGTAGCTTGATCAGAGATATAATTCCATCATTGGCCAAAACAGGTACATGTAGAGAGGATTACGAACCCATAGATCGACTTAATGATACACGGATTGAGTGGCACGATGTCCAGCTCAATGCCCTTGCACAGGATGTCCAGTCGATTGGGCTTATGGACCCAAGGATCGACTGCTAATGTGGTTTCTTATTATTTGATTCACATACTCATGAATATTCATATTTATGTATATGTGTATAGGTATGGTACTATACATGTATAAGTATATAGATATCGACATCCATGGTGTAACTTTCCCAGTTGGCAGGGATTACAGACCCTGGGTTTGACTATGGTTGCACGATTGTTTTACTTCTTTTTGTTTTGTGTTCCAGCTAGGCTGAGCATGTTGTTCTTGCATACACTTTTAGCAGCACAATTATAGGTTACTTGTTGGGGTTCTCTACTGAGATTATTTCTCACCCCTACATGTTCACTTCGGTGTACATGTAGACCTTATGCCTTATTTTTAGGTTGAGAACGAGTTGCATGGTGGATAGGGATGAAGCCCAGTGTTGCATGATCAAGTGGAGCTGCTCGAGTAGTTCTACTGATTAGGTTGGTGCAGTTCGATAGTGTCTGAAGATCGGGTATGTGGATTGGATTGGAGTTAGTGGTAGAGACATTTACATTTACTTTCCATTTATTTTGTACTTGTATCTGTATGGTTGGTCCAGTGGGTGACCAGTGTTGTATTGTATTGCATAATTGTTTGGGATTTTACAACATTTTACTATTACAACTCGTTCTATTTTAGTTGTTTATTGCTTTCGCACTCTGTTTACTTTCTGTTGTGTATGATACATAGTTATTTACACTGTTTTATTACTCTGGTATGAGGGCATAGTCTCCCCACTATCACACCTTAGGCCCTCGCTGCTAGTCGGCAGCCTCTAACATATGGGGAGGCACGCTTGGGGCCTTGTGGTGAACCGGCTTGGAGCACAGGTTTAGTGGATTTGGGGTCGGGATGTTACAAATTATAGTATAACTATTCCAAGTCCTGTAATAATTACAACATAACCATACCAATCCCTATAAGCATTACACCATAACCGCGCCAAGACATATAAGTATTATAATATAAATGATCCAATCCCTATAAGAATTAAAACATAACCAGCATAAATTATAACACATGTCATCACAATCCATCATAAACCATTCCTCAAATTACCTTTTATCTATCCATTTACATTATGTGAGGTTTTAATCCCAATTATTATCACAATTACATAAAATTATGTTACATTTATTTTTTAAAACCCTAAGGTTGTTAGCAATCCAATTAACAAATATTTAGTCTGTGTGATTCTATCTAAAGAAATCACACTAATTTCTTAAATAGATAAAATTTATAATATTAATTCAATAATAAAAAATTGAAAACATCAAGGAGATTCATGTTCAATCTAACTAATTCTAAAGAAAGATCAAGGGTGGAACACCTATCCGGTAGCCACATGTCTCTATTTCAACACCAAATAATCTGATAGGATCCAATGGGAGGTCAATACTGTTGTTACTCAAATAAAGGTTAATCCAATTTTTTAGCTTGTGTTCATGGTGTGTCATTGTGATCACAGATATTTAATATACTAGGATAAACTAAAATAGAAAATTTGGGATAATTTTCAGACCACCCACCTCAAGGATGATGAAAACATGGAAAAACTCATGATGTATGAGATGGAATTTGGTTCATTTAACTTTTCATCATTGATGATATAGAATTATTTGAACAAGTGTTTTCCCAGAGGAAGCCAATGAACTAGAAGAAGAAGAGTAAGAAATTGTCTTACCTTTAAACTCTAGTCCTGGATCATGACATATTTATCCTAAGAAGGAAGGGATTGAATCCAGTGAAGAGGATGTACAAAATCCTTCGAAAAGATATCTAGATCTCCTAGGAATCAAGAAGAAAATATTGGATCAAAAGAAGTTCAAAGGAGATTAGGTTTTATTATATATAGGATGTTAAAAATGGAACCATGGTGTAGTCCCATGGATCATTCCATACACACGGCTGACATAGGGTACACTATGATATAGCGCAAAGGACTATACCACAACCTCCCTGGTTAAAATGCTTTCAAGATAGAAAATTGAATCCACTCCATAGATCCTATAAACAAGGGGATAATCTATAGTGTATCATATAACACCACACAATAGCACACTGAATCCTATGGGATGGATACACTGTATCCCACCTCAATGACTTAGGGGTGTAAAAATTGGAATAATCAGACAATTTCCTCCCTAAGGCCCTTACACCGTAGAAACCACATCCTTTACATAACACTGAACCACCAATTAATTGACTACACCTCAAAAAACCTCCATGAAATAGATATAAAATAATTGGTAGTAGACTTGAAAATCATCCCTAGGATCTTACACTGTAACTCGGATATCCACATCATAGACACTAGCCTTACGACATCGCCCTGAGCTCCACGGTATACAATCCTATGCACTAATAATATTAGTACAATCCCATATTTCTCCCTCCCAGAAAAACTATGGTTTACCCAACAAGAAAAACAACCAGTTCAAAAGGTTTTATAGAAAAACTTTAAAGAAGGGTGCACTGGAAAAAAGACAGGATCTTACAACCTCCCCACCATATAACAACTCATCCTCAAGCTACTCTAAGTGTCATTATGGGCTATCTATGAACAAGTTTGACCACTATGTCTGTATATTAGACTTCGTCTCCCATGTCTCTTATTACACATGCCCATGTGGCCACTATTCTCGCACTAGAGGGATGGTATTCCCTTGGAGATTCTTCTCACTACTATCCACAATATGAATCTGATGCTCATAAAAGGAAATATCAACATCCAGATAAATGTCACCAACATATATCATGTGAGATGAGATAAGATGATATCTCTAAAGCTGTGACATGTGAAAAATTTCATGAATGGTTTCGAAGCACTATGGAGGATCCAAATAGTATTCCACTAGACCGACCCTTTCTAATATCTCAAATAACATGGCAAACCTAAGTGAAAGATTTCCATGTTTTTTTATATAAAGTAACCCCAAACTATGTGAAACCTGAAGGAAAACATGATGAGAAACCTTAAAATCTAGAGGTAATATCTGATGGTAAATATTTGATTTATATTGGCTTTGTGCAGTCACCAACCACTTTCTGATCATTTGATCATGCTCCGACTTCTTCTAAACGAGACTAGGTCCAATAAGTGCTAACTCGCCTGCCTCTAACTATAAAATATGTGAACAATAAGGTCTTACATATATATCCTTGTATGGGTCCATGTATATCGATTCTTAGAAGATTTTATTATAAGAAAATTCCATAACTACTATATAATGCTCTGAAGAAGCAGAAAAATCCAAGGCATGGTCTCGCAACATATCTCCAAAATATGAATCATATGATTACATTGGACATCAGTACAAGGATGATAAGATATGATCAGAAGAACATGTGATCCAAGATCCTTCTTAAGACCCTTCCAAAACTAATATGTGAAATGAGGATATCATTATGAAATGATACTTCATGGTACACCATGCAATAAAACTATATTCCATACATAGATACTACCCATATCATCAATGGTGAAGGTCTCCTTGTTAGTAAATAAGTGGTATAAATTCATTAGTTGATCCATTATCACCAATACAAAATTATTATTATGGGATTCCTTGGTTAATCATGTCACCAAATCAATAGTGACATTATCCCACTTCCATTCTATAATAGGTAGAGGCTTCCACAACCCATAAGGCTTCTTATGCTTGACCTTCACTTGCTGACATGTGAAACATATTTCCAAGAATGCTATAATCTCCTTTTTCATCCATGTCCCCCAATATTTTCTATGGAGATCGTGACACATATTTGTCAGAACTGGACGCACTACCCATTTAGAAGCATGAAAATCTATCATCAACTCCTCATGAAAACATGTAGGAACCCATACTCAAACTAATAAAATAAGTACATTGCTACAACCAAGTGACCATACTAATGGCAGATCCCCACCATATAATCTATAACTCATAGTTATTCCCTCTAGATTAGATAATTTCTCTATCTTGATCTTCTATAGAAGCATTGGTAATATAGATGTCAAATTTTGAGCTACCCATATATGGGACTCTTGAACATTGAGATGCATATCCATAAAGAGTTCCACCATCTTAAACTCATTTCATGACTCTCACACTGCCTGTTTTTTCATCTTCTGTCATAAAGAATCGACAACAAAGTTTCTTTTTCCTAGTGTGTAATCTTACTCATAGTCAAAATAATGCAAATACATGACCCACCTCAACTATCAATAGTTTAGGTATTATTAGGAAAAGATATAACTCAGGCTCTTGTGGTTTGTGTACACAAAAACCTCCTTCCTAATAGATATAATCGCTAATATATCAAGTCATGTACCACCATAGCATACTTAAGATTGTTAGTAGGGAAATTCCTCTCAAGCGTCCTCAGCTATATAAAGTCATAAATATCCACACTGTCTTCTTACATCAAAACACCTCTGCGTCTAATTCTGGATGATTCACAATACATTGTATATTCCTTTCAAGGAATAGGAAAAGTGAGGATCAGTGTTGATGTTATTCTTCTCTTTATCTCTTGTAAAGTTTTCTTATAAGCATTTGACCATACAAACTTCACCCCTTTATTGGTTAGTGAGGACATCAGTGCTACAAAATTAGAAAAGTCCAAGATAAAATGTCAATAATAGAATTCTAAAATGCGAAAAATCTAAATCTAAAAGTCAATCTTGGGATTCTCCCCAAATACAACAGTTGTAACTTTCCATGGGTCTACTACCACTCCAACCTCTGAGATTACATGGCCTATGAAGTGCACTCGATCTATCCAGAAGTTTTATTTTGATATCTTGGAATAAATATAGTTCTCTCTTAGTGTACATATGAATATTTCAAGATGTTGGGAATGATTGTATACTAATTGGGAGTACACTAAGATATCATTAGCAAAAAATGTGATGACCCAGACTCTTAGGGTCCTTTCCTTTACCAAAAATCCAGATCCTAAAGGGGTAGCGTCTCGGCGTGAGGCCGATCGGCGTGACCGATCAGTGAGACTGATCGGCGTGACCCATTGGCGCCACTGATCGGCGCCACCGATCGGCGAGACCGATCAGCGCTACTGATCGGTGTCACCCATCCTTGTCGGGGTTTTTCCAGTAGCACCTCCGTTTTGCAAAAATTGGGTTTTAAACTCTATTTTGACTCCTTTAAGCTTGTTTTAAAGCCCAGTAATGCCCATAAATGTCGTTTAATTAAATAATTAATGAATTAACCTGGTGTGTGTGTCGTTTTAAACCGCCCCTAAAGGTGAGGACCCCTTTAATGACGTGTGGGACCGCGTGGTCAACCCACGAACCCCACTCCTTACGCAGTTTCACGTTCTTATCTCAATCGTCCCCGGACCTTATAAACTAAAAGGGTACCCCCTAAGGTTTCTTTTATTGATCACCCTGTGCTAGGAGTACCCTTCATTCAGATGAGCCACATCGCTATCTGTGGAATTCCATGCCCAGGCTTAGTGTCGATCGTTGATCAACAAGTAGGGAATTTCTCCTTCGTCTCTCCCTTTTGTGTATCATGCGGGGTGGTCATGATTTTGTTTCTATAGAATTGGATTAACCAAACCTTAATTAAGATAATTAAAGGACTCTAAGGAATGAAGGGGGGGGGGCTGTGATCGATGATGTTTCCTTGTTGCATGATCTTCTTTCTAAATTGTGTGGGCTTACGCCTACTGAAAATCATGGCCATTGGTGGTCTTTCTCTGTGCACTATTGAACCTCTGGTGATGTTTTAAATGGATTGTTTTGTAGTTATGAAATCATGCTATGAAAATGGATTTGGTTAATCACGTATATCCAGATAAATAAATTGAAAGCACCAGGATCAATCCCTTCTGTGATAACCCCGGTTAAGGCATGAAAATTGAAATCATGGAGTGTGTTAAATCTTATAAATCTGAAAAAACTGGCATGGGCCTGCTTTGTGTTGGTGGTGGTGGTCTGGTTGTTTTTCCTTCACGGGCCGTTTGATGGGTGATGTGGGTGGGGATGGGATCCCCTGTTGATATGGATTCAGTGGTTGTGAATTTTAAGGTCGGGTGGTTACCTTGATTATATCACGAATTGGGGTGGGATCCTCTGTTGATGAGAAACCATTTGGGGGGACACGAGGCAGTGTCTCGGGGTTTCCTTTGCTTCCATTACTTCGAGGTATTTCCCTATCCCCCTTGGTTACAGAAGGTGTAGGCAATATCTTGGGGTTTTCCATGGTTATAGTACTTTGAGGGATCTCTTATCCCTTTTTCTGTTGTGACTTTACAAGAGAACCGAGTGTGGATGTTTTAGTTGATGCTCGATTGTTTGCTTTCCTTGACTTGTTATTATGCTTACTAATTGCCCAAGTAGGTGCATAAACTTATTTAAATATCTTTACTGAACATGAAAACAAGGATGGGACAAATGGATTTTTGTTTGGTGTGAGTTGTGACGTGGATATGGGTGTTGTTTGTGTTCTTTAGGCTGACTGAAGAAAAACGTAAACTTGGGTGAGTTCTTGTTACCTATACATAAATTTTTAGTTTTTTGTTTCTTATTCTCACCCCACCCAAGTTGAGCACTTAGTTCCGAACACCCCTATTTCATGGGGGAGGGTGTTTTTTCCAACACTTCTATTAGTGGCTGGTTATTAGCTCTTTTCTAATCCCTTTCCCGGATAGCCCAAGTATCTTCGGGCAGGCTGTGATGGCCTGAAGTCCATTATTAGCTCAAGAACCTTCAGTCTGGGTAGTGTGGTGGTTATGGCCCAGGTGTGTGCGGGCAGGTGGTTTCCCAAGTGTCTTCGGGATGAGGCCCAGGTGTCTTCGGGCGTGGCGGTGGTTGTTCTGGCCTAGGTGTTTGCGGGCGTGGTTACGTGTGACAGTTCTGGCCCAGGTGTCTGCGGGCGGGATAGTGGTTGTGGCCTAGGTGTTTGCAGGCAGGGTTGGGCAGTGGGACTATGTGGGGATATGTCCTAGGTCTGTGCGGGCGTGGTGTGACAGTGGGTCTGCGGTGAGAATGGCGGGATTGGTTCGATGTGTAGGATGTCTTCAAGAACCAGTGGGAAAGTGGCGCAGGGTACCCAAACATCGATGTGATTTATTATACATTACTTTGCTTGCATTATTTGGTGAGTGTGGCCGGTGAGCAGGATGGGTGAACTCCTCGATAGTGTTGGTTGTCTGTTTCTCATGGGACTTTAGTATGTCTCCCCACTTGTACACGAGAGTCTTTGGTTTCTCCCTACTGAGTATACCTGTATGCTCACCCTACATATATAAAACTACTTTCAGGTTTCCATGAGGACTTGGGGATCGCGCGGGACCATACTAGCTCAGACCTTTGGGGCAGTTGTAGTTGTTGTTTTCCTTTCTTTGGTACTTTACCTTTGTAGTCACTTGTACTTTGTGGTATTTACTTTTGGAACATGCATATGGGAATGGTTGTTTTGGTTTTTATTGCACTTCTAGTTTTGGTGTTGTGATATTTACTATCTTATCTCCCGATCATATTAAAAGAAAAAGGGTAATGCTTTCCATTTAGTGAGTGATTCTATACCCTTGGCGCTGGTCACCACTCTGGAACCTATTGAAGGCGGGTTTCTGGAGTCATTATCTCTCCTCCAACTTGAAGAAGGAAGGGTCTGGCAATCTGCTGACCCTTCCCTCCTTTTGGTGAAGGCGGGTCGTGATAGAATGGTATCAGAGGCAGATGTTTAGAGATAGGATGGAGTCTGGAGTTAGGCACAGTGAGGATGGATTGCATGGGATGGTAGGGAAATAGTGTTGGGTGAACTTGGTGCGTGAATTAGGCCAGGGAAGACCGGCTAGGACGCGTTTTTTTAGGGCCCCCCATGATTCGATGCAAGGACTCTGGACCTACCAAACAAACAAGTGAGGCCACACTGATTGCAGGGTAGAGGCCCTAGGGAAGGTACATGAATCATAATGACTTGTGTTCTCGTGTGTTCTGGGGTGTCTTGGGAATTAAGAATAAATAAAAAGTTTAAGAAGTTTTAAGAACAATATTTTGCACTACTAGGGCTTAGGCATTCCTTGTTTACCTTGCAGCTATGGCACCTGGAAGGTGACCACGTTTGGTGCGGGCGATCGAGGCCCTGGATACTACCTTGGTCGATTGGCAGAGAGCCGTATGAGAGGAGGAGGAATACTAGTGAAAGAAGACACTTCGGGCCTTCCAGCGACAGACCCTCGAGAAGTATGAGGGCAACACCTCTGACATGAAGACAGAGAGTTGGCTAGAAGAGATGGTGATAGCCTTAGGACTAATCCAGGCTCCGACCGAGTACTGGGTTTCTTTGGCCATCATCCAGATGCGGGGAGCAGTGTGTCAGTGGTGGATGCTTTACCTGGGAGAGAGGAGAGAGGCTGAGGTGGCATGGGCTGATTTCGAGAGGGAGTTCCGGGCGGAATTTATCTCTCCAACGATGAAGGCGGAGAAGAGGCAGGAGCTACTCTCCCTCCAGCAGGGGAGTATGTCAGTAAGGGAGCTGGGAATCAAGTTCAAGGACCTCCTACGTTTTTCTCCGGACCTTTTTATAGATGAGGAGTCTCGGGAAAGACGTTTAGAGGAGGCGCTCCGACCCTCCCTCGAGTATGCTGTTACACCCTTTACCCTGCCGACGTACTTGGAGGTCCAGAAGAAGGCCGAAGTGGTAGAGAGGATGCATGCTCTAGGAGGTGTGTCATGAGAGGGGATACAACTGGGACCATCGAAGGGGAAGGCCGTCAGCACCAGGCCTCCAGCGTCAGGACCCTCCAGGTTCCGACCAGCAGGGAGGAGGCCGCAGCAGTTTCAGTTTCGGTCCCCTGGTCCTCGCCCTTTTCCTTCGGGCCCAGGATTGCGGTGCTTCATCTGTGGGAGCCATGGACATCTCCGAAGTCAATGCCTGGACCAAGTTCAGTATGGAAGTGGCGGACAGGCTCATCACCCGCCTCAGTAGCAGCTTCCAACTAGGCCCTTCCAGCAGCAGCAGCAGGGGCAGCGAGCTCCCACTCCTCTGAGGGCAGACGTTACAGGGGGAGGCCGACCTCAGGGAGCTCCTTAGGGACCTCGACCGGGGCATGGTCAGGGAGATGGCTGACAGTCGAGGGGTAGAGGAGCTGGGCGTGGACAGTTGCACACCATGGAGGTAGTATTTCCAGCAGGGCCGGAGGTCGTTCGAGGTACGATCAGTTTGTTTAGCACCCTTGCTTATGCCTTGTTCGATACCGGAGATTCTCACTCCTTCGTCGCACCTAGTCTAGCCCGTGCTTTGGGTCTAGATTCCGAGAGACTTACAGTGCCCTTGGTGCTGAGCACACCAGTCGGAGGTCAGACCGACTTGTTATATGTTTGTTGAGGATGCAGACTGATGATAGGGCCACATCAGTCGGTCAGGGATCTTCTTCTGCTACAGATACAGCCATACGATGTCATCCTAGGCATCGATTGGATATTCTCTGTGTGTGCCGTCATCGACTTCTTCCGAGGAAGGGTTGTGTTCCCGGACATGGGAGGTCGGCATGTTACCTTCACCGACGAGCGGAGTAGTCAGAAGGGCAGCAGGCGAGAGGAACACCTCCTCTCCTTGTTAGCTGAGCTGTCAGTAGAGTCAGTAGATGCTGAAATGGTGGAGGTGCCAGAGATCATCTGTGAGTTTATGGACATATTTCCTGAGGAGGTGACGACTCTACCCCCTCGACGGGATATCGAGTTTGGTATATACTTGCAGCCTGGTGCTTGTCCGATCTCGATGGCTCCTTACCGGATGGAACCTTTGGAGCTATGGGAGTTGCGGATTCAGATTGATGATCTGATGAAGAGGGGTTATGTTCGACCAAGTGTGTCACTGTGGGGTTCTCTAGTCTTGTTCGAAAAGAAGGCAGATGGTGGTCTCAGGTTGTGCATAGACTGCAGGAGGCTAAATCAGGTAACGATCAAAAATCGCTACCCTCTTCCGAGGATAGACGATCTTTTCGACCAGCTGAAAGGGGCAGGGTGGTTCTCGAAGATCGACCTGCGGTCTGGGTACCACCAGCTGAGAGTGAAGGAGGGAAACATCCTGAAGACGGCCTTCAGGTTCAGATATGGATACTTCGAATTCGTAGTCATGCCTTTAGGTGTTACGAATGCCCCGACTGTGTTCATGGAGCTTATGAACTCCATCTTTCGGAAGTACCTGGATAGGTTTGTAGTTTTGTTCATCGACGACATCCTGATCTATTTAAGATTAGAGTAGGACCATGCGGAGAACCTGAGGACGGTTTTGGAGGTCCTATGACAACACCATATCTATGGGAAGTTTTCAAAATGCAAGTTCTGGACACGATAAGTGCACTTCCTCGGGCACGTGGTGTCCGAGCGGGGGGTAGCGGTGGACCCATCAAAGGTTGAGGTAGTTGTTTATTGGGCAGCAACCAAGAATGTGCCAGAGGTCCATAGTTTCCTCAGGCTGGCGGGTTACTATCGGAGGTTCTTACCCAACTTCTCCCGAGTTGCAGCCCCTTTGATGGTCTTGACCAAGAAGGATCAGGTTTTCATGTGGAGTGAGCAGTGTGAGGCAGCCTTCAGTTATCTGAAGGAGAAGTTGGTTAGTGCCCCAGTCCTGAGGCTACCAGAAGAAGGGGCGGCGTATGAGGTGTTTTGTGATGCTTCAAGACAAGGCATGGGATGTGTGTTGATGCAGCGACAAGGGGTGATCTCTTATGGGTCTAGGCAGTTGCGTCCTCACGAACGTAACTATGTCACCCACGACCTGGAGCTTGTAGCAGTTGTTTTTGTGCTAAAGTTATGGTGGCATTACCTCATAGGAGAACGCTTTGTGGTCTTCACAGATCACAAAAGTTTTAGGTATATCTTCTCCCAGCGGGACCTAAACTTACAGCAACAGAGAAGGGTTGAGTTCCTCCAGGATTATGACTTCGAGATCTCTTATACTAAGGGGAATGGAAATTTAGTGGCTGATGCCTTGAGCAGGAGGATGCGGAAGGATGCGGTCCGAGAGTCGGCAGACACCTGGAAGGTGATGGAGAAGTTGGCTACCTTACACCTGGATGCGAGGATGGATGGCAGTAGATGTTTCCTATATCAAATGGCAGTGCAGTCGTATCTGTTTCATCAAGTGGAGGAGTCTTAGTGGGGAGACCCAAAGTGCGAAGTGATGCGTGACCGAGTTGACCATAGGAATGCTCTGGAAGGGTGGATGGAGGATGGTCAGAACCGGATGCTTTTCCAGGGAAGGTTGTTTGTCCCAGAGGTGATACACGACAAGGTTCTCAGTGAGTTCCAAAACACACCCCTAGCGGTACATCCAGGAGTTTCCAAGATGTACCAGGGTCTGAAGAGACAATTTTGGTGGCCCGGAGTAAAGAGAGCAGTGGAAGAGTTTGTGGCCAAGTGCCTAGTGTGTCAGCTGGTGAAGGTTGAACACCGAGTTCCAGGCGGCCTGCTGTAGTCTCTAGATGTCCTTGAGTAGAAGTGGGAGGACATCTCGATGGATTTTTTCACAGGACAACCCAAGTTTCAAGGGGGATACAATTCCATCTGGGTAGTAGTGTACCAGTTGACAAAATAGGCTCACTTTTTGGCGATTAAGGAGTCAAGTGCAATGGATGCTTTGGAACGAAGGTACGTGGATGAGGTGGTGAGGTTGCATGGGGTTATGAGGTCCGTAGTCTCGGGTAGGGATGCACGGTTTACCTCACGAGTCTGGAGAGGATTGAAGCATGCCTTTGGAACCTAGCTACGTCTTAGCACAGTTTTCCATCCCCAGACAGATGGACAGACAGAGCGCACCATCCAGACCTTGGAGGATATGTTGCGGGCATGTGTTCTGGACTCAAGAGGATCATGGGTGCGACACTTGCCTCTGGTTAAGCTCGCCTACAATAATAGCTATCAATCTACCATTGGTATGGCCCCATTTGAAGCCTTGTATGGGAGGCCATGCCGCTCACCTGTGTGTTGGACCGAAGTTGTAGAGGCGGGCATCCTTGGCCCGGAGGTGGTGTAGAGCACGACGGAGAAGGTTCAACTTATACGGGAAAGGATGAAGGCGGCCCAGGACCGACAGAAGTTGTATGCTGACACCAGGAGGAGGCCCCTAGAGTTTGAGGTTGGAGACCACGTGTTCTTGAAGGTATCCCCTCGGCGTGGACAATGGAGGTTCGGCAAGGGGAGTAATCTTTCTCCCAGGTTCATCGGACCCTTCGAAGTGTTGCGGTGGGTCAGTGAAGTGGCTTATCAGCTAGCGTTACCACTGCCGCTACTGAGGATACATGACATCTTCCATGTGTCCCTACTCCATCGTTATCTACACGATGATTCACAAATCCTTGACTGGGGATATCTAGACATCGAGGACGACGTGACCTTTGTGGAAAGACCAGTGATGATAGAGGATCGTGAGGAGAAGGTGCTTCGTGGGCGAACCATTCCCTTGGTTCATGTGTTATGGAGACACGGTGGGCTTGAGGAGAGTACGTGGGAGAGGGAAGCACAGATGCGTGCCCAGTACTCAGAGTTGTTTTGAGTTTTGTGTTGTTCTGTTTATACTTGTTGTGGTGGATCATTTTACCTTTGGCTATGAAATAGGTGGTTTTTCTTTTCTCTGAATGTGTGCAAAAAGTACTGGCTACGGGGAGGGGAGGACTCGACCCCTAATCAAGACACATTAAAGTGGATGCGATTAAACCCGTGCGGGAGAGTCGGTGTCGCCCAAAGTGGATCGTATCTTGACATGGGGGAGGAGACTCCCCAACCCACATGGCTGGGCAGTTTGACATGGTATCTTGCTTGGTTCTTGACAGGGAGGAGTTCTTAGTTAACAATCAGGTTCACTCTTGAGAGGTATCTTTCAAGGTGGTTGTTCGGACCCGCTCTTTCCTTCTGGGTTATTTAAATTCTCAAGGCCAAGAATAGTTTGAGAGGTATCTGATGTGATGACCCAGACTCTCAGGGTCCTTTCATTTGCCAAAAATCCAGATCCTAAAGGGATAGCATCTCAGCGTGAGGCCGATCGGCGCGACCTATCGGTGAGAGTGATCGGCACGACCGACCGGTGAGACCGATCGGCGCGACCGATCGGTGAGACTGATATGTGTCACCCAGCCTTGTCGGGGTTTTTCCAGTAGTGCCTCCCTTTTGCGTAAATTGGGTTTTAAACCCTATTTTGACCCCTTTAAGCTTGTTTTAAATCCCAGTAACACCCATAAATTTCATTTA
This sequence comes from Viscum album, assembly GCA_963277665.1. Classification (NCBI taxonomy): domain Eukaryota; kingdom Viridiplantae; phylum Streptophyta; class Magnoliopsida; order Santalales; family Viscaceae; genus Viscum; species Viscum album. The sequence continues at coordinate 485,649,537 of OY728156.1, read as the reverse complement.
ATTAAATATTTAATGAATTAACCTGGTGTGTGCGTCGGTTTAAACCAACCCTAAAGGTGAGGACCCCTTTAATGACATGTGGGGTCGCGTGGTCAACCCACGACCCCCGCTACTTACGCAGTCTCACGTTCTTATCTCAACCATCCTTGACCCTTATAAACTAAAAGGGTACCCCCTTAGGTTTATTTTCTCGATCACCCTGTGCTAGGAGTACCCTTCATTCAGACAAGACACATCGCTATTCGTGGAATTCCACGCCCAGGCTTAGCATCGATCGTTGATCAACAAGTAGGGAATTTCTCCTTCGTCTCTCCCTTTTGTGTATCATACAGGGTGGGCATGCTTTTGTTTCTGTAGAATTGGATACACCAAACCTTAATGAAGATAATGAATGAACTCTAAGTAATGAAGGGGGGGCTGTGATTGATGATGTTGCCGTGTTGTATGATCTTCTTTCTGAATTGTGCTGGCTTACGCCTACTGAAAATCATGGCCATTGGCAGTCTTTCTCTGTGCACTAATGAACCCCTGGTGATGTTTTAAATGGATTTTTTTGTAGTTGTGAACTTGTGCTATGAAAATGGATTTGGTTAATCACGTATATCCGGCTAAATAAATTGAAATAACCAGGATCAATCCCTTCTGTGATAACCCCGGTTAAGGCACGAAAATTGAAATCATGGAGTGTGTTAAATCTTATAAATCTGAAAATACCGGCATGGGCCTGCTTTGTGATGGTGGTGGTGGTCTGGTTTTTTTTCCTTCACGGGTCGTTTGATGGGTGATGTGGGTGGGGATGGGATCCCCTGTTGATATGGATTCAGTGGTTGTGAATTTTAAGGTCGAGTGGTTACCTTGATTATATCATGAATTGGGGTGGGATCCTCTGTTGATGAGAAACCATTTGGGGGGATACGGGGCAATATCTCGGGGTTTCCTTTTCTTCCATTACTTAGAGGGATTTCACTAGCCCCCCTTGGTTGCAGAAGGTGTAGGCAATATCTTGGGGTTTTCCTTGGTTCCAGTACTTTGAGGGATCTCTTATCCCTTTTGTTGTTGTGACTTTACAAGATAACCGGGTGTGGATGTAGTAGTTGATGCTCGATTGTTTGCTTTCCTTGACTTGTGCTTATGCTTACTAGTTGACCAAGTAGGTGCAGAAACTTATTTAAACATCATTACTGAACATGAAAACAAGGATGAGACAAATGTGTTTTTGTTTGGTGTGAGTTGTGACGTGGACATGGGTGTTGTTTGTGTTCTTTAGGCTGGCTGAAGAAAAACCTAAACTTGGGTGAGTGCTTGTTACCTATACATATATTTTTAGTTTTGTGTTTCTTATTCGTGCCCCACCCAAGTTGAGAACTTAGTGTCGAACACCCCCATTTCATGGGGGAGGGTGTTTTTCCCAACACTTCTATTAGTGGCTGGTTATTAGCTCATTTCTGCTCCCTTTCCCGGATAGCCCAAGTATCTTCGGGCATGCTGTGATGGCCTGAAGTCCATTATTAGCCCAAGAACATTTGGGCGGGGTAGTGTAGTGGTTATGGACCAGGTGTGTGTGGGTAGGTGGTTTCCTAAGTGTCTTCGGGATGAGGCACAAGTGTCTTCGGGTGTGGCGGTGGTTGTTCTGGCCTAGGTGTTTACGGGCGTGGTTACGTGTGACAGTTGTGGCCCAAGTGTCTGCGGGCGGGATAGTGGTTGTGGCCCAGGTGTTTGCAGGCAGGGTTGGGTAGTGGGACTGCGTGGGGATATGGCCCAGGTGTGTGCGGGGGGGGGGGGGGGGTGTGGCAGTGGGACTGCGGTGAGAATGGAGGGATTGGTTCGATGCGTAGAATGTCTTCAATAACCAGTGGGAAAGTGGCACGGGGTACCCAAACATCGATTTTCTTTATTATACATTACTTTTCTTGCGTTATTTGGTGAGTGTGGACGGTGAGCGGGATGGGTGAACTCCTCGATAGTGTTGGTTGTCTGTTTCTCAGAGGACTTTAGTATGTCTCCCCACTTGTACACGAGAGTCTTTGGTTTCTCCCTACTGAGTATACTTCTATGCTCACCATACGTATATAAAACTGCTTTCAGGTTTCCAGGAGGACTTTGGGGATCGCGCGATACCATACTAGCTCAGACCTTTGGGGCAGTTGCAGTTGCTATTTTCCTTTCTTTGGTACTTTACCTTTATAGTCACTTGTACTTTGTGGTATTTACTTTTGGAACATGCATATGGGAATGGTTGTTTTGGTTTTTCTTGCACTTCTAGTTTTGGTTTTGTGAGATTTACTATCTTATCTCATGATCCTATTAAAAGAAAAAGGGTAATGCATTTCATTTAGTGAGTAATTCTATACCCTTGGCGCTGGTCGCCACTCCGGGACCTATTGAAGGCGGGTTTCAGGGGTCATTATCTCTCCTCCAACTTGAAGAAGGAAGGGCCTGACAATCTGCTGACCCTTCCCTCCTTTTGGTGAAGGCGGGTCGTGACAAAAAACTACCACAAAGTAATCTAGTAAAGGTTGGAATATTCAATTCATCAAGACCATGAGCACTACTGGTGAGTTTTTCAAACCGAACGACATCACCACAAACTCATACAAGCCATAAATACTCAAAAAATTAGTCCAAGGTATGTCATATGATATCACTCTCAATATATGGTACCCTAAAATTTAGTTTATCTTAGATAAGATCTTGGAAGCTCTTATCTAATTGAATAGATCATCGATGTGTGGAAGGAGATATTGAATCTTGACCATCATCTTGTTCAATCTCTGATAATACACACATAAGTGCAAAGTACCATCATACTTCTTGGAAAAATCATGGGAGAAACCCATGTTGAAGTACTATGATATATAAATCTTTTAGATTTTAGGTCTTTCTATTTAACTTTTAACTCATTAAGCTCTGCTGGTTCTATTCTATAAGGTGGGATAGAAATTGGTTCATCTCCTGACACCAACTTGATCATGAAATCGATCTTGAAAGTAGGTGGTAATACATAAAACTCTCTAGGAAACACATATTGAAAATATTATATCATTGTAGGAAAATTATCCACTTACATTCCACTATCATTCAATGAAATTTTTGTTATCTTAACCTTTATACATTCTAGTTTCACTAAATTGATCATGCATGACTAGCCTGAAATCCTACTCTCCCTGATATATGTAGCTTCTCCCTTATGGAGATTGAAAAATAAATATCCTCTAATAGAATTTGATATGATCCAAGTATATAACTAGATAACCCATACCAATAATAAAATCAAAGCATGTAATTTTCATCACAAAAATATCCCAAAGGAAATGGTAGCCAACAATTTCAAGAGAGAAATTCTTATAACACCTGATATTCTCCAATCATACTCCCAATAGTGTGTTGATGTTCATAACTTCATCCGAGTACTACAAAATAAATCCCAAACCATTTTCAGGATGAGCACATATAATGGAATGCAATGCTCCTTTATCAAATGTATTGAAATAAAGGGTGGATGATATAAGAATTATACATTTGAAAGTATAAGGTTCTGTATCCAAGCAAGTCATTGTAGACTTTATAGCATGAATATGACTCACCCCTCTTACCTGATTTCCAATTTGATCCCCTGTGTTATTCCCTATGAATGATATTAGCGCTCCTACACTGGGGTACCATATCCCCTACATTGGACTGACCGTTCGGTGGAACTCTAGCTATTAGTTTGTTGAGGAGTATCTAAGTCCCACCCTGAATCAGGTACTTATCTTGATCCCCTTCCATTGTTCTACTACTGTGGGGTCCTATAAAACTATTGAATATAGCCCATCATGCTGCAATAATGACACTCCACTATGGGGTAAGGATGCTGAGGGTACTTATGGTCAACCTTTTCAAACTGAAATCACTAAAAAGGGCCTCATTTCTGAGATGACTACCCACTTCCTTAATTACTCTGCAAACCACTAACCTGACGATAACTGGCATAGTGGTGCTTCCTGTTGACAAACAAAGAGCTCCCAGATTTCCCTATTAAAACTTCTTGGACACAACTTTTAGCCTCTATCATAATTACTTATGTGATGAGAGGCTGATTCATCACATCTGAAAATCTTCTCGGGATAAATACATTCACCTATGTCTTGATCTCATATAAAAGTACATCCTAGAAATGCCTCACCCTAGTGACATCATCAGCTACCAAGGATGGAGAAAAGAACTTCAGGTCTATGAATCATCCAACATATTCCATCATTGAAATACCTCCCATATCAATTGCATGAATTCGTGAGACTTCTCTTACCTTGATGTCTCTGAATAGAAGTTTCTTAGAAAATTTTCCTCTATATCCTTCTCAGAAAAATCCCTCTTTCCCAAGATTTCTCTAGGATGTCCCACCAATGCTTGGATAGTCCTTGAATCATATAATTAGAAACCTTAACCCTCCTATTAGAGGATGTATCAAGGTTCTTGAAGATTATCTGGACTGACTCAATCAAGAACTTATCTTCATGGGTGCCTCCTACCCTAGTGAACGTATGTGGATGTTATTGTTGGAACTCTATCATTATCTCAAACATCGTAGGTGTGGTGTGAATAATCTCCCTCTCCATGGATCACATGACTCATAGAAACATATTGAAAAGCTTATCGACCATAAAATTCTCCATATCCATTGGATGTTCCAGCTCAGTTGCATTGATATTATGTCGATTACCACTCTTCTGATGCTCAACTCAAATATAATGCAAAGTAATTTTCTCTACACAGACCAACACACTCCTTAGATCATAAGAAATAAAAAATATTAACCTCAACATGTGAAAACAACTTGGAACCATAGGCTTGAGGTGCCTCTATACCTGTCTTAACATGTGACTTGGCATAACATAACAATTTTTTTACATTTCATTTATTAAATATATCAAGTGATTTAATTTCACATTTCATATGGGTAGATGTGTATCATGCAATAAATATGTCCTTATCATAAATAATTCATGTCACATATATATCCCTATGCACCTTTCATAATGCATGTATACATATGTCCTTCCATACTAGGCCACAAATAAAAATCACAATATAAAATAATATAACGCAATAAGTGAATCACCGAAGGTGAAATAACATCAAATATATAACAAGAGAACAACGTGAAAACAACCCCATCACAGTGTACTTAGATTTTTTCCTGTACATGGGTTAGCTACTCCCATGCAAAATATCATTACCAAGTCTCAAAACATCATTCTTTCCTTCCCACCTTTCCCAAATAGTAATGAATCAGAAGAGAAAACTTTAACCTCTGATATAACTTTGTAACATCCATGGCGTGATACTTCCTCACGTGACCGATTCATTGTGGGATACATAAACTCAGGCACACCTCCCTATATGGAAGGGGTTGGAAACTAGAAACAAGGGTGCAAGAAATATAGTGGCGAGACTATACCTTCTAGAGCATAGTTGCAATACTAACAAAATAGAGTAGCAGAAATAGCAGAAACAAAATGATCAACGACCATGCATCCATAGAGGAATACAGAACAACTCCAACAACTCAATAATAAGAGAGTCATGTAATGACAGGATGAATTTAACTAAATTATGTGATGAATATCATACAAATAAATGAAAAAATAATTAAATAAAGTCTCTATGATCCTGGCACCGAACCCCATGTCGGTATCATCTCCATGCTCAAACCCATCAAGTAAGCGACAATCAACAATAGTGTCTTTTTCCATTGTCCAAACCTACATCCATGAAATTTGTTCGGGTACAAAATGGTGGCTCATCCATGGTTTTATTACAACTCAGTAGGTTGAAAAAACTATGTATAAACAAATCGAGTATTAGATTTATATTTCATGAAATAAAGTGATAAATCAAGCATTATTTTAGTAAATTAATATTGAACATGATATCAAACCATTGACCATCGATCTTTGGGTTGACACCTGATGTTATCCCTATCCTACATCAGCATAAAGAAATATTTCATTGAGTGCTTCATGAAACCATTCCAATCATTTTCATTACCTTTATAGGGAATAGTCAACACATCATTATAGGATAATCGGGACGAGCCCCATAAGCATTAGAGAATAACCCAACCAAGATCTATAAGTAATAGAACATAATCAGGCCAAGCCCTATAAGAATTATAGTATAATCAGGCCAAGACCTAAAAGCATTATGGAATAACTAGAAAAAGCCCTATACGAATTATAGTATAATGGGGCCAAGCCCTATAATCAGTACAACATAACGGGTCCAAGCTCTAGAATCATTGGATTATAACCGGGCCAAGCCCTATAAGAATTACAATATAACTGAGCCAATACATATAAGCATTACATCATAATTGGGTTGAGCCCTATAATCATTACAATATAACTGGGAAAAGTCCTATAAGCATTACAACATACTAGACCAAGACCTATAATAATTAGAGAATAACTGACACAAAGCATAACACATTCACACAATCCATTATAAAAATTTATTCAAATTACCTTTTATCTTTCCATTTACATTTCATGAGGTCAGAATCTTAATTAATAATATAATTATATCAAATTTCATTACATTTATCATTTAAACCCTCAAGGTTGTTATCATGTTAATTAACTAATTTTTGGTCTGTGTGATTCTATTTGAAGCAATCACACCAATTTCATAAGTGATTCCAATTCATTATATTAATCCAAAAATAAAAAAAAACATCATGGGTTTTCATGTTCAACCTAACCAAGTATCAAGAAAGGTTAATAGTGAAACACCTATCGGGTGGCTGCATGTATCCGTCTCAACACCAAAGAACCCAATTGGATCCAATGGGAGGTCAATATAGGTTTTAATCAAATAGATATTAATCTGATTATTTAGGTTGTACGCACAATGTGTTCATGTGATCATACATACTCAAAGAAACTGAAACATATAATTCAAGATAAGTTTTAAACCACCCACCTCAAGGATGAATAATATACGGAAAAACTCCTAATGTCTGAGCTGACATTTTGTTCATTCTCCTTTCCGTTGTTCATCAAAGGGAATTCTGTTAATAAGGGTTCTCTAGGAGGAGAGGAAACCAATAAATGAGAATAATAAGAGGAAATTGAAGGATTGCCTTCAAATACTAGGCCCATATCACCAAGGATTGATCCCAATAAGTAAGGGGTTCAGTCCAATGAATAGGAGGGATAGAAGAATTCAAAAAGCTCTCTGAGCGACTAAGAGTTGAGAGGAAGAGATAGGATCAAAAGAAATCCAGAGGGGCTCGCGCGACGATGGGGGGTATTATATATAGACATACTATTAAAAAGTGGATCATGGAAATGTCTCATGGGTCACACCATTGATATATATGACATAGGAGAAACCACAATGCAACTCAATGGACACTAGTACAAGAATGACCTTTAGCGGCCACCAAAATTCGTCGCTAAAGGCCTATAGCGGCCGCCAAACGGTGGCCGCTTTTGCCCCGTCGCTGTTACTATCAGCGACCGCCATTTGGCGGATGCTGTAGGCAAGCCGGGATGGGCTTTAGCGGCCGCCAAATGGCGGCCGCTATTAAATTTTAATTTTTTTTTTAAAAAATCAATTATACATTAATATACAAAATAAATCCCGGCTGTCATCTTCCAAGCTCCGCATCCATCATCACATATAACTGCATAACAAAATTTAATAACAAACTTAGTACCGAATAAAACCTAGAAAACAAATATTTAACTTCAAACTTACTGTAACAAATCTAAAGTATTTGATTTTCAAAATAATATTCATAAATTTGATTATCGTTTTATAAATTTAAAATAATTAATTCTATTGTTCTAATTGGATTGTTGTCCTGTGATTTCAGGTCAATCTGATGTTGTCCGCTAAGAGTTTGACCGTTAGACGCCAGTTTTGGCCGTTTGTGACACCAGAACGGCGTTCCCGGTCACCGCGGGCACACGGCACGTCCGATTGACGTTCCGTCTGCTCGACCACATCACAATTCACTCACCCTTTGATTTCGTCCGATTTCAGGCCATTAGGACATCGTTCGGCCAGTTTGGACCCCTCCCCCCCCACGCGTGTTTATCAAGAGCGTGCAACTCTTAAAGAACGCATAATGAGCCCTACCGCACAGACCGCACGTCTGATTGACGTGCCGTCTGCGCGTGCACATCGCGAATAATAATTGGATTGTTTTCCTGTGATTTCAGGTCAATACGATGTCGTCTGCTATGAGTTTGACCGTTAGACGCCCGTTTTGGCCGTTTATGACACCAGAACGGCGTTCCCGGTCACCGCGGGCACACGGCACATCCGATTGACGTGCCGTCTGCTCGAACACATCACAATTCACTCACCCTTTGATTTCGTCCTATTTCAGGCCATTCAGACATCCTTCGGCCAGTTTGGACCCCCCACGCGCGTTTATCAAGCGCGTGCAACGCTTAAAGAACGCATAATGAGCCCTACCGCGCAGACCGCACGTCCGATTGACGTGTCGTAGGCGCGTGCACATCGCGAATAATAATTGGATTGTTGTCCTGTGATTTCAGGTCAATCCGATGTCGTCCGCTAAGAATTTGACCGTTAGACGCCAGTTTTGGCCGTTTATGACACCAGAATGACGTTCCCGGTCATCGCGGGCACACGACACGTCCGATTGACGTGTCGTCTACTCGAACACATCACAATTCACTCACCCTTTGATTTCGTCTGATTTCAGGCCATTCAAACATCATTCGGCCAGTTTGGACCCCCCCACGCGCGTTTATCAAGAGCGCGCAACTCTTAAAGAACGTATAATGAGCCCTACCGTGCAGACTGCATGTCCGATTGACGTACCGTCTGCACGTGCACGTCTCGAATAATAATTGAATTATTGTACTGTGATTTCAGGTCAATCCGATGTCGTCCGCTATAAGTTTGACCGTTAGACGCCCGTTTTGGCTGTTTGTGACACCAGAACGGCGTTCCTGGTCACCGTGGGCACACGACACGTCCGATTGACGTGCCTTCTGCTCGACCACATTGAAATTCACTCACCCTTTGATTTAGTCCGATTTCAGGCCATTCGGACATCGTTCGGCCAGTTTGGACCCCCCCACGCGCGTTTATCAAGCGCGCGCACCGCTTAAAGAAACGCATAATGAGCCCTACCGCGCAGACCGCACGCCCGATTGATGTTCTGTCTGCGCGTGAACGTCGATAATAATAATTGGATTGTTGTCCTGTGATTTCAGGTCAATCCGATGTCGTCCGCTATGAGTTTGACCGTTAGACGCCAGTTTTGGCCGTTTATGACACCAGAACGGCGTTCCCGGTCACCGCGGGCATACGACACGTCTGAGTGACGTGTCGTCGGTTCGACCACATCAAAATTCACTCACCCTTTGATTTCGTCCTATTTCAGGCCATTCGGAAATCGTTCGGCCAGTTTGGACCCCCCCCCCACGCGCATTTATCAAGAGCGCGCAACTCTTAAAGAACGCATAATGAGCCCTACCGCGCAGACCGCACGTCCGATTGACGTTCCGTCTACGCGTGCATGTCAAAAATAATAATTGAATTGTTGTCCTGTGATTTCAGGTCAATCCGATGTTGTCCGCTATGAGTTTGACCGTTAGACGCCCGTTTTGGCCGTTTATGACACCAGAACGGCGTTCCCGGTCACCGCGGGCACACGGTACGTCCGATTGATGTGTCGTCTACTCGACCACATCACAATTCACTCACCCTTTTATGTCGTCTGATTTCAGGCCATTCAGACTTCGTTCGGCCAGTTTGGACCCCCCCCCCCCACGCGCGTTTATCAAGCGCTCGCAACGCTTAAAGAACGCATAATGAGCCCTACCGTGCAGACCGCACGTCCGATTGACGTTCCGTCTGCGCGTGCACGTCTAGAATAATAATTGGATTGTTTTCCTATGATTTCAGGTCAATCCGATGTCTTCCGCTAAGAGTTTGACCGTTGGACGCCAGTTTTGGCCATTTATGACACTAGAACGGCGTTCCCGGTCACCGCGGGCACACGGCACGTCTGATTGACGTGCCGTCTGCTCGACCACATCACAATTCACTCACCCTTTGATGTCGTCCGATTTCAGGCCATTCAGACATCATTCGGCCAGTTTGGACCCCCCACACGCGTTTATCAAGAGCGCGCAACCCTTAAAGAACGCATAATGAGCCCTACCGCGCAGACCGCACGTCCGATTGACGTGCCGTCTGCGCGTGCACGTCCCAATTTACTCACCCTAAAAAGATACAAATATTGAAAGAGTTCTTGGGCTTCTCCCAAGAAACAACTGTCTGGAGTTTCTCTCCATCCACTGACACACCTTCCTCTAAAATTATTTGACCCAATAACTATACCTATATAATCAATACAAAACTGACATATATATAGCTTGACGTATAGTCAATAAGTGTAATCTGTATGATTTCAAGATGTTGGGTATGATCATAATCACTCGTGGAGTGCACGAAGATGTCATCCACAAATATTAAAACAAACTAATCTAGGTAAAAAGGAAAATTATATTCATCAAGGATATAAAAAAATCTAAAGAATTCATCAAGACAAATGAAATTACCTCATGCATGGGGTTCATTCTCATCTGGATCACCAATATCACTGTGATGTCCACCATATGTATTCGGAGCCTACAATATATATCAATATTATGTATCTTAAACATATCAATAAAATTCAATCTCAGTATGGTTTGTTTTATTGTTTACCTGTGGCGCCACTTGTTGCGTCGTCATTTCATCGATACGTGATGACATCTGTGACAACCTCTCCTCATACTCTTCACGTAACTGCTGAAACTGTGAATCAAAATTGCACTGCATATCCTGCATGGAAGCATCTATCTCAGCCTGTGTGCGCATCCCTGACTCTCTGCATGCACTCATCACATCTGCTCTAACAACTGCACATCGTGGGACACCGCCGCCATAAGTCAAAGAATAACCATGACAGTCACGCCCCATGACACGGTGAAATATTTCATCTCTACGCACAATACTACGACGTTGCTCCTCTGGAAACTCTGCTAACTGAGCATCAAACTGAGCCTGTAGCATATAATGAATAAATGAACAAATATGCATAATTTATATAAAATAAAAAATACATTTATTAATTAGTAAATAATTTTCTTACTATAACACCGGCAACATCGGGATCACCCGCCCTACGAGTCCTCATCCATATGGACATCCGATCGATTGGATCGTCGCGTTGGTGTAACTATAATAAAGGGGTTCACCATGTTATACTACAATATTTTTAAAATCTGAATGAAATAGTGAATTCTAAACTTACATCATGTCTGAGCTATGACGCATGTCGAGTGCCAAGTCTGGAAGGCGTGGCCTGCATCGCCCGATTATGTGAATGACGAGCAGACTCGGTCTACATTCAACGTATTTACTTAATATACATTTGAAAAATTAGTCATTTATAGATTAAAAGTAATAAATCTTACCATCGCTGCCTCACTCGACCAAAACGCAACCAAATCCTGCCACTGCGCAGGAAGAATGCCCGGAGGGACTCGCTGTAGAATGTCTGGAACACCCGCAAATGGTGTCCAGTGATCTCTCTTCGCCCTTGACTTGTAATCCTTCCATAATTTTCTGCATTTCGACATACAAACAGCCCGAAACTCATCTGAACAGGATGTAAAATTATCCTGTTAAAAATATTGTCAGTAGATGGGACAATAATAATAACAATATCATGAAAAATTAAACATTGAATTTACCTGAACCTCCCTCCATAATTTGTCCATCGTATCCTGAGGGAAAGAACTCCAGTCACGAGTCGTCAGAGGGAATCTGTATGAGTCTCGTATCATATGCCCAAACTGACGACTCAATGCAGTAGCACCATCTCCAACTGGATGAAATGTGTCGTCAAATAACACATCCAATCGGGCTCCAGAGTTCCAGGATCAAACCCCTCTACCAGGACCCCTGCGTCTGCTGGAAGAAGCAGTAGATCCTGATTAACATAAATTCATAATTCAATTACAATATAAATTAATGATTAGAAATAGTTAGGGAAATATAAACAGAAAATTGCAATCAATTAATTTAGAAAAATGAAAACATACATACCAACAACATCAGGTGAACCACTGTGACCACCCTGTGACATACCTGCATTAAAAGAAATTATAGTTAAATCAAGCAATTTTTATACATATATAACTGATAAATATTTTTACAAATAATAAATAGGAATATAATTACAATTTCCACTAATCATGCAAGTCTATCGTATCTCCTTCAACCGTCTCTCTGGTCCATTTTATATCTTCATCTCGTACAACTACTGTTGTTTGGTCAAGTGTTTGATTAGGAAATGCGACAACTTCATGTTCCTCTTGGTCAATCAGAAAAACCCCTCTTCTAGACATTTTCACCACAACTTTCCAATCAGAATCAATGCCGACAAGTAAACTTGTTCTGCCTGCGATGTCAGTATGAAGGGATCATTGCTAACCCGGTCATCTTTATATAGCATATTGTTAAAGTTTACTAATGTAAATTGGAAGTTATCAACTTTCGTTCCATGAACTGGATCGACCCAATCACACCCTAACAATATGTGTTTTAAGCCACGATCATAAATAACCTCAATAATATCTCTCAACAATCCATAATAATAACCCGCACCAACAAAAGAACAACCAACGCCACTATTTTGTGTGGCTCGGTTCATGTCAACATCGCTAATACGAAATCGGAATCTGTTAGCATCCAAAGACTTGTAGCGACGAGCTGTAATAAATGGACCATCAGCTAGTTGGTTGAGTTCTTCGCTCACATGCTGGGTTAAATCACGTAACATTTGAATCTGTAAATTTCACATATATAGTTTAATGGATAAAGGATTGTGAAAATACAAATTAGTTGCGCTATAAAAATATTAAATCAATTATACGTACATGAGTCTTTAACCACTCATGAAATGTGTTGAAATGATGTTTTTGGATTTGATACTCAGTTGCACGGGGCCTTTCACATTTCAACTCAGCGATATGCATCCTAAATCACAACACAATATAAGGTAAGCAATAAAATAAATATAGAAACAAAATACACATCAACTATGAAACTTACTGTATCAATGGCATAACTGATGGAGTGTTGAACAACACATATCGATGAGCTTGAACCCACTCGTCGTTCCGCATATCAAATGTTATTCCTTCTCCAATTGGACCCTCGTCAGTCTGGGACGGTTTATCTATCTTTGATTCAACCTCATCAATATATGAATCACATAAATTAGTACACTCACCCATTAAATATCCCTTGGGAATTGATGCTTTTGGACGAGCTTCGTTGCGCACATAGCGTTTCAATGTATTTAAGTATCGCTCTATTGGATACATCCACCTGAATTGCACGGGACCTCCAGCAATGACTTCACCAATTAAATGCACGGTCAAGTGAACCATGACATCAAAAAAAGACGGCGGAAAGAGTTTTTCTAGGTGACATAGTGCAAGTACAATATTATCCTGTAGCTTTTTCAAATCACTCATGCGATGATTTCTAGAACAGAGCTGTCTGAAAAAATTAGAAACTCCAATCAATGGCTCAACAACCTGGGAAGGTAAGCAATCACGAATTGCTATAGGAATTAACTATTGAAGCAGAATATGATTATCGTGAATTTTCAAACCCTGTAATGTCATGCTTGTCATATTCACGTGCTTCGAAATATTAGAGCAATAACCATCTGGCACCTTAACAGTCTTCAAAATTGATAGAAATGTCTGTTTCTCTTTTTTACTTATTGTGTACTGTGCAACAGGCATGTATGCCTGATTACCTTCACCCAGCTGTAAATGTAAAGGTTTTCTCAATCCCATTTCTTGCAAATCACGTCGAGCATTAGCACTGTCCTTTGATTTCCCCTTGACGCCTAAAATGGTGCACAAAATATTATCACATACATTTTTTTCAATGTGCATCACATCTAAATTATGCCTTAAAATATTATATTTCCAATAAGGCAATTCAAAAAAAATACTTCGTTTCTTCCAATTATGACTTCGCTGTCTATTTGCAGCAGGAATAGAAGGCAATGCAGGAACCAATAAATCTTGAAAATCATACATTGTACGGATGTTTTCTTCATCAAGTTGTGCACAAATTTCCACCCCAGACAATATTTTTGGTGATGGGTCAAACTCTCAATTCTCATCAAACGATACACGGTCTTTTCTGAACCTGTGAAATGGAGGAAGAAAGCGTCTGTGACCAAGATATGCCTACTTTCTACAGTGCTTAAGTCATATAGATTTCTTACTCTTATTACAACAAGGGAAAGCAAATTCTTCTTTTGTACTCCAACCTGATAAGTTAGCATATGCTGGGAAATCATTAATTGTCCATAACAAAGCGGCCCGAAGTCTAAACATTTCATTTGCTGCCGAGTCAAAAGTCATTACACCATCGGCCCAAAATTCTTGTAGCTCATCAATCAAAGGTTGCATATAAACATCAATTTTATCACCAGGTCCTCTCAGTCCATCAATTAGAATTGACAGTAACAAAAAAGGTTGCTTCATACATACCCATGGGGGAGTGTTGTATGGAACCAACACCACTGGCCATGTACTATGTGTCGCACCAACCATGGACCTAAATGGGTTAAAACCATCTGCTGCCAAACCCAATTGAATATTATGATCATCTCAGGAAAAGTCTGGGTGTCTCTGATCAAACTCTTTCCATGCCAAAGAATCTGCCGGGTGAGTTAATTTATCAACCTCTTTCTTTCTCTCTGAATGCCAAGTCATCAATTTAGCAATTTTAGTGGACAAGAAGAATCTCTTCAGTCTCGGTTTCAGTGGGAAATAATGCATCTGTTTAGCGGAAACTTGTTTCCCTTGATTCAAGACTCTCCCAGGAAGAATCTGACTACCTTGATTAATCTCATTGGTCTTCCACCTGGATGTATAGCAAACAGTACAATTATTTAATTGCACATTCTCTTTTCTGAACAACATACAATTATTGCGAAAATCATCAATTGTATCATATGTAAAACCAAGATCATCGATTAACTTGCGAGCTTGATAGAATGACTCCGGAATCTTCGCTCCAGCAGGGAGTACCTTCTTCAATAATACCAACAACATGTCGAATGAGGTGTCTGACCACTGGTTCAAGGCTTTCAGGTGTAACAATTCAACAATGAACGACAGTTTACTAAATTTAGTGCATCCAAGATATAATTCAGTACACGCATCGTCAAGAATTTCAAAGAATTTCAATGCTTCTCCATCTGCAGAAGAACGAGGATTACTCAATCCAACGTCGTCATTTACGACATTACTGTCTTCAGATTGAAACTGACGCATCATATCATTCAGCATTATGTTCATCGGATCAACTGTTCCCGAATCAACATTCATATGAATATTTTTTGAGCGATGACATGAAACAGAATCTTCTCCATGACGCGTCCATGTCTTATAGTTTTTAAAAAACTCATTCAAAAACAAATGTTCTCTAACACTATCTCGTTTGAAGAGATATCTATTTGCACATTTTCTGCATGGACAACTAATCATATCGCTTGGAAATTTGTTGGTGAAATCCATAAATCGCTTAATCCTCTCATAATATTCAGCTGAAAATCTATCTTGCATATCAATCCAACTCCTATCCATATCTGTATTTAATAGAAATCAAAAGTGAAATATCTTATTTAAATTCTAAAAAAAACACATATCATTAAAATTTAAAAACCAAATTTGGATAAAAAACATTACCTGCGGAGGACTCGACCGTGGGTAACGGGGTCTGACTCGATTGCAGATCCATGACGGCGCAGTGAATTGACGACAGAGGTTCGACGATCGGACTCGAAAGGAGCGGAACCGTTGGACCGCGTGGAGGGTTCTACACGGCGGGGCACAATGGACCGAAAGGGTCCAACGGAGGCAGGAGGACTTGCCGGAGGGATGCAACGGGGCCGCAATGGGACGACGGCGGCGGGGCTGTCCAAAGGTGCAGCGCGGGCAGAAGTGGGGGTTGCTGGGTCACGGGGGTGTCGGGGTCACGGGGGCGCAGCGTGGAGGCAAGGCGGTGGGGGTCGCCGGGGTGCAGCGCGTGCAGGGGGTGTCGGGGTCACGGGGGCGCACCGTGGAGGCAAGGCAGTGGGGGTTGCCGGTGGCGCAGCACAGAGGCAAGGGGGTGGGGATCGCCGGGGGTCGGGGTCGCCGGGGGTTGGGTCGCCGGGGGTTGCCGAGGTCGCCGGGAGGTCGGGGGTCGGGGTCGACGAGGTTGGGGAAGGGGGGGGGGGGGTCGCGGGGTCGGGGAGCGGAGGGAGGGGAGGGAGGGGAAATTAGGGGTTTTTTAGGAAAAATTGCAGCGGCCGCCATTTGGCGGCCGCTGTTGATGGTATTAGCGGCCGCCAAATGGAGGCCGCTATAGATGCCCCGCCTTCAAAACCAGATTTTCTCGTAGTGGGACAACGCCACGACCTCTCAAGTTAAATTGCTTCTGAGATCCACATCGACCTCTACACTGCAGATCCTATACACCCAAGAAGAATCTACGACACAGCCTAAACCACCATGATGCAAAACCTCAAATCCCAATGGGATGGATATTGTGTAGCTTATATCTACACTATAGGGGTGTCAAAATTGGAAGAACTAACCAATTCCTCCCAAAGGCCCTTACGTTGTAGCCACCACCTCCACGCCATAGTGTTGTACCACCAAGGTAAGGCCTACTCCACCACAAACCTCCAAGGAGCATCTACTCCATAATCGGTGGTATCTCTGAAAAATCCTACCTAGCACCCTACACCACAACCGAGAGCTCCATGCCGCAACCAGTAGGTTCACGATGCAACCTAGAGCTCTACGGTGTAGAATCCTTCTCACTAAGAATTTCAGAACAATTCGCCTCTATCTCTCTCCGGAGAAACCAAGGTTCAACCAACAAGAAAAATAACCATTTTATAAGGTTTTATATAATAATGTTTCACGTATTTAAAAGTTTTCCACCCACCTCACTAATAAAAGGTAACACCTTCCCTTCCATCTACAACATCTCATTCTTCATAGTTCAAGAGGATAAAATATATGCATTTGCAAATGCATCCAGAGGCCCGTCTTACAAGGGCATGCTCAAGAGCGTGTCAGCTTCATCTTCCGGGGTTGGTTTACCCCACTTCAAGACAACCCATATCGTGCCCAGATGTTCCCCTAGAGTTAATGGCCTCCCCGCGGTATATCTATCAGTGGATGAGCTCAACGATACTGTGGATTGTCAAAATCTCTCCCTGGTGGCAATATTCAGACGTGAGATTCCCTCTCTTAAGTTTTTCAGATCTTTCATCGGCTCTTGTGGTCTCAAACAACCGGTGGTCGTGTCGATTCTCTGTAGATCTTATTTCTGTGTAAATTTATTTTCTAGGGAGGATTTCATGACGGTGTGGTCTAGGCTGGTCTGGAGGTTTGGCGAATGGCACTTCTCCCTTTCTAGGTTGTCCTGGGACGCACATTTTGGAAGGGAATCGAGCATGGCCGTCATCTGGGTCAGGCTACCAGGTTTGCCTCTCTAGTTTCACAATCCGACCACTCTTCAATACATGGGTAATGTGTTGGGCTTTTTTCTATGCTTGGATGAAGATACCCAGTCTTTACAAACAAGGGTGAGCCCGTATATTTGTGTTGAGCTAGATTTAGCCTCCATTCTTCCCTCCAAAGTGCTGATTAGGATAGGCGAGAACTTTACGTGGTGGCAACCGGTGGTGTACCAAGACTTGCCTCATTTTTTCTCTGAATGCCGTCTATAGGTCCACTCCTTGGATGTTTATAGGAGAAGCAGGAGGAAGTTCAAGGTCCAGGATTCTGAAGAGGCTTTGGTTTTCAATAATGAATAATAGATATTTTTATCTATGTCTATTAATG
Organism: Viscum album; assembly: GCA_963277665.1. NCBI lineage: Eukaryota > Viridiplantae > Streptophyta > Magnoliopsida > Santalales > Viscaceae > Viscum > Viscum album. The sequence continues at coordinate 485,631,580 of OY728156.1, read as the reverse complement.
AATTAGATAGTGTTTTAGAGACTTAAAATGAAAATAAATCCAATCTTAAGCATGAAATACACTAATATTTTTAAAAGATTGTTTTACTGCCTTTTGATGGCAAACCATTTATAAATCTATCTTTTGAAAATTTTATAAGCTATGTTTGTCAAAATAAACTTATTCTTTATGATTGGGACATCAAAATTTACTTTGTGTGAATTTTTGGTATTTTTCTGACAATGTTCATTTTTTAATGAATAGTGAAAAATACTGCATTTTACATCAAAACTGCTTTTTAATCTAATTTATTTATATGATTATATTATCTTTTGAATTGGTTTTAAAGTGAAATTAGAATATATTTTTACCATTTAATCCAATGGTGGTCATTAGGATTAATTTCACTTTGGAATAGGGCATAAACTAATGCCAAACTTTTCATAGATATTGTTTCAAAAAAACCCACTATTTGTTTTGACAACGAGAATTATTTTTAAATCAATTATTGCAATTTCTGTGTTTGGAATTTGGTAAAATGGATTATATATTTGGAATCATAAGGTCCAAATTATGTAATCAAGACTCTTTTTTTTGGAAATTATGAATAGTAACAACGATAATTATCTTTAATTATCTTGATTAATGAGTAATCGGGTAGTTAAGGATAATAAAATAATATCATAATAATAAAAAATGACACCAACATGTGTCCTAATTCTACTGGTTGTCTCATGGCCAACCATGGGATGCCTTGTGCCAAACTTGGGGGCCCCATGGAATCACTTTTGTGAGAAAGTGACTTTTTATCTTTTTATTTTTAAAGAATGTTAAATGTAACAAAGAATGTATCACCTATGTAAAATATTTTTAATTTTGTCTACATAAACGGTCTTTTGGACTATAAATATTCATTAGAAAGCTAAAAAGATTTCCTACATCATGATATTTTTTTATAATTTTTAGACATTAAATGTATTAAATTATTTATGACATCATGATGATGCAGCGATTACCTCATTAATAAAGGATTTAAATAAAATGAAAAGATAATGTAAAATCTAAGACCTACACATGTCGAAAACCTATTGGATGAGTGGATTTCGAACCCTTATCACCTTATCCTCAAAAAACATCAATGTGGGACCATTAAAATCCGAAACTCATTCTAAAATAAAATAACATTTCCTTACTTTCCAAGAGTGCCCCTCCTCTCCGCTTATAAAAGGCCCCCACCTCTACCTCCTTACCCACACTCCCAAAGCCTTTGGCTCAGCCAAATCCTGCCCATTTTGTCTCTCCACTTCCCTCTTTTACTCCTTGAAGCCTCACTTTGGGCAGAAGTCTTCCCAAGGAAGCCTTTGAGCTCAAACCAAAGGGAGTTACCCGATTTTAAGGCAATGTCTTCACTTGAGTCCTTTTGTTTTATTTTGCTTCTCCAACCCCCTAAACTCTTTTTATTCATTTCTTTTGTAACAAATACAGTATCTTCAATATACTAGGATTTTGTTATAAGAAGTATTCAAGCTACACTTACACACACCTATATCTAATGGTTAAAGGACATACTGTTTCCGTGGATGGTGAATTTATGCCCCCCGAAACGATGATTGTTCAACATTCTTTTAACACCTTCAAAGGTGGCCATTAAGATGTCACTATATTTATATATGATATATAATATGTTTATGTTTTCCTTAAACTTCTGTATTTTTCATTTTGGGCATACCTTTATGGTTTTCATTATGGGTAAACGCGATATCTTCATTTAAGGAAGTGCGGACTACCGCCCCCTCAAAGTGATTTGATTCATTAAATACCATATGTGGGACGTATAAAAGCTGGAACTATGATATTATATATGATATTATATATGATATTATACTGGAATTATAATATACCTTTATATCATTATGATTCCATTATATAAAATACGAAATAGAAATAAAAGTAGCGTTCATGCGTACGTACGGCTTACCGTCTCCATGAACGGTGCATTTCATTTCTTACCTCTAAATTATTATGTAATATTATAAATGCATGTATATACTAGATATATATGATATATATGATATATACATCATGATTATAATTCTGGATATAATGGATACATGAACAACTTGTAATTATAAAGGGTTTATTTTTGACTCAAGTACCAATGATCGTTAAAACAACCGTTATTAACTTAAATAATTACATAGTGTTCATGAATGAAAATAAGTGATATAAAAGGAATAATGAACTTGAAAAAGGTTCTTAAGCAAGTAGAAATTAACTCAAGTTTATTATTCAGGACATTAAAGAACGATCGAGTCAAGTCGGACCCGAGGTATGGGACTTCGTCTCAATCTCCTTTCATTGAGGCATATTTTGTTTTATACACAACCTTCTTTTATACGGTGTATAAACCCCTTTGACTTTTACGTTTATTTAAAAGGAATTTTTTTATACGAAGCGTTTACTAAACGACAAAAGGGAATTTTTTTGTCGTACATATGCGGCGACAACTACTTCTCCGCCGCCGTGACCATTATTTGAGTTTCGACTTCCTCTACAAGCCATACCTTTTTTTAAAAGAAAAATAAATACCATGTTTTACTTTTCTTTTATTTTGGTATTGAAAATGATTTTCATAATGTTTTTATGTCAATGTGTTGTATTGATATCTTGTGATTGAAAGGTGTAAATGTTATGTTTCCTTTATGCATGTTTTATGTGATACGATTATGTTGAGGTTCTTGGGCATTATTATGAAGACGGGTGGTTCCGTGATAATCTAAGGGCGGGTGAGCCCGACATAGCTCTCCAATGCATTGGGTAACGCGAAAGAGTGAAACGTTAAGGTTTCTCCGAAGAGATTTAGGGAATATACTGTGATGGGTATTCCAAACGTAACCAAGAGGGTTACTCCCTACGTAAGAATGTTATGAATGCCTCAAGTTACCTTTATGTCTTATGATTTCTATGAATCATTCATGATTTGATGTGGTATGTTAAAGTACCTATGTTTTATGGGTAATGTATGATTTCATTCTTATGTATATATGAACTTATGTTTCCTTTCCATATTTTTATAACCCATACTGAGCTTTTTATGCTCATCCCAAGTTTTTTGAAATTTTTTTCACAGGTCAAGAGAAAGGTACATGATATGATGATAGTGTCAAGGAAGTGTCAAGAAAGAATCCATGTTTTATTTTAAATATGTTTCCTTTGATGGGAAAAATGAATACTATCTTTTATGTAACCACTTTGTTTAAATGTGGAATGTAATGAAAGTTTTATGATCTAATTCTCTAAAACTCTAAACTCGAAAAGATCCTCAATGTGTAATCTTGTAATAACTTAAGATTAAGTAAGGTTTAAGGCTGAGACCTTATAGTTGGTATCAAATGTCGGTTTAGATAACTTTAGGAGTTAGAATTCTATTAAATGATTATCCAAAAATATTTTTTATCGTCAAATTGAAATTATATAGCATTTGAAGATTACCATGTTGCTTCATCTAAGACATGTTTGTTCAGAATGGTTTTTCGCAGAGGAAATAAGGAAGCAGTGCTAGGAAGACATACAGAAGGAAATAACCTTCCAAATCAGCATCTTGAGATGGTCGGAATTGGAACTGAACAATTTGTTGCAGTAATGGCGCAGTTGACTCAAGCGATAAATGGTGGTGGTATCCATGCACGAGATCAGCCAGATCAACCGCAGATGAACATGTCAGTGGTGGAACATTTCATGAGGCAACATCCCCCATCATTCAGAGGATCATCTGACCCTGTGCTAGCTGAAGGGTGGATTAAAGCACTGGAAAAGATTTTCGATGTCATGAGGTGTTCAGACAATCAACATGTTAGTCTTGCTATTTACCGTTTGGAGGGTGAAGCCGATCAGTGGTGGTCGATGGTTAAAAATATCAGGGACGCCGATGAGATTGATGCTCTTGACTGGGATGAATTCAAAGGTATGTTTCTTGAGAAGTATTTTCCTAAGGCTGTTCGACTTAGGATGGAAAAGAAATTCTTGGAATTGAGGCAAGAGGAAGACTCAGTGGCTACCTATGAAGAAAGGTTCACTCGATTGGCAAGGTATGCTCCAAATTTTATTCGAGACCTTGATAGTAAAATCAATCGTTTTTACTCAGGATTAAAGCCAAAATATCGAAGGGCATTAGCTTTTCGTGAGTTTAAAAGTTATGAAAAGCTTGTTCGATATGCTGAGAAGGTGGAAATAGAGTTTTCCGATGATCAAGTGTTCTATAACAACCAGCAGAAGAAGAGACCAAGGTGGCAGGAGAAAGGGAAAAATTCTTCAAAAAAGTATGATGGTAAGAAATCTAAGTTTCCAGTTTGTGATAAATGTGGCAAAAGGCATCCTGGGGAATGTCTTCTGAATTCTGGAAAGTGCTACCCGATGTGGTAAGATGGGACATAAGGCTCATGATTGCACTGAAAAAGATCAAGGTGAAGGTAAGACCAAATTTGATTTACAGTTAGTGAAATGTTTTAAGTGCAATGAGATGGGTCACTATGCAAATGAGTGTCCGACAAAGAGCTCGAGTGATGGGAAGCAGTTAGACTATAAGCAGAAAGGGGTGGTGAAATCCTTTGCAACTACTTCAGCAGATGTCGGGCCCTCAAATGAAGTTGTATCAGGTACTTTGTTTGTTTTTTCAGATTATGCTGGTGTGTTGTTTGATTCGGGGTCTACACATTCTTTCATCTCTGAAACCTTTTCTAGTAAAATGAGAATACCATCTCAAGAAATGACTCTTGAACTTTTGGTAAAAACACTTGGGGGAAATGTTGAGGCAAAAAGAATTTATAAGAATCTTCCTATCCTTATCTGTGGAAAGAACCTACTTGCAAACCTTATTGTTCTACCTCTAGTAGAGTTTGATGTTATCCTGGGTATGGATTGGCTCTCTATTTACCATGCTAAGATTGACTGTAGAGCTAAAGAAGTTTCTTTTCAAAAAGACTTTCAGTTTGTGTACAAGAATGAACCCTTACTGTTGATAACTTATCAAGAGGCCAATAAACTTGTAAAAGATGGAAATGAATGTTACCTTGCACACATCGTTGAAAATAAAGGAACTGTTCAGATTAATGATGTGCCAGTGGTAAATGAGTATCCTGATGTTTTTCCTGATGAGTTGCCTGGAATAATACCAGATCGGGAAGTTGAGTTTACTGTTGACTTAGTTCCTGATGCTAAGCCAATTTCAAAACCCCCTTATCGAATGGCTCAAATTGAACTTTTAGAGTTGAAGGAGCAATTGCAAGATTTATTAGAGAAAGATTTCATTCGACCTAGCACATCACCATGGGGTTCTCCTGTTTTATTTGTTAAAAAGAAAGATGGTTCAATGAGACTTTTCATTGATTATAGATCATTGAATAACATCACTGTTAAGAACAAATATCCTTTTCCTCATATCGATGATTTGTTTGATCGGCTCCAGGGAGCTCAATATTTTTCAAAAATTGACTTGAGATCGGGGTACCATCAGCTGAAGGTAAAGGAAGCAGATGTTCTGAAGACCGCGTTCCGCACAAGATATGACCATTACGAATTTGTAGTAATGCCTTTTGGGCTAACCAATGCACCTGCTGTATTCATGGACTTAATGAATAGAATTTTCTATGAGTTCTTGGATAAGTTTGTGGTGGTTTTCATTGATGATATTTTGGTGTTTTCTAAAAGTAAAGAGGAGCATGAAAGACATTTAAGGGTTATTTTGCAAACCTTAAAAGAAAATAAATTGTATGGAAAATTCAGCAAGTGTGAGTTTTGGTTGCAACAAATTTCTTTCCTTGGTCACATTGTTTCTAAAGATGGGATAACTGTTGATCCTGCAAAAACAAAAGTTTTGGAAGACTGGACAAGACCCACAAATGTAACTGAGATTAGTAGCTTCCTTGGTTTGGCAGGCTATTACCAAAGGTTTGTTAGAAATTTTTCACGGTTATCTAGTCCAATGACTAAGCTAACTCGGAAGGGTGTTAAGTTTATCTGGACAAAAGAATGTGATGATTGTTTTCAGGAGTTGAAAAGAAGATTGGTGAATGCTCCAGTTTTGGCACTACCTTCCAGGAATAGTGAGTTTGTTATATACAGTGATGCTTCATTGAAAGGACTTGGTTGCGTCATAATGCAGAATGATCAGGTAATTGCTTATGCTTCACGACAGTTGAAAACTCATGAGGTAAATTACCCTACACATGATTTGGAATTAGCTTCTGTTGTTTTCGCTTTAAAAATTTGGAGGCATCATTTGTATGAAGTAAAGTGTGAAATATATACTGTTCACAAAAGTTTAAAGTATATATTCACTCAGAAAGAGTTAAACATGAGACAAAAGAGATGACTGGAATTAATCAAGGATTATGATTGTACAATTCATTACCATCCAAGAAAAGAAAATAAAGTGGCTGATACTTTGAGTCGAAAAAGTAATGCTTCGTTAGCAATGTTGCGTTTGGAACGTGATCCTTTGGTTAAGGATTTGAAAAACTTTGGCATAGAAGTTGTTGGTGCAGAAAGTTCTTCTGTTTTGTTTCAGGTATCAGTGAGATCATCTCTATTAGATAGAATCAAGCAAGCACAGAAGCAAGACAGTGAGTTGCAGAAAAAGGTAGAGCTGGTTCAGAAAGGTAAGTTGCCTGAATTCAACATTGATAATGACTTTGTTTTGAGATTTGTGAAGAGATTGTGTGTGCCTTGTGATTCACAGTTGAAGAGAGAGTTGTTATGTGAAGCTCATAGTTCTCCGTTTTCAGTTCATCATGGCAATACTAAGATGTACAGAGATCTGCGAGAGTATTACTGGTGGGATGAAATGAAAAGAGATATTACTGATTTTACTGTGAAGTGTTTGACATGTCAACAGGTTAAAGCAGAGCGGCAGTTACAGAAAGGGATGCTTCAGCCTTTACCAGTGCCAGAGTGGAAATGAGAGAATATATCCATGGACTTTGTTGTGGGATTACCGAAGACATCACGATGTAATAATGCAATCTGGGTTATTGTTGATCGCTTGACTAAATTTGCTCATTTCCTTGCTATACGAGATACTTTTTCCCTAGATCAACTTTCCCGTTTGTATCCTAAAGAGATAGTCATGTTACAAGGAGTTCCCTTCTCTATTGTATCTTATCGTGATCTCAGGTTCACTTCTAACTTTTGGAAAGGCCTTCAAAAGTCATTGGGTACTGAATTAAATTTTAGTACAACATTTCATCCTCAATCAGATGGGCAGTCAGAATGAACAATTCAGACCTTGGAGGATATGCTACGAGCTTGTTTGATGGATTACCAGGGAAGTTGGGACCAACATCTTTCTTTGGTTGAATTTTCATATAATAACAGTTTTCATTCCAGTATACAGATGGAACCATTTTAGGCGTTATATGGGAAGCGGTGTCGAACTCCATCTTTCTGGGATGAAGTGGGTGAAAGGAAGTTGATGAGACTATAATTGGTAGAAGAGATGACAGAAAAAGTTCAGTTGATTCAGAAACACATGAGAACAGCTCAGAGCAGGCAGAAGAGTTATGCAGACAACAGGAGGAAGGATCTATCTTTTGAGGTAGGAGATCATGTTTTTCTCAAAGTCTCACCATGGAAAAGTGTGATGAGATTTGGTAAGAAAGGAAAGCTGAGTCCAAGGTTCATTGGACCATATGAAATTATGGAGAGAGTTGGATCAGTTGCATACCGGGTGGCTTTACCTCCGAGTTTATCTCAGGTACATAATGTTTTTCACGTTTCGATGTTGAGAAAGTATATGCCAGATCCATCTCATGTTTTGAGTCCAGAGGTAGTTCAGCTGGAAGAGAACCTATCTTATGAGAAAAAACCGGTCCAGATTCTTGACCACAGCGAGCAAGTGTTACGGAATAAGGTGATTAATCAGGTAAAAGTTTTGTGGAAAAACCACATGATGGAAGAGGCAACATGAGAATCTGAAAATGCAATGAGGGATAAGTACCCTCATTTATTCGATAAGTAAATAAATTGTGGGGAAAAAATTTTCTAAAGGGGGGAAGGATGTAACATACCAAGTAAGTAATGAATAATATATATTTTTATCTATGTCTATTAATGAATTATATAGTGTTTTAGAGGCTTAAAATGAAAATAAATCCAATCTTAAGCATGAAATACACTAATATTTTTAAAAGATTGTTTTACTGCCTTTTGATGGAAAACCATTTATAAATCTATCTTTTGACAATTTTATAAGCTATGTTTGTCAAAATAAACTTATTCTTTATGATTGGGACATCAAAATTTACTTTGTGTGAATTTTTGGTATTTTTCTGAAAATGTTCATTTTTTAATGAATAGTGAAAAATACTGCATTTTACATCAAACTGCTTTTTAATCTAATTTATTTATATGATTATATTATCTTTTGAATTGATTTTAAAGTGAAATTATAACATATTTTTACCATTTAATCCAATGGTGGTCATTAGGATTAATTTCACTTTGGAATTGGCCATAAACTAATGCCAAACCTTTCATAGATATTGTTTAAAAAAAACCCGCTATTTGTTTTGACAATGAGAATTATTTTTAAATCAATTATTGCAATTTCTATGTTTGGAATTTGGTAAAATGGATTACATATTTGGAATCAGAAGGTCCAAATTATGTAATCAAGACTCTTTTGTTTTTGGACATTATGAATAGTAACGACGATAATTATCTTTAATTATCTTGATTAATGAGTAATCAAGTAGTTAAGGATAATAAAATAATATCATAATAATACAAAATGACACCAACATGTGTCCTAATTCTACTGGTTGTCTCATGATCGACCATGTGATGTCTTTTTCCAAACTTGGGGGCCCCATGGAATCACTTTTGTGAGAAAGTGACTTGTTATCTTTTTATTTTTAAAGAATGTTAAATGTAACAAAGAATGTATCACCTATGTAAAATATTTTTAATTTTGTCTACATAAATTATCTTTTGGATTATAAATATTCATTAGAAAGATAAAAAGATTTCCTACATCATGATATTTTTTTTATAATTTTTAGACATTAAATTTATTAAATTATTTATGACATCATGATGATGCAGCAATTACTTCATTAATAAAGGATTTAAATAAAATGGAAAGATAATGTAAAATCTAAGACCTACACATGTCCAAAACCTAATGGATGGGTGGAATTCGAACCCTTATCACCTTATCCTCGAAACACATCAATGTGGGACCATTAAAATCCGAAACTCATTCTAAAATAAAGTAACATTTCCTTACTTTCCAAGAGTGCCCCTCTTCTCCTCTTATAAAAGGCCCTCACCTCTACCTCCTTACCCACACTCCCAAAGCCTTTGGCTCGGCCAACCCCTGCCCATTTTGTCTGTCCACTTCCCTCTCTTACTCCTTGAAGCCTCACTTTGGGCAGAAGTCTTCCCAAGAAAACCTTTGAGCTCAAACCAAAGGGAGTTACCCGATTTTAAGGTAATGTCTTCACTTGAGTCCTTTTGTTTTATTTTGCTTCTCCAACCTCCTAAACTCTTTTTATTCATTTCTTTTGTAACAAATCCAGTATCTTAAATATATTAGGATGTTGTTATAAGAAGTATTCGAGCTACACTTACACACACCTACATCTAATGGTTAAAGGACATACTATTTTCGTGGATGGTGAATTTATGACTCCCGAAACGATGATTGTTCAACATTCTTTTAAACACTTACACACACCTACATCTAATGGTTAAAGGACATACTGTTTCCGTGGATGGTGAATTTATGCCTCCCGAAACGATGATTATTCAACATTCTTTTAACACCTTCAAAGGTGGCCATTAAGATGTCACTATATTTATATATGATATATAATATGTTTATGTTTTCCTTAAGATTCTGTATTTTTCATTTTGGGCATACCTTTATGGTTTCCATTATGGGTAAACGCGATATCTTCATTTAAGGAAGTGTGGACTACCGCCCCCTCAAAGTGATTTGATTCGTTAAATACCATATGTGGGACGTATAAAGGATGAAACTATGATATTATATATGATATTATATTGGAATTATAATATACCTTTATATCATTATGATTCCATTCTATAAAATACGAAATAGAAATGAAAGTAGCGTTCATGCGTACGTACGGCTTACCGTCTCCATGAACGGTGCATTTCATTTCTTACCTCTAAATTATTATGTAATATTATAAATGCATTTATATACTGGATATATATGATATATATGATATATACATCATGATTATAATTCTGGATATAATGGATACATGAACAACTTGTAATTATAAAGGGTTTATTTTTTACTCAAGTACCAATGATCGTTAAAATGACCGTTATTAACTTAAATAATTACATAGTGTTCATGACATGGAAATAAGTGATATAAAAGGAATAATGAACTTGAAAAAGGTTCTTAAGCAAGTAGAAATTAACTCAAGTTTATTATTCAGGACATTAAAGAACGATCGAGTCAAGTCGGACCCGAGGTATGGGACTTCGTCTCAATCTCCTTTTATTAAGGCATATTTTGTTTTATACACAACCTTCTTTTATACGGTGTATAAACCCCTTTGACTTTTACGTTTATTTAAAAGGAATATTTTTTATATGAAGCGTTTACTAAATGACAAAAGGGAATGGTTTTGTCGTACGTATGCGGTGACAACGACTTCTCCGCCGCCATGACCATTATTTGAGTTTCGACTTCCTCTACAAGCCATACCTTTTTTTAAAAGAAAAATAAATACCATGTTTTACTTTTCTTTTATTTTGGTATTGAAAATGGTTTTCATAATGTTTTTATGTCAATGTGTTGTATTGATATCTTGTGATTGAAAGGTGGAAATGTTATGTTTCCTTTATGCATGTTTTATGTGATACGATTATGTTGAGGTTCTTGGGCATTATTATGAAGACGGGTGGTTCCGTGATAAACTAAGGGCGGGTGAGCCTGACATAGCTCTCCAATGCATTGGGTAACGCGAAGGAGTGAAACGTTAAGGTTTCTCCGAAGAGATTTAGGGAATATACTGTGATGGGTATTCCAAACGTAACCAAGAGGGTTACTCCCTACGTAAGAATGTTATGAATGCCTCAAGTTACCTTTATGTCTTATGATTTCTATGATTTATTCATGATTTGATGTGGTATGTTAAATTGCCTATGTTTTATGGGTAAAGTATGATTTCATTCTTATGTATATATGAACTTATGTTTCCTTTCCATATTTTTATAACCCATACTGATCTTTTTATGCTCATCCCAAGTTTTTTGAAATGTTTTTCACAGGTCAAGGGAAATGTACATGATATGAAGATAGTGTCCCGGAAGTGTCAAGGAAGTGTCAAGAAAGAATCCATGTTTTATTTTAAATATGTTTCCTTTGATGGAAAAAATGAATACTATCTTTTATGTAACCACTTTGTTTAAATGTGGAATGTAATGCATGTTTTATGATCTAATTCTCTAAAACTCTAAACCCGAAAAGATCCTCAATGTGTAATCTTGGAATAACTCAAGATTAAGTAAGGTTTAAGGGTGGGGACTTATATATCCAGTGTTTATCGAGCCTGTTTTAAATGCTGAAAAAAAATCTGCTACAACAATATATGCCTGGGGGATGTGGAAGACTGCTGCTTCTTCAATACTTCTACCTATGGGAGCTTCAACTATAAGGCATGTTGAGAAACACTTCATGGAAACAATATAACGGACAACTGGGCAAGGAAGCTGCGGTGTACAGAGATCCCAAGTATGTTTTACTTGTGTGGAGAATGAGAAATAATTCCCTGCCTACTGATGGGAACATGAAGAGGAGGTATTACATTGGCATCCAAATGTTTCTGTTGTGTCTTTTCCTAGTAAGAATTTGTGGAACATCTGTTTTTTTAGAGCGAGTGGGCATGGGCCATTTGGAGGTTTTCTGGTGGCAGTCTAAATGTCTAGACAGGTGGAGGCTCTGTGCAGGAGAATATTGAGTCATGGTTTCTCAATGTAGGCTCATAGGGAGCAGAAGTGAAGGCCTGAGCCATCATATTTTCTTTTATGTGTTGGTCTATATGGGAGGCTGAGAACAAAGGCAGAAAAGGGAGAAAATTGTCTATTCTTCTCCTACAGGTCCAAGTGAAGGTGCTCGTTGCGGAGTTGGGTGGGCTCATTCATGGAGGGCTATCTGCCCCAACTTTTAAAAGGTTTTTAACTCGGCTTGGCTATCATTTGGAAAGAAGAAGAAGTTAGCTAGGCAGGTGGGTGCAGTGGAAAGCTCCTTCCCTTGGGATCAAACTGAACGTGGATGGATCATGTCTGTTAGGACAGATGAGACCTGACGATCTTGTGAGAGACAACATGGGCTCTATTATAATAGGGTTTAGTGCTTTTTTGGGACTAGCAGCTTCATTGAAGAAGAGACGAGCTTTTCTCACCAGGATGATGATATACAGGCTGTATTATATACATATCATGGAAGTTGAATCTGATTCTTCATTGTTCATTGGATTTATTTTGGGGAAAATAGGTATCCTTGGAATTTGGCCTATTTTATTAGGAAGTGTTGCATTCTTGTCAAACAAGGTGTCCAGGCCAGACACACTTGAAGAGAAGGTAATTTTGCGGAAGATATTCTTGCAAAAAAAGGGAGTCCAGTTGAGAATATTATTATGTATGATGGTGTACCAAATGATTGTAAAAGATTTATCAAATGTGATTCCATTGGTCTGCATCATTTTTGGCCCCCCGTGACTGGTGTGGTCTTTCTTTGTATGCTTTATTAAAGATATTTTAAGAAAAATTTACTTTTCAATCAACCAAGAGATTCTAATATTCTCAAAATACTAATTCAATAAGGCTTAAGGTGTAAGATAAATGAGGTTACCAAAATCAGGTATATGTTCTTAATGAGTTTTTTCAATTTCCATTCATCTTAATCCCTCTAAAAATATTTTGTAAACATCTTAACATATTTAAATAAATATATTTACCATAATGAGATCTTTTTAGGTTAATGGTACATCTATTTTCTATCTCATTTTTATCCTAAGAAAAATGAAAACATCTCCCATGCATACAATCAGACTATCATCTCCATGTATGTATGTATACATGAGCGATATTATCATTTTCCAATGGATGGAAAGTTAAGAAGATAGTTGATATATTATATTCATAGAATCTTAATTATTTCATACATATCATTAATACATACATACATACATAATGAATTTTATTAATCCTGAAATTATTAACATTTTGTAGATGATAGAATAATTTTATAATAACTTTAACCCTGGTTAATATACTAAAGTAATTTTAGATAAATTAACGAAGTACACATAATTGAGCGACATAAGCAAGAAATATTCAATGAATGGATGACATATAATTATAAAAGGGTATAAAAATGGAATATAGATGAAAAAATTATTAACCAAGTCCTTAATAAATATAAATTTATTATTATGAAAGATATAATGCATCCAATTTAGCATGTAGTGAAGGTATGTGTCTTTCATCTCAATTCCAATGAGACATAATTTATATTATACACCTAATTTTTCATATATGTTTTATACAATTCCAATTTGACATATTTTATCTTAACTTATTCTTTATTCATGTTATTTAATGTTTCAATTCACATTTTATCTTTCAAGGGGTTTTCCACTACTTTACACTCCATAAAAATAAAGGATTGTTTATAAGAAAAATCAACTTTGTTTCCCTTTTTTCACTTGGAAATATTTCTCTTCCACATCCACATTCTTCAAATTGTTTTATAGAATTTTTATAGATTTTTTTTATAATTTATCAAGGTATTTATCAACTACCTTTTAATTTCCTTACAAAGGTTTACAATTATATTTTAACTTTTTTTGAACTATTCATTTCTAATTAAAAAAGTGTAATTGGAATATTTTTTTAACATATATTACCTGAACTGGTTTTCCCACATACATGACCATTATTAAATATTTATCTTCCTCTAAAATATTCCATGGGTTTTCTAAGAAAATAATTTTTCCATTATTCTATGAATTTTTAGTTTTTTGTTTAAAGACATTATTTTCTAAAAGGTTGAATAAATTTTTTGAAATGATTTATAACCTCATTTAAAAAAAATGGTATGAATGATTTAAGGAAAGTTATTTTTAATGTTTGAATTCCATTTTGTTCTCAGATTCTCAATGTAATTTTCTGTACTTTAAAACCATCATTTTTGACGAATTAATGGTATTCTATCTTCCTTTAAAGATTTAAGGATTATACCTTATTTTGAGACCATTCATTTCATTATGATCGGTTTCTATATAACTCTCCATTATTCCTTGGACATTATTTCCTCCTTGATGTGTATATTTTCATTATCATGGATATATTCGTTATAATTTATACTAATTTGATATTTTCTTAGTCATATATCATTTCAATATATTGTGTTAGTTGAAGGAAGCATATTAAGAAAGTTATTTCATTTACTGGGGACATATTGTTGTCCCATATTCTTGATTCAATATAGATATTTATTTATAATTAAGTAATATTAATTATGTATTATATTTTTGATTCAATATATGAGTAATTCACTAGTAATATGTAAGTGATGGGTGAGACTGGGTTATAGATAGCTCCTTGATGCATCAACATATCTCATGAGACAAATATTTTGCCAAATTAGATGTGTATTAAGTGTATACATACCCATTCATTAAAATTTATTGGCACAAAGCCTGGAAAATTATGTTCCTAATGTCTTTTCATGAGACCTTGATGGTATGATCATGATGTATGAGCCCCCCAAAAGCCCGAAGGCCTTACAGTTATTTATTTATTTTTGGATAATCCTCTTTCAATGGTTGAGGGGGAACCTTACATGGCCCGTAGGCCCAGATGCAAGCCCTTGTATACGGCCTTTGAAGGCCTAGAAGAGTGACACCATAAGAGAGACCCACCCGCATATATGTATATTTTTTCAAGATCCCACACTATCCAAGGTTGTACAACAAGAAATGCCTCGTGCATTACACGACGCTTGGTCCTGATGGCAGAAGTCTTACCCTCTCGATCATCTAAATATGGCAGCTCTGCAAGATGGGAGAAGAAGCCCTGATCCTCATTTGATCTTCACTGTGGATGAATCTTTTTTTTCACTGAGATTTCCCACCGATCTGAAGCCCGTCTGGTCGCCCTCTCCATTGCCTGACTCACATCATCGCCATCAAGAGCCCCCACAAGAAGATGCCCTGGAAAACTCTCGAGCTCTCCATGACACCATGCTGGCGTCACCCGTCCGTGGTGTCTCCATGCTTGACCCCCATTGAATAGCTCGCCTACCGACGAGCCAGCTGATGTCCACCCTTGCATCTACTTACAAAACGTCGGTCTTCCTGTTGTCATCGAATCCCCCGCTCAACACAGTCTATTGAACCGGTCCCCCCCCACACCCTGCCGACTCCGCCTTGAACCATGACACCCCACACTAGCTCTCACTGAACTCCCTTCGCTGCCCTAGTCACGAGCCTCACATGCACTAAATCCCCAAATTAAGGTATTCTAGGTTTTGATCCTTGGTTGGTGTAGGATTATGGGGTAACCACAACCACTAGGATAGGACCCTGACTGCATCATGACGTATGACATTACACATTTCCTATAGTAATATATCAGTTACTATATTCCATGTGATTACTATGTTGATATTTTATAGTGATACATTTTGAAGATCATATTTTTATTAAATGGAATATGTATTGATTATCCACTCTTCTATATTGTTAATGCGTTATATACTCATAATAGCTTTCATTGTTTGTTTTCTCCAACTAATCGTTTGAGCTCACCCTTTATTTTTTTTCTAATATCTAGGACATGAGGAAAGAATCTTTTTACGATCTTCATTGATGAATTAAAATTTTCCATGGTATGTTTAGTTTTTCCAATATAATATGGAAATCATGTATGTATATAGTCTCTTTTCAAAAAAAAAGTATGTATATAGTCTCTCGATACAACTTAGCAGATCAGTCCTTCATGTTGTAATCCCTTACATATATCAATTTAATAAATTAAAAACTGGCTCCGGGTTACTGGAGATGGGGTTGTTCCAAGAGATTTTTTTTGGAATGAATGGGTAGGTATGGATGGTTCTAAAATAAGTGTTGAATTCGTTATACATAACCCCATAAAGTGTGAAGGGGATATCAATGACACCATGAACACTATGAAGAGACCATGATTGGGACCCAGGCCTATCACCAGGGAGAGTGACTTGGTTTTTTATATTTCCTCATAATTTTTCCTATATAAAATAACCAAAATTCTGTTTTTACTTTGATTTTTTATGTATCCTTTTAATATCCAATATCTGTCTTTCTGTGTGATCACTTCGATACGCTGACTCATTACATGTGAACAAAATATATTGGTTCCAGTCACTATCATTTAGAGTAAATCTATAATTATTTTTCATTACTCATTTACATTGACTGAATTTCCACCTTCATACTTTTAAAATTTCATTCTAGTTGTAAAGATTCTTAAAATGAGTTTTCTATCATCCAGGTGATAATTTTTTTACACAATTTTGAAGTATTTTTATCAATTGAGAAATTCTCCCATAAAATTTTGACTAACTTGGATGATAATAAATAATATGATTTCAATTATCATGGATATTTAAAATATAACATTCATTAATCTAGAAAATTCATTGCAAAATCCTTACTTAAACCTTCAATCATGATATCATCATCATACACTAACACCATGTGTTTGTATTTGAGAGTCATATTCACATTTCATTCATTTTAAACGTCTCCTTCTATGATTGCAAGCTTCTTTAAGAAATTATCCAACCTCAAATACCCTACTCTTGGTTCATGTTTCAATAAATATAATCCCTTCCTAAGTTTACACACCTTTTCATTAGAATCAGTGAGCACAAAACTATATGGTTTCTCAATATATACTTCTTAATTCAAAAATGCATTTTTAAAATCATATTTTATATTGATTTGGAATATTTTAAAATTTATTTGGACAGAAATGGCTAAGAAGAGATTTATTTCTTCCAACCTATCTACTAGAGTGAAATTCTCACGAACATCAACTCTTTATATTTGGTAATAACCTTTTCACAGTTGTCATTATTTATTCCTTATTTCCTTTCCATCATCATTTACTTTATTTTAAAAAAATTAATTTAGTCCTAATTACATTTTTCTTATTTGGCCTTGGGAATAATTTCCCAAATTTCATTCTTTTTAATTTTTTCATCTTCTTCATGGATACCATCAACTGAAATTTATTTTTTAAAACCTTATACAGAATTCCATGACTTAGAAATAGAGAATAAATTTATTCACCACACAATTTTTATTCTTATTTTTTAAAATTAGAATAGATTTGTAACCTAAAATGAAACTCTCATCAATGTTAGCTCTCATTTTATATCCTTTATATGGTTTATTCAATAAAAAATATTTTATTTTTAATTCTTTTTTTAGTTTAACCTTGAATTTTATTCTTAGTTTATCAATTAATTTGGAAAATAACTTATCTCCATATCTTATTCTTGAATTTCTTCAATGTTTAAATAATCAAGGAGCAATTATTTAGTGAAAGTGATAAACCTACTTTCAATTATATTTAACATAATTTTATTAAAACATTTATATAATTTTATTTTGGATAATAGTTGGTAAATATAACTACATTTATTAGATTATTTTTTAATGATGTAAAACTGACTTCATATGGTACCAAAGTAGACGAGACTTGTATTTTCATTTTCAACATCTCATAGGGAGTATACATTTGATTAAATCTCAGCATTACATGGTTGTATGTGAAAACATTGGTTATGATGACCTTTTTTTAGAACTTTTACATAAATACCTTTGAAATCAACATTTTTCATTACATATTTTTACTAATATTATTTATTCTCTCAACTACTACATTGCATTAAGGTTTCCTCATAACTTAGTATTGGTTAATTATCTCATACTTATCAAGAAATTATCCTACCAAATTATTTGTTAAAGTTTCACTAATTTTGGGTCTCATATTGAGGAATTTCTTATCATAAATATTTTTAGTCATACTTTTATCTACCTTGATGCGATAAAAAACATCAGTTTTGTAACCTCTCTAGTCTTTTAGGTGATTTGGTCCATATATATCCATATGCACCATCTTAAAAAATACATTTAATATTTATATTTATATACTTATATATCATCTAATTTCTTCTACATTTTTATAAGGGTCCAAAATTATATTCAAAGTGATAATTAGTTATTGTATCTTTTTTCAACGACCATGTACTTTTCAGTTCCTCCAACGATTGTGGATTGATTTTTATAAAACATTGATACCAAAATAAATTTTCCCTCATTTTAAAGGAAACAATATTATTAAAATTCGTAAATTTGAAGTAGATTTATTCTTTATTCATCTTTACTTTATATCCAAAACTTTATCTCTTCCCTTTGATTGTGTAAGTCTTCTGAGTGATTTGTATAACATAGTGTAGCTCCAAAGTTGACTTACACTAAGAAATTTGTGTCTTAAACCTATAACATAGATTACATAAGTTTTCCTCAAGTATAAACATATGCTATTAGTTTTAAAACATCCATTTTTATAGTGTACCATCATTTCCAATCATTATAGTACTATCCTCCTTATGCCTGATGTTTATTGTCAATTTCATGTTTCTTATCACATGAAAATATCACCCACTATCAAGGATCCATGTATGTTTTCCATCATTTTATTTGAGAAAAACTTCAACTGCATTTTCATCCGTAAATATACTAATTTTCAACCATGTCATTTTTTAGTGATTAGAGCATTCCTCACTTCATCTTCTCTATCATGGAATAGGAGGTCACTTTTCTTTAGATTTACATGATGATTCTTCAACTCCAAAATTTCCCTGGAAAATTTTTGTTGAACCCCTTTAACATAACAATTTTTACTCTTTATTTAAATACTCCTTGGTATCCTTGGTGGCCATTATAAATATTTTTGACCATAACCTTCATATAAATATCAATATCTATTTAATATAAAGTTCCATTGATAGTGATTTTATTTATAAAACTTTTTTATTTTGTTTCTCAATGTTTTATACCTTTTATATACAATGAAATATAAATTTATTAAATATCAAATATTCACAAAAAAATAAACCTAATTAATGGATTGTTTCTTTTTTTACTATTTGATTTCACCACTTAATTTTATAATTTATTGAAATAAAAATTCCTCAGAGAAAAAATTTGATTACATATCTTTGAAAAAATATTTATTAGGGGTTCATCATATACCCATCATGTTTGGTCTTAATGTTTTTGTTACTATTAAAAATGGAATTTATTTCAATTTGTGAGGATTAAACCTCTTTATCCTGGTCATTATTTTTTGATATACTTCTAAAATTCATATTTTTTTAAATTCTATACCGGTAGTGAAGATACATATTTCATCAATTAAAGTTCTCCTAGATGTAATGAATTCACCTTTGATCTAAGTAACCTTTTTAAACATTTTTTTAACTATTATGGCCAATCAATGATTGATTTGTAATTTTTATCTAACCATTATTTTTTCACTCTATTATATTTCTCTAATATTACTATTTGGACATCTATTTAATTAAATGTTTCTTTGATTTTAACCTTGAAGTTGACCAATATTTCATTCTCTTTGTGGTAATTTTCAGTGACTTATCCCTTTTTTAGTTGATCAATTATGGAAACCTTAACTTTATATATCAAGGGTAGTTTGATTCTAGAATCATAGAAATATATTTATGTAGTAGATCGTAGACATGAATTTCTAATTACATGAAATAAATAAAAAATTTCATCATAATATCTTCCCAAGACCTTTTAGGTACAGTGTTTTAGAGAATTAGAAAAATACATTTACTAAAAAAACTTATGTTTTTTTTCAAATAATAGAATATTTTACCACTATATAAGTAAATGATTAATCCATAAAAAATATTCAACACCCCCCACTAATTATCTCATAAGATACTCTTCTAGACATTTCATACTTTTCTTATCTTCATAACTTGGTGAATGAAAACCTAACAAAGGGGTGAGATCAGATGCCTAGAATGGGTAAAAAAATCGATAAAAACTGAGGATCATAAGCGAGAATAGAATGATTATATGGTTATAATCAAGATACATATGAATATAATACCCAACAAATCTTAGTTCGTAAATCATGGCACAAATATTGACATAAAATAAGACACAAATCAAAAGAGCGAGTCAATAAACATGAGCCATTAGAGTATAGAATAATCATGATAATATACATAAAACTATAAAACATATTTCAAATATTTCAAATTCATTAGTATAATTAACATAGGTTTAATGAGCCACACCATCAGTACCCATGCCTATGATAAACACAAACATACTCATGGATACCAATCTCATGAGGTATAAACTCTTATGTAATGAATTGAAGGGAAATATAGGTCACCACCCATCATCATCCATATATATGAGTTCCATATGAAGTCTATCATTCATCATATAATAATGTACACATAAAATAACAATGGTTTTTAATCATCACATAATAAATAACCCATGGAAAAACGGGTTTGATATCATTTTCAAATGGATTCACACAAGTAAATGATTCATAATACCATCAATAATAATTACATGATAAAACCATGGAAAATAAATGGTTATCCAATGTTTTGGGAAAAAATACCTCAAGGTAACATTATAGTATTTTTGGGTTGATTTTGTTTATTGACAAAGTAGGTAGCCATGGTCAGTTGTGGAGTACCAGAGAAATTGTTGACAAGGTATGTTAACAAAGATCCAAGACAAAGGAATGGATTCTCTGGTGGTGGTATAGAAAATGCATATACAATTTGGAACAGTTTCCTAGTGTTTTCAAAATAATTTGGGGTCCAAAACCTGGAGGATGGAAAAAGGTGTTTTTGGAAAAGAAAATATTTTTCTAAAAAAAGTAAAATGTTGCACGCAAGGGTGTCGGTGATTCACAATTTTGTGATCAAGTTCAAATTCATGATCATCACATACAAATATGGATAAGGAAAGAAGTTCATGAAAGATTTGAATGTGTGTGAAGATGAGTTTGCATTACAAAAAGTAGAGTTGTGCACGTCCACGAAATAAAGATAGATATTATGCGCGAAAGGATTTTAGACACCCAATGTGATGTCAAGTCGATAACTTATGTGCTCAGGGAAATATTAATCACACAGAGGAAGACACATAAGTATTTTTCATACAAGTTCATCCATGTCTATCAATCGATGGCTACCCTACTCATTTCAGTAGCTCAACCCTTAGACAAAAATAGATCTATGAATCACGTAAGAGTTGCGTGCATGGGAGTAAAATTGCATGCAAGAAGAGTTGAATGAAGTAATGAATCAAATATTTTTTTTTCAAAAAAGGGTATTGATTCTATATGACCAAGGGATTTTTACACATATCATAAAAGATGAAATCAAGTTAGACATCCATGACAAACTTAAATGTTGCGTTCAACTTGTAAAAGTTGCGTGCAATACATATAAAGGTTGTACAGAAGTCAAAGTTTGAACCAATTGGGATTGCCCAATAAATATATAGTAAAGTGGTATTCTTCATGTGGATGAATTTGGAACTTACTGATACACTAAATGAGGTGTAAAAAATATTGATTAATGTAATAAAATAAGGATCTTCTGAAGAAGAAATGAGCACACTTCGGTTGAGAGAGATGTGAGGTTTCATATTGTGATTAGTTGTAATCCAGGAGGGATAGTGTGTCCACTCCAAACATTATAACAATAGTGCACTATAGTGGATTTGGTACATATGCACATTTCCCTTGTTTGATCCTTGGACGTAGCCCAGTGTGGGTGAAGTAAGTAAAATTGATGTGTCTCGTGCATGCTTTCATTTATTTTCATAAATTTCTATGGGAAAGAGAGATAAGATAGTTTTGTTTAATGATGAAAAAAGATCCAAAGGGGCAGTTGTTTTAATATGCCATTCCCTAATTCACCCCCCTCTTAAGTTATTTAACTTATTTGGGAAAAACAATGATATCAAGTATATTAGGTGGTAACTACCATTTAATAATGATAATAAAGCATATGATATTGGAACTAGTTAAATAAATGGTATATACTTTTCCCCAATCAATCAATGTATGGAATATTAGTGAATAACCTTTAATAAAAGGAATCAAAATAGGTTATTCATAGATGAAAGGAATTGGAAGGAAAATTGTGATTATAAACATAAAATGATTTGGAAAGAAAAAGGCAGTGATAGATCATTTCTCCAAAATTAATAGAAATTACATAATCTATTTGAAAAAAGAAGTTTGGTGGTGACATTTGGAAATAATCCTTGATCAATCACAAGATATTTCAATGGAAAATGGGTTAGGTGAAAAATAATTTATAAAGGTTTAGAAAAATAAAATTAGAAATAATAAATATACTTGGTCTTTTCAAATTATTTTAAAATATATATTTTAAAATCTAGGAGAAAAACAAATTTCCTTTAGAAACCATAAAAATTTAGAGAGAAATTTTCAAATAAAATGAAGGTGGCCTAACTATGTATTCCCATGGAAAAATTTAAAAGAGATAATTTTAAATATATTCATAAAATAATGAAGTTATGGCTAAATTTCAAAAGTTATTTTTATAAATTTGAAGTGAAAACATTTTAAATCATTTATTTTTGAAAAATAAACTTCAATAATTTATTTATTTAAAAATCCTAAATATTATCAAAAAAAATATGGGGTGGAATTTTTTTTGAAATACATTTGTTTGAAAACCTATCTCACAAAAAAGTATTAGATTTTAATTTTTAAAAAGGTTAAATAAAATTATTATAATCATAGAAAATAATACATATTATTTTTCCTAAAATGATATGAGAACATTATAGGGATGAAAAATATGGACTTGAAATAATGAGCCAATTAAGAGTTGAAGGTTCATATTGATAACATTATAATTTTAGGTGATAGAAAAATAATTCTGGATGATTTTATTCAAATGATATATTCTATCCAAAAAGATAAAAATGAAAATCATATAAAATGGGAAATAAATTGGTAAAGTGAATATTAAAAGTTGAAATTCAAAAGAAACCATATAACTCAAATAAATATATTTGAGTTACTAAAGACCCTTATAGATAAAATAGTTCATAAAGTAAAAAAATGGTTTTGCGTGGTTAAAACATAAATCCATGGAAGCCAATAAAAATATCAAATAATAAAATCATAGTGAAAAATTTACCCACTTATATAAAATATGATCTAGAACAATAATTATAACTAAATGATCAAAAATCCAGTTAATAAAAACCCTTACAACATGAGGGGAATTTAAATTAAAACTTCTTGAAAGAGAGTGTTTTCAATTGAACATAAATTAACATGATTAAAAGGTATTTAATTATATAATAACTCAATTAGGTATTATATAAACCACATAAAATAAATTAGGTGCATGATACTAAGATGTCTTAAAGAGATGAATTTGAGAAAAAACCCTTACCTTGGTCCTGATTCATTCTTCACTTGCACTAAATATCCTGAATAATTAAATTAAGTTTACTAATTAAATACCAAATGACCTTATTTATAAATATAACCATTTATAATACCAATTTATGAGTATTTAATATATATAAGTAAGTTTTTACATATTTTCCTACATCGAGTGTTTATAATTTTAATGATTTATACTTATTTTGTAAGAGAAGTGTTAGTATTTTTCAATATTCTAAAGGTCATATTTCTCAAATAATTAATGTTAAAATAAGGGATTATTTATAATTATTTTTTATGTTTAAATTTTATTTCATAAG
Source organism: Viscum album (assembly GCA_963277665.1). NCBI lineage: Eukaryota > Viridiplantae > Streptophyta > Magnoliopsida > Santalales > Viscaceae > Viscum > Viscum album. Next base: position 485,607,689 of record OY728156.1, on the reverse strand, counting down.
AACTTTTTTCTTTATCCTAGAAGATGAAATCGACAAAAAACATTTTCCTGTTATTTTTATCCTATAAAGTGTGTTTTATTAATTAAAGAGTTAAATATTGATTTATGCTTTAAAAAAATAATTATTTAAATATTTATATAACATTATACTATTGATTATTTTTTCATAATCCTTTATAATATAATTTCATATCATTGTTCAAGTTGGTGGTCAAATCGACCTAAACATGAACATGCCATGATTAATGGGTGACTATGAGGTGCTTAAGTTAGAATATAATTATAACAGTAGTGTTGCTATATAATTTAGTTTTTATTAGTGTGATATACTAGAATTATAAATAGTTAGGAGACTAATTGATGGATAAAAAACAATTTCATAGTATGAATAATTTTTTTCCTCTTAGTTATCATTTTTATGATTATTAATTTTATAGTGATTGTTTACTATTCCTATCACTAAGAGAATATTAAATTTTTATTAAAATAAACATATAAATATAATTAAAATAAAATTTATCCTTTAAAACCCTCTATATAACCATCATCCAAAGGTGTTAGTGAAAAAAATAACAACTTTGTTTTGTGGAGGCGGTAGTCTACACATATGTACAATCGATGTTTTGGGTTTTCATAGTTAATGGAATAGAATTAATAAGTTTTTTTAATTAATATGATGAAATTTAAGTAAAATAATTATAATTAAACTAATTATACTGATTTAATTATATTCACAAGCTTATATAAGGTTAGTATAGAAAATTTAAGAAATAAATATTGAGTAGAATTGGATACTTATGTCAGTGAAATGAGTTTTTTTTGAAATTAACATTTTAAATGAAGTCATTATTCCATCTAACACTAATAAAAGGATTTTAGATGCGAGATATGGTCCTAGGAGGTGATTTGTTTTAGATTTTCAAGGATAAATTTGAAGGTAAGCTGACTGGTGAAGGGGTAGAAGTGTTACATTTTTATAAGTGAAGAGAAAGGTTGTTTTGGAAGTAACCATGAGATTTTCAATAATGTAATGTTACTATTTAATGTTAAATGGATCCAAAAAAGAAAAAATTATATATGAAGTATTAATTGGTTTATATTTTCATTATATACTCATTTGTGAGACAACCTATTGTGTTTTTATTCATTTTCATTTAAATTTTTAACTTTAACTATAATTTACTATTACCTTGGTTATTAATTTTTAACCTTATTAATTAATTTTAATGAAAAAAGATCCAAAATTTTAAATAATTTGATCATTATTATTTAAAATTTTAAAATAATTTTATCAAATAATTTTTTTATAAATGTGAGAAGGTAATTTTAAAATACACTTAATCATGTAAAAATAGTTTTTTAGAAAAATAAAGTTTTCCATGTTAAAATTTATATATAATATAAAATTCTCACTAATATTTATTTTAATGATATAAATTTATTTATTATAAATCAAATAAAATTTATTAGGATTTAAAGGAAACCCAAAATGTAATACCACCTTTAAAATGATTATTTCAACCAAAAGACAGATCTTTTTTTATTAAATTAACATTTTAATTTTGTTCTAAAAATATTGGACATCCGATTTATAAGTTCAAAGAATATTTTAAAATATATAATGATTTTACTTAGATTCATATTGGATCACATAAAATGTTTTTTGGTCTTCTAGGTCAGTCTTATATAATGATAAAGTCATAGAGTTTACAAGTTTCATGAAAACCATATTTTTTGACTAAAAACAAATCCTTTCAGAAAAAGGTATTTTTTTTCACAAAGTAAATTTTTATATGATGAATTAAAAAATAAATTTTATACTATCAAATTTTAATTATAACAACATTAAATTTTAGATTATAAATTATAACAAAAAATATAAAGAGAATTTCTCTTTTCAAAAAATAACCCTTTAAATATTAAATTAAATTAACCATTTGTCCTCTAAAGGTAAGAATTTTTTATTGACTATTATCGCATATGATTAATCATAGTTTTATTAATAATCATAATCCAATATATAGTGGCATGTTTACATTAGGTTTTTTTATAACACAAGTTATAAAACATATATTATATTTTAAAGAATCTAAAATATCAAGTAATTTCTATCTACCCCATTAAATAAATTGAATTTTTCATTTTTGATTATTAATCATTTATTAAAGTTGGTAAGGGTATTATTAACATACTCATTATTCTATATATAAGTTAAAATGTGACATCTAACTTACTATATTAATATAGATAAACACACTTATTTTCTTCAAACAATATTATTTATTTATAACTTAATCATATATTCTCTATAGTATTCATTTCCCAAAACAAACAAAGTATCCAAGACACGTAACCACTATGAAGTTTCATATTATTCCAAAACTTAATTCTATCATTAACCCAAAAAAGATATTATGCACTAGTTCATCAAATCAAACAAAATAAAATCTATACTTTAATCCCATGAATGAGACAAAATTTACAATATATATCATGAATTATCATCAATCCCAAGGACATCGATTCAAAATAACTTAAATTTTCAAAATCATCCAAACCTTTATTATCTTGAAACTAAACATATATTAAACCTAAAACTTATCCATCCCTCAAATATTCATTCTTCAATTGTTATGTCCGAAAATATAAACTTACTATAAAATCATTTCACAAGGTTATTAATACCATTTAATATATGATTTTAAACAATTAATTAAAAACTAATAAATATCGATCCATAGGTATTTGAGACAATCCTAAATAAATTTTAGAATATACCAAAATATCCACGATAAAAATCAAATCACTAATAAAAATAAATAAGAGTATCAAGATTTAATTTCTATAAGGATATCAACCTCATTACATTAGGTAAGAGTAGAAAAATCACTTTTCCATTATAATAAGAATATTATAAGATTTATCTATTTAAGTATTCTACCTTATTTGTTTATAACACATATGGATTTCTATATATTTACCTTTCAAAGATTCATTTTCAAGACCTTATTTTAACCAAACATTAAAACCATAATGGTTATGATCATATCCGAAATGTGAATGTGAAAACATAAATCCCAATATTTATTCTCCAATGAAACCTTTTTTAATCATATAATACATTTGGTTTAATCATTGATACATTAAGTATTTTTATCTCATAATTATTAACATAATCCCATAAGGTAATTAGAAAATAAATCTATCATAATGGGTTTTCAAGAGAATGTGATTGAGGAAATCATATCCCCCAAGTGTATCAAACCAGGCGTGCAGTTATCCATTTTTATATGAACTAGGTGATGATTGAATTAATACCAAGTACAACAATTTCAATGTATTTTACCCCTAGGTAAATCTATTCTAGAGCCTGTATCTATTTATAGTATCCATACATGGATGTAATTCCATGAAAACCACACAATATCTACTCTACCAAAATTTCAGGATGTTATCATATACTTAAGCATATACTTTAAACTTATCCCCTTGGTTTTCATGAAATTAATCTTATCCCAATACCTAGAATATTAAATATTTTCACAAGAAACCTAAAGGGTTATTTATAACTTTTAAATTATGATCAATCATAACCAATCAAACTGATAAAATTTACTACTCCTAAATTATCCTCAACTGATAATGATAAAATCTCTAATATTATCAAAATCCTAGTAATATACCAAATATAGAATCTTAAAGATGTGACAACCTAATTACATGGCATAAAACAATTTTTTCATTATAATATATACCCAATATTTTTTAGTTTTAGAGTCTTATAGAATTAAGAAAAAATATTAACTACTAAAACTCATTTATTTTCAACTAATTGAAATTTTCCCACTATATAACCAGCTGAGTAATCCATAAAAATTATTCAAAAACTTCCACTAATTCTTTACATAAGACACTCATATAGACATTTCATACTTTTCTTATCTACATAACACAGGGAATGAATGAATAAGAAAATAGAGATATTAGATGCTCAGTATGGGTAAGCATAAGTGATGACAATCAAATATCATAAGTGAGAATAAGATGAGAAAAAGAGTGTAATCAAGACACAAAATAATGTCATAATAACCAAATATTAGGTTGTAAATAATGGTGTAAAGATTGACACAATAAAAAATTAATCAAAAGAGTATGTAAATAAACATGATCTATTAGAGCATAACATAGCCATGAGAATAAACATAAAAATTGTGAAAAATCATTCAAATATGGCACATTCATTAGTACAGGGAACATTGACTTCATGAGCCACACCATCAATGCCCATTCTTACAAGTAACTAAAATGTAATCATGAATACCATATCATGATATAGAAACTATTAATCAATTAATTGGAGGGTTTCATAGGACCACACCTATCGTAATCCATAAATATAAGTGATATAAGAAATAAATCATTCATCATATCATAAATAACCCATGGAAATAAAATACGTTTCATTCATCACATCATAAAGAAACCATAAAAATAAAATTGGTTTCATATCCTTTTAAAATGGATTCACAGAAGGAAATAATTCATAATACCATCAGTAATCATATTACGATAAAAAGATGGAAAATAAATTGGTATCTAATAACATAAAGTAACATTCTAGTTAAATTCCATTCAATTAGTATGGAAAAGACTATGGAATTTACACCATATAAACAAATGGAATACATTTAAGAAAATAATGTTTCCTTATTAATTGATGCTTGGGACCTAGGAAACCACTCTTAACTAAAATAAATCAAAAATATGGTATTCCTAGAGGAAATACATTTCAAGAAAATTTATGATTATACCCAAAAAACGATTAGGAATAACAAAGGTAACGACATACCATTTATCTTAAAGATAAAAACATTACATAAATAATATGGAGAAAGAACATGGATGGTTAAATTTGAAAAACATCCTCGATCAAGTCTACCATATGTCAAAATATAATGACTTAGATAAAAAATAAATTGAAGTAGTTTTGGAAAACTCACTTTTGAAATAAGTAATATCCTTGATATTTTAAAATCATTTTAAAAATGTTATCTTGTAAATATAGAATAAAAATAATTTTCTTTTAGAAACCATTAATATTTGGAGAGAATGTTTTAAACAAAATGAAAAATGATGTGAAAATATATTTTTCCATAGAAAATTATAAAAGAGTCCATTTTCAACATATTAATAAAGTAAAAAAGTTATGGGTCACTTTATAAAGTTATTTTCAAAAAAGTGAAGTGTATGATTTTGAATAAATTTAACTTTGAAAAATAAACATCAATAATTGATTCCTTGATTAATAATAAAGATCATTAAAATAATTTTTTGTTGGAAAATATTTCAAAATACCTTTATTTGAAAACCTATTTTTTTTAAAAATTATTATATTTTACTTTTTATAGGGAGTAAGTGAAATTATTATAACCATATAAAAAATACATATTATATTTAAAAAAATTATATGAGAACATTGGAGGGATTGAAAATAAATACTTAAAACAAAGGGTCAATTTAGAGATAGAGGTTCGTTCTTGATAATGCTATACTTGTAGGTGAGAGAACAATAAAGTAGGAAGATTTGAATGAAAAGAGACATTCTCAAAGTAAATATAAAATATAACATCATATAAAATGGTAAATCATTTGGTAATGAGAATATTTAAGATCAATGATCAAAATAAACCATATAACTTAGAGAAAAATATTTAAATTAACAAATACCCTTAGAGACAACATAATTCATTAAGTAAGAAAATTTTTAGAAAGGGGTTTATGTAGTAAAAGTTTAAATCCATATAAGTCAAGAGAAAACAACACATAATATAATCATAGGGAAACATTTACCCACTTATATGAAATATGTTCAAGAAGAACAATTATAAATCAATTAATGTGAATTGAGTTAACAAAAAATTCTACAAATTAAGGAGCATTTAAATCAAAAACTCATGAGAGGGAGAGTTTTAAATTGAAATTAAATTACCTTGAATAAAAATTATTTTATGATATAATAACTTTTTTAGGAAACATATACCATAGAAAAAATAAATTAGGTTCATAATATAAAACACATATCAAAGAGAAGAATCTGTGACAAAAACCCTTACCTTAGTCTTGATTAATTTTTCACATGCACGAAAAATCTTGAACAGTTAACTTAATTTTATTAATTGCTTACCCAAGAACATATAAATTTAAAATATATACTCCCCATTGATAATCACTCTATAAAAATATAATTTTTTTATTTTATACCTATTTTCCCACATCGAGTGTCTATAATTTTAATGGTTTATACTAGTTTTGTAGGGGAAGTGTTAGTATTTGATCTTATTAAAATGCTAATATTTCCCAAATAATTAATGTTACTATAAGGAATGATTTATAATTATTTATTATGTTTAAATTTACATTCATGAGTACTTGAGTCTTTATCCTAGAATTTAAAATCGACAATAAGCATTTTTTTTGTGTTTTTTAACCAACAAAGGGTGTTTTATTAATTAATGAGTTAAATGTTAATGTATCCTTTCTAGAAAAAATAAATATTTATATCATATTATACCTGTAATTTTATTTCCATAATCATCCATGATATAATTTCATTGCATTGTTCAGGTAGATGGTCAAATCAACCCAAACATGAAGATATCATAATTAAAGGATGGTTATGAGGTGACTAAGTTATAATATCATTATACTTGTAGAATAAAGATATAATTTAGTGATTATTAGTATGATATAACATAATTACAATGAGTTAGGATAATAATATATGGATAAAAATGATTTCATAGTATGAATGAATTGTTTTCCTCTTAGATCTCTTATTTAAGATGATTAATATTATAATAATTTTTTACCATAACTATAACTAAGTGGGCATTAAATTTTTATTTCTATAACATTATTGATTCAAAAAAATATTTACCCTTTAATATCATCCTTATAACCATCTAAAAAGGTGGTAATGAAGAACAAACAACATCGCTTCATGGAGGCGGTAGTCTACACATACGCACGATTGATTTTTTTTCTCAGTGGATTGAGTAAAATTAATAATCAATTTTTAATTAATATAATGAAATTTTAGTATAATAATGACTCTAATTTAATTATATTAACAAGGTTATATAAGGATAGTATAGAAAAAAACTAATAATTAAAGTAAAGATAAAAATAACATTACATATATCTTTTTGTAAATCAATTTTTACATGGAGTTATTTAAGTTATATATTCAACTATAAATATTAATTTTAAAGCTAAAAATATTTCCTACATCATGATATTTTATTTATATTTTTTAGATATCAAATAAATAAAATAATTTATGACATAATGATGATTCAGTGATTACCTTATTAATAAATGATTTAAATAAATGAGATTATAAAATTTAAAAAACTATCCAAAACCTATCCAATTCTTATTGGATGATTTTATTTAGAAAAAGAGTCATCTTATCTTGGAATTTAATGAGTTTGGGACCTTTTGAAACCAAAAATCAGTTTTTAATAAAATAATGTTTTCAAACATTCCTAAAGAGCCCCTCCTCCCCCTTATAAAAATCTTTCACCTCTAACCCATTAATCACAGCTATCAATCCCCTTGGATTGTCCAACCTCTACCTAATTATTCTCCCTATGTTCCTTTCTTCCTCTTAGAAGTCTTACCTTAAGCAGAAATCACTTCAAGAAAGCCTTTTGGTTCAAACCAAAAAGAGTTACCTGATTTAAAGGCAATGTATTCCCTCAAGTTCTATTATAATATTTTATTTCTCCACTACCTATGCTCTTATTATTATTATTTTACATAAAAATACCAGTATCCTCAATATAATAGGTTGTTTTATGAGAATTATTTGAATTACACTTCCACACACCTCCATTTAATGGATATGAACATACTGTTTCTGTGGACGGTGAACTAATGCCACACGAAATGACGATTGTTCAAATATATCCAAACACCTCTCATGGTGACTATTATGATGACACTATATTTATATGTGATATATATTATATTTATATTGTCTCTATAATTATATATTTTTCATTTATAGCATACCTTTATGGTTTCTATAATGGGTAAATGCGATAATTTCATTTGAGGAAGTGCAGACTACCGCCCCCTCAAAGTGATATGACTCGTTCATGCCATATGTGAAACGTATAAAGAATGGATTTACTAAAATTATATATATGATATTATACTGTAATTATAATATACCTATGTATCATTAAGTTTTTATTCTATTAAATACGAAATAGAAATGAAAGTAGTGTTCATGCGTACGTACGACTTACCATCTCCATGAATGGTGCATTTCATTTCTTACCTCCAAATGTTATGTAATATTATAAATATATACATATATATATACATATATATTGTATATATTTATATGATATATATGATATCGAAATCATAAATATCATTCTGTATATAATGGACTTTTGACCACATGAACAACTTGTAATTATAAGTTCATTTTTGGCTCAAGTACCAAATATTGAAAAAACAACACTTATTAACTTAAATGATTATATAATGTTTATAACATGGAAATAAGTGATATGAAAAGAATAATAAACTTGAAAAAGGTTCTTAATCAAGTAGAAATTAACTTTAGTTTATTATTCAGGAGATTAAAGAATGAACGAGTAAAGTCGGACATGAGGTAAGGGACTTCATCTCAATTTCCTTTCATTGAGGAATATTTTGATTTATACACGACTTTATTTTATATGGTGTATAAACACCTTTGAATTTTCATTTCATTCAAAGGGAATCTTTTTCTACGAAGCGTTTTACTAAATGATAAAAAGAGTGTTTTTTAATGTACGTAGTGAAAATGACCTTTCCACCGCCGCAAACATTATTTGATCTTTGGCTTCCTTAAAAATAAATGTTCTTTTTAAAAGGAAAATAAATACCATATAATATTTTTACATATTTTGGTATTGAAAATAGGTTTGATAATGGATTGATTATGTCAATATATTTAAATGATATATTGTGATTGCAATGTGGAAATGTTATCTTTCATTTATTTTTGTTTTATTTGTTATAAAAATGTTATGGTTCTAGGGAATTATATATGTATATGGGTGGTTCCATGATAAACCTAGGGTGGGTGAGCCTGAGATATCTCTCCAATGCATTGGGTAATGTGAGGGAGGTAAACAAAAATGTTTCTCCAAAGATATTTAGGGAATATACTATGATGAGTATTCCAAATGTAACTCCCTACGTAGCTATGAAAGCTACAACATAAGTATGTTATGTATACCACACGTTACCTTTATGATTTATGATTTCCATGTGTTATTCATAAATCTTATGATCTTGTGTGGTATGTTAAAGATTGAAAAGTATGATTTTATTGACTTGTATGTATTAATGGACTAATGTTTTCTTTCCTTGTTTTATAACTCTTACTGAGATTTTTATGCTCATCCCAAGTTTTTTTGAAATGTTTTTCACAGGAATTAAAGATGAATAGGGTCAAGGTTGGGATCAAGGAAAAGTCATGCTTTCTAAAACATGGAACTAGACATGGCTTTTTTTTCAAGAGTTTTTATTTTATGAAAACAATGGATACTATATAGAAGTGTCTACATGTAATATTCAAGTTGTTATGTATATGTTATGACCTAATTATCTAAATATATAAACATGAAAAGATCCTCGATGTGAATTATTAACTTAATTCAAGATTATGTAATGTTTAAGGCCGGTCCTTATAGTTGGTATCAAAGGTCAATTTAGACAACTTTAGGAGTTAAATTATTGTTAAATTAATGTCCATAAATTAATTTATGGTCAAATTTAAATGATATATCATTTACATATTACCATGTTTCTTCACCTAAGATATTTCTATGTTCAGAATGGTTTTCAGTAGAGGAAACATGGAAGCTATGATGGGAAGACATCAGGAGGAAGACAACCTTCCAAATCAGCAACCTGAGATGGTCATAATCAGAACTGAATAGTTTTTTGCAGTGATGACACAGTTGACTCAGGCTATAAATGGTGGTGGTATCCATGCATGAGATCATCCAAATTGTCACTAACCAACCCAGGTACCCTGGTAACCTGATAACCGAGCTGACCCTGACATATCCCAAAGGGCGTTCCCGATCCCCATGGGTCAGCGACTAGCACCTGACATCACATAACATGCAAGTGGGAACAATTTTTCCACTAACAATGCGGAAGAAAAGAAATAAGATAGTATGCATAACAAAAGAAACTCCACTAGGAGTGAACTTCCATAATACAACAAGGCATAAAAATCCCAAACCATTACAACCCAAGTATGAAAATATGGAAACACAACCCAAGTCTTAGAGGACACAACTCACCAAGACCGAGGGTCAACAGCTGGATCCACCTGCAAGTGATCCTTTCCCCTTGCTCAAACCTGGAAGAAGGAAGTCTACAAACACCCGAAGACAAGAGTAGGGTGTGAGATAAAAATACCACACCACGAATCCCATAATAGTTTCCAATAATTGATTAACCAAAGTAATGATTTCAATATTAAAGATAAAGAGGTTTGACATTTTAAAGCATAAATAAACAAATCATGTTTTACAGTTCAAATGATGAAAAAATACTATAAGAAAAGACTTTACAAAATGATTGAAAATTTCTAAAACAATGGCTTATATAAAACATTTATATAAAACAGTTTATATAAATTCAGCATTCATGTAAATTAGTTCAAAAGCATTGGCATACATTTATATCTCAAATATAAATAAACAAGCAAGCACCATGGTCATCGGCTAAAATGTATGATAGTATTAACCAACTATAGGATTTCACACTCTCTATGTGAACTCAACAACATGTTTATACACACATCCCTATGAAACTGGTCAAATGAGACTCGTCACCAGCCCATCAGGGATGTGACCCTCCACAAGTATGTGTTAGAATGTTGTCGTAGCGTAGAATGCATCCAAATAACTCACTAACTACCTAAGGCTTTCATGCACTCTTACATGATGGGAAAACTATTTTAAGAATGCTTAAAATATTATCAATCCCATTCATCCATTTCAAAAGTGCCAATTTCTTTTCATTTAAAACCAAACACGTTTTATTCAAAAAACATGCCTTTTTCACAAGATAAAACCACCAGGTTTCTATCAAATCAGCTTAATCCATTTTCACCAGTTTGAAACCCATTCAAAACCAATTCCATCATTACACAATTTATTTTCACAATTAAATTCATTTATTTAATTGAAATCATTTCCATCAAATCCACAATTTAAATTAAATAATTTAATTCATCCAATTTCCATAAACACAACCAATTCAATGGAATCGGGGGTTTTATAAATTTTCATGCCAAAACCATTTCAAATATCTCGATTAACTAGAATCAAGTTTTTATCAATTTAATTGAAAGCGTATTTGAGCAATTGAATTTAAATCAACATTTGAAATAAATCAAGCAATTAATACAAGGATAATCAATTTGGCTAATCAGAATGGAACCACCTACCTCAAGGTCACTGATGTCAGGGGAAATGATAAACCACCCCATGTGGTTCAATACACCTATGCACGACCCTATCATTGTAAGTGTCTATGCACCAATGGTCGATGTTCGTCACGGGCTCCTAGAACCAAAACCATATATTTTATTTCAAAATGAAATAAAATATCAGATACGATGATAATTTCTCTCTCCATAATAATTTTTAAATTATCTATTAAAAATATTACATGCTGTAATATTTTATCACTCTTAAATATTTTCAAACTATCGATTAAAAACATTACATGTGATAACATTTTCTCTCTCCTAGATAATTTTCAGATTATCTTTTAAATTATCACTTGTGATGATATTTTATCTCACAAGGATATGTTTCAAATTACATATATATTATCACATTATATGATAATTATCACATGTGATAATATTTATCTTTCATGTAAAATTTTCAGTTTATGGTTAGGTCAACGCATGCGCTCGCGATTAACCACTAATAACTTATTATGAATCATCTTTTAAAAATTATATCTTGATAATTCCATAAATTATCTTTGATGATTATCATATAATAATCTCTTATAAATTATCATATGATGATTTTTATTCTATAAATTTTTATTCTATAAAATATCCACATGAATAATTATAAACCTCATTCGATAATTATATCCTTTAAATAATTGAGAACAAAGGTGGTATTCCACATAGTTATATTTTTTTAATATATATGTTTATGCAATTACACGTTGATAATTTTTTATTTAATAAAATTATCATTAATTTCTAAAGTAATTATCAAAAATATATATATCTAGCTATATATTTATATATATTCATAGATATATATCTCTTTTGACAATCAAAATAAATAACATTAGATAATTTTAATAAATATCCCAAGTTGTTTATCTATCTATCTATATATATATATTGACAATTCATTATCTTTCAATGATCCAAATAATTTTTGTGTGCTAATTTTATAAATTAACCTTTAATAACTTTCGACAACTATAAAAAAACGATAATTCGACGTGATTAAAAAAAATTTGATAACCCGATGAAATTATCATTTTTTAACTGATTACAATTATATTTGTTAACTGCACACAAAAGGATAAAGATGGTTATCTTTTAATAATTTATAAATTATTATTTGATTTCCAATAATCTGACCCAATATTTATCTTCTAATAATTATTTATAAATATCACCAGAGAATCTATAATATAATGTCAATCATATATTGTGGAATCATCCCTTGAAGGAGAAGAAAAAAAGAATTAATAAAATAATCCTTTGACAATTCTGAGTTTTTATTATTATATATTAAAACTAATTTCATTTTTTTTTTCAGAAATTGAGAATAATAAAATAAAAACCAAACTACATGGGATGACCACCATGCAGAGGAGAGGAAATCACTAGATGGGTAGATTGGGTGGTGGTAGGAATTAAAACATCAAATCACACCTTAGGAGGTCCTCCAATCACGCACACAAAGTCCCAAGATCGCTTAGCACCAACAAAAAAAATCATCTGCAAAATGAAAATGGGTTTGGGTATTTCAAATATCCACATCACGTTAGATTTGTCCCAAATTTAAGATCACCGGTATCAAATGTGATTAATGTCCAACATAGTGTTTTAAATCATCCCATTAATGATTTTGGAGTTTAATCAGGTAAAAAATGGATGAAAATAAAAGGTTTTAAAACTTAGGTGCATTATCAATGGAGGTACGACGTGGAGAAGATGAAGGGAGGAGAGAGGGAAATGAAATGATTTTTTTAATTAATTAAAATTAATTATTTAGCATAAAAATTAAATAACACCAAACGTCTTTTTCACGCGAATGTTATAACCATTTTAGGGTAAAAACCCCATTCCGAACACAACAGTGGTCTCAGATTTCTCAAACGATGAATGGTTTGAGAGATATTAATGATTTATTAGTGAAAAATCGGATTAATTAATTAATTAAAATAAAAAGTGTTATTCTTGTGAGAGAGGCATCCAAACACCCGATGCGAACAAATGTTATAAGTTTTCTAGGGTAAAAACCATGTCCCGGACCCATAAGTGGTTTTAGATTTCCCATATGACACACCGTTTGAGAGATATTTAATTATTTTTAATAAATAATATATTAAATATTATTTAACAACTTTATCTCATGAGCAATACATCCAAATGTTATGCGCCTTTGAATATTATACCCTCCTTGGGTAAACACCATATTTCAGACATGACAGTGGTCTCTGATTTCTCAAATGATGCATCATTTTGGAATTATTCAAATATTTTGAATAAAAAGTGCACACATAATATATTATGTATAATAATTTTATTCAATCTTCACCAAGATTTTGCAGGCATCAGAAACTCATACTTTCTCAGTTTTTAACTTAGAAAATATTTAATTGAATATTATGAAGTGTTAATTGGGTGTTTTACCAATCCAAAAAATTTTTAACAAAAAAAAACTTTTTACTGATAAACCATTTTTTACCATTTAATGTAAGATATTGATAAATTTAATAGAATAGATATTATCAATACCTAAAACAATAACGGTATGTTACACATATTAACCATAGAGGAACATGTCAGTAGTGAAGCATTTCATGAGGCAACATCCCCCATCATTCAGAGAATCATCTAACCCTGTGCTAGCTGAAGGGTGGATTAAAGCACTGAAGAAGATTTTTGATGTCATGGGGTGTTCAGAACATCAAAAGGTTAGTCTCACTGTTTATTTTTTTGAAGGTGAAGTCGATCAGTGGTGGTTGATGGTGAAAAATACCAGGGATAGTGAGGAGATTAATGCTCTTGATTGGGATGAATTCAAATATATGTTTCTTGAGAAATATTTTCCTAAGGTGGTTTTTCTTAGGATAAAAAAAAATTCTTGGAATTGAGGTAGGAGGATGACTCAGTGTCTGCTTATAAAGAAAAATTCACTTGACTGGCAAGGTATGCTCCAAATTTCATACGAGGTCTTGATAGTAAAATAAATCGTTTTTACTCAGGATTAAATCCAATGTATTGTAGAGATTTAGCTTCTTGTGAGTTCAAAAGTTATGAAAAACTTGTTCGATATGTGGAGAAAGTGGAAATGGAGTTTTCCGATGATCAGGTTTTCTTTGACAAACAATAGAATAAGAGGTCAAGGTGGCAGACAAAAGGGAAGAACTCTTCAAAAAAGTCTAATGGTAGGAAACTTAAGTTTATAGTTTGTGAAAATTGTGGTAAAAATAATGCCGGGGAATGTCTTTTGAATTCTGTTAAGTGCTACTGATGTGGTAAAATGGGACATAAGGCTCGTAATTACACTGAAAAAGATCAGGGTAATGGTAAGACAAAATCTTATTTACAGTCAATAAAATGTTTTAAGTGTGATGAAATGGGTCATTATGCAAATGACTGTCCAACGAAGAACTCAGCTGTGAGAAAGCAGCCGAACTACAAGCAGAAAGGGGTGGTTAAATCCTTTGCAACTACTTCAGTAGATGTTGGGCCATCAAATGAAGTAGTATCAGGTACACGGTTTGTTTGTTCAAATTATGCCAATGTGTTGTTTGATTTAGGGTCTAAACACTCTTTCATTTTTGAAAACTTTTCTAGTAAATTGGGAATTCCATCTCAAGATATGAATCCTAAACTTATGGTAAAAACACCAGGAGGAAATTTTGAGACAAAAAGAAATTATAAGAACCTTCCTGTCCTTGTGTGCAGAAATAATCTACCTGCAAACCTTATTGTTTTGACTCTAGTAGAGTTTGATGTTATTTTGGGTATGGATTGGATTTCTGTTTACCATACTAATATTGACTATAGAGCTAAAGAGGTTTTTTTTAGAAATTATTTCAGTTTGTGTACAAGAATGAACTCTTACTTTTGATAACATACGAGGAAGCTAAGAAACTAGTAAAAGATGGAAATGAATGTTACCTAGCATATATTATTTAAAACAAAGGAACTGTTCATATTAATGATGTGCCAATGGTAAATGAGTATCTTGATGTTTTTCCTGACGAGTTTCCTGGTATAATACCTGATTAGGAAGTTTAATTTACTATTTACTTAGTTCCTAATGCTAAACCAATTTCAAAACCCCCTTATCTAATGTCTCAAATTGAACTTTTAGAGTTAAAGAGGAAATTTTAGGAGTTATTACATAAAGGTTTCATTTGACCTATCACATCACCATGGGGTGCTCCTATCTTGTTTGTTAAAAAGAAAGAATGTTCAATGAGACTTTTCATTGATTATAGAGCATTGAATAACATCACTATTAAGAACAAGTATCATTTTCCTCATATCGATGATTTTTTTGATCATCTCCAGGGAGCTCAGTATTTTTCAAAGATTGATGTGAGGTCAGGGTACCATTAGTTGAAATTAAAGGAAGCATACATTCCAAAGACCACGTTTCATACTAGATATGTCCATTATGAATTTGTGGTTATGACTTTTGGATTAACCAATGCACTTTCTGTATTCATGGATCTTATGAATAGAATTTTCCATGAGTTCCTAGATAAGTTTGTGGTTGTGTTCATTGATGATATTTTGGTTTATTCCAAATGTAAATTAGAACATGAAAGTCATTTAAGGGTTTTCTTTCAAACCTTAAAATAAAAGATATTGTATGGTAAATTCAGCAAGTGTGAGTTTTGGTTACAACAAATTTCATTCCTTGGTTACATTGTTTTAAAAAAATGGCATAACAGTTGATCCTACTAAAACAAAATTTGTTAAAGAATGGCCAAGACCCACAAATATTACCGAGATCCATATTTTTCTTGGTTTGGTAGGTTATTACTAGAGGTTTATTGTAATTTTTTCACAGCTATCTAGACCAATGACTAAGTTAACTCGAAAAGGTGTTAAATTCATTTGGATAAAATAATGTAATGATTGTTTTTAGGAATATAAAAGAAGATTGGTGAATGCTCCAGTTTTGGCATTGCCTTCCAGAAATGGTGAGTTTTCTATCTATAGTGATACTTCATTGAAAGGACTTGGTTGTGTCTTAATGAAGAATGATCAGGTAATTTCTTATGCTTCACGTCAGTTGAAACCTCATGAGTTAAATTACCCTATACATGACTTGGAATTAGCTGTTGTTGTTTTTGCTTTAAAAAATTGGAGGTATCATCTGTATAGAGTAAAATGTGAAATATATACCGACCACAAAAGTTTGAAGTATATATTTACTCAGAAATAATTGAACATGATACATAGAAGATGGATAGAATTAATTAAGCATTATGATTTAATGATTCATTACCATCCAAGAAAGGAAAGTAAAGTGGATGATGCTTTGAGTTGAAAAAGTAATGCTACATTAACCATGTTCCGTTTGGAACATGATCCTTTGTTTAAAGATTTGATGAAATTTGGCATAAAAGTTGTTGGTGAAGGAAATTCCTCTGTTTTGTTTTAGGTGTTAGTGAAATCCTCTCTATCAGAGAGAATTAAGAAAGCATAGAAGGAAGGCAGTGAGTTACAAAAAAGGTAGAGTTGGTTCAGAAGAGTATGTTTCCTGAGTTTAACATTGATAATGATTGTATTTTGAGATTTGGAAAGAGATTATGCGTGCCTTGTGATTCACAATTAAATAAAGAGTTGTTACGTGAAGCTCATAGTTCTTCGTTTTCAGTTCATCCTAGCAGTACTAAGATGTACATAGATCGTCGGGAGTATTACTAGTTGGATAGAATGAAAAGAGATATTGCTGACTTTAATGTGAAGTGTTTGACTTGACAACAGGTTAAAGCAGAGCGATAGTTACAGAAAGGGATACTTCAGCCTTTACTGGAGCCAAAGTGGAAATGAGAAAATATATCCATGGACTTCATTGTGGGATTAACGAAGACATCTCGAGGTAACAATGCAATCTGGGTTATTGTTGATCGATTGACTAAACCTTATCATTTCCTTCCAATTCGAGATACTTTTTCTCTAGATCAAATTTCTCGGTTGTATGTTAAAGAGATAGTTAGGTTGCATGAATTTACCCTCTCCATTGTATTTGATCATGATCCCAGGTTTACTTCTATCTTTTGGAAAGGCCTTTAGAAGTCGTTGGGTACTGAATTAAATTTTAGTACAACTTTTCATCCTCAATCAGACAGGCAGTCAGAACGAACAATTCAGACCTTGGAGGATATGCTGCGTGCTTGTTCACTAAATTACCAGGGATGTTGGGACCAACATCTTTCTTTGGTTGAGTTTTAATATAATAACAGTTTTCATTCCAGTATACAGATGGCTCTATTTGAGGCATTACATGGGAAGCGGTGTCGAACTCCAGCTTTTTGGGATGAAGTAGGTGAAAGGAAGTTGTTGGGAACAGAATTGGTTGAAGAGATGGTAGAGAAGGTTTAGTTGATTTAAAAGCACATTAGAACAGCTCAGAGTAGGCATAAAAGTTATGAGGATAACTGGAGTAAGGATCTTTCATTTGAGGTAGGTGATCATGTCTTTCTCAAAGTTTCTCCATGGAAAAGTGTGATGTGTTTTGGGAAGAAGGGAAACCTGAGTCTGAGGTTCATTGGACCCTATGAAATCCTAGAGAAAGTTAGATTAGTTGCATATAGAGTAGATTTACCTCCAAGTTTATCCCAGGTATATAATGTTTTACATGTTTCAATGTTGAGAAAGTATATGCCATATTAATCTTATGTTTTGAGTCCAAAGGTAGTTCAGTTGGGAGAAAATATTTCTTATGAGGAACAACCAGTCCAGTTTCTTGACAGAAGAGAGAAAGTGTTGTGAAATAAGGTAATTCATCAGGTAAAGGTTTTGTGAAAAAACCATATGGTTGAAGAGGAAAAAAGGGAATCTGAGAATACTATAAGGGATAAATACCCCCATTTATTTGATAAGTGAATAAAATTTTGAGGAAACAATTTCCAAAAGGGGGGAAGGATGTAACATCCCAGGTAAATAAAGAATATGACAATATCATATTTATTAATATTTGTGAATTAAATATTAATTTTACTTTAAAGTGAATGCTATGTTTTATGGAATACCCAACACACAACAACGATTTTCTTTGAAATCTCATGTTGCACACAAGGCTGAGTCATACTGAAAAATAATAATATAATATTATTTTAAATGGTAGTTAAATCATAGCCGTTGTATTGACGGGAATAAACATAACTAACTACAATATAATTATAAATTTTTGTTAAATGTTTTTACATTTATCTAATAAATTTTAGAGGCTTAAAATGTGAATGAATCCAATTTTAAGTATAAATACTCTAATATTCATCAAGGGGTTGAATTACCACCTTTTGATGGAAAACCATTTTTAAATCTAGATTTTTTGTCACTTTTATATGTTTTATTTGACAAAATAATATTCTTCTTTAGAATCGGGACATTGAAATTTAATTTGGATGAAACTTTGGTATTTTTTTGATAGTGTTCATTTTTTAATGAAATAGTGAAAAATACTGTATTTTAATTCAAAATTGCCTTTTAATCTAATTTATTTATATGGTTAGATTATATTTTTAATTGGTTTTAAAGTTTAATTAGATTATATTTTTACCATTTAATCTAATTTTGGTCATTGGAAGTAATTTAAATTGGAAATTGGACATAAACAAGTGTCAATCTTTTGATAGTTATTATTTCTTAAAAACACGCAACTTGTTTTGACAACATGAATTAATTTTAAATTAATTTTTCCACTTATTTGTTCTGAATTTGGAAAAATGGATTCTATATTTGGAATCAGGAGGTATAAATTGTATAAATAGGTAACTTTTATTTTTATACATTATGAATATTTACTTCAGTAAATATTTTATTTACCATGGTTAAAGGGTAAATATGGTAAATAAGGGTAAACAAATATTATTATAATAAAATTAAATTACCCCAACATGTGTCCTAATACTATTGGTTGATACATGTCCAACCATGTGAATCTTTGGGTTAATTTTGGGACCCCATGGAGCCACTTAGGAGTGATAATGACACTTTATATTAGTTAATTTAAAGTAAAGACAAAAATGACATAAACATATATCTTTTAGTAAATCAATTTTTACATGGGGTTATATAAGTTATATATTTACCTATAAATATTTTTTTTAAATCTAAAAATATTTACAACATCTTGGTATTTTATTTATAATTTTTAGACATCAAATAAATAAATTTTTATGACACAATGATGATGCAGTGATTACCTTCTTAATAAATGATTTAAATAAATGAGTTTATAAAATTTAAAAAACTATCCAAAACCTGTAAAATTATTATTTTATGATTTTATTTCAAACAATAATCATCTTATATTCTAATTTAATGAGTTTTGGACCTTTTGAAACCGAAAATCAGTTTATAATAAAACAATGTTTTCATACTTTCCTAAAGAGCCCTTCCTCCCCCTTATAAAAATATATCACCTCTAACCCATTAGTCACACCTCTCAAGCCCATTGGATCATCCAACCTCTACCCAATTAAGCTACCTAAATCTCTATATTCCTCCTATAATCCTTACCTTAGGCAGAAAGCACTTCAAGAAATCGTTTTGGTTCAAACCAAAGGTAGTTACCCGATTTAAAGGTAATGTCTTTTCTCAAGTTCTATTCTTTTATTTTACTTCTCTACTACCTATGCTCTTATTATTAATTATTTACATAAAACAATTATCCTCAATATACTAGTTTTTTTATGAGAAGTATTAAAACTACACTTCTACACACCTCCATCTAATGGATACGAACATACTGTTTCTGTGGACGGTGAACTAATGCCTCACGAAACGATGATTGTTCAAATATATCCAAACGCCTATCATGGTGTCCATTTTGATAGAAATATATTTATATGTTATATATATTATATTCATATTGTATCTATACTTCTATATTTTTCATTTATATCATACCTTTATGGCTTCCATAATGGGTAAACATGATAATTTAATTTGAGGAAGTGCGAACTACCGCCCCCTCAAAGTGATATGACTTGTTCATGCCATACGTGGAACGTATAAAGGATGGATTTACTGAAATTATATATATTATATTATAATCGAATTATAATATACCTATGTATCATTAAGTTTTCATTCCATTAAATATGAAATAGAAATGAAAGTAGCGTTCATCCATACGTACGACTTACCATCTCCATGAATGGTGCATTTCATTTCTTACCTCCAAATGTTATGTACTATTATAAATACATATATATAATGGATATATATGATATATATTATATGAAAATCATGAATATAATTCTAGAGATAATGGAATTTTTACCACATGAACAACTTGTAATTATAAGAAGTTCATTTTTGACTCAAGTACCAAATATCGACAAAATGACTGTTATTAACTAAAATGATTACATAATGTTTATAACATGGTAGTAAGTGATATAAAAAGAATAATAAAATTGAAAATTTTTCTTAATAAAGTAAAAATTAACTTTATTTTATTATTCTAGAGATTAAAGAACGAACGAGTCAAGTCGAACATGAGGTAAGGGACTTCATCTCAATCTCCTTTAATTGAGGCATATTTTGATTTATACATGACTTTATTTTATAACGTGTATAAACAACTTTTAATTTTCATTTCATTCGAAGGGAATATTTTTATACAAAGTGTTTTACTAAATGAGAAAAAGAATGTTTCTTTTTAACGTACTCGGTGATAATGACCTTTTCACCACCGCGAGCATTATTTGATCTTTGGCTTCCTTAACAAGCCGTAATGTTTTTTTAAAAGGAAAATAAATACCATATACTATTTTTACATATTTTGGTATTGAAAATGTTTTTGATAATGTATTGATTATGTCAATATATTTTAGTGATATATTGTGATTGCAATGTGGAAATGTTATCTTTCCTTTATGTTTGTTTTATGTGTTATGAATATGTTATGGTTCTTGGGAATTATAAACGTATATGGGTGGTTCTATGATAAACCTAGGATGGGTGAGCCCGAGATAGCTCTAAAATTCATTGGGTAACATGATAGAGGTAAACATTAATGTTTCTCCTAAGATATTTAGGGAATATACTGTGATGAGTATTCCAAATGTAACTCCCTACGTAGTTGTGAAAGCTACAACGTAAGTATGTTATGTATGCCACAAGTTACCTTTATGATTTATGATTTTCATGTGTTATTCATAAATCTTATGATCTTTTGTGGTACGTTAAATATTGAAAAGTATGATTTCATTGACTTGTATGTATTAATGGACTAATGTTTTCTTTCCTTGTTTTATAACCCTTATGAGCTTTTTATTCTTATCCCAAGTTTTTTTGAAATGTTTTTCAGAGGACTTAAAAATGAATAGGGTCAAGGTTGGGATCAAGGAAAAGTCATGCTGTCTAAAAAATGGAACTAGACATGGATCTTTTTTTTCAAGAGTTTTTATTTTATGAAAAAAATGGATACTGTGTAGAAGTGTCTACATGTAATATTCAAGTTGTTATGTATATTTTATGACCTAATTCTCTTAAGCTCTAAAATTGAAAATATCCTCGATGTGAATTATTAACTTAATTAAAGATTATGTAATGTTTAAGGCCAGGTCCTTATATTACCAATAATCTAAAAATGAAAAAAATAACAATTTTAATAACAAAAATTCTTTAATTATAAACTAATATTATTATTCATGAAAAATAATATTATCATTACTCTATAAGTTATTTATTTTACTAAATTTTAATTTGAAACTCATCCAATTTATTTTTTTGGTCGATTCAAATGCCGCAACCACACAGTTTCCCGAGATAACCGCACGAATTCTGCTAGCCGTGTGGTGCCCGCGCACCATCCCAAATATGAATAATAATCATAGTAATCATTATAATAGTAATAATTATAATAATAATAATAATCAAAATGAAAAAAATAAAAAATAATAAAGGTATCCACATCATCTTAATAATAATAAAATTCTTAACAATAATAAAAATTAGAAAAGACACTACAAATTACAAAAATTAATCATTTTCATTATTTAATTATTTTAAAGGAAAACGGGTCATGCAATTATCTGGGTGAAGCTTCATGGGTTTCTAAAATGTGTTCAGCCCTTGCGCCCAATGAATTCCAACCCAAATGATAAAATTTTATCATAAAATCAAGATTTTTGTTCGGGATTCAACCCAAACCTCAACACAAATGATTTAAATCCAAATAAATAGTAAAATAAAATAATTAGATAGGTTGGGGTGTGACATACTCACCATGAGAATTCTTGATTCAAAGAAAGGATCAATTTTTTTATTAAAGTAATATTTTAATTTAGTTCAAAAAATGCTGGACATAAGATTTATAAGTCAAAAAAATATTTAAAAATGCAAAAATTTATTCCTTAGATTCATATTCGGTCACTTAAAATTTATTTTAATCTTCTAGGCCATTATTATATATTTATAAATTCAAAAAAATTACGAGTTTCTTGAAAACTGTATTTTTTAAATAAAAACCATCCTTTTTAGAAAAAGCAAAAAATTTCATATTAAGTAAAATTTTCTATATAGAATTTAAAAAATGAAGTCTATTATCTCAAGCAAATAATATAATATTTTTAAATTTTATATTTTAATATAAATAAAATATATAAATAAAATTGTTTTTATTGAAAGAAACCATTTTCAAATATTAAAACATTTTAATAATTTGTCCTTTAATGGAAAGAATTTTTAATTGATTGTTATCATAGATGTTTTGTCATTATTTTATTAATAATCAGCGTCCAATATGTTGTGTCACATTTACATTGGGTTTTATGTGTTACACAAGTTATAGAATATAGAATATATTTTAAAGGATCTAAAATATAGAGTCATTACTTTTTGACTATTTATACAAAGTTAAATTATGATTCCATGGATTATTGATAATTCTATGACATGTGTTTGTTAGGGGTTTCCCTATTGGGTATGATCACCTATGTGTATTTCCTTGATTTTGTTTTTATTAGGAACATGGTAGTTATTTTGATGGATTGTTTTTTTGAAAAAGGTTGACATGTGAGATATAAAACATAGTGATTATGAATATAAATTAAGGATTTATGTGATAAGAATCATAATGGGATTAGTTGAGTGGGTATCTAGCTAATTAAAGTGTGCATTATTATTTATGGTTTCTATGTTTAATAAACCTTAAGGATATGATCTTTAGATCAAGTAATTTAGTGAGAGATAGGGGAACCTAATATGATTTTTCTTATGTAATAATGGACCCTCAGGGATTTATAAAAAAAGAAATTCAGTTTATATATCATTTATAGTTATTCTTTTGTGAGTTTTTCTAATCATTTATGTGGAATTAATGAATGAATAATATGTGGTGGAAAGGGCTATCCATGATTTCAAGGAGTTATTCTACTAATATTTTAGTGGTGGATTGGGATCCCAAAACATTGAAAATTGTATTGAGAGAATACAAATCATTTTTCAATGAATCAGTTATCCTAGGAAGTTACATACAGTCTTAATAATTTCTGAACTAGAAGATGATTTATATAAATAGTGTATGAAAATAAATTTGGAAGAATTAATGGAAGGTTGTATTTGATAGGTTTCCTATCTTCCAACAATGTGATGTTATGTCAAGAGGCATTACACCTAAATATGTTTTATAAATTAATAGTGATATAGTTGGTTGGTTGATCATTATTATATTATTTTATTGATTTTTAACTATCATTATACTTTATATCTCCCTTTCAAGGAATTAAATTCAAGAAATATGATATTTTAAATGGGTATCGATAATTTTTAACAATATATACAGTTTTATTTTTCACTGAAATCCAAATCTAGGTAATTAAGATGGATTTTTATTAAATTCATGGGTATTTATTCCTTAACATATGATCAAGAGTAATTTAGTGTTTAGGATAAAATATAAAAAATATGATTATATTTAGGATATTGAAAATTGTTCTAGATAATAAGGTGGATATAAAACTATTCAATAAAGAGTACAATTTCCTTTGGAGTACAATTATCATGGAAGGATAGGATAGGTATGACCTCTATGTTATGAATGACTGAAGTGATATTATGTCTATGTAAATATTTTATGGATATATACATCATGTGTATGAGTTGTGTCTTTATAGGTTAATAATAGTGTGAAATATAGGTTCCAAGGGAATTGGAATCTTCCTTAGATAGTATGACCAACTTAGATTTTAGAATTAATTTATATGTAATCATTTCTACACATGATTAAAAATCCATGTCTAATAAAAATAGTAGATTATTTGACTAGATTAAAATGTAGGATCTAGAAGAGAAGAATATTCAAATGTAATTTATCATTAATTTATGTGCATATATAGAATTACCTAAACTTATAAATCCATTTTATTTGAAGATATAATTGAATAGATATTATCATATGATCAATATGATGTGGGATCCAATTACAAAATCCCTCTATAAATTATCCACACATATACCATAATATATGAACGTCACCATATAATCATCGAGTACTAGTACGACTGATCCTAATCACATACATTATTCACAATTGACCATAGTTGTATTCTTCTCGAAGGAGGAAGAACTCATGTCTCTATCTCAAAGTCTTGAGAGAGGTGGAATAGATAGTTATCTATATATCTCCATATCAATCTATAGTTCTTGATAGATCTCTATCTATCCATTTTACACACTAAAATTGATTATAGAATGTGATATAATTAGATATTTTTTATGGTAGGTTTGTGGTTAAAAAATCGCACACAAAAACCTTTCTATATTTATAATTCTTAATTGAACCCATGTAAAATAATAATAATAATATTATTAATCACTTGATAGGTGAAAAAAATTAATAATGTAAGTAAATATTATTTATATTGTCTCGAATCAAACCATTTAGGTCGTCCTGCATTCCTTCATCATGATTTATCGATCATCGAATAATGAATATTTTATTAATAAATAAATGTAACTTCATTATTCTATGATAAATCTAATAAATATTATATTCATCAAATTGAAAATAAATATTTATTATTATTAGTCAACTCACTTATTATTTTGAATAACTTGTGATTAAATTATGTTGATCAACCAAAAATGAATAAATATAACATATTCTAACTTGTTAAATTTAATACTTGAATTTAACTGAGATTATGGATACACATTGTGTGTAACCCTCTAGGACTCATTATTAGTGTAATTATGAACAATATTCTAAAGTCCAAGAATTTAATTTAGAAACACACTATGTTACCCATAGATAAATTACATAATTCCACAACAAATTTCAACTTCCCATGAATGATTACTATGTAACATAATCCATTTATCATGATATCTCTAATAAATTTGGTTGTATGGAGATTCCATCAACCTATATGCTTGATTTATCTTTATTTGGATTTCTGAAAATGAAATCACCCAATAAACACCATATACATGGATTTATATATGCATTTCCATTCCCATCAAAGGTCATGAGATATCAAATTTTGTTATAGGAGAAAATGTGTAAATCCTTTATCTCAATACAAATTAATTAAATATCACTCATAACACACCCTACACATCATACCTAACTACAAGGATATGTCATCATGGTTTTCTTTAATATATCAAAGTACACGATTCATGATATCCATTTATGAAAATATTAATGTCTAAGGATCAATGCACACATATGCAAATAGGAACATCCAATGACACATGGAAATGTGGATTTATTATTATAGAATCCATTCTCATAAACTACTATCATAGAGATTACCAAGGGAGAAAAACATAAGAAGGCGTATCAATGTATTATCTGCCTCTAACCCATGATAGCCTATATTTTCTATCTCCCATTAGAAAAAATCATCTAGCTATAGAGCACTAATTCAAGAATGATGTTGGGGAACCTCTATGTTCACATCATAGTGGGGGAAATACTAAGGTCTTTCAGTGCGACATATATTCATAGGACATTATCACATACAAAATTCATTTAATGGAATAATCCTGATGCAATAAGAAACTCCATTAAGAAAGTACTCAAGTACTAAAAATGTTTGTTCTAGGCCACCATGTCTAATAGAATCCCACTTTCACTAGAGCCAGCTACCAATAACACTCAATCCACTATCTATCACATGATACTCAAGTGTATGTGGAGATATATACTATATTAAGGGGTTATCCATGTTTTCCTCTATAGATAATATGCTCACCAAAACATCACATCATTGAGGAAAATACCTCAAGAGATAAAAAATCCAAAGTATGTGCTTTTTTTCCTTTGGTGTGACCTCAAATTATTGGAGAGAGACACCATTGTTGTGTTTTTATAGTAACCTATGATAGAATATTTACTATTATGCACCACATCGAGATCTTGAAAAAAGTTTTATATCAATACTTCTTCCATGGATGGAGTGGAAGCTACATATTAATATGAGTCCAATGTATAATCAACGACAACTGGATTCTTTTAACTCATCCACCTCACATCACCTTTTTTATGACAACATATATATACAGACTACAACTTTAGTTCATTATGATACATTTGAATTCTATAATCTGTATAACCCCAAATGAATAACTCTTCATCTCCTCCATACACTAGTAACATATCCTTAGTTTACCTAAGATACTTAAGGATAACCTTGATAGAAATTTAATAAAATCCACCTATATATTCTTAATATCATCCTAACATGCTCAAATCTTAGGAAAAATAATGTCTTTTATATTACATGGAATACTTGATGGATCCTATTACATAATTGTAAATGAGATTACTCATTCTATCTCTTTCCTATTGAGTCTAAAGTCATATTTTCTTTGAAAGAAGTATACCATTCAACAATAAAACCAATCCCCTCTTAGATTATTTCATAATGAAAAAAATTCAATATCTAGTTATTGTATGTACCTTGAAATAGTCCAAGTAACATCTTGGATCTATCCCACAATATCTTGATCCCTAGAATGTAGGCTGCTTCACCTAAGACCTTCATGGAGAAGCACTTTCTCAACCATGGATTAACCTTTTATAAGACTGGTATATCATTTAAAATATGTAATATAGCATCAATATACACTACTTTGAACACTATTTCACTTCCACCAAACTGCTTATAAATACATGGATCACATTCATTCTTAATGCAACAAAATTCATTTATGGAATCATCGAACCAAATTTTACATGACCTGGATGCTTTCTTTAATCCATAAATGGTTATATATAACTTACATACCATTTTGTAATTTCTTGGAGTCACAAAACCTTTTGGATATGTCAAACACACATCCTATTGAAGGTTCTTGTTATGGAATAGAGTTTTGATATCCATTTTCCAAATATCATAGTCATGGTATACTTCTATGGAAAGAAAAATTCTTATGGATTTAAAAATGGTTATTAGAGAAAAGGTTTCATCATAGTAAATTCCTTAATGTTTTCAAGACCCTTTATCCACTAGTCATTCTTTATAGGTATTTACTTTTCCTTCCATGTTAATATTTCTCTTGAATACCCATTTTCACCAAAAATATTTACATCAATTAGTGGATTGATAAAAACCCAAACATAGTTTTAATACATGGAATCCATTTTAGAATTCATGGTTTCTTTCCATATTTAAGATTCTAAGCTCTCTAATGCCTCCTAATATAAGAGATGTTCATTTTTTCAACCAACAACGAGTCACCATCACCAGTGAAAGGAAAAAATATCTTTTTAGTTCTAATATATTTCTATAAATCCTATGAAACACTTGTGTTTCAGGAATAAATTCCTGTATAGATACCTATAAAATCTGTTCCTATACCAACTCCTGTGTATCTTTTGCATCAACATCATTGAAGTCAATATTGCTCCCACTTTCCTCCTTGATTATGTTCTCCCACTTAGGAAATACAAAATTTACCATTAAAACTAATTTATTTTATAAAGGTTTGTATAGATAATATACCCTTGTTTACTTGGAATACCATATAAAGATACACTTCATCCATCAATGTGCTATTTTGTTACTTGAGATAACCTTAATAAATTCCTCACAACCCCGTGTACAAAAATTTTACAAAACAGGTTTCTTTATACTCCATAAATTAAATGGAATTTCATTTTATGATTTAGTTGGTACTTGGTTTAGTAAGTATTAAGATTTATGTAATGCATATCCTCAAAAGGATAATAGAAGTCTTTTGGGCCGCATAATTAACCTTACCATTTCCAAAAGGATATGGGTCCTACTTTTAGTAACCCCACTTCACTATGGTGTATAAGAGGGAGTGAGTTAAGATAAAATCCCCTACTCTTACAGAATATAAATAAATTATTTTTAATATATTCACCTTCTCAATCCAATTGAAATTTATTTATCAAATTACTAATATGTTTCTAAACCTCATTCTTAAATTCCTTGAAATTTTCAATGGATTCAGACTTTTATATCATGAAGTAGATATAACCACACTCACTAAAGTCTTTGATAAAAGTAATAAAATACATGAATCCACCTATAGATTCTACTTAAAATGTCCCTCACACATCAATGTATACCAAATATAGAATATTCATGTCCCTCTAACCTTGACTACCTAATGGCGGTTTGGTCATCTTACCTTGTAAACAATCATGACATCTTTCAAGTGGTTTAAAATTAAAATAGTCTAAGTAACCATCTTGTTAGAGATTTATCAAATGATTATTGTTTATATGACCAAGATGGTTATTCCATAACCATGTGTTATATGAGTCCTATGTATTTTATTCATTATTAATTCCCCATAATTGGTTTTTGTAATTCAATACATAAAGACAATTATTTATCTTTTCCATACCATAACATATTATCTCTTTATAAAATTATAAATATTTATTTCCAAATATAAAAATAAATCAACCCATGTATAAACAAGTTACATAAATAATGTTCTTGGTAACACTGGGCTCATAGCATAAATTCTTTATAACTAAAATAAATCTTTTCAGAAATGTGATATTGTAGTCTCCAATGGCTAGATCATCCATCAATGGTCTATTACAGCCCAAAGATACACCTCATCTCTTGAAATCTTCTTAAATCTACTTGGTTCCTATATTTTTATATAAATGTGAGCACCAAAAAACGTATCAAATTTGAAACTTGTAGATATGTAAAGATTACACTCAATAATAAATGAACCTAAAGTTTCCCCCCATCCAACGGACCGAAAGCCTTCATTTTTTTTATTTTGATAAATCCCCATTTTAAGGGAAGAAGGGGGGGGGGGAACCTAAACAAACTCCAAGGAATTAGACAAATTAAACCCTAAGGAAAAAAATAGTGAAACCAGGCTGACAACAAGGAGATACCTCTCTCTATAAAATTATCATGATGAAGCTCTCCACTGTTGCAAGGCTATTTGACAAGCAAGTGTCCTATGTCAAAGCACATGAATGATCTGATGGATGACGCCATACCATCTCAAACAAAAAAATCTATAAAGCTCTTCAAAGATGGACTGCCATCACTGAAACCTCCTATAGGGCCTACTCAAAGTGGTCAAATCAAGCTCCACAAACTTTCCACCTTCAGAACAATTGCAATTCCTCAAACCATAAACAGAAAATGGTGACAAATTTAACATTCCACAAGTTAGTCTCCACCAAGACATCAACCAGTATAAACCCATATGCGCCCCTCATGACTCTCAACCACCACTACAGATGCCATATCAACTATAAGATGATCCAAAGAGTGTGAAACCAGGCCATCGTCACCTAGGGATGGATGTCCCAACACCACTCCAAGGGTACATCACCAGTGAAGGGGTCTGAGTTTTTCTGAACCAGAAACACCACTCTGGTCTTGGATCCTCTCAGAACTGGACTGTAGTCACACCCTCACCAGAGTCCAGCAAAAACAAACACAATAAATAGGGGAGAAACCACATAGAATGGCAGGAATGAGCCAGTGACCACAGTTCAATAGATCCATAAAAACTATGTAGTAAAAAAAAGATAAAGAAATCACTAAGATCAGACCTGTTGAAGAAACACAAAAGTTCAAGAAGCTAGAAATCCACCTCCCCTCCACATCACTACGGGCCGATGCCAATACCACCGAAAATGACTGAAAATTTTCCACCACAAAGCCTCGCTCCCAACGCTAGACTAGGATCCGGTCGCTAGCCCGCTATGATGTCGTCATCCTCCAGAACTGGATCCTTTGCAGAAGAAGCAAAAAAATTAAAGGCAGAAACCCTAGAACCGCAATAGGGGAGAAGAGAAGCCGCTCTAAGGACCATAAATTTCCCACCACAAAGCCTCTCCCACCGACGCCAGACCATGATCTAGTTTCCAGCTCTCCATGATGTCATTTTCCTCCAAATCCAAATCATGCACCGACTCTGAAGCCTTCGATGGCTGAGATGCACCAGATCCCAGCACCACACCTGGGCAGATGAATCATCAACCCTATACACCAAACACTATCACTGAGATAATGGGAATAGACACCGTGCCAATGGGATGCACTGAAAGAGAGGAGGAGAGGAGGGGATGATACCTAAGGTGGAAACCAAGTGCTGCAGAAAGGAGAAGCGAAGCCGCTCAGAGTCTGGAGTTCCTTATGAAAACTGTCTATTTAAAGCTTCCCCTTGATTCTATAGTTGAGTGAGATTCCTCTTCTAGTGGACTTGGTTTCCACATTTAAATAATACCACATCATGTTCTATTTCTTTCTCATAGATCTTCTTCTTCTTACAGGGATGGTTCTCCAGAGTCTTAGAATTAGAATGACTATTTAAAACATTTTCCTTATTACTCTTCTTCTTATTCACCATATGAACTATAGGTTTGTCACACCCCATGTATTTATCAACTTGGTAAATAATATTAATACTTTTCAATAGTTTCTTCTTTATATATCTCATATTATAATTCAAAATAAATCTAGATAAGTTTTCAGGTAGTGAGAAAAAAAAGAGTTATATGCATAGATCACCAGGGATATTAAAACCCAATATATCTAGGATTTCAATGTAGACAATCATATTTATTACATTTTCCCCAACCGACATAGAAACTACAATATTTCATGTGAAAAATTCATTAGATGTTCATATATCTATGATCCATCCTTCTCTTGATCGAGATTCCGAAGGTGAGAAGCGATGCTATACACATCCATATCCTTATATTGTTTAAATTATTATTGGACCTGGAAAATATAATAAAACATTGGACATCCACAACATCATCCTCATGATTCAAATAGAGAGATAATTCTTCCTCCTTAGCCTTTTTGGAAATGAATTCAAGAAGTGGGGTTTCCTACATGTATAATTTCCATTAGTGGTGTAGTATAATTCGAAAGAGCCTATACCATTCCTAGAAATTCACGACAGTAAGATGAATATTATTCTCTAGTATGGATCTCCATGATATCATCAAATTAATTTTAATTTCCAATTCTATAAATTAAGAGAATATAATTTTTTCGTGTTTTTATTTACAAAATAGATTTAAAACTAAATAAATTCCAATAATATAACACTAAATTTGAAACCCAATATCCCTCACCACAAGTTTCAAAATATCTTGTTACTCAATATTCTATTGTAATGGATCCATATTTCCCTTCTAAAAACACATATTTGGGCCTAACATGTTATTTGAAGTTTTTTAGGTAGGCACAACTATACAACTACATTAACTCATAGTTCCATGATCCATTGAATGGACTCCCCAATCTAGAAATCTTGTTTTAAATATTTTCTCAACACTTTCCTCTTAGTTACACCAAGTCCTTCTTGGGAATTCAACCCTTAATATAAACTAAAGTAAATAAATTGAAAAATTTATGATAAATGATCCATGATAATTGAAATCAACCCAACTTGGATTGGTCAATCACTTTTAAATATGAGGTTTATTATAACTTATATAGTAGAAGGGCATACCAATATAATATTTTAGGTGAGGTATTTTTATCCTTAATGCGTAAAATCCTATTTTACCTTTCACATGCCTTGTTAATGTTAAGTGGATTTTACATATGTGATTATCCATGACTGGAAAAAAATTTATTCATAATATGAATATATTTAATTACATCTTACATTTTTTTTAATTCATTTATTAGGAGATCATGTAACATATATATTAATAATTTACCATGAAAAATAAAATAAATAAAATATATGTTGAATTATCTTGAGATTCTCGAATCATTATTTTATTTAGAAAATGATAATCTAACCCTAGACCCAAGGGTAAAACACCTTGAACCATGGCTTGATTCATGTTGTAGCATTCAATCTTTTTCTCCAATGTATCACCTCGATTAGTTTGGCCTCATCTTCTTGACTCGAACCATATCCTATCGACTAGGAATTCCATACATACATAGGATTTTACTCAAAAGTAGCCGAGGGGATTCAATGGATTAGATAAATGTTTTTACTTAAAAAAATCAATGGAAACATAGGATATAAAAAAAATAAAGAACCCAATCACCAACACGTGGCTAGTTTAATCTCATGATCATCCACACATCAAGAAACAAGCATAAATTTTTTAATTTGGTTATGAATTACATTGATTTTTTATTTAATTAAGATAAGGATCCATGAATTAATAAGATTAATTCAATTTATCTTACTTCTATCCAATAATCCTTAACCCATCATCATCTACAATTTTTAACAAAATTAATTTCATTTAAAATTATTAAAGTACACAAGTGTACTTGGAAGCAACTTCATGTTATTATCCAAAATTTCAACTTCAAGTAGAGGTAATATATAAATATTAATACTATGAAATGGAATTTTCTTTTTTAGAAAAATTAAATATGGAATAAATGTTAATTGGTTTGATTATATATTGAATTTTTCTCCATGATAAATTGGGTCCACTGTCTATATAAGACTACATAGAATGAGTTGTTTTCTTCTCGTGTCAGTAGCATATGCCTTGGGTCTGGGCATGTTCTTTTCCATGGGTGTGTTTGAGCTACACATTGTGTAATCAGAATATATATAATATAGCCTTGTATTTAAACCAATCATTAGTCCCCATGTCATTTATCTGATATACATATTTCTAGGACACCCATTATTATCGACCATGATAAACTATGTACTACACATCATTCATAGTGGTTACACGATGTGTAGTTATTCAATCCATGTGCTAGTCTATCTAGAACTACACAATGATCCACTTTTGTTAGATATTAGACTTTATTTCATAAAATACATTTGACTTTATCTTGGTATAAGAATCTGAAAACAAAAGTACATGGAATGTATGCAGGAAGTACATGCCATGTACTCTACTTTTTTCTAGGAAGAGAATTTGGCACCTCTAGTTGGCGTTCTTTGAATGATTCTTCATTTTTAAACAATATCCAATTAATGAGTATGTTATCAAGAATTAATAGATGAATACATGATGAGGTTCAACTATTAAAATTAATCTATATAAGTAAAGGAAAATAAAAAACACATGAAACCAATCAATGAGTAACAATTAATTAAAAATTAAACATGTGACCCCTCTGATACCACTTGTAACTTCTGGGATCATCATAAGCATACTTAAAATGTATTACTAACTCAATTTTTAGTGTTAATTTGTGTTTAATCATTACTGTACATGATTAAAATGTCATGTGCACTGAAAACTATAGATTATTTTCCTGATTAAAACAATATAACCTAAATAGAAGGATCTTCACAAGTAATTTATAATTAATTTTTGAGTAGGTATAGAATGACCTCACCTTATAATTTCTCTTTAATTAATGATCTAATTTACTAGATATTTTTATACCATTATTGTTCTATAGTATCCAAGTGAAGAATCCCTCTATATGTAATTCACACATATATCAAAATCTCTAAACATTATTGAAGAATTTCTAAGTGCTGGAATAAATGAACCTGATTGCTTGCATTGTTCGTGGTTGATTGCAGTTGTATTCTTTTCAAAGAAGGAAGAAATCATTATTCTCTCTTGAAGGCATGAGATAGGAGGAAGATATAGTGTACTCTAGATCCCTATATCTCTCTCCAAAGCTTGAGAGAGTCTCTCTATATCCATTATACATACTAAAAGTGATTATGGAAAGTTATATAATTATATATTTATTATGCTGGGATTAGGTCTAACATATTGAAAACAAAACCCTTTCTATATTTATAATTTTAAATTAACATCATTTCTAATAATAATAATAATTTTTTTATTAAATTATTTCATGTAAAACTCATTAAGAATATAAATAAATATCATTTATATCATTTCTAATCGGACCATTTAGCTTAACCCGCTTTCCTTCATTGACATTTACTGGTGATTAAATAACTATTATTTAATTAATAGATAAATGTACTCTAATTGCTATAATATAAATCTAGTAAATATTATATTCTTTAAACTTGCAAATAGGTATTTATTATTATTATTATTATTCACCTCACTTATTCTTTTGAATAATTTGTGAATAAATTATGAAAATAAAAAAACTAAAATAATATTTTTTATTATAAATTTTTAAATTCAATACTTGAATTTAACTGAGATTGTAGATAAAATTAGTGTGTGATCATCTAGGCCTCCTTCTTGGTGGAATTAGACATAACCACCCAAAGTCCCAAAATATAATCTAGAAACACACTAAGGATCCCATAAATAAAGAGGTTATTGTTGCAATGACATTAAATCTCTCATGAATTATTATCATGTAATATAATCCCTTTATTTAAATATCTCTAATTAAGAAGGTGGTATCCAATTCCATCAACTTATATGATCAATTTTTCTTTCCATGAGTTTTTGAAAATGAACTCACCCACTAAATACCATGGACATGGGTTTATGAAGGTGGTTCCATTCCCACAAAAGGTCTCGAGATATTAACTTCCCTCATAGGTCAAAAATGGAAAAATCCTTTCTCTCATTATCCATTAGTGTAATATCACTTATGATGCACCCAATGTATCCTACCTCACCACGAGAATATATCATTACTATTATTGTCAATATATTAAAGTACATCATTCATGATATATATTAATTATAATCTTAATGTCTAAGGACCTATACACACATATACAAATAGGAACATATAATAACACATGGAAATTTGTATTTCCTGTTACTGGTCCTATTCACATAACCTCTTTTCTTAGAGATTACCAAGGAAAAACAACACGAGAAGGTGTCTCAATGTCTTATGAGCCTCATACACAAGATATATTGTATTTTATATGTCCTAATAGACAATATCATCTATCTATTGAACATATAATATTTAATGATATAGTGGGACCTCTAGGTTCTCATCATATTGGGGAACTAATCTGACCTTTTAGTGTGATATGTATTCTTAGGACATTATCACATACCAGATTCATGAAAAGGAACAATCATGATGTTATAAAAAACTTCATTAAAAATGTAATAAATTACTAATAAATTCGATTATAGGAAACCAAATCCAATATAAAATAACATGAAACCATATAAACTATATTTATTCTCATGAAATAGGATAGTTAATTTATTATGAGGATGAATCATAACTAACATTTCGTAATTATAAATTAAGATAGAAGGATTCAATTTCTTGGGACATGAGGTATGAGGTAAATTCTATGGTGGGGATAATAGTAACAAATTTTCAAGAATGTGACTTTTCCAAGAGTTTTAAAAATTTAACGTTATTAGAGATGAATATAGTGAATGAACTATGGAAGTTGAAATTTCATTAAAGATTATTTGTTCACATTGGGAGGCTACATTTAACAAGGAGGGAGATGCTTATATTAATTGGTGATTTATAATTTTTAGATGAAATTGTATCATGATATGATTAGTGGTGTAAAATTTATTTAATGGGAGGGAACACTATTTTATAATTAATATTTTTTTAGTTCATTATTTATATGTAAATTTAGTTATTTATCTATTATTCTTGGGAGTAAATTCAATAAATTTGGTAGATATTTTATGTTTAATCAGAGAATTGAGATAGTGTAAATCTTGGGGTAAGGAATTTCTATGTATAATGAGGAAATTTGAGGAAAATATCCATATTATTGAATAATAATATTCTTCATCTCTTAATATAGATATATATATTTCGGTCTATATTTCTAGGTAATTCTCAAGTATAACTCTAAAAGATCAATGGTTCTCACCAAACTGATGACGTTGATTGATAAGGGTATGAAACTCATGATATGTTATTATATAAGTATTAATGAGTTAATATATCATTATTTATGAATATTAAATTATATTGTAATCTCATTACATTGGTCATTAGTTTATTTAAGGGGAACTATTAGGGTAGAGTATCAACTAGATCTTTTCATGTGTGTTTTTTTATGATGAATTGAGTTTGTAATCAAATATAACTTTTGGGAGATGCATCATGGGTACTATGGATAAAATTCAGAGATTTTATTGAAAAGGTAGTTTTGGGGTTATGCGGTATAATATACATAAATATTATAGAATCTAAGGATAAGATAAATATTTTACTCTTATAGGATAATTGATTTCAAGGAATGCATGTGGGTACTTCTTGAGGATGATAAGTTATATGATGATTAATTTATAACATCCCATATTTTTATAGGTTAGTGGAATCCATTAAGACACTGGAATATATTATAAATGAATCCAGTGGTTTTTGAAATTTTTAGTTTTGGATTGGAGAAAGTAGATTTCTAATATGTCCATAGTAATTAAGGATAGGTTTTATAAGTATAAGGGTTGGTGAAAAACTCTTGGGGAGGAATTATTGGGTTTGATTAAATTAAAAACCTTAAAATGGGGAGAAATAGGTTCCAATAATAATCCTGGTGGGTGGAATTGGAATCAAAATAAGGATTACTGGGGCATTGAATACTATTTTAGGACACCGATAACTCGGTAGAAAGCTAATAGGATTTTGGAAATCCTAATCCATTAATTTTTAAAATACAATTTTTTAATTGTAGACTAACCCTTCATACTATTAATGGGCTTGACCTAGAAAACCAGGTGTCATTCAGAATCCCTCATTTCCCTATTACACCACTTTCTTATATCTCCTCTAGATGTTTTCTGATTAATAATCTACCTGTGGTAGTAGCCACATAGTTTTATATCTAATCCCTTTTTCCTATCTATTATCATTTTTAATTTCCATTCACCACTATTTAATCTCAAATCCTTAAAATTGGGGATGAATTTCTTCATGTTTTTTAATTTTTGATGAAGAAGGGCCAATAAAATCACAATAATTGATGGTATTTCTTATGATAATACTAGGTTGGTGTATATTTTTATCTTCATTTAATTTAAACACGTTTTTAGGGTTTTTGTGATAGATAAATTGGGTAATTAGTTTATTTCATCCTAGAATTGGGACAATAGGATGCATGGGATTTATATGTGGTGGAATTAGACTTATTGGGATATTTATGGACATACCACATGTGATGAATCATGTTTTTAACATTTTTCATTATTTTTTTCAAGTAATTAGGACCCTATATAACATAAAGTGGAACCCTTAACAGGTATTTAACTTGAAATGAATTATTTTATATTTTTATGAGGTCTTATAGATTGAGGTTCGAGATTCCATAGAGTAAAGTGTTTCCAACTTTCATAATGAGTATTTCTAGGTTGAGTATTTTAATTAAAATTTGATCACTGATATCAAAATTCACATATTTAACAGATTTTTCTAGTAAGAGGTCATATAGAGTCAATATTCCATTAGGATGACTCTATTGGAGATACAAAGGAATAATATTTGTTTTTTGAGTTTTTTCATAAAGGGGATGGTAGTGGAAAGAGGTGTAATTTAGTGGACATACCATACAACAATTAAAAGATTGTCTTGTGAGATGGAAATTAATTTTTTAGACACCTAGGGATGATTTTTTAGGTATTCTTGAGAGAAAATCCATTGAATGTTCAAAACCATTTCTCTCATATATATTAGTAATTAATATATATGGATAGTGGCCTAAATTATCATGAAACATAAGTGAAATATGTATTTATATTTTAATTATATTGGTATAAAAAATTTTCATTTGAGTTAGATTCAATGAAATTATTTTTCCTCAATTTCATGACTAGTGTTCTATTATACTATTATTCATATAAATTAATGTTATTGTTATCATTAGTGAATTGATATGGGAATCCTACAATGTGTAAGTCTATTATAAGAAGTATAAAACTATTTTTATTGATTGGTTTATAGGTTCATCTAGTTCTTATTGACGAGAGAACATATTAACATGTGTACAACATATATTCTAGGATATGTATTTGTATTTATATGGAATAATGGGATGGGTACCAAGGTACCCAAACCCTAAATGGGATGGGAATTGAGTTTCCATAAATCTTATTCACATTTATAGTCTTCCTTATATGGGGTTTTACTAACACTCTATAGAGTTTTTATTGTTTTCTACCATAATGGATTCTAAGAGTCTCAAAAATTGTATGATTTATTACCATCATGGTTTGGTTAGAATAAAGAAAACCAAAAATAAAGGTATTTGTTCTATTTATTTTTACCAAAAAAGTATAAATGGTTGTATTAATAATTTCTATTAATATAATATAAATGGGTTATTAATGTTATCTGATTTTTTGATTATTTTTTTATTAATTCATCTCATATATTGCATGAATTAATATATATAATGGAACTTTTTAGGGGTACCATTGTGGCTATACTTATAATTTATTTATTATCACCCTATAGGTATACCTCATTGGGTGAGTAGACTTTACTGTTGGAATGTAGGTTAGTGATAGTTCTCAGCATGAATGAATCATGTAGAGGAAGGTGATATATTGAAATTTATATTAACATTTATATACCAAAAAACACAAGAGTGGATCTTTCACATAAAATTTATAATTAATTTATTTAAATACAAGATAATAAATTACTTGTCTTAGGTTTCTTTCTTCGATGTCGATGTAAATCCTTCGAAGAGACTCTTTCAGATTGCCTTTGTAGTTATTATGAGGAACCAAGGATAAAATCCTTATAGTAGTGATCCACATGCACTCCTTTGATCTCCAAGAAACAAAAAATGATCTCTGGGTGCTAGCATGGGGAATAAAATGTCTTGGGTTGTTTTTTCTTGATCGCTCATTGTTTAGTCTTGAAGAAATATCTCCATCATTTGTCATTATTGAGATGAAGAGAGATAGAGGGTTTAAAATAGAATTCATTGTTTGAAAAAATTATCTCTTTTTTTGGATTCCCTACACAATATCCATAACATGATATTTATAGAGGTAGGTTTTAGGTTAGAATAATTTTTATTGCATTCCAACCCTTGAATAGTATTATCAAAAATAATAAAAACACAATTTGAACTAATAATAATAATGTTATTACCTTATAGCGTGCACCACCATGCGCTAATGATAAATATTATTTACAGTCTTGTAAGTAATTATTTATCATTATATATGGTCTTGGTCCATTAAATCTCCTCAAAAATTTTACTGAATACCTGAATAAAATTATTTTATTCTTATAAATAAATATTTTTATTCATAAACATGTAAATACATATTTTTTAAATATTCAATAAAATATATTAATATATTTTACTCACATTTCAGTGAATAAATATTTATTTAATTTACACTATAAAAAAAAGTTGGAAATAGTTATTACTTGATCTTGAGAATAATATTTATTCAATTAATTAAATTTAAATAGAATTTAATCAAGATCAACAGAAACACATAGTGTGTGAACCTCTAGGATTCTATTTTTCTTGGAATTAAGCGGGTATGCCTAAAGACCAATATTATTATTTAGGAACTGGTCAAGGTAACCAAGAGAAATAAAAATAATGACATAACGATAACAACCACATACAAATTCTCATAGTGTAATATAATTCCTTTGTCACAGTATCTCATTCATAAGGTTTCACATCCATATCATCAACCTATGGTCTTGATACAACTTTATTTAATTATCTTAAATAAACACTATTACACTATGGTCGTGGAATTTAATGTGATGGTTCTCTTTTAATCAAAGGGATGATATATCAACTTCAACAAAGATAGATGAGAAAAATACTTCCTCGACTTATTCATTATTGACATGTTAATAATGACCCACCCAACATACCCTACTTCCCACAAATATATTGCATGATATATTTGGATAGTAAATCTAAGTGCATGAGTCATAACATGAATCATTGATAATATTAAAGTCTAAGGACCATTAAACATGCTCGCAGATAAGAATATTCGATGAAACCAAAACATGTGTCATTCCTACTGGTGAGTCTTTTCTCATAATCTATCGACTAAGAGATTAGAAAATGTAAAATTAATGAGAATAAGCTGCATCCATTTACGAGTACTCACACATGACATTATATATACCATTTTCCCTATCATAGAACGTTATCTGACTATATGAATATATTTATATGATATATTCATAGCATCTAAAGTTTCTCATCATAGAGGGGAATTACTATGACCTTATCAATATGAAAGATACTCTGAGAGAATATCATATCAATGAAATGCACAAGAACAATCAATATATGATAATATATTTAAATTGATATTCACTTCTCTAAATATAAAATTAATCTAAAGTACAAGGTAGTCGGTTCTAGGTAACAAACATTAACAGACTCCCACAAACAATAGATCCAACTTCTAAGGATTGGTTAGTCCCCTCATATTAAACATGCTTCTGCTAAGTATATATGTAGCTTATATACCTACAATGTTTCCATTTCTAGGGTTGGAAAATCCACATGTATGTGTGGTGAATCTGTTTAATGCAATAATATTATCTTTAGAAAATCCATCAAGTAGTGATATAAGTAAGTACACACTTCTTTTTCCCACTTCAGAATCCTTACATCTAGACTAAATCCATAGTTTAAGCTTATGATAAAAAGATAAAACTCTTTCTTTTAGTATAACCCAAAATTGGATCAGGTTGTTGCAAAAACCACTTCTTAAGCTTCAACAGAAGCCACAACATACTCAGACATTATTGATATAGAAACCACTTGTTGTAATAATATTTTTTCATATTACTATATCCTTATATATGATACTATATCAAATTTAACTAAATAAATATAAGTGTTAAATTCCCTTGATCATTAGTATTCTCATTTATCTGGACACCATAAAATCATCCAATTTTACTTTTCAATGTATTGTATGATAGTTACAACTGCAAGTCTGTGCAATTATGTTGTATTTTTATTAATTTTCTATTTTATTCTTTATACATTATTAACATCAAACATTAGTAAATATCATGGAAAATGAGGTGAATTCCAAGCACTTAATCTTGGGAAATTATTTTAACCACCAGAATATCTTCTTGTGTTTATGAATGTTTTACTGGAATAATTATATGACGACAATAGTTAGATCATGAATTATTTTAGATTTTATTTTTCAATACTTAGTTAATATATATACTATTACTAATTTTATAAAACACATGGATATATATTAATGATATTGTTCTCTAGAATGTGATTATTGCTTCAATTCATACTTAGATAAATTTTCATTCCTTAATCCTAAGAAACTGGTAATACATAACATTCATTTTATTTATGTTATCAATATATATTACATGAAAAACTTATAGAAATCCAACTTACCATATTAAGTCACATGTCACACATTCATTTCAAAATGAGTATTCCATGGACATTATGTATGATTTATTCATTAATGAATTTATATAATATTCATATCTTATTGAAATTTATTGATATCACCAAACCTATTATTCATTCCTAGTATAAATATACCATAAGCTCTCCTTTTGGTTCTTTCATATGGAATAATTCTATAAGGATTCCTCTAAATAAGATGTCCTTGACAATAAATATCCTAGTATAATTATCATAGAAGTATTCATCAACAAGTAGAATTCCAAAATTATTTTAGTCATGATGATAGGTGAATAAGTATTATTATAGAATAACCATTAAATAATCAATCATGCTTTGTTTTTATGGTCTTGTA
Organism: Viscum album; assembly: GCA_963277665.1. Taxonomy (NCBI): domain Eukaryota; kingdom Viridiplantae; phylum Streptophyta; class Magnoliopsida; order Santalales; family Viscaceae; genus Viscum; species Viscum album. The sequence continues at coordinate 485,565,076 of OY728156.1, read as the reverse complement.
CCTTCCATGCCCAATTTATCTTGAATACTCACATGAAGTTTCAAGTCTTATAAACATTCAAAATACAGAGTCCCGAATCTTGAAAGATGGAGTCAATTATTAGAATTTAATATATAATTATCAACCTTCACATATTACCATTTAGTTATTACTTATAAGAATCATTTTTAAAAAATAATAAGACATGTATCAATCACCATGGTGATCACAAAAAACCTCTTCAGTTTTGAATTACTATGCAGTATGTGTCTTTAGAACTACTCCTCCTACTAAGTGTAGTGGATTCCAATATTCTTATGCCAAATCATGTGCATCCATAGCCTTATCCCATATAAGTTAAGTCATATACCACTATATTTATAAAGATAGTATTCCTATATGGAAATATAGTCCTTATTGAATATATTTTAATATCCTTAGTGGATTTAGGATCATTAACTCAAATGAAACTTAGTGTTTTGAAGTTCATTTGTAGCTAAGACTATATTTTAACACACGGTTTTTAAAAAAATTTGTATCTTTATAATTGATTCTTATATCACATTTTTATATAACATCCATTAGATAATATAGTTAGCATATGGTTAGTGGTTTCTATTATATTTAAAAAATATGTATTGAAAAGGATAATATAAGATTTTAAATATATATAATACTAATCATTGATATTACTTTTACCACCATTATAAAATTTATGTATATAAGGAAATTTTAGTTGGGTATAACCTTTACTCTACATATATGATCAATGATTACTTGGATAAAATGTTCCTCGACATGATATCCCAGAGATCCCACAATCTTTACCAAGTGAACTCATTTAATTCACTAAGAATTTATAAAATTTCATAATTACATATCATAAATTATATAAAGTTACCTTGAACTTTATAATAGTTCACATGACAATGTTGAACAAATTTTAATTTTTTTTGATGTATATTAATGTATAAAGGTTTCATTATCTAAAAATGGTTAGTATTTTGTTTGTGTATCCATTAGCTTAGATTAATTGTGACTAGAATACATTAAAGGTAATAAAAAATTCAAGTAAATTTAGATTTATTTGAAAAACAATTATCTTGTAATAATGAGGTTTGAGTCTTATATATTATATTCATCATGAATTATAATTTATATATGCGATTCAAGAGTTTCTGAACTAATAATTTAGTATTTAAAGTAAATAACAGCATTTATTACAAAAATAATTAATGTCTTGTTGTGTCTTGATGGAAATTGAGATAAATGTTTTTTTACTACTTATTATATATCTGAATCAAATGAAACTGGTAATGAAAAACAATGATATCCCCTTGTATAACTTAGGAATCACCCTTTCTCATCTCATTTTGAGTTTACTATTCTTGATCCTTTCATATATTTAAATACATAAATTTTTTAAATATATTGTATTTAATACACATTTGGAGAATAGAGACTTGATGAATATTCATGAAGTAGATGAAACTTATTGCTTCTTCAATTAATTTCAATTTATTTTTCAATGTCTAAGATTTCCACATATGAATCAAATATAGTCTTATTAATTATTTTAGCTTTAAATATTTTTTCTCCTTGAAGGATACCATAAATGAACTTTTGGATTTATATTTTCCATGGGATATACATCTATGACATTAAAAATTTTCACCACAAGGGATAGAGAAGTAGGTTTCAACTAGTCATTTCAACTTGGTGGAGTATGGACAAAAGATTTCTGATAGACATATCCATTTTTTATCTGGGCTTGAACAAATATGGATAATCTTGGTGGTAAGGATAATAAAATAAGATTAATGGATAATTTATTATCCAATTGGAATCCAAATATCTCTAATATTTCAATATACACCATCATTTTGAAATCATGATCAGTTGCTAGATTTCCTTCTTCCATTTTACACAAATATAGGGCATTGGTAATTTAATTTATTTCAAGACTTTACTTATCTTTCTCAAGAGAATGGAGATGTATTATTATTCTGTAAAAATATATTTATTTATGTTTTATCATCAACTATTTAGTCATAGTTGATAATATAATACAATGGACCTAAGAAGCATTAGCAACATATCTCTGGTAGGCTTTCCTTTCACACTTGATCACCTGCTGGTGTGGAAGATGTTGGAACTGGGAATGCAGTGGAAGCCCCAAAAAGTTGGGTTTTTAAAGTATTTTGACCGATGATCGACGTATACTTATCGACGTTAGTGAATAGCAGCCTGATCTTATCGGAGGACCACACATGAGGGATTTTAAGCACAAACATAAACTGTAAAATACCTGGTTTATATCCGAAGCTGCGCACGACGTCTGCTCATCATTGGAGATCACTGCTCGAAGAATCTGAAGGATAATTTCTCTAGATCATCCAAACACACTTCAAGGAATCCATGGGAGTTCCGTTCATTGTAATCCAGGTGCTAGCGCAGATTTGCGATGATGCCTTCGACGCTCCAACGACCACCGCATCGCTTCGCTATCGATGTCTGAGAGAGAGATCTATCCGAGCTCCTTGGATCCAGAGCATCTCTCTCTAGATCATGGGAGAGAGTAGAGGGGAGAGAATCACCATGAATAGTATTTGGAAAAATCCCATCCTCTTCTATTTATAGTGCTCAATTAAAATACCTGATATCACCTTACCAGCCCCGAATACTTAACGCACTATCAACGACATTTATGACTACTAAACTGAGTCATAAATATTATTATCATTTACATGTAATATATTAAAATATATTACGTGATAATAATTGAGTCATTAACTCGACTCATAGTCACTCCCATAAATATTAATTTAACCTTGAATAATTTAACATTCGTCAATTAATATTTTTCATGTATTTACTAAAACTTGTAAATACATTTAATAAATAAATTCAATACTCATTATTCTAAATTCAAATAATATGAATTTATTTATTACATTGGTGATTTTTTAACATTGGAAAAATCCTGGACCCCTATGGCGGGGTCCACTATGTCCAAAACTCCTATTCAAATGAATATGTCAGATTTTTGAATACGCTAGTGTATGTGACCCTCTAGGCCCTTATCTCGACAGTAGTGAATAATATTCATAGATCAAGAGTGGGATCTACCAACCCATCATGGACCCTGAAGAGATAAGGATTGTCACAATAGTGACAACCAAACTACGAACACACACTGTGTAATATAATCTCTTTGTCAGTAATATCTCATAATGCAGGACGCACTCACATGTCATCGCCCTTTTTCTTGCTTTATTGTTTTTTGATTTAACTGGACAGATTTACCCTTGACTTCCATGGCCATGGTCTTATAAAGTTACTGCCATCCATATCAACATGGCATGAGATATATTACTTCTATAACCCCAAAGCGACAAATCCTTTCTTGAACATTCAACCAATGCCATGCCACCAACGATGCACTCGACACAAACTACCTCACCACAACTTCATTGCCATGGTTTTCGTCTTGCATCAAATTACGCAATCAAATGACATGCATTGGTAATGATCTCAATTCATGATACCATTACACATGATCGTAGATAGTAACATCCAATGACACTCGAAACATGTGGTGTTCCTATTGGAAGGTTAGTCCTCATGATCTCACTACTAGAGATCACCAAGTGCGAACTTCATGAGAAGAAGTCTCAATGCTTATGAGCCACCGTCACCTGATAGTCAAACATCTACTATGTCCAATCAGTAATATGTATCTATACTATAGAACATATATTTAAGATTAATGTCATAGTATCTAGAGGTTCTCATTATAGCCTAGGAACTGCTATAACATTTTGATACAGAAATTAATCTTTGGACATTACCATTTCAATAGTGGATGCAGAGAAGTTTACACTATAATGGTAAGATAACATCATGCATAGCTTATTGTATACATGATATGGTAATCAAAAGCACGGAATAGTTGGGTCTAGGGCACCCACTATTTCAATAGAAGAATCAGAATAGTGGATTCCAACACATATTTTTTTTTGATAATAGTGAATCAAATAAACAATTTTACCACATCTTATTTTTTTTATTTTTAAGGGCATACCATGAGTTAAGGAATTATTTAACCAATCTCATGGTTTTTCTTTCCATTTTCTACAATAATTGAAATAGATGATTATGACTTTACATTATGATAGATTATTTAAGACATAAGAATAATTTATTTTTATTAATTATCCCAATATTTTATCAAATTCCTCTAGCCTTCACCATTTAAATCAGAATGTCTATTTTCTAGGACATTTCAGTGGAAAAGATCCATATTCCCATTTTCATTACCCCAATAAGGGTTGGTCAAGCTACTTGAAGGTATTTAGGGAGGAAGGTCTTTGAAAACCAAGGGATTATAGTTCCTTTATGTATTTAGTGGAATCCACTATCCATAAATATTGACTTGGATTTCATAAAAATTTCCTCCAAGTTACATCAAGTCTAGCGAGGGATACTCCTCTTAATTTATAATCGCTAAGTCAACCCATAACATTCATATGAACTCCATGTTAAAATTAATTGTCCCCACGAGGGTTGGACAAATACTTAGTTTTAATGATTTAATTACTAATCAAGTAATAAAAGGCCAAGATTGAATTAATATTTAATTGAGGTATTTTAATTTATTATGTATTAATTTTTATTTTTAATACTTTACATGTATTATTAATATTAAGTGGATGTTAATTAATTAACCATATTGAATAAAAAATTTATACATAATTCATTTATTTAATTTCTATATTTTCAAATTAATTCATTTATTTATGTGATCATGGTCATGCATTCATGAAATAAATATTTACATATACTAAAATAAATGAATAATTAAATGAACTACTAATAAGATTTATCTAAGGATTGTTTTAATGAGTAGACATTAAATCAACCTTTTAACTAGTGGAAATAACTCATGTTTCTAGTACTGTTATGAGTTACATCATTCCACCTACCCACCTATGTAACACCTGAGTTGGAATCATTATAGTTATATCTTGAACCGTCTCCACATTCCTTGGAAAACTCCATATATCACATGTATTTATAACTCACACATAGGTGAGGGGAACCTATGGATTGGTTAAAGGGGATTACATAAATAAATATAGACACATAGGTCCTTCATAATAATAGAGGGAGGGATGAATTACAGTCCATCATTTTAATTTAATATTAAATAATTTCAAACCCATGAAATAAATTAAATAAATTAAATTGAAACACATAAAGAGGTCTTGTTCGAGATAATGATCATTCATACATGCAAAGAATACACAAAATTAACCATCTATCATTTATTTATTTATTTATTCTTTATAATCAAGATAAATATGATTGTATTAATTAAATTTCATCTTAAAGATAATCACATCATAATTGAGGGAATATATTATTTATGGAATTCTTGTAAAATAAACATCAGAACCAATAATGAAATATTTATTACAATATATTAATTGAGAATTTAAATTATTTAAAACCATTATTAAATTTTCAAACACAAAATTGTGTTCCAATCAATAAAATAAGGTTTTAATGCTGTAATTTTCAATTTTAAGTAATTTTAAATTATTTCATTTAATGGGAGACTACACAACATGTACAGATGCGAAACTTTCTACGTATCTCAATTTCTGTGTATGCAGGGTGATCTCTTGGTTTTGTGGTGTGTACCTTAGCCAAAATTTAAAATGTGTATAGACTATCTATACACCATGTGTTCTGCTTGCCGAGTGTCTAGGAGGCATGCCTGGGTCTTCAATGTGCATCTTGTTAGACTACATAGTGTGTACATGCTAGCTACACACTGTGTGATATTAATGTCATGTTCCTGATAAACCCACTGAAATCTCATCATGTTCTCATAAGAGAAACTACCCAACATGTACATACCAGCGAAATTTCATGTGTCTCTTTAATACATGTTTATGTTATCTCAACGAGTGGATCAGTGTGTTTTTTGGATGCAAGAATTGATGAACTACACGTTGGTCACAACACATACAGTTTATATATATATCATAAATTCTCAATGTTCTTAGTCTCATATGGTTTGAAAATTTATAATAACCATACAGATTGTAGGATTTACCCTGCTAACCCTTGAAGACTACATGATGTGTATTTCATATACACACTGTATAATCTGAAAACTGAGTGCCATGTTGTCCAGTCAACACACGGTGTACACCATGTGTAATAATTATGTGGCATGCCATGTATCCCATGACATGTCCATGTGTAGTGTACTAGGGTAAACGATGTGTACTTATGAGTTTACATAATGTAACTTTTTATTACTGATTTTTTGGTAGTTCTTGATAGAATCTCTAGTCATGATTATTTTTTTCTAAGACCATTATAAAAATAAAACACTTATCAAACATGATGAATTTGCTGAATAATTTTAATTCAAATCATATTATAGAATTTATAGTATGAAATGAAAATCTTAACACAATTGTCCATAGATCAAAAATCAAAAATCAAATTATAAATATGAATATGTCCCCTCTGATACCACATGCTGATTCTAGGTATATTAGAAGCATATATAAGTGGGTGATATATTAAAATTTATTTTAATGCCTCAATTCTCGAAATCACAAGTAAGGATCTTGTACATCAAATTTATAATTAGTTTTTTTAGATTTTAATTTCGATGTCAATCATCTAAAGAAACTCTTTTGGATTTACTTCATTGAACTTGTAATGGTCCAAGGATAGCATCCATCAAGAGGTAATCCACACATGCTACTTTGATCTTTGAAAAATGCTAAACGATATTTGGGTTCTAGCACAGGGAATCAAATGTCATAAATTGTTTGTTCTTGATCACTTATTCTTTTATTTTTACGGAAAACATAATTCATTAATGAAGAATATCAGTAGAAGTACAAGTGAAAATCCATGAAGGGAAATTGTCCAACCAGAGCTGGATGGAGTCAAAAGGGCCTGAGGCCACAAGCTGATGTGCCGCATTGTTTCCATCCCTTTTGGAAAAGGAGAAGCTTCATAAAGAGAAGCATTGTTATAATGAAAGAATTCTCTTGATGATGATGCCAAAGGACTGGAGTCCACCATTGTTGTGGTTAATAGAATCAATAATGGTAAGGCAGTCAGACTCAATAATAATATCACTCCATCCACAGTCCAAGGCAACCAACATACCGACAAGGATGGCCATGGCCTCAGTAACTTCCGGTTCCCAGAAATCCTGGTGTGGTTCATATTTTTCAACCAAGATTTTCCCCAGATGATTAAGGACCAGGAGGCCTAGGACAATAAGCCCAACCTTTTAAAGAGACGCGTCCATGTTAATCTTAAGAATCCCTTCCATTGGGGGGTTCCAATGAGAGGGAAAGGAGAGGGTAACACCTGGCATAAAATGTCCATTGTGGTCTTTCCATCCCTTAATCCAAGAAGTGGCCCATTAAATCCAGAAATCGGGGGGTTTGTGAACTTGATGAAAAAATGTATCATAATGCCGGACCCAAATAATCCAGGACAGAGTGAAAAGAGAACCTGAAAGAGCCGATGAGAGAGAGGAGCACCAGCATGTCCGAAGATCGGGAAGGTCAGAGGCCAGAGCCAGAGAAGCGGCCGAAGACAGGTCCCATTTATTCCAAATTTTCAGAGCTCCCAGGCAGTGAATGATGGCGTGCAAAGAATTTTCAGGGATATTCGGGCAGAAAGGGAAAAATGAAGAGCTGGCCATATGATGGTAAGTGAGAAGGCTCATGGTTGGGAGAGTACCCATGAAAAACTACCAACAAAATTGGTGAATTTTAGGGGGCACATTGAGTGTCCAAATCGACTTCCAAGGCCCCTCATCCTGGACACCTGAGTGGTTTCCATGAGCCAATCTGTAGCTGGAATGCACCGTGTAATCACCCAAGATGTCATTGATCCAGAAAAGTCGGAACTGTGGTGTCCTCGAATAGAGACTGAACAACCTCATTAATAAACCCACATCCAATCACATTCTCTCTAAGATTGGAGCCATGGAAAGAGAGCTGGACATGGACCTACGTGTCAAGGAAAGTTTCTAGGCTATGCGGGGGCGGGATATCTATATTAAATAAGGGGATGCTAATACCAGGTTTTTTCACCAGAAATCGTTAGCCAGGCATCAGAAAAACTCTATTACTTGCATCTTACAACCCGATAGAAGAATTTTTTTTGATACCAATGGTATCCATGAGGCCTTGACTCACTATTTTCAGAACATATTCACTGCAGGATCCCCTTTCATGTCCGCCGAGGTGGAAGATTGTATCAAACCTATGATCACCGATGAGATCAATAGGCAGCTCACCAAAGACGTGAAGGATAACGAGATACACATGGCCCTGAAACATCTTCATCCCTCTAAGGCCCTGGGACCGAATGGGTTCCATGCCCTATTTTTTAAACAATACTGGAATATTACTGGTCCCGACATCTACAACATGATAAAAAGTATCTGGGTTGGGAATTCTAGCATTGCTACTATCAATGAAACTGTCCTTGTCCTCATCCCCAAAATAAAGAAACCTCTGATGATCCTGGAATTTCGACCTATCAGCCTTTGCAATGTCTTTTACAAGATCTTTTCAATGATCCTTGTCAATCGGTTGTGACCTTGGCTACCTGATATTATCTCTGAAAATAAGAGCGCCTTCATGGCCAAGAGAATGATCACTGATAATGAAATTGTGGCCCATGAAGTGTTCCATTCTATTAATTCACACTCCACCGTGAAAAGAAAAACCATGGCCTGGAAACTGGATATGACCAAGGCCTACGATAGAGTGGAATGAAACTTCCTTCATGTCGTTATGCTGAAAATGGTATTTTGCGCTAAATGGACAGATATAGTCATGGATTGTATCTCGACCGTCTCCTTCAAAATCAAGTTCAATGGGGAGTTTACCGGAGGATTCTCCCCATCCTAAGGCCTTTTACAAGGAGATCCCCTCTCCCCTTTTCTCTTCATTCAGGTGGCTGACGTGTTTTCTAATCTTATCTCTAGGGATGAATCCTCTAATTACATTCATGGGGTAAAGGTCTGTCGTGTTATCCCACCAGTGTCGCATCTTTTCTTCGTTGACGACTGCCACCTTTTTTCTAGAGCAACAATTAATGAATGCCAGGTGATCAGTCAAGCGATCCATCAGTATGAAAGGGCATCTGGCCAGTTAATCAATCATGGAAAATCTGAAATTTCTTTCAGTGCAGGGGTGCCTCCTTCTAAGTGGGATGATATATGCACATTTACTAGTATCCATATGGTTATGAAACATCAGAAGTATCTTAGGCTTCCCACGGTGATTGGTCGATCCAAAAAAGAAATCTTCGCATCTCTCGTGGACAGGATCGAGAAAAACATTATTGGCTGGTCCCTAAAAGGAATTTCTAAAGCTGGAAAGGTGACCCTCATCAAAGCTATCATTCAATCCATTCCTAGATAATTTATGTCCCTATTTAAGCTCCCAAATTTCATCATCGACCAGATCCACACACGCACTGCCAATTTCTGGTGGGGGAAGAATGATGGAAGGAATCGGCCCCACTGGATGGCCTGGGAGAAACTCTTCAAACCCAAATCAGAGGGAGGGATGAGATTCCAGAATCTTCTTCTCTTCAATGATGCACTGTTTGCCAAGCAAGGATGGCACCTTGTTAACCGTCCATCATCTCTATGTGTACAGGTTCTCTGAGCTAAGTACTTTCCCCACACAGACTTCCTTGCTTCCTCTCTTGGACCTCGGTCCAGCTTCCTCTGGAGAAGCATTTGGGGGGCTAAATAGCTTCTAGAAAAAGGACTAGGCTAGAGGATTGGGACTGGATCATCGGTCAATATCTAGAATGATCCCTGGCTCATCTATAAGGAAGGTTTGAGGGATTCATCCCCCGTCCAACCAGGTCTTGAAGACGCCACTGTCAGCTGCCTCCTTTCCGACCAGGGACAGGGGTGGTGTTTGGAAAAGATCACTTGTTCTTTAGTCTTGAATAAATCACGCTAGTGTTTCTCATTATTCATAGGGAGAGAGATATAGGATTAAAAAGTGAATTTGTTATGTGAAACAATTTTCCATTTTTGATTCCCTACATAATCTCCATAAAAATATATTTATAAGTGCAGTGTTTATGTTATAATATATTTTTATTGCATGTCGTCCCATAAAAAAATATTAATACCTTTAACAAAAACCCCATTCTACCTAGTAATAATGACATTATTATTTTTCTCTGTACACCAAGAATCACTAATTATAAATATTATTTATCAGTTTGCGAATAATTATTTATCACCAGACCCGATCATGGTCCATTCAAAATCCTCAACATTTTATTAAATAACTATATAAAATTATTTTATTATCTTAAATAAATATTTTATTCAAAAAATATTTATTTTTTAAATATTCAATAAAATAAATAAATATATATTTTATTCATATTCTTATGAATAAATATTTATTTAATTCACACAATAAATAGAAACTAAATAATATTATTCTTTGGTCTTGAAAATAATTTTTATTCCATTAATTAAATTAGAATAGAATTCAATCTAGTCTGACAGAAACACTTATTGTTTCACTCTCTATGATTCATTCTCATTGGAATTAGGTGGCTATGACTAAAGTCTAATATTACTATTGAGTAATGGGTTAAGTAACCCAAGATAAATAACTTAATACCACAAATATGAAAACTAAACATGAATGATCACAGTGTAATATAATCCCCTTTTCACAATTTCTCTTCAAGAAGGTTTCATATATGTGTCATAAACCTATGTTTCCAATACATATTTCTTTGAATACCAAAAATAAACATCATTACAATGTGGACATGGAATTTAATGTGACTATTCCAATCAATGGGGTGATATATCAACTTCCATAAAGATAAAATATAAAATTTCTTCCTCAAATTTTTAATATAGATGCAACTAACATACCCTACTTCCCACCAACATTTTGTGTGAAATTTTCAACTAGTAAATATAAGTTAAAGAGTCATGATATTCACAAATCATAATCTTATAGTCCAAGAAACATTACACATGCTCACAGATTGGAATATCTGATGACAAAATAATATGTAGAATTCCTACCGGTGGGTCTGTTCTCATAATCTCTTGTATTGGAGAATAAAAAATGTGAAATTAATGAGAATAAGCCTCATCCACTTATTATTACTCACACATAATAGTATATGTAATATGTTCCCTATCATAGCATGTTATTAGAACATAAAACTATATTTAAGAGATATCTTCATAGAATCTAAAGGTTCTCATCATAGCGGGTAACTGTAATGACCTTGTCAATACAATAGATACTCTAAGACATTATCACATCAATTTTATGTAGAAGAACAATAAATATGTGATAATTTATTTAAATTAATATTAAATTCTTTGAATATATAAGTATTCTAATGTATTAGGTAGTTGGTTTTAGGGAACTGACTCCAAAAGTTAAGACATGAGATCTAAGGAACGAGATGAGCTATTGTTTCTTAAAAAACATTAGAAGACTGTAAAAAGGTAATACAATGGTCATTATAACAATGTATCCTTTTTTGGTCTTTATATTTTTTATGTACTATATATGATTAAACACTTATGTGGTCACTTTTATGATATATGACGACATAACATTATGGGCCCACTACATTACTACATGTTAGTTATTTATACATCACAATATTACTTTAACTATAATTCCATATTATATTATGATATTATTATTTGTAATTTGTTTGATTGTTATTTATCAATTATTTTATTCTATGATATAATGGTTATAATTTCCTCTCTAATTATCATCATCCCCTCACTATAAGTTAATAAACTCTAGAATATGGGGAAGAATTATTGATGTTTTTGATTAATTGGCATGGTCTATACTGACAGTGACCATGTTGGGGACATTATAATCATCAATAGGGTGAATGGATTTATTGAGAGGAAAAATTTAAATCCAAATTTATAATCCAACTTGGTTGTACAAAACTAGGTAATGATACCATATGCCATGTAATGGTTTGGGTTGGTTAAGAATGATATGAATATCGTAACTCTTAAATATTTGGTTTTCTTGATTTTTATTGATTTTTTCCTTCCAAATATTCAGCTTAACCAAAAATAAGAAGTGGATAATAAACTAAAATGTGGTTTCCTAAAATCCTCTTTAAAAAAAGAAGATAAAACCAAGAGGGTTTCCCCTTAAACCACATCATTTTGTTACTAAGATAATGAACCAAAAAGTGGTTTCTCTCAATTTTGGATATAAACCTTGAATAATTAGAATACTAATGCATGAAATGAGAAATTACTTATTTTTCAAAAATAATGTCATGATAAAAAACCATAATATATTTTTCTTCTAATAATAGAAAATATCACCATTAATCATATTCCAAAAACAAAACCTATAACCATGATGTGGCCATCAAATTGTGATGAAAATAGTAATGCCATGATGTAGAGATCACATGATGGATTCTATAAGAACCTAAATCTCAAATTTCCTTCCATAAATCCCATATAAACCTAATAAATCCTTATCTAACACCTAAAAACTCACAGTATAGAGGACTAAATATTTTATAGTATCTTAATTGGATACCTATCATATAATTATTATCCTCTAGGGTTTGACAAAACATAAAATAATAGAACATTACTTGAAACATATCCACCATTAAATATACATCATAAATAATACACTATCATTTGATAATTCAAAAGTCCCATTTTAATACCAACATGTAAAACTTAAGGACATCACATCACATACATATCAAAACATAACTTCCTTAAGAATTGAAAAACCAATTTACTTTTAATATTATCTTAGATAAGTTGATGTTAGGCTCAATCCATTTTAAACCAGTTTATGGATAAGTTATAGGCATACCAGTAAGAGTAAATATGGTACTCTATCTTCTAATACTAGATGAAAATGGCAGTGTTTAGTGACCAATGTTTAGATATCTGCATGTAATTTTACCAAAATAAATAGACCACATGATGGTAGATAGATGTTGGGAATCTAATGTTATCCATGATGAGTCAAATGGGGGTTGTGTAGAGGCGCAAATGAATTTTGTGAATATAACTTTATAAATATATATGATTCATTCTACATGATTATCATAGAAGTTTTTAAAAAAAATTATATTTAAGTGAATCATTCACAAACATAAGAGTACACTTTTGAGTGTTTTTAAAGTTGACACATTATATAGGAAGATGAAGTTGAGGTGGTGGGATTCTTTAGCTGAGAATATATTTACTATTAGATATCAGATTCATGTGAAAATATCCCCGTAATGATATGAATGTGGTTAAAACTATATATAATGGTTAAACACTACAATATAATTATCGTGAAATCACTTTTCAAGGGAAAATTATTATTTAATCATATCTTTTTTCCTTTAATAAAATATATTGTAGTGTTACCCCAATGGATTATGGATCACTTCTGAGCCACATAAAAAGTTATGTTGTTTATTTTCAATCATTTATTTTAATTGTTAAATTTTAGAAATTATTTTTTGGGTTATCAATAGGCAATAATTTTAGTGTAGTGACTTAGGTATAGTTGTCCTATTTGTTTTTTCACATTGAGTATGAGAGTTAATTACAAAACTGTTTTCCACATTTTATGTTCTTGATGAATAACTTCTAAGAGCTCTGAAGTTGCATCAGACCCAACAAGTGGGTTTAAAGATTCAATTATAGATGTTTAGATGATCAAAACCTAGATAAGATGATTCAAAGATTGTCTTAGTAGTATAATTCTAAAATTTTCCTTGTTGAATTTTTTATAGGAAACTCTTGATCCCTCTTATGTGTTTCATAATTTTTGGGGAGTTCTTTTATTCTATAAGACATAGCATTAGGTGAGGGTAAGGACTACATAAATAACTTTCAGAGGAAGGAATTCTAATTATGAAAGATATAGATAGAGTATTGTATACAATATAAGTTTATTGATCTTTTGTTCATGGTTACCATGTTGTATGTGATGGAGAAAGAATAATAGGAGAGGCTGGATAATAATGAACTCGGTATGATCTAGTATTCACTAGCCTACAATGTGGATTATAATATCTAAGATATGAAGACTAAATTAAAACATATAAATAATCTCACTAATATATATGAGAATATAAAAATAATGAATAATTTTATCCTCTTGTAGAGGTTGTTTGGTATGAGAATGTTAGAAGGTTATCCAATGATAGATCACATAAAAGACCTCAAAACCATTTAGAGTTAGTTGGAATCGGTGAAGTTAAAATTTTGATATTTTGATTGGGTTCTTATTTTTGTTCTATCACTCCTGGATTCTTAAGATGAGATGGTTACCATGGTGAGAAACTATAGAATCAATATAAACTTGGGTTTCATGGATTTTAGAGACCCAATCATGGATGATGTGATTTATCATATATACATTAATCCATTTTATAGAAAACATATAGTGTGGATGTAAGGGAATGTTATGTAGCATAAAAATTTGACTATAAGGGGAAATAAAAGATAATATATAAAAATAGTATATTAGAATAAGGCAATCCCTTATGTTGGAATTATGGGAATATAGTTCACCTGATGAATTATAATTTTGGTATAAGTGTCAAAATAATAAGATATGATAAATAAAGTGGACCTAGAAATCATGTATCAGAATTATGGGTGGTGTTTTTCTTAGTTCCACTAGTTCACACAGGTATTGGGTGAGAGAATATAGATCATATTTCCCTCAACATCTAAGATAGGGAGTTTGGAGAATTATATTTCTAGATGATTTGGTAGGGTGTATCTTGGAGATGATAAGGATATCAAGAATATTTTAAATTGTGATGTATCTATCAAGAAAAGTAACTAAATCTTACTAGATCTTCATATATTGTGGAACATACTAGTGTAAATTAAAAACATAATTTCCATTTGATAACTTAATAATGTGGGTTTTTATTGATTTTTTTTGATAAAGTGTCCAGGATACCAAACCACTCCATGGTAAAGTAAAAGTATGGAAGGATATAACTTTATACCTAATTAGAGTACCAAAATATGTAATGCATGATAGACAGATAACTTTCAAAAAAGTTATGACGTAACCGTTTGGTTTAATTAGGCATGAAAGGGATTAAAATACTATAAAATAAGTGAATTTTTATAATTATAAGAATAGAGTATGAAATATTTCATGATTAATTCCTTGATAATAAATAGAGGGTTTTTTAAATAGAAGATAATACACCAAATAAAAAAATGTTTTAATTTTCTTATATAGATGTATAAGGGTTAGATCTAGATCATTCTAATAAAGTCTCATTATATAATTTTACATTTATCGATTATAAAATATAAAAGGTTTCAGTTATATTTATAAAGATCAAGTATTGGGTATTTATAACCTTTATTCAATAGAGATCCATAGTGAAAAAAGTGAAAAAATTCAATCTAAATTGGTAAAGGTCTAATAATGGTGGGTAGTACTAAAGAAGGGAGTTTTATAGGTTGTTTTGGTGAAAGGGTATTTGGTTTAAGGACTGTGCCGGGTACTCTAAAGCATAAAAAATTGTGGAGAGGATATATTAGAAGTTAGTTGAGAATGAAATGAGGGTCAAAATTCATATGAGTTTTCTAAAGTTTTTTTAGGCAGAAGCCCTTAATCGTGGGGCTTAATTTGATAAATTTGAGTATATCATCTCTATTAGGGAAGGAAATTTCAGAATTATATTGTTCCAAGAGAAATATTGAAATCATGAATATCAAATTCATTGGTTTACTCATCTATTCACATGATGATGCTAAGGAAATGGTCGAGATGACAACTAAGTTCAGAGCATGTTACTTTATAAGATATGGAAATAATGAGTTTTGTTTTTGGATTTGGGTTAATAAACATCAGAAGGATACCATTAGTCTAAATATTATCTTCAACGAGGATATCTTATGGAAATATTGGGACAAAGTGTAAAATGCTAATGAGATCAAATTATCATTAAAAGATAAGATTTGACTGAATGGATGTATAATTTTTTGAATGTTCTAGAGAATATATGGAGTTTTGTAGTATCAAAATCACCAGAATATATAGAGTATGTTCTATAAGTATTTCACATTTTGATGGTGTTTCTCATTTTGGAATCACTAGCGAGCTTAAGGGCTATGAAAGATCATGGGAGATCACTATAAGGTAAAATTACAAAAGTAGTAGTTTTAGAGTATCTGATACATAAAGGGAGTTTTTAGGTCTTCCAGAGTTAATATACAAGTACATTGTAATTAAATTTATCTACATTACTTAATTCTCATTAAATATGGAGAACCTGATATATTATAACTTGTTATAAATATGAAGGACTCTAATTATTGTAGTTAGCCATGACCAATGAGGATGATTCTATATATGTTTCTAGAAAAACTAAGTTATTGGAAAGGCCTTTTAGAAAGAAAATTCTTCAAAATACTGGAGTGATCAATTGATAGAAGGAAAAGATGATAAATGGAGGTATATGGAATGGTAATTTTTAAAGTATTTTAAAAAAATAGAAGGTGTTTATTTTTCAAATATTTTTTCTATGTTTGTTAAACAAATAACTATTCATATTGTTCTCAATATAGTTACAATGGAAGGAACTCATCTTGAGTAGTTGGATATGAATACTTATTTTCTTAATGGGGAATTAGATTACTAAATTTATATGTAATAAATTGAACATTTCATGGAGAAATTAAACTTAAAGGTTGTATGTAATCTAAAATAAAGCCTTTATAAAATTACGTAATCCCTAATGAAGTGGAAACCATATTTTCCATTCCTTAATGAATAATTTTTTTCTTAAGAAAATCATATTATTTTTGTTACTAGAAGGTGTATGATTATGGAAACATCATCATTCGACTTCTCTATCATAGTGATTGCTTATTGTGGATTCAATAAAGTATATGATCAATGACAAGAATAGTGTATTGTCTAGAAATTTGGAGATGAATGTTCTTTGTTTAGTTAAATTGATATTAGAGAAATAAATTTTAAGGGACCAAAATTTAGAATCATTATTCATATGTCAGTATGACTACCTCTAGAAGGTAGTAGAATACTTTAGAATGAGTGAGGAAAATATAGTCACCACACCATATGTTGAAAATTTCAAATTGATAAAAGACAAGGCCATGCGAATAAAATATAATCTTGAGTACATGGAAAAGGTTCTTTGTGAATAAAAGATAAAAACACGATATATTCCATGGTTTACACATGAATATATATTTTAAAATTAGTGGGATTAGTTAGTTGATTCATTTTAAATGCTAGAAGAGAATATTAGGAAGTGGTTAAGTGCATTATTCAGTATTTGAAGTGTTCTTGAAGTTGAAAAGGAGTTGATTTTTAAGGTATTGTTTAAGGATCTCATAGTAAAGTAATAAGTTTATACACTCTTTTTCTATTTATATAGTGTAATTCACTTGGTTGATAATAAATTTTTTTATCCCATAACAAAGTACATTCATTTGAAGTATCAATTTATCCAAAAGTTTTTAGGAAAAAAATTGTTGGGTCTATGAATAATTCAAAGGTTTCAAAATATAAAAGATATTACAATGAAGGTTATATTACATGATGTGCTAAGGTGATGTTGCACCTCAGTTGGGAAGGGATAACTAGAGGCATGGTCAGTTAACCATGTAACATTAATAAAATTAATGGAATGAAGATAGACTATAGATATTAATAGAGGACTTATTGGTGAAGTCTAGAAAATAATTATGATTTGTTATATTATTAGGATCAAGATGTTTAGAAACCATTTTTTAGATAACTTGTGGATCTACTAAAAAGAGTGAATCCATATTCAAAATTTTATATTGGATGGAGATGAAAGAGAGACACAACCAATGTTTTGATTTCCAAAAGTAGGATGACTAGAATTATTAGAACGAATTATAGAATTCAGATGATGGTAAATAAGAAGCTACCACAGACAAGTCCAATGGATGTAGTATAGTGGTGTGAAAGAATTGAGTGAAATACACTCTTAGAATACTTAAGTGTATGTAAATAATTCCCCTATATATATTTTTAAAGTGATATATAAGAGTAACTTTCAAAAATGTAAGAGTAATCATGTGAGAGTTTATAAGTGGGAATAGTATTCCAGAAGACGGAGTTTAGCTGGTGAGAATATTTGATTAAGTAGAGAATTACCTTTAGAAATTATTTCTACACGGACATCTTACCTTTAAGATCATAAAGTGGTAATGAATAGCTATACCTACTGGACTCTATTATATAACTAGCGTGAAATCATTTGTTTAAGGGTAACATGTATTATAATCATACTGTGAACCTTTAATTAAATGGTTTTCTATGTTCCTACCATGGATTAAGAGTCATGTTTGAACCATGTAAAAACTAATATTGTTTTTTAAATTATTTCATTTAATCACTATCTTTTAAAAATTATTTTCCCAATTGTTAGGAGGTTAAAATTCTAGTCTGGTGACTTAGGTGAGGTGGTTTTTTATGTTTTTTTGTATTAAGTATGTAGGTTCATTCAGATACATTTTTCATCTTTATTAGTTTTAGAGGTGTGACCTCAAGAGTATATAACTCACATAAAAACCCACAGTTGACACAATATCCAAAATATAAAATACTTAATTAATTTATAAATTGATATTCAAAATATGTCATGTAGGGAAATATTATTACAAATTAAAATTTGAATTTAAAAATAATTATATTGAAATTTATGAATGTAATGAGTGTAATGAATAATATATGGGGATGACACCTCACTTGCCTAGATGCTCCCGAACTCTCGGCTTGTCTCATGGGGTTTTATATTTCCTCAATGATGATGGTTCCTCTGTACCACTCCTATCAAGTTCTTCTTCTATCTTTCTCAAGCTAGGATGTGATCTCTCTTGGATTTTCTTTATCTACTACTCGACTCTCCCTACTCTCTGATGGCACCCTATTTTTATCACTGTCTGTCTCTTTTCACTTTGTTATTTCATTCATTAGATCCTCTCCATTCCAGATTTAGAGCATGAGATATGGTCAGGGTTTGGGAAAGATATGTGTAAGAATAAAGATTTCTAGGTGTTACTCGAGTTGGTTATTCTTCCTAGGGTTTGAATCCCAAGATCCATTTTGGGTTTTTTTCTTCTTTAATTTGTTCTTGTTCAGGTTTTTTACTGGTTACAGATCTCATTCTAGGTTTGTTTTAAGGTTTCAATATTTTTTTCTTCTTCCTTGTTACATGGTGTATATGGGTTCCAATTTTGTTTCTGTTGAGTGGCTGGTGATGTTGGTCTCATCAGTGTTTTATGACGGTCATGTGATTGGGTGGTTTTTGGTGGTGCAGATTTTGTGGAATTTATGCAGAATGTTTTGAGATTTTTTTGGTTTCATTCTTCTTTAAGGAGAAGGTGTTGACTATCTATGGGGTCTTAAGATGCTCAAATCTACCCTGGCCCTAAGTCCCATCTCTGCTCCCCAGGTCGGCCAGGTGCGATGGTTATTCGGGGATTTGGGAAGTGATGTTCTGGTGGCCAACAACTTTCCAGGAGATGAGTTCTTTGTTTAGATGTTCGGTGCGATGGAGTATGGTGATTCTGATAATGAATTACAGGTTTTTGATTCTGATGGTTGGCAATGACATGTTCATGGAAGGATGACTATGAGGTTGAACATGATGTTCTGCGGATATGGAGCATCATCATTTTAATTTAAAGGTGGGTTTCTCTGGTGTATTAGAGTAGTGATAGATGGAATTGATGATGGTGGGTTAGGTCAGCCATGTTACCATGCACAATTCATGATGATGGAAAGAGTCATTTTGGGTGACACATTCCTCGTGGGTTGATCCCCCATCAATTTTTTTGTTTGATGTGTTTTGAAATTTGAATTTTCTATATGTGTTGTAATGTTTTGTAGTCCCATATAATGTTTTGAGTTTTATGTTTCAGTTACCACTCAACCAAAAATCTATCATTTTGAAAATACAAAAAAGATAATTTTAGAGGCCTAATACATGATTATATTAGATAAAAAATTTATTAAAATTTTCATCATATAATATAATAAGTTTGATTGTATTATCGTAGTATAATACACAAAAATAGAAAATTATGTTCACTATAAAACATAACTTTTCTTCTAGACAAAAAATAAAATAGGGTATCACTATAATCTTGAACACCATAATATCATATGTTAAAAAGAATTAAAAATATATATGATACATTTATATTATTAAATAACATTATAAAAGGAATAAATATGGTATATAAAATAATGTGAAGATATTAATGATTTTAGATGTTATAATGATGTATATATAAAATGGGTAGTATGACCATTTTAAGGGTATATTGAACATTTTGAATAATAACTTCCCAATATAACCATTGTAATTATAATGTAACTATTATACAAATAAGTGTCCAATAAAATATTTAAAACCATTTGAAAATAATATAATTAATAATTATCAATCATTTATATTGATCAATGAATAATACTGAAATCACGCACATATATAACAAAATAAACAATATCTAGTAAAAAATAGTTTTTAGATTTTTTACACCAAACATATTACTATGAAATACCACATGAGTTTTATTTAATAAATAAATTTCTTTTATATAGAAAATAATTTTTATAAAAATGGATTTAATTTTAGAATCATCTTGTTGAAATTATCGAATGGTAAATCATCATCTAAATACATGTTAATTTAATAGAATAATGTTTTATATGGTATTAAAATCAATTTTAAAATATATAACTGACTTTCCTTTCTCAAATATGGGAAAAAATATTTTTAAAATTAATCCATTTTGAATAATAGTATTCTCCATGGAAAAAGTAATTTTAAAAAATGGATTTTGGTTCTCAAATGAATAAAGGTCAAAAACCATACTATAAATTAAAAAAAAATATTTAAAGTAATGGTTAATCTAATAGTTTTATATTTTTTAGAATCCTAATATCTAAATCTCAAGACCCAAAATTAATAAACAATTATCCCATATTTGGTATAAATACCCATCATCCTCCCAATATTTTCACTTCAAAATCGTTGTGTGTAGTTATCCTCTAAATTTATCTCTCAAGAGTCCTTCCAAGGCGTTCTTACGATTTTAATGTGTTCTTTATCAAGAATCATGAAGCTACATTGAATGACAAGTTTTCAAAATATCATTTCTTCATTTCTAATTTTTAATTTTTTTAATTCCTTTAAAATTTTATAGCCAATGTTATTATTTTACATTATTATATATCCATTATTTTATTTTTAATGAGAGAAAAACATAAATTCTCTTTATTCTTTCTCTATAAGCTGTTATTAAACTTAAAAATTCTTATAGCCATTGACTCTGTTATCCAAATATATACATATACAATTCATTTTCAGTATTATGGGTGTATTAATTCATTGAAGTGGGATTTTTCTATGTAAATATGTAGAAGATATATTTTATGAGGCTTATATCAAGTCCAAAATAAATTAAAGTATATTTTGGAAGAATTTAAACTTTTCTATTAATATATATTGATATAGATGTCTTTTCTTAATGAAATTTTATATCCCTAATACGTAATCAAATATTTGGGACAGGTAATCCAATTTTTTTCAAGGGTATTTTTCTATCATTGTATCATCTTGCTACCCTTGAAAACTATTTTACTTAATGACTAATTATTATTGATATCCTTATTCCATGGTAGTACCCTACACTATTACATCATTATCATTACTCTAATCAGGGTACCTTCTATTGTATTGTGAATTACTATAGTTTCTTTTTTTATTTTTTTATTAACCTAGAAATACATATTATTTCCTTGAATTGGGAAATATTGATATTTTATATATATAATATTTTGATATGAATAAATATTGATTACATATCCTATATTATATTCAAGGTTACTTAGGGAAAATTATGACATGTACTAATTATCTTTTTTATTTATATGATAGATGCATTGAACTCATTATATGATGGGTGGGGCCTAAAATTATATAGCCACTTGATACATTGGTAGGTGTCATGGGGAAAAATAGCTCCAGTATTTGGTATATTCACACCAATGTATTTATGATATAATGAATAAGGCCTTAATTTCATGGATATAAAGATTGAGATTATGCATTATATCACTCTGAGATTTTTTATTACTATCCATGTTATTATTTATTTCAATTTTAATATTATTCATGGATATATTATGATCATGTTATCAATTATATGGAATTATTTGACTAGTTATTCTAGCTATATTATGTATGCATCTTTATTCATGACATCTTCTATTATACGGTACTCCTTAAGGAGTGTTTACTCATACCCCTTTGTATTTTTTCCCATTTCCCTTGGAAGGGATAAAGATTACTATATAGGACTTGATCAGAATAAATGAGAAATAATAATTTATGATGTATTATAAGGAAGTAATTTACGTTTTAACTATAATGTAATATTCATGTATGTATCTTGTTTTGTCATACTACTAAACCATTGGATCCTATATAATGTAATTCATGAATTCTATATCGGGGTAATAATATAACCACAAACTCTGTGTTACTAGATTTGAGTTATTTACATTTTTATCAGATAATTTTTATTTTAAAATTTTGGAACTATATTTAGTAGAACATAATTAGATAATAAAACCCTTTGCAAAAACCTTAAGTTCTTATGAATATTTTTCTGGAATGGATAAAAAAATTATCTACAATTTTGATAAATTCATAATAATTATATACAATGATTAAAAATTAATAGTTATATTCATAATGTAATTAACTATATGACATTTTTTAGAAATGATGCCTAATGGAAGGAATGGTAATTGTGTCCACACTTGTAATTAATTAAAGGATTTAACTCATGATAAAGTCAATAAAATTAATGTTCGATCTCAATACATCTCTACAATAGTAGAGAAATTGAAACTATTTTCGATAAATAACTTTTTTGATATAGAATGAAATGTTTCCTATCAAAAATTTGTAGTAATGTTGCACTATTTTAGGATCCAACAACCTCCTTATTTAAATGGAACCACTAATCCATTAATGGAAGATAATTGAATCAATTAATTAGAGAAGAGATTCCTCACATTGAGATGTAGTGAAATGGGAGAAGGTTACCATTATTTTGTATCATATAAGTGGATATTTTTATCCATGGTGTAATTTGATTCAAATCATAGGGGGGTAAGAGATATAAATTTGGGAGTGAAATTATTTTAAAGAGATAATCCTTGAGAAAAATTTTATCTGAGAGAAAAGAGCTAAGATGGAAAGGAAACATGGATTTAACACAAAATAATGAGAATGTTGTTATTGATTATGAACCTAGCATTAATTGATAAAATTACATTCAATAGATATGTATAATACCTTGAGTGTAATGTTGATCACTTCTTTGATGGGTTAATGAAATTTTTTAAAAGGAAACTAGTCCCTTAAGCATGATAATATTATTAATAGATAATGAAAACTACCATCAAGATAGAAAATAAGTTTTTAATGTATTATATTTTTAAAGGAAAAGAATAGAATAAGAAGTAACATGTAGAGAGGAATATAAAATAGCATAATAATGTAAGGTTAAAATATAAAAACATGTAATAATTATGGAAATATAGATTACAACATTCTTTAAGGGGTTTAGAGTTTTAATTAAGTACAAAGATAAAGGCCATCAAGTTCATGAGTGTAGGGGAAAGAGAGATTCTAGTAATGTCTATTTATTTAATTTCATGGATATAGATAACTAATCTAAAAAATTCCCCAACAGTTAATAGAATATTACACATAATATTCCAGTGAAGTAAGGACAGATTCATGTTATCACAAAACTTTAAGTGGAGGTCCCAAACGAATATAATTGATTGTAATTTGATAATAAAATTCAAGTTTTATAATATATTATTTAATTATGGATCCCCACACTTATTTATATATTACGTGTCTTCTAAGAATGTGGAATCATCCTGTGATGCATTGTTTTAGGATATTTTAGGTAAAAATCATAGTAAAAACTTATTATAATGAAAACAAATAAGGTTATATATGTTAAAATTAATGGAGGTTTTATAGTTTCAAACCATGTTGTTATATTGATGGTTTGCATTGAAAGAATTTTTTGGTTGGGTTGGATATCAAATTATAGTAAAAGAATTCAACACTGACAGAAGAAAATTATAAAAAATATATTGAGAATACAATCCCATGTTTCCAGAGGATATATTTCATTAAATGGGTATTTTATATAACCACCTTCAGTGGTCCATATTAACAAAATTATTATAGAAATTAAATCAACAAATGAGATAGATATTATAAAAATAGAGGATATATATTTTGTGAAAAATTATATTTATGTATTTCCTAAGGTAAGACAAAGTAATCATCTAGATCATGAAGTTTAAGTCTCAATTGACCTTATCCTTGATGAAAATTCCATATACAAGCCTCTATAGAGAATGGTTCTAGTAGAATTTTTGGAATTGAAGAATCAAATACATGATTTGTGAGATAAGGGTGTTATAAAACCTAATATTTCACCTCATTGAGCACCTATATTATTTTTGAAGAAGAGTTATGGGTCTATGAAGTTATAAATTAACTATATGGAAATTGATTCCATTACAATTAAAAATACACAGCCTTTAACTTACATAAAATTATTTTCTTGATCAACTTCAAGGGGTTCAATACTTATAAAATATTGATCTTAATTATAGATATCATCAAATAAAATTCAATTAAAATGATATTTTTAAAATTATTTTTCACATGATGTATGAGAATTATGTGTTCACAATAATGGATTTTGGAATAATTTTTTCCCTCAACATTTATGAATCCAATGAATATATTATTTAAGGATTTACATGATAAATGTGTAATGGTATTTACTTATGATATCATGATATTATTTAAGAGATATAAATAACATGAGAACATTTTATGAATTGTTTTAGAGACTCATAGAGAAATTTTATTATATAGGAAATTTAGTAAGTGTGAATTTTTTCATCCGTAAGTTTATTTTATGGGCTATATTATTTCCAAGGATGGAATATCCGTTTACCCTATATTAAAAAAGTGGTTAAATAACGAACCTAGTCTAAAGAGGGAATTTTTAGATTAATATCATAGATAAAACTTATATATAAACTAGGGTATCCCAAAAATGTATAAATATTTAACACATAATTATTTATGGGATAAAATGATGTGTGAAATTGAAAATTCAATGCTATGATTACTAATATACCATCAAGAAAATGATGAGAGTAAAATTTAAAAGGGTTTAATGAATACTCACCCTACACTAATGTGGAGTGGGATAATATCATTATGGGATTTGTCACAAGTTCTATTGATAACATAAATGTAACACCCAAATATTTTATAGTATGTTATCTATTCAAAGTATTTCATAACTTGCGCTACACGCAACACTGAGTTTGAGTGCACCACAACTTACCAAACTAGCCATTCAAAAAAGTGGTTATGAATAGTATTAACCAAATTTTAAATTTTATATATCCTATATAATTTTAAAATTCATCTTTTTTTTCTTAGACATAATATAAGAAAAATTCAATTTTTAAGAAAAAAAATGCATTTTTCAAAAAATGTAGTTTTTCCACCTTTTAATGGAAACCCATTTTTAAATCCAATATTTGACACTTTTATATGTTAAATTTAGTGAAATTAAAATATTCTTTATAAGAGGAACATAAAAATTTAATTTGGATAAAAATTTGGTACTTTTCTGATAACTTTCATATTTTGATGAATAGTAAAAAAATAATAAATTTTAATTAAAAATAACATTTTAATAAAAATAATTTATAGTGTTAAATTATACATTTGAGTGGTTTTAAAGTATAATTAGACTATATTTTTATCATTTAATACAATTTAGGTTATTGGTTGTAATTTCACATATAAACTGGACAAAACAAGTGTCAATCTTTTGATAGTTATTATTTCTTAGAAACACGCTTTCTATTTTAACAACGTGAATTAATTTTAAATTAATTTCTTACACTTCTGTATTTTGAATTTAGAAAAATGGATTCCATATTTGAAATCATGAGTTCCAAATTGTCTAAATAGGTAACTTTTATTTTTATACATTATGAATATTTACTTCAGTAAATATTTTATTTACCATGGTTAAAGGGTAAATCTGGTAAATTAGGGTAAACAAATAATATTATAACAATAATAAATTACCTTAACATGTGTCCTATTCCTATTTTTGATACATGTCCGACCACGATCATCATTGGGACGATTTGGGGACCCTATATAGCCACTTGAGAGTGATAATGATACTTTATATTAATTAATTTAAAGTAAAGACAAAAATGAAATAAACATATATGTTTTAGTAAAAAACAATTTACATGGGGTTATATAAGTTATATTTTAAACTATAAATACTAATTAGAAATATAAAAATATTTTCTTCATAACGATATTTTATTTATAATTTTTATACATTAAATAATTAAATTTATTTATGATATAATGATGATGCAGTAATTACCTTATTAATGAAAGAATCAAATAAATGGTATTGTAAATATTAAAATAAATATAATTTAATTTTTTGATGCCATAAAATAATTTTATAGATGAATTTGACATGTAAGGATTGATTAAATTTATTTTTTTTCGAAGTAATCAAGTTGTGATGACTTTTAAAAAAACCAAATACTAAATAGTGTCAAAATTGGCATAAATGAGTTTTTAAAACAAATATTATATTATTAAATTAGATAATAGTACTAAAAATCTAATGTTCTGAAAAAGAAATTATATAATTATAGGTATATCATTAATGAACCACTTGAGGTTTTCTTGGAATTTTATAGTAAGTTTTATTAACCAATTATTATAATAATACAAGAATACACAGTAAAAGTTAAACTATTTAACTAAGTGTTAAATCTAAAAGATAAGGTTAATATGGTGACCCAAACCTATCTAAAACCTATTTTTTGAGAGGTTTTAGACCCATACCGACATTATCCTATAAATAAATCATTTTTGAGCCATTATAAATTGAAAATGATTTTATTATAAAATAATATTTCAATCTTTTCCTAAGGTGCCCCTCACATTTCTTATAAAAGGGCACTTTCCCTTCTCTCAAAACCACACATCCAAAACCGTTTGGCATGGAAAAACCCTATTCAAATATCCTCCCAAATTACCTCAAATCAACATATAGTCTTTAATTTGATCATAAATCCAACTTAAGGAGTCCTTTTGATCAACTCAAAAGGAAACACCTGAAGAAGAGGTAATAATTTCACCACCCTCTTTAAAGTTCTTTTCGTCTTCCACTTCCTCTTTCTTTGTTTTTTCCATACAAAAATAATAAATCCAGTACCACCTACAGATTTTTATGTTATTATAAATATGGTACAACCATATTCGTTATTCTATCCATCCTATAAATGACAAATTCACCATATGTACGACTTACCGTCTCCACATTGGGGTGTAGTTTGTTATTCAAACACTTAATTATTTGGATGGGTATAATAATGTGTATAAATTATTTAAATAATAATTATAACATGTAACTGATTATTTATATATGATATACCATCCAATTAAAAATTATTTCACCATCAATATAATGATTTTGTCGCTCGTGTGTATGTACAGATTACTGTCTCCACGAATGCGATGAGATTTATTCCCCATCATAATAATTAAAGAGTAATTTTAATTTTATGATTATAATAATATTTAATAACTAAATATCATTTTGGATATGAATCAAATACATCATATCCATAACAAACATGACTTACATAACCAATCATATAAATGAAAACAAATCAGTTAACACCCGAAACGATGGTACTACTAAAATATTATTAACAAATCAATATTGGAAGATCATATATGATATCATATTTATGTATATGATACTTTTATAATTTAATATCAATGATTTAAATATTATACAGGAGGTTAACGTACCCTCGACCAAGGAAAAGTACAAGGTAAGGGTTAATTTCCCGAGCTCATTATTATCCGAGGTTGTTTTTATGTAAGTATATACTGGGACATATTTATTATCCATGTCCATGTTTCATAAAATAGTTTTCTAAGGGATTTTTTTAAGGTACCTTTTTTACTAAAAAATCATTTTAAATGTTTTAAATATTTTTTCTTCTAAATAATTCTCATTAATGTCCATGTTTTCAAAATGGGTTTAAGGATTTATTTATATGGACATGATTGTTTTAAAATGTTAATTCCTTTAAATAGTTTCAAAGTGGTATGAGACACTTTGATTAAAAACTATCTTTTAAATGACTTCCTTTATAAATTATGTGACTTTTAAATGATTTCATGAAAAATGGATATTTCTCTCAAATATTTTTACTGATCATTTTCAACTATGTCAACATCCTTTAAGGGATATTATTATTGATAGAGGTTGATTTATTATGATACAAATATTCCATATTTTATTGAAGGTTTTTTGATATGTTTGACTGTGGATGTGTTATTTTTACACCATTCACGGTTTATGGATAAATTATTGACATTTCATATTCTAGTTTTAATACAAATGTTTATGTTATGTTTAAACCTTTTTCATATGAGGAATGCATTGGACTTTGTAAGTGATGGGTGGAGCCCACTATATCTCCTCGATGCATCAGTAGCTCTCATAAGACAAACTAGCGTCTTAAAATAAGACCTTGAAAAAATCTTATTTGTAGTCTTGGAACAAGGCCTTGGCTATGTGGTTATGAAGTTTGGAATTATGCATTCCATTATTATGAAAGTGGCTATTGATATTGCATGTGATTATTCAACTAGTAGAATATAAATGTGAATAAGTAAATGGAATTATTTGATTCATATTGGCCATATTATGCATAAGTTTAAGTTTAAAAGGCTTATGTTTTAGTCTTATGTATTTCCTTAAATGTTTATTCTTATTTATGAAAGTTTCCACTATATTTTTATCCTTATTGAGCATCTGAGCTCAACCCATTCTATGTTTTATTTTTCCCAGGATGCGAAGAAGTATATTATGACTAACCTTTAGGGATAATCTAAGGGATATGATTGTGGTCAATGGAGACAATGTTGTTCTTGTTTTTCATTGTATAATGTAATGTAACGTTCATATATGTAATCTATTTTTAAAGACCACTAAACTAATCGGTCATTCAGGACTTGATTCCTTGTAATCATGCCAATGTATTAAAATAATGCACCGACTCTGGGTAACTAGGTTCGGGGCATTATAGTTGGTGTGAGAGGAAGTTTAACAACAACCTTGGAAATAGATTTAGATAAACTCTGATTTTAGAACATTACCCTAAGATATACTTTGAGAATTAGTATAGAAGAACTTCCTAGAATTTTGGTAATGTAGAGATTTTGTGTATTTTCTAAGAAATACATCCCTATCTGAAAACGAGCAGGTAGAGGTGACTCTGGCATAGATGTATATAGGAGTGAAAACCCCAATAAGAAGTTTCGGGCTTGAACCGGGGTATCCTGGTACACGACAACGATCCTTACTGTACTCTTGGTTACGACACTCCTGAGGGATATGCTTAGAATAATTCAAATTTTCATTACAAGCCATTATAAAGGATTTAGGTGTAAATTCTTACTCAAAGAAAATATTTTATTATTATAGATTATATGCATAATATTTTCAATTTACATTAGGTATTTTACAAGTTTGTAGTTATTCATTGTGATTCATAAACTAACCTAGTGTATTCCATTGTTTAGAAATGACGCCTAGTAGAAGGAATGCGAATTCCAGGAATACACATGATCGAAGAAGGATCATATATTTCATGGTATTAAGCCAAAATTTAAAATGGAAATAGTACCCCACGTATTCTCATAATATGAAGAAATAATATTTTTTTTTAATAATATAAGTAAAGAATTATCTGAGACCTATGAATTTTAAGGGAAGTAAGAGAAGAAAAGGATGGAAGAGATAAAGATGGATAAAGGGAAGAAGAGAAAGAAGGATTTTCCCATATGTGATAACTATGGAAAGAATCTCCTTGGTAAATGCTTGAAGGGAACGGGAGTTTGTTATAAGTGTGGAGAAAAAGGACACCAAGTACGTTATTGTAAGGGTAAGAAAAAAGTTTCAAATGTACAATGCTTCATCTGCAAGGAGTTGAGACACTAGGCGAATCAATGTCCAAATCACCAGAGTATACCCGAAATGCTATTATTGGATAATAATCAAGTTATGATACTATCGAAGATGAAGAGGAATTGTTTGAGTTTTATGTTGTTATTAAAGTATCGTGTCATTTGAGTATTGTATTAATTATATACAAGTTTTCAATAATTATAGTGTATATAAAGATTGTACTGTAATACTATTTCATTAAGGACTTGAGATTGTGTATAACCAAGAAAAGTGACTCAATAGAAGGTTATTTTTTTTGGAAAATAGATGGTTGAGAGAAAGATAAACCATAATATAGTTCTTCTAATGAGGTAGTGATTTTGGAATAATATATGATTGATTTGGATAAATTATATTGGATATTCATGATTACCTTGAAACTGCTTAATGATTTGTATATTCCATCATTATTGGAGTTTACAACATTTTTGTATAGAAGGAGTATATTCAGTATTATATAAGGAAAAAGGGAGCATGAATGTAATCAATAAGGTTTTATGTTTATTTGGGGTGTTATAATGTTTTAAAATAATACATGATGAAGGTATTCATATGCTATTATGTGGAAAAAAGGATTTTCATTGTGTTTACCTTTCTTATAAATTTTAGACTGTGAGTTTGGACAGAAGTATTTTGGATAAGTATAAAGGTTGGAATCAATTAAGTTTGAAATTGGATACTACTATTAAGGTTAAATCATTTCTTGAGATTATTTTTGGATTGTCAAAAAAAGGACAACCCGGAGGTCAGGTGACAACCTGTCGCGTCCGGTAAGGCCACGAGAATTGAACCCGTAACCAAAGAGAGACAAGGGTGAATCACCTACCACTGGCCTATGTGATCTCCTTTTTTGTATAATATAGTTTTTTTAAATGGGCTTATAGATGAATTATAATTTTTTTTTGAACCCTATACGATTAGGATAAATAGAATATTTTTGAGTTTTATTATCCTTTGGAGTGAAAGATGAGTTTGGGGTAGAAATTAGTTAACTGATGAAACTCTACTTGTCAAGTATTCTATTTTTCTACTTATTCTATGAATAAATATATTCTAAACCTTTAGGTAAGGTATTGTAAAACCAAAAATGTGTTATCCTAATACCTTATGTTTTGTTGAACCAATGATATTTTAAATCATCATAGATTGATGGCTTTGAGGCCCTCAATTTTACACTTGTTTCTAATTGATGACCTCAATTACTCCATATAAATATTTAATTTTTTCCTCCAATTAAGTGTCTCTAATTTCCCCCATTTTCTCCTAATTGAGATCATAATTTGGTGGTGACATTTTCATTTCCCTTTCCCTCTTATTAAGACTAAATCTTATTAACCCAATTTCTGATATGGGTTTTCTACAAAGGTATTTTTCTATTTTAAACTTTTATTTTCAAAAAACAATTTCAAATTAAAAGGATGAAATTTATTGAATGACTGGAGAAAGTAACACCCTAAGATTTTATAGTATGTTATCTTTTCAAAGTATTTCAATAACTTGCGCTACACGCAAAACCGAGTTTGAGCGCACCACAACTTACCAAACTAGCCCTTCAAAAAAGAGGTTATGAATAGTATTAACCACATTTTAAATTTTATGTATCCTATATAATTTTAACAATCACATTTTTTGTTTCTTATACATAATATAAGAAAAAATCAATTTTTAAGAAAAAAGAGGTATTTTTTTAAAAATGCATTATTTCCACCTTTTAATAGAGAACCCTTTTTAAATCCTATATTTGAGACTTTTATATATTAAATTTAGTGAAATTAAAATATTCTTTATAATAGGGACATAAAAATTTAGTTTGGATAAATTTTTGGTACTTTTCTAATAACTTTCATATTTTGACGAATAGTGAAAAAATACTAAATTTTAATTAAAAACAACTTTTTTAATCGAAAAAATTTATATTGTTAAATTATGAATTTTAGTGTCTTTAAAGAATAATTATACTATATTTTGACCATTTAATATAATTTAGGTCATTATATTTAATTTCACATTTAAACTGCACATAAACCAGTGTTAATCTTTTGATAGTTATTAATTCTTAAGAACACAATTTCTATTTTAACAAAGGGAATTAATTTTAAATTAATTTCTTCCTCTTATGTGTTTTGAATTTGTAAAAATGGATTCCATTTTTTGAATCAGGATGTCCAAATTTTTTAAATAGTTATCTTTTATTTTTAGACATTATGAATATTTACTTCAGTAAATATTTTATTTACCATGGTTAAAGGGTAAATCTGGAAAATTAGGGTAAAATAATAATAATATAATAATATTAAATTACCCTAACATGTGTTATATTCCTATTGGTAGATACATGTATGACCATGGTCATCCTTGCATCTATTTTGGGACCCTATGGAGCCACTTGAGAGTGATAATGACACTTTATATTAATTAATTTAAAGTAAAGAAAAAAATGACATAAACATATATATTTTAGTAAATCAATTTTTACATGGGGTTATATAATTTATATTTTCGACTATAAATACTCATTATAAATATAAAAATACTTCCTAGATAATGATATTTCATTTATAATTTTTATTCATTAAATAATTAAATTTATTTATGACATAATGATGATGCAGTAATTACCTTATTAATGAAAGAATCAAATAAATGGTATTGTAAATATTAAAAGAAATATAATTTGAATGTTTTGATGCCATACTAGATAAATATTACATTTTAGGATTTATTAAAGGTATTTGGTTCGAGGTAATCAATTGGTGATAACTTTCACAAAAACCAAATACTAAATAGTGTCAAAATTGGCATAAATGTGTTTTTAAAACAAATATTATATTATTAAATTATATAATAGTCATAAAAATATAAGGATTTGCCAAAGAATATATATAATGATAGGTATATCATTAATTAATCACTTTTGGTTCTATTGTAATTTTATAGTAAGTTTATGTACCAATTATTATAATAATACAAGAATACATAGTAAAAGTTAAACTATTTAACTAAGTGTTAAATCTAAAAGATAATGTAAATATGGTGACCCAAACCTGTATAAAAACTATTGGTTGATAGGTTTTCGACCCATACCCACATTATAATCTAAATAACTCATTTTGGATTCATTAGAAACCGAAAATTATTTTATTATAAAATAATATTTCAATCTTTTCCTAAGGTTCCCCTCACCTCTCTTTTAAAAGGGAACTTACCCTTCTCTCAAAATCAAACCTCCAAAGAATTTTGGATCGAAAAAACCCAGACCAAATATCCTAAAAACTTCTCTCAAATCAACCTAAAGTCCTTAATTTTATCATAAATCTAACCTAAGGATCCCTTCTGATCAACTCAAAAGAAAACACCTGAAGAAGAGGTAATAATTTCACCACCCTCTTTCAAGTTATTTTCTTCTTCCACTTCCTCTTTCTTTGTTATTTCCATACCAAAATAATAAATACAATACATCCTACATACCGTTATAATATGATAAATATGTTACAATGATATTCATTATTCTATCCATCCTATAAATGACAAATTCATCATATGTGTTTATGTACAACTTACCGTCTCCACGTCGTGGTGTAGTTTGTTATTCAAACAATTAATTATTTGTATGGGTTTAATAATGAGTATAACTTATGTAAATAATAATTATAACATGTTAATTATTATGTATATATGATATAATATCCAATTACAAGCTATTTCACCATCAATATAATGATTTTGTTGCTTGTGCGTATGTACAGATTACCGTCTCCACGAACGTAATGCGATTCATTTCCCATCATAATAATTCAAGAGAAATAATAATTTTATGATTAAAAATAATTCTTAAGAACTTAATATAATTCTGGATATGAATCAAATACATCCTATCCATAAAAAACATGGTTTACGTAACCAAGTATATAAAGGAAAAAAAATCAGTTAACACCCAAAACGATGGTACTACTAAAATATTATTAACAAAGAAATATTGTAAGATCATATATGATATCATATTTATGAATATGATACTTTAATAATTTAATAAAAATTATTTAACTATTATGCCTGAGGTTAACGTACCCTCGACCAAGGAAAAGTACAAGGTAAGGGTTAATTTCACAATCTCATTATTATTCGAGGTTGTTTTTACGTAAGTATCTACTGGGACATATTTATTATCCATGTCCATGTTTCATAAAAGAGTCTTCAAAGGGATTATTTTTAAAGGAAATTTTTACTAAAACATCATTTTAAATGTTTTAAAGATTTATTTTTCTAAACCATTCTCATTAATTTCCATGTTTTCAAAATGGTTTTAAGTATTTATTTTTATGGACATGAATGTTTTAAAATGTTAATTACTTTCAAAAGTTTCAAAGTTCTATGGGATAATTTGATTCAAAAATATATTTTAAATGACTTCCTTTATAAATTATGTGACTTTTAAGTGATTTCATGAAAAAGGGACAGTTCTCTAAATATTTTTACTGATCATTTTCAACTATGTCAACATCCTTTAATGGATATTATTCTTGATCAAGGTTGATTTATTATGATATAAATATTCCATAATGTATTCAAGGTTTTGTGATATTTTTGATAGTGGATGTGTTATTTTTACACCATTCATGGTTTATGGATAAATTATTGAAATTTCATATTCTAGTTTTAGTATAAATGTTTATGTTATGTTTAAACCTTTTCATATGAGGAATGCATTGGACATAGTAAGTGACAGGTGGAGCTCACTATAGCTCATCGATGCATCGGTAGGTCTCATGAGACAAACTAGTGTCTTGGTACAAGGCCTTGAAAAAATCTTATTTGTAGTCTTGGCACAAGGCCTTGGCTATGTGGTTATGAAGTCTGGCATTATGCAATAAATCATTATGAAAGTGGCTATTAATATTTCTTGTGATTATTCGACTAGTAGAATATAAATGTGAATAAGTAAATGGAATTATTTGATTTATATTGGCCATATTATGCAGAAGTTTAAGTTTAAAAGGCTTATGTTTTAGTCTTATACATTGCCTTAAATTCTTATGCTTATTTATGAAAGTTTCTACTATATTGTTATCCTTACTCAGTATTTGAGATCACCCCTTTCTATATTTTTTCCCAATATGCGAAGAAGTATATTATGACTGACCTTCAGGGATAATATAAGGGATATGATTGTGGTCAATGGAGACAATGTTGTTTTTGTTTTTCATTTTATAATGTAGTGTAACGTTCATATATGTAATCTATTTTCCAAGGCTGCTAAACTGATCGTTCCTTCGGGACTTGATTCCTTGTAATCATGCCAATGTATTAAAATAATTCACCAACTCTGGATAATTGGGGTCGGGGAATTACAGTTTGTATTAGAGGAAGTTTAGCGAAAAACGTGGAAACTGATTTAGACAAACTCTAATTATAGAACATTACCCTAAGATAGAATTTTAGGATTAGTATAGAAGAACTTCTTAGAATTTTGGTAATATAGAGATTTTGTGTATTTTACAAGAAATACATCCCTGTCTGGATATGAGCAGGTAGGGGCGGCTCTGGAACAGATGTACCTAGGAGTGAAAACTCCAACAAAGAGTTTTGGTCTTGACCCGGGGTATCCTAGTACACAAAAATGGGCCTTGATACACTCTTGGTTACGACACCTCCAGGGGATATTCTTAGGATAATTCAAATTTTCATTACAAGACATTATGAAGGATTTAGGAGTAAATTATTACTCAAAGAAAAAATTTTATGATTATATATTATATGTATAATCTTTTCAATTTACATTAGGTATTTTACAATTTAGTAATTATGCATTGCGATTCATAAACTAACCTAGTGTATGCCATTGTTTTGAAATGACACCTAGTATAAGGAATGAGATTTCCAAGAATACGCATGATTGAAAGATTAAGAAGGATCATACCTTTCATGGTATTAAGCCAACATTTTAATGGGAAATAGTCTCCCATGTATTCTCATTATATGAAGAAATAATATCATGTGTTAATAAGATAAGTAAATAATTCTCTGAGTCCTATGGCTTTAAAGGAATGTAAGAGAAGAAAAGGATGGAAGAGAGAAAGATGGATAAATGGAAGAGGGGAAAGAAGGACTTTCCCATATGTGATAACTGTGGAAAGAATCACCTTGGTAAATTCTTGAAGGTAATGAGAGTTTGTTATAAGTGTGGAGAAAAAGGACACCAAGTACATGATTGCAAGGGTAAGAAAAAGGTTTTAAATATACAATGCTTCATCTGCAAGGAGTTGGGACACTACGCGAATCAATGTCCAAATCATCAGAGTATACCCCAAATGATGCTATTAGATAATAATCAAGTTATGATACTACCGAAGAAAAAGAAGAATGATTATAGTTCTTATGTTGTTATTAAAGTATTCTGTCATTTGAGTATTGTATTAATGATGCACATGTTATAATAATTATATAGTATATAAGGATTGTACTGTAGTACTATTTCATTAAGGACTTGAGATTGTGTGGAACCAAGAAAATTGACTCAATAGTAGGTTAATTTTTTTTGGAAAATATATGGTTTAGAGAAAGATAAACCATAATATAGTTCTGATACCGAGGTAGTGATTTTGGAAAGATATATGATTGATTTGGATAAATTATATTGGATATTCATGATTACCTTGAAACTGATTAATGATTTGTATATTCCATCATTGTTGGAGTTTACAAAATTTTTGGATAGGAGGAGTATATCCGGTATTCTATAAGAAACAAGGGAGAATGAATGTAATCAATAAGGTTTTATGGTAATTCAGGGTGTTACAGTGTTTTAAAATAATATATGATAAAGGTATTCACATGTTATTACGTGGGAAAAAGGATCTTCATTGTGTTTACCTTTCTTATAAATTTTGGACCGTGAGTTTGGACAAAAGTATTTTGGATAAGTATAAAGGTTGGAATCGATTAAGTTTGACATTGGATACTATTGTTAAGGTTAAATCATTTCTTGAGATTATTTTTGGATTCTCATAAAAAGGACAACTCGGAGGTCGGGCGACAACCCGTCGTGTCCGACATGGTCGTGAGACTTGAACCCGCAAACGAAGAGCAACAAGGGTGCATCACCTACCACTAGTCAACATGATGTCCTGGTTTGTATAATATAGTTTATTTTAAAATGGGATGACAAATAAATTATAAATTCATTTTTTTGGAACCCTATACGATTAGGATAAATAGAATATTCTGGAGTTCTATTATCTTTTGGAGTGAAAGATGAGTTTGTGGTAAAAATTAGTTAACAGATGGAACTCTACTTTCTAAGTATTCTTTTTTTCTTTCTACTTTTTCTATGAAGAAATAAATTATTAACCTTTAATTAAGGTATCGTAAAACCAAAAATGCATTATCCTAATACCTTGTGTTTTTTTGAACCGATGATATTTTTGATCATCATAGATTGATGGCTTTGAGGCCCTCAATTTTACACTTGTTTCT
Source organism: Viscum album (assembly GCA_963277665.1). NCBI lineage: Eukaryota > Viridiplantae > Streptophyta > Magnoliopsida > Santalales > Viscaceae > Viscum > Viscum album. The sequence goes on along the minus strand of OY728156.1, from coordinate 485,527,305 downwards.
GATTGATGACCTCAATCACTCCCTATAAATATTTATGTTTTCCTCTAATTACGTGTCTATAATTTCCAGCATTTTTCTCTTAATCGAGATCATAATTTGGTGGTGACCTTTTCATTTCCCTTTCCCTCTTATTAAGACTAAATTTTATTAACCCAATTTCTGATGTGGGTTTTCCACAAAGGTATTTTTCTATTTTAAACTTTTATTTTCAAAAAACAATTTTAAATTGATAGGATGAAATTTATTGAAGTAGGGGAGAATGTAACACCCCATGATTTTATAGTATGTTATATCTTTAAAGTATTTCAATAACTTGGGCTACACACAACACCGAGTTCGAGCGCACCACAACTTACCAAACTAGCTGTTCAAAAAAGAGGTTATGAGTAGTATTAACCAAATTTTAAATTTTATGTATCCTATATAATTTTAACATTCATACTTTATGTTTCTTATACATAATATAAGAAAAATTCAAATTTTAAAATAAAAGAGGTATTTTTCAACAAATGCAGTTTTTCCACCTTTTAATGGTGAACCATTTTTAAATCCAAATTTTGACAATTTTATATATTAAATTTAAAGAAATTAAATTCTGCTTTATAAGAGGGATATAAAAATTTATTTGGTTAAATTTTTGGTACTTTTTTGATAACTTTCATATTTTGATGAATAGTAAAAAAATACTAAATTTTAATTAAAAACAACTTTTTTAATCCAAATAATTTATTGTGTTAAATTATAAAGTTGAGTGGTTTTAAAGTATAATTAAATTATATTTTTATCATTTAATATAACTTAGGTCATTTTATGTAATTTCACATTTAAAATACACATAAACAAGTGTCAATATTTTGATAGTTATTATTTCGTTAAAACACGCTTTATGTTTTAACAACATGGATTTAATTTTAAATTAATTTTTATTAATTCTGTGTTTTGAATTTGGAAAAATGGATTCCATATTTGGAATTAGGAGGTCCAAATCATGTAAATAAGTAAATTTTATTTTTAGATATTATGAATATTTACTTCAGTAAATATTTTATTTACCATGGTTAAGGGGTAAATCCGGTAAATTATAGTAAAAACATAATATTATAATAATATTAAATTACCCTAACATATGTCCTATACCTATTGGTTGATACATGCCAGACCATGGGAATAATTGGGTCGATTCTGGGACCCCATGGAGCCACATGAGAGTTATAATGACAATTTATATTAATTAATTTATAGTAAAGACAAAAATGACATAAACATATATGTTTTTGTAAAATAATTTTTACATGGGGTTATATAAATTATTTTTAGACTATAAATACTCATTTGAAATATAAAATTATTTCCTACATAATTATATTATATTTATAATTTTTTTACATTAAATAATTAAATTTAGTTATGACACAATGATGATGTAGGAATTACCTTATTAATGAATGAATCAAATAAATGGTATTGTAAATATTAAAATAAATATAATTTGAATGTTTTGATGCCATAAAATTATTTTATAGATGAATATGACAGGTTATTATTGATTCAATGTATTTGGTTCTAAGTAATCAAGTTGTTATGACTTTCACAAAAACCAAATACTAAATAGTGTCAAAATTGGCATAAATGAGTTTTTAAAACAAATATTATATTATTAAATTATATAATAGTCCTAAAAATATAAGGTTCTACCAAAGAACTTATATAATGATAGTTATATCATTAATTAACCACTTGAGGTTCTCTTGGCATTTTATAGTAAATTTATTAACCAATTATTATAATAATACAAGAATACCTAGAAAAAGTTAAACTATTTTATAAGTGTTAAATCTAAAAGATAAGGTTAATATGTTGACCCAAACCTGTATAAAACCTATTTGTTGAGATGTTTTAGACCCATACCCACCTTATCCTCTAAATAAATCATTTTTGTGCCATTAGAAACCGAAAATGATTTTATTATAAAATAATATTTCAATCTTTTCCTAAGGTGCCCCTCACCTCTCTTATAAAAGTGAACTTCCCCTTCTCTAAAAATCACAACTCCAAAGCCTTTTGGATCAGACAAACCCTAACCAAATATCCTCTAAACTTCACTCAAATCAACCTAGAGTCATTAATTTAATCATAAATCAACCTAAAGATCCATTTTGATCAAATCAGAAGGAAACACCTGAAGAAGAGGTAATAATTTCACTACCATCTTTCAAGTTATTTTCTTCTTCCAATTACTCTTTCTTTGTTGTTTCCATAACAAAATAATAACCCCATTACCTCCTAAATATTGTGATGTTATTATAAATATGGTACAACCATATTCATTATTCTATCCATCCTATAAATGACAAAGTCACCATACGTGTGTACGTATGGCTTACCATCTCCACGTCGTGGTGTAGTTTGTTATTCAAACACTTAATTATTTGGATGGGTATAATAATGAGTATAAATAATGTAAATAATAATTATAACATGTTAATGATTATGTATATATGATATAACATCCAATTACAAATGATTTCACCATCAATATAATGATTTTGTCACTCGTGCGTACGTACGGATTACCGTCTCCACGAACGTGATCAGATTCATTCCCCATCGTAATCATTCAAGAGTAATTTTAATTTTATGATTAAAAATAATTTTTCAGAACTTAATATAATTTTGGATATGAATAAAATACGTCCTATCCATAAAAACATGGCTTATGTAACCAATCATATAAAGGAAAACCGATCACTCAATACCCGAAACGATGGTACTACTAAAATATTATTAACAAAGAAATATTGGAAGATCATATATGATATCATATTTATGTATATGATACTTGTATAATTTAATAACAATGATTTAACTATTATACAGGAGGTTACCATTCCCTCAACCAAATAAAAGTACAAGGTAAGGGTTAATTTCACAATCTCATTATTATCCGAGGTTGAATTTACGTAAGTATCTACTAGGACATATTTATTATCCATGTCCATGTTTCATAAAGAAGTTTTAATAGGGATTATTTTTAAGGGAATTTTTTACTAAAATGTCATTTTAAACGTTTTAAAGATTTATTCTTATAAACCAATCTCATTAATGTTCATTTTTTCAAAATGGTTTTAAGGATTTATTTATATGAACATGAATGTTTTAAAATGTTAATTCCTTTCAAAAGATTCAATGTGGTATGTGACACTTTGATTCAAAACTATCTTTTAAATGACTTACTTTATAAATTATGTGACTTTCAAATGATTTCATTAAAAAGGGATATTTCTCTCAAAGATTTTTATTGATCATTTTCAACTATATCAACATCCTTTAAGGGATATTATTCTTGATCGAGGTTGATTTATTATGATATAAATCATCCATATTGTATTGAAGGTTTTGTGATATTTATGACTGTGGAAGTGTTATTTTTATACCATTCATGGTTTATGGATAATTTATTGACATTTAATATTCTAGTTTTAATACAAATGTTTATGTTATGTTTAAAACTTTTCATATGAGGAATGAATTAGACTTAGTAAGTGACGGGTGGAGCCCGTTATAGCTCCTCGATGAATTAGTATGTCTCTTGAGACAAACTAGTGTCTTGGAATAAGTCCTTGAAAAAATCTTTTTTGTAGTCTTGGAACAAGGCCTTGGATATGTGGTTATGAAGTCTAGAATTATGCATTCCATTATTATGAAAGCGGTTATTGATATTTCATATGATTATTCGACTAGTAGAATATCCATGTGAATAAGTAAATGGAATTATTTGATTTATATTGTCTATATTATATAGAAGTTTAAGTTTAAAAGGCTTATGTTTTAGTCTTATACATTGCCTTAAATTTTTATGCTTATTTATAAAAGTTTTCGCTATATTGTTATCCTTAATGAGTATCTGAGCTCACCCCTTTCTATGTTCTATTTTTTCCTGGATGTGAAGAAGTATATTATGAATAACCTGCAGGGATAATCTAAGGGATATGATTGTGTTCAATGGATACAATGTTGTTGTTGTTTTTAATATTATAATATAATGTGACGTTCATGTATGTAATCTATTTTCTAAGACTGCTAAACTGATTTGTCCTTTGGGACTTTATTCCTTCTAATCATGCCAATGTATTAAAATAATGCACCGAATTTGGGTAACTGGGATCGGGGCGTTATAATAAATTTATTCAATATATTTTCTTGATATTCAATTGATTATATAAAATTACATTTCATAACCTAATATATTTTGTGACCTTTTTGAACTTGAAACTTTATTTCATTGTATTTTATAAATATTGATTAATTTGGTCAATATTGTGAATTTGGGAGATTTATTAATTTCCAAGTATAAAATGAATGACCAAAAGATTATAATCCATTGATTTATTATTTTGAAAGAAATTTTTATCTGGTATATAAGAGTAAATTCTAGGTGAAGCTGATATATAATATCTAGAGGAATTGGAATCTTGGAAAAGTCGTTATGTACGATAAACTCTAAAGTTTTTAGGAAATACAAAAGATCAACTCTACTAAATCCTCGGATTTGCAAGAAATTTTAATTCACTACCACAGATATGAGGTGATATGTATTTATAAGAATAAATAAATCTTATGTAATAATAAACTAGGAATTAATAAGGCTTCATAAATGTAAAATGAAAATTTTCCTAGGTATACAATAATATAAAATATAAAAGTTAAGTTGTGTAAGATCATTTCCTTTTTATTTTTTAAAGGCCTACTTAATATATTTAATATTAACTTTTGAATTCCATGGGATATGTAAATATAATATGAATTTATATAAGATTATGTCTAGAAGAACTACTAATATGTAAGAATAAATACATTTCCATGTGTAAGAGGAAGAGGAATTGTGCGGATATACTTAAGAATAATTTGGGAAATTGTAATAGTAACTTATACCTATGTAAGTGTGACTCCAATTTCTAGAACTTTTTGTTTTTAATTTGGATAAATTTGTCTCATCCACTTATAGAATAATAACTCGGGGTACTTAATATCATCCCCTTTGATAAATATAGATAATGAAATTTATTTAAAGAGTAGATACTTTTCAAATCACTCAAGAGTAACTATAGCTGTGAATATCATCTCAATGCCACATGTAGATCATGAAAAAAGAGGAAATATGGATGAGGTATTTAAATGTAAGTAGTTATCTGAATACAAAATAAAGGAATCTATATGGGTAGGTGTTATTTAATCCAGTAGATAAAAATTAAAATAAGAATACTAGAAGCACCCATCTTCCGTGAAATTCAAAATGAATCATTAAAAAGTCCTATTGAGGGAATATTGCATTATGAGATAACATGTGGAGTCATCCATTAAAACAATGAAGGAATAATCATGTTATTTAGAGATATACATGTTTTTTTGATGAATTTATCATGGGATCAAGATATAACACTTTTTTATGGTACAATGAGGAGGAGAAACCTTTTAAAGATTGAGTCAGAATATTATTAATTAAATAATATTTTATTAATTGAAATATTTTTTACAGTAGTAGGGTATTTTATTACATGTGATTTCATCCAGTTTTTTTGTTCATTATTTTATGTAAAAATTGAAAAAATAATTTCTCACACTGCTAAATATTTCATATATATGATGGATTATGTATGGTTGGGTGGTGTGGTATATAGAGATTACTAATACATGTATGGAGGGAAGTGGATTTATTTTAAATCCTTAAGAATACATTCTCCCAATTGTGATTTACATAAGTTTCTGGAGAGGGGTTCATTGTCGAGATATCATGAAATTTGTCAAATATCTTCTCATGAACATTTGAAGGAGAATTAATCATGAAATCAACATTACATTTTTTATATTCACATTTAATATCAACCTTATATGAGTGACAAGTGATTAAGGAATATCTATTTGATTAACAAACATAAGAAGGATTAATCATTTTAAGGTTTGAATAACATAATATATAGTAATTCTATACCTTTACCATTCACTATAGTTTACCTTTATATTTTCCTCTGTTATAATTTCACTCTTATTCTCTATAATATGTATAATTTAGATTTTTTTTATTAATTATGACAATAAATATTTTCACCCCTCATTGGAGACAACTTTAGGACACCATTGTACAATATTTTAATGCTATATTTTAAGGATTTTTTTAAACACCATGAAAGTAACGACAAATTTATATAATTTTGAAAATATATAATATGAATGTACTATTTCATATGAAATTCAATGTGTTCACTCTGCAACTAATCTAAAAAATATGGAATAAAATAATGATCAAAACTTAAGTGACTTGTTTTTTCTTTGTTTCATTAATAAAAAATCACCATATTATGAACCCTACTTAAAAATTTGAATTTAAATTGAAAATAGAACTAATATTTTTTTTATAATGTTTCATTCCCTTATAAGAGAACGTCCCAAGAAACACATCAAGGCATTCAATATCATTTATGAAATATTGAAGCCAATATGTGTAGTTGAGGAGAAAGTAATATTGTTAGAATTTCTATTCTCTATAGGAAGAGTATATAAGTAATTGATATAAAATCTACATATAGAAGAAATGAAGAATTAGGATGAACTTAAAAGGATCATTCTCATTTGTAACATTGAGAACCACTTCCTTGAGAAAAGAGGTAAATTCAATAAAAAATGGCACATTAGAGACTATTTATAAGTACTTAGAGAAATTTTAAAAGCTATGTGAAATATATCCACATCATTATATAGAGGTAAACCACTTCCTAGTCTTCTTTTATCAAACAAATTGACAATGATAAGAATTTATTGAATACATCATCGGGAGGATCATTGGTTAACAAATAACTGTATAAAACTAATTGATTGTGAAGATAACTAAATATTGATAATATGTTGGTTTAAGAGTTATTTTTATGAGAGGATTAGATGAGGTAAAGTATATTTAATAACATTTTTTAGATAGATGGAACTTAAGAAATGAAGTGATAAAAAACCCCAATGATTTTACGTGGCCTTTATTATTCACCAAATCACTTAACTACCCATTATATAGAAGTTTACGATACAAAAATACATACAATTTCATTTAAATAAAGACAAATTCAATAGATAATGAAAAAAAGGATGGATAGAAAATTCAAATATCAAATATGGATTTAGGAATCACTAAAAACCTATCAAGAACTATATTTTATAAAAATAATATCACATCTTCCCTTCCTAAAAAATTTCAATCAACCACATGATAAAACATTCCAACCACAAAAATTTATAAAGATATATTATAAACATACATTAAGTAGTACATAAGAACAAATACATAAACAACTTGTTTCAAGCCTTGTATAATTGAAAGTTGAGATGAATTATTTGAAATACTAGGATGTGATCCTTATAGAAATGATGACAAAAAACCCAATAAAGATACTTATGAAACACCCTTCATAATTGAAATTTTAATGTAATTTTTGTAACAAAAATAAATTGAAAATAAATTCATCCTTCTCTCTAAACTAATTTCAAACAATCCAATCCAACCATTGTGAAATAGGATAAGGATAAATATTAATGGGATGAGAATAAATTAGAAAAAAAATTCATAAAAGAAGCCTAGGGAATATGAAAACCTTTCACACCCATTTCCCTAAGGAATGATTTAATTGTAGAACATTAATGAGGAGTAGATTCAAATTAAATTCCATAATTCTTTCAAAAGTGATAAAATATATATAATTCTTTTATAACCTTTTAAAAATTTTGAGAGTATGAAAGATTATTTAAAAAATTATATATGAATAATAAGAGATTTAAAGGTAATGAAAGAGTGAATTTAGGGAGGTATGTTTCAACATTTAACACATCATAAAATCACACTAAATATCAGGATTCAAATAAATTTTACATTCCCAATTCCTTATGATAAATTTCATTTGATAGTGGTTTGTGTTATTTTATAAATTTAATAATTTTTGTGTATCATTTTATGTTTTAATCCTTAATGTTTTGAGAACTGAATCCAATAAGGGAATCTATCTAGTGGGATAACTAAACGACTTCATTACTAGTGGGTTTTCTTGGATATGTTTTTGTAAGTGTGAAAACGTTGATATTTTCAGATGATTTTTATCAATTGAACATACAATAGGAAAAGAAACCATCTTAGTAACCAATTATTTTTGAAGATCATTCATGAAAACTAAAAATACAATCATAAGTGTCTATTATATTATTTAATTGATGTATTTTAAGGAAAAAATAGTTCACTTTAGCATTTTTGATTTAATAAAATACCCCAAGGAATAATATTCACTTTTCACACTCTCATACTCTAATGAATACAATTAATTTGGAGAAAATAATTTATCTAAAGAGATTTTTAATTTTGGTAATGAATTGAGATTTGAAAAAATTATGAATAATTTCTTTGATTAGCGTATGGTAACATTATGAACATTCAAGGATGATGTAAATTATAATTTATTTAAAGTATGTGATTATTTATTCTAAATAGATGAAACTGACTATGTTCTTTTTTTAATAACTCAAAATTTATAACAAAATTGAACCCAAGATGCAAAAAATATAATTCAGCCACAAAATTTATAGTTAAAATCACCACATCATAAATTGAAATAGATAAACCTTATGGGTGAAGATAAGTTTTAAGTGATCATTTACAACATATTATAATTTTACAAATAGTTTAAACTCATTTATATTTTTTGAGAAAATGGGAAATATATAAGATGAAATCTTGGATGTTTACTCCTTATAATTATAAGAATGTATGGTCAAAAAATCATCTATGTAAATAATGAAAAACTAGTGAGAAAACCTTGAAGGGGTCTAAAAGAAATTATAATAGAGGTTGAAAAAAAAATTGAGAAATTTTTAGAATTATATACCATCAACCCCATTTTAATCTCAATCTGGGTATGTTCAAACCCTATTGTTCCACAAAATTTGGTTGATAGCTATAAATATTAAAAACAATGAGTTGACCCCTACAAGATTCTAAAATAGATTTAGAATGCGAATTGACTTTAGAAAACTAAATCAAGGGTCCAAAAAAGAACATTTTCAAATATCCTTCATTGACTAAATGTTATAAATACATTTAATAAATACCCATTATTACTTCTTGGATGGATTTTCAAGATATTTCTAAGTTTCCATTACACCCAATGAGTAAGAGAAGAAAACCTTCACCTATAATAATGTAAACACTTCATTTAGGAGGATAATATTAGGATTGTGAAATACCATATTTAGATTCAAAATATATAAGGTAAAAATTTTATTTGAACTAATTAGTTATTTTCTTCAAGTGTTTCTTAATGATTTCACTATTTTTGGAAATTTATTTGGTTATTGTCAGTAAAATATAAATTTTTTTTTAAAATCATTCATTTAAAAGGATATTGTGCTCAATTTTCATAAATTTTATTTCATGGTTGAAAAATAAATTGTCTAGGATATCTAATTTCAAAGAATGGAATTCAAGTTGACAAATAGAAAATCGATTCATCACAAAATTATCTTACCATATATGAGTGAAACATGTTTGATTATTTTAAATACATGTTGTATTTTACATGAGATTCATCAAGGAATTTAGTGATATTTACTTAACCTTTTCAATATTAATTTTAAAATATTATAAAATAATTTTTTATAATCCATTTTGTAATTATTTTGATTAACCAAAATATAAATCAACCACACCAAATTTTATATAATCAGTAAATTGGGAACACTTATTTGAGTTATTTGTTGATACCTATTACATTTTTATATGATTATTACTTAGATAAATAATTGATGTAAAATAGCTATGTCATAGATTATTTTTGAAATACATTGATTTTTTCTTAGAGAAACTATACCCACACTGAGAATGAATTTCTTGCATTTATCTATGCTGTAGAAAATTCAAATCTTATTTACATGGAACTAAAGTGAATATTTACTATAATAAACCCACACAAGAATATCTAATTCATATGTTCAAACAAAAAATATAGAAAATTAGATATATTCTATTGTTTCAATAATTTGAGTTTGATAAAAAAGATAAAAGTTGAAATGAAACAATACTAATAATGAACTTTTTAATTTATTTTAGGATTAGTTCTCATGTAGTTTTCATCTAAAATTAAATTTTATCCTCTATACTAATATTTCCTTTTTATGTATTGAAAATATCCCAAAAATTACCTTTATATAAAACATTTTTCTTAATATTGTCTTATAAATGATTTCCAAGGGAAAAGGTAACAAAATAAATGGGTAATATGAAATTCCTAGTAAGAAAAAACTCATCAACATGTCATCCAAGTGTTAGATCGTAAGAATGTGAAAAAATTCCTAAGAGAGAAATATATTATTAAAATAACAGGAAAAAATAAAAAATTTCCACAAGACATGATATAATGACATTTAATATCAATTGAAAAAATATGTACATTGAAATAACAATGTTAGATAATAAACATGAACCATGGATCATAGTCATATAAATATAAAAATATGACATAAGCATTGTGATATGAAATCATAATATTGAGTACAAAGTTAAGTAGAATATTGTTTATGAATAATCTTTCGATCAAATAAAAATAGGATCATGTCCACACAAAATTATTTGAAAAAAGATATTTATGATCATGTCTATACACCATTATGTGAACAAAGCTATATATGACTAGGTCCATGCACAATCAGGTGAAAAAATATATTTGTGATCATATCCACCCACCATTATATAGAATTAGTTATATGTGATCATGTTCACACACCCACTACTAGAAATCTAGGTATTTGCGATAGGATCCCGTCACAAATAAGCTTTAGCGACGGGGTCCCGTCGCAAATAATATTCTTTGCGACGAGCAACTTCACCGTCACAAATAAGTCTCCGATTATATACTTTATATATATAAACTTTTTTGTGACGAGCCCGTCGCAAATACGATTTGCGACGCGCCCGTAATTCTGTCGCAAATACTTTTTTGAAAATATTTATTTAGACTATTTGCGATGGTTTCATCGCAAATACTTTTTGCAACGAGCCCGTAATCCCGTCGCAAATACTTGAAAAAAAAATTATTTAGGATATTTGCGATGGGAACCCATCGCAACAGATCCCGTCACAAATAATAAATAAATTTTTAAAAAATTAAATGTAATAAAATTATGATAATTGAAAAATTAATTTCAATATTATTAAAATAATAAAAAAATAAAAAAACTAAAATTCTCAATATTCAAAAAAAAAATCCTAAAATAATAATAATAATATTATTATTAGTAAAATAAAAAACATTAAAAAATATAATACTGAAAAAATATATTTAATAAAATTATGATTAATGAAACAATAATATTAATATTATTAAAAAAATAAAAAAATTTAAAAAATTAAAATTCTCAATATTTACAAAAAAAATCATAAAATATTAAAAATTAAATTATGTAATATTCTTAACGATATAAAAGACAAAAACTGTAAATAGTTCATATTACAAAAAATGTTAAATTCAAATGTTTTTAACATAAAAAAATCACTGGGGGGTCGTCTTATGGAGGAGGTGGAGGATCTAAAGAAGATGGTGGAAGAAACTCCATCCCTAAACTACGAGTCAGAGGGAACATGTACTCTATCTGCTCATGATGCTGCTACTGCCATCGACGCATCTCCTCCACATGCTATTGCTTCTGCTGCTACTGCTGCTGACACATCTCTTCTTGCTGCTTTTACAAACTCTCTATAAGGTCATTATGAGCTCAGAACTGCTCCTGATACTGTGAGATAGAAGATGGTGCCTCTCCAAGAACTCCTCTCAAACTAGACACCGACATTGCAACAGTACCATAATAAGTACCAAGAGTCACATGAGAGCCGATACCAACTACTCAGCCCTTCTCAAAGTCATACTGAGTCGCCTGCATCCATGCTGCCTCATCGAAATGGTGGGCACTGGTCTGATCAGTCGCCTCGTCCTGACCCTCAGCCTGTGTCTGAGAGGTCGTAGCCTCATATGAATCCTTCAATTCCAATTTGAAATTAAAATTGTGAAAATATTATATGCGGTTAATTTTCAAACTTAAAAAAAATAAGACTAACCACAATTCGACACTGGCGATCACCTCTAATCTCTCTGGTGGCTAGATCACTGTACAACCTCCGATAAACATCGTACTCTATAATATCGGGATGCTCGACTGCCTATATGAATATAAAACAAACTTTTTATATTTGATGTTATATAAAATATTTTAAAAAAATACATACCAGATGCTCTCTATACGTACTGAATGTACAACTACCATCTCGATGCGTCACCTCCTGTCTTCCCCTGTTCTGCCGACCCAATGAAGACCTCCTCTAAAATCCACCACCCAACCAGTGTGCACATAATCCATCCCAAACCTGAGATGAAATGTACTCTGGTCGGTGGGCTCTACATGACTCATAAAATACTGTCGCTCCTGCTTTCATAATGGTCATCTTTCTAAAATTGTGCAAAAACTGATGCAAATGCTCACGCATAGCCACCTCCCATATTGCATGGATATCGTCACGCATGCTATTATCAATAGGATACCATAAACCCTGAAAATAATTTATAATATCAAGTTATTAATAAAGTAAATTTCAAAATAAATATTATTTATTTACGTACCAGCCAATGATTATACATGCTGAGCTACACATCAACGGGAATCTGTTCCCATGTGGTCTATGGCTAAGAAAACTAATTGCGCAAGATAGCGATCCCCCGTCCAACAGCTACATGCGCAAAACTGTGAAAAAAGAATAAGTAATGAAACAATTAGTATATATATAAATAAATTAATGAAATCTAAGTAAAATATACAGGTTTTCATACCTCCGTGTGTGTGGATAGAAGCCAAGATGTGGACGTCGCTCGGGGATAGGGTCAGGAATCATCAGTCGCACAAGACCACGCCCCCTCCGCATACCTCCTGAACCACCAGTAAGCTGAGGTTCAGATGATCCCACATCCCCCTCATCCAAAGGTAGATCAGCCTCCTCTAACTCACGAAGTAGATCAGAGTCCATCTGAAACACAAAATTATTGTTGTTAGCAGATAGTTGAAAATAACTATTATATATAGATATATATTAGTTATGATCATAACCAGCATTTAACTGTGTCAATGGTCACCTCCATCATCATCTTCATATCGGACGATGTCAATGTCTTCATATTCCTCTTCAGCATCATCAATATCTATATGATTTTCACTTTCATCATCCCTTGTCATTTCAAATTCATTTGTAACATCATTAACATCTTCGTCACCATCAACCCTTAATTTTGGGGTGTCATCATCGATATTCATGTTTCTTTGTGAAAAAGATGTATTTTGAGTAGTCTCTTGAAAAATTTCAATTTATTCCATTTTAGTAAAACCAAATTTAATTTAAGTAAATTGATTTTCCCAAGATTTCATTTTTATTATTCTCCACCAATCACTCAGGTCTCTTGAAGTTGCATAGTACTTTGCGTAATAAATTTGATGTGCCTATTGAGCGAGTAAAAATGGTTCATTTACTACAAGAAGACTTTTATATTTAATATCAATGATTCCATGAGTCGGATGAACACGCAAGCCTCTCTCAGTATCCAACCACCAACATTTAAACATCATTATGTAATTCTGTCCAAGATAACATAGCTCAATAATTTCATCCAGAATACCGTAAAAGTCAACTTCAGTTTCTCTATGATGCGATCCTCTCAAAAAAACTCCATTGTTCATTGTTTTTTTGATTCCCCATATGCACATGTATGAAATCGAAAACCATTCACCACATATGCATTATAATATTTAACCATTTTGGATGGTGGGTTACTCAATATACACAGTCGCTTATCAATTTTATCAGCATGTTGAGACACCTAAAAATTTGTAAAACAATTATCAATATAATAAATAGTAAATTGAATTGATATTAAACCATCAATAATTTATGTTACTAGTTTTTGAAACCATTGAGAATTTTTTTTTGTCTGCGTTCTTCAAGAGCAGCTGCTGTAATTTGTAGAAGTTGTTTCTTGATATGATTATCATATAAACTACAAATAAAATAAGTTTACATACTGTAACATAAATTATAGAATAAGTGATAGAAGCACTCACAATACAAATACTGTCATTTCTTCACAGTTGAGAAGAACATATGTATAAGCTCTATGATGTTCATTGTCTGAAATCCATCGTTCTTGAACTCCACCGAAGCCAAGATTTGGTTGATTAGAAACTGATAATTAATTTTCCATTTCATCACTAACATTTACCTCATTCCATCCCATGCGGTTTTATTTTGAGATATATTTAGATTCAAAATAGTGAGAGCATAAAAAATAAATTTCCACTTGCAAAAAAGCTTCAGCAATTGAGCCTTCAACAAATGCTTTGTTACATATTTTCTTCTTCAATTTCTGCATGCATCTCTCGAATGGGTACATCCATCGAAACTGTAATGGACCTCCACATTTAGCTTCATATGGAAAATGTAATATCATATTTTCCATTGAGTCAAAGAAAAAAGTCAGAAATATTTTTTCCAGTTTATATATAATTACAGCAACATCTTCTTCCAGTTTTCTTAGCGCATCGTAGTCTGTTGTCGCTGCACAAATGTCTCGAAAATATATATGATATTTCTGTTATTTAATCCCAAATCATATAATTCAACAAACCTCTGAATCCAATCGGCATAAGTCTTTCCATTATAACATGACAATCATGACTTTTTAATCCGGTAATATGACCATTCTTAACACATCTTCCCAAATTAGAAGAATAGTCATCTGGAAGTATCAAATCTTCAATCCACTGACAAAATAATAAGCGACTCTCTTTGGACAGTGTATAAGCTTCATTTGGCTTCATTAACCTCTATGATCTGACATTTTCAAATAGTTCAAGTTCTGATCACCTGCAAATTTGGGAAAGATCTAATCGTGCTTTTACAATATCTTTGGTCTTACCTAGTGAATCCAAAACAGTATGAAATAAATTATCAAAACAGTTCTTCTTAATATACATGATATCCAACATGTGGCGGACCAACAAATCAGACCAATATGGGAGATCCCAAAAAATGCTTCATTTTATCCAATTATGTTCTTTCCCAAAGCCATGAATTTTCTATTGGTTTACTGTTGACCCAAATGTGATGGGAGGTAATGAAAATACAACTGATTTTAACTCTGTACTTGAGATCATTTTTGGAGGTTCATCCCTTTCAATTATGCCTTTTCTGAAACGATATTTTCTTCTTCGAAAAGGATGGCCAGTTGGAAGAAATATGCGATGATAGTCAAAATAGCAAGGTTTTTTTCCATTGAAGAGCATAAAATCTTTGTTGTCTTTCATATAGTAAGGAAATGATTTCAGACCATATGTACTCCATCCAGATAACATATCATATACTGGAAAGCCACTAATCGTCCACATCAATGCATCTTTTAATGTGAAAAATTGTTTCGTAGCAACATCATATGTACTGACACCATTACTCCATAATGCATTTAACTCATCAATAAATGGTTTCAAATAAACATCAAAATTCTTTTTCGGATGTCCTGGGATTAATAAGGTCAAAAATATATAGGGCTCCTTCATCAACATCAATGGAGGTAGATTTTACGGAGTTAAAATGACATGCCTACATGAATACTGACTACCATAAGAACCAAACAGATAGAAACTATCAATAGAAAGACCCAATCGCATGTTTCGGGCTTCTAAAGAAAAAGACAGATACATACGATCAAAATGTTTCCATGGATCACCATCAGATGGATGATTCAAACTTTTACCAGTTGAAATATTGGTTTTGTGCCATGACATCATTGACACTGTGTTATGAGACATAAATAAACGTTGCAGCCTGGGTGTAAGGGGGAAATATCTCAACTATTTTACAGGAATCGATCCAAACTTCCCTAGTTGAGATTCTTGATACCTCGATTGTCCACATGTGGGACAACAATCCAACGACTCATTTTCACCAGAATATAAGATGCAATAATTTTCACATGCATGAATATTCCGATAACTAAGGCCTAGATTATGAACCAACCTCTTGCTTTCATATTAATTTGAAGGAAACACATTTCCTTCAGGTAATAGTGTTTTAACCAAAGAAAATATCTGATCAAAACAGTTGTTTGACATTGCATTATCTGATTTAATATCCATAAATTTTGTAACCAATTCTAATTTTCTTATATTGCAACTAGGATATAATGCATCCTCATTAGACCTCAACAACTCATAAAATTCGCATGGTGCCAACTCAGGAGTTAAATCAATATCATCGTGAGTATCATTTTGTTGAATAGATGGACCTGCAACATCATGTACTAAATTTTGGAACCGTGATGAATTTGGAATCAAGTTATTAGTATCTTCTCTGGAACTGTGTTCACCGTGTTGATACCAAAAAACATAATCTGGTTGAAAACCAAACCTCCAGAGATGTCCCCCAACCTTTTCAAATGTGTCAAGCATTCTCAGAGCACATTTTTTACAAGGACACTTAACTGTGCCTTCTGAAACATATTCTCGTTTTGATGATGAAAATGCTAAGAAATCTTCAACACCCTCAATATATACAGGATTTAAACCAGAACCATTTGGATTTATGTGCTGATTTATCCAAGCATGATCATCTAATAATGACTGATGTCAACTTCCTTGTTCTATATTTTTCTACAAAATATAAAATCATCACTGTTTTTGAATAATTTGATATTATAAAAACACTATTTGAACAAATAAGATAAATAATTACTAATACTTCTTAATAATGACCATTAATTAAGGGAGACACAATTTCTAATGGATTGATGGCTACTCTTTTATACGATGACTCATTTACTTGCATCTTTCTCACACTCAAATCACAATGAAGAATATGGTCAGAGGTACGCATATTCATTCTCATATGCATGAGAATAAATATGCGTAGCTCTGACCAGATTCTTCATTGTGATTTCAGTGTGAGAAAGATGGAAGTAAATGACCTTTCAGACAAAAGAGCCCCCTTTTGGTCGATGAGTCGTCTTCTTCCAACTCTCACCGCATGAAAACATTATAAAAATATGATCCCACGAATGCATATCCAATCTCACGCATATCTGATTGAATATGCCAATGTAGCAGCACATTTTTTATAATGTTTTGAGTTGGTGAGAGTTGAAAGGATAAAAGTTATTGAGCAAAAGGAGTACCGTCAATCCACTAGAAATTGTGCCAAGTTCTTAAAATTTATTAAAATTTATTAAAATTTCTTTCTAACTATTCCTAACTGTTCCTAACTAATTATTACTATTTATTACTAATTATTACGATTTATTACTAATTATTCCTATTTATTACTAACTATTCCTATTTATTACTAACTATTCTAATTTATTACTAACTATTCATATTTATTCCTATTTATTACTAACTATTCCAATTTATTACTAACTATTCCTATTTATTACTAATTATTACTATTTGTTACTAATTATTACTATTTATTACTAATTATTACTATTTATTACTAATTATTCCTATTTATTACTAACTATTTTTATTTATTACTAACTATTTTTATTTATTACTAACTATTAATTATTGCTAATTATTACTAATTATTCATAATTATTCCTAATTATTTCTAATTATTACTAATTATTTCTAATTATTCCAAATTATTACTAATTAATTTGAATTATTACTAATTATTCCTAATTATTACTAATCATTCCTAATTATTACTATTTATTGATATTTATTACTAATTATTGGAATTTATTACTAATTATTTCTATTGATGAATAATTATTGCTAATTATTGATAATTATTACTAATTATTGCTAATTATTACTAATTATTGCTAATTATTCCTAATTATTGCTAATTATTGCTATTTATTTCTAATTATTGCTAATTATTAGTAATTATTAGTATTTATTCATAATTATTAGTATTTATTACTAATTATAGTATTAATTACTCATTATTACAATTTATTACTAATTATTACAATTTATTACTAATTATTACAATTTATTAGTAATTATTACAATTTATTACTAATTATTACTAATTATTACAATTTATTACTAATTATTACAATTTATTACTAATTATTACAATTTATTACAATTTATTACTAATTATTAGAATTTATTACTAATTATTACAATTTATTACTAATTATTAGAATTTATTACTAATTATTACTAATTATTACTAAATATTACTAACTATTATTAATTATTACTAATTATTACTAATTATCTGTATTTATTACTAATTATCTGTATTTATTACTAATTATCTATATTTATTCCTAATTTTTCCTAATTTTTCTTAATTATTACTAATTATTCATGATTATTACTAATTATTCCTAATTATTACTAATTATTACTAATTATTAATATTTATTATTATTTATTACTAATTGTTGTTATTTATTACAAACTATTACTATTTATTACTAATTTTTGCTAATTATTACTAATTATTACTAATTATTGCTAATTATTAGTAATTATTTCCAATTATTCCAAATTATTGCTAATTATTACTATTTATTTCTAATTATTGCTAATTATTTCTAATTATTCCTAATTATTGCTAATTATTTCTAATTATTGATAATTATTAGTATTTATTAGTAATTATTAGTAATTATTAGTATTTATTACTAATTATTACAATTTATTACAAATCAGTATTAATTATTCCAATTTATTACTAATTGTTCCTAATTGTTCCTAATTATTACTAATTATTACTAATTATTCATATTTATTACTAATTATTCATATTTATTACTATTTATTGCTATTTATTACTATGTATTACTATTTATTACTATTTATCGCTAATTATTGCTAATTATTGCTAATTATTGCTAATTATTACTAATTATTGCTAATTGTTCCTAATTATTCCTAATTATTAGTATTTATTACTAATTATTAGTATTTATTACTAATTATTACAATTTATTACTAAT
This sequence comes from Viscum album, assembly GCA_963277665.1. Lineage (NCBI taxonomy): Eukaryota > Viridiplantae > Streptophyta > Magnoliopsida > Santalales > Viscaceae > Viscum > Viscum album. The sequence continues at coordinate 485,508,235 of OY728156.1, read as the reverse complement.
TATTACAATTTATTACTAATTATAACAATTTATTAGTAATTATTACAATTTATTACGGATTATTACTAATTATTACTAATTATTACAATTTATTACTAATTATTACAATTTATTACTAATTATTACAATTTTTTAGTAATTATTACAATTTATTACTAATTATTACAATTTATTACTAATTATTACAATTTATTATTAATTATTACAATTTATTACAATATATTACTAATTATTACAAATTATTACTAATTATTAATAATTATTACTAATTATTACTAATTATTTCTAATTATTACTAAGTATCTGTATTTATTACAAATTATCTGTATTTATTACAAATTATTACAAATTATTAATAATTATTAGTATTTATTAATAAATATTAATAAATATTACTAATTATTACTAATTATTACAATTTATTATTAATTATTACAGTTTATTACTAATTATTACATTTTATTACTAATTATTACAATTTAATACTAATTATTACAATTTATTACTAATTATTACAATTTATTACTAATTATTAGTAATTATTATAATTTATTAGTAATTATTACGATTTATTACTAAATATTACAATTTATTACAATTTATTATAATTTATTAGTAATTATTAAAATTTATTTCTAATTATTACAATTTATTACAATTTATTACTCATTATTACTATTTACTACTCATTATTACTATTTATTACTAATTATTATAATTTATTACTAATTATTACAATTTATTACGAATTATTACAATTTATTACTAATCATTACAATTTATTACTAATTATTACAATTTATAACCAATTATTACAATTTATTACTAATTATTACAATTTATTACTATTTATGACAATTTATTACTATTTATTACTCATTATTACTCTTTATTACTCATTATTGCTATTTATTACTCATTATTACTATTTATTACTATTTATTAATATTTATTAATATTTATTACTAATTATTAGTATTTATTATTATTTATTACCAATTATTATTAATTACTTCAAATTAATTATATACATTACTAATTATCGTTAATAATTATTAATTACTACTAATTATTGAAAATTAGTACTAAAAATTTCAATCTATTAGTACAAATGAATACTCATGACAAAACAATTTAAATTTAATTTAATTACAACTAATCAACAATAATAAAAATTAACATTAAAAAATAAAATACAAAATAAATTAAATAAAACATAAATACCTTTAAGCTTGATTTTCTTTTGATGTAGACGGCTTCACAACTTCTTCGTGAACAAAAAAATTAACTTAGAAAAATTTTCCCTATAAAACCAGAGTTCACAGAGAAACATGATCTAAGAATTGAGAGGAATGAGAGGAAAAACGGATGGTGGTATATATAGGAAAGATTATTTGCGACGAGACTATTTGCGACGAGTATCATGTCGCAAATAATATCTTTTGCGACGGGACCCGTCGCAAATACCTACGTCCGCATTAATTACTGTCGGCGGTTAACAAGTTATTTGCGACGGGACCCGTCGCAAATAGTCTCTGCCGACACACCTTTTGCGACGGGATGACATCCCATCGCAAAAAGCTATTAACCGCCGCCGGGTATTTGCGACGGGGCCCATCGCAAATACTTCACTATTTGCGATGGTGGGATCCCACCGTCGCAAATAACCTTCGTGTCGTTTGGCGCGCTAGCCACGCCAAACTTTTTGCGATGAGATTTATTCCCGTCGCATAAAGTTAGTTGCAAAAAATCCTTTTTCTCGTACTGACCACCATGTGAACAAAGCATAAGGAGATCATATCGATGGACAAGATTGTTATCTCATGATATATAAAAACATAACCAATGCACTCGATAAAGATATAACACCCCACCCATAATCATACACACATATGTGTGCCATAAGATATAAATCATTCAACATATCATGAAAACCCATTGGAAGAAAATGGGTTTCATGTCATTTCCCAATGGGATCCCATAACATGACATAAAAATATGATTGTTAGTTTACAAAATTACAATCACCCAAAAGGAGTATTTCACCAAGGCTTTAAGAATTTTATGAATAAAACATAATTCCATAGGATTTAGATTTTTTAAATGTGAAAATTAAAGGGAAACCATGAAAAAGAGTTTTTAAAAAACATTTATTATCATAATTGTAAAGCAATGGAATTAAGGATCACTTTAAAAAATTATTTTCAAGAAGGTAACATGAATTTTTTTAAAACACCACTTAAAAAAATCCAAATAAATGATCCTGAAAAAATACCTAATGGATTTCCATAGAAAATGTGGAGTGGAAAATTAAAATATGAACATGAAAGTGAAATCCTTTTTTGATATTTTGAAAAAATATATATTCAAACCCATATAATAAAATGAGTGATAAATCACCCTTTTGAGAAGAGGTAAAGAAGATTTTAAACATCACTAGAAATAAAAAACATTCTCATTTCAAAATTATAATGGATAACATTAGAAGGAAGGGTGAACATGAACTTGGGAGAAAAAAGGGTTCATTTGGAGAGAATGAGAATTATTCTTAACATCATTAAATTGTTTGAAGAATGAAATCCATCAGTGTAATTTTATAGAAAAGAATGAGTAAAGGAATTGTAATATAATCATAGAAGATGATATAACCATATTTAAAACCATATTCAAAGAGGAATAATTATGAGCCAAGAAAAGATGTTGAATCAAGAAAAACCACTTATAAATTGAGAATTTTTTAATAAAAACATACTTGAAATGTAAGATATTGAAACTGAACTTAAAATACCATGAATAAAATATAAATATTGATAATACATATCAAATAGGTAGTATAAAAACCATTTAAATGACATTTGGTGCATAAATAAAACTTTTCTAAAAGAAAATAAATTGAGATGAGTCACCCTTACATCATTGTTATCTTTCGAATTGAAGACCCATGAATGGTAGATTATGAGATATAATTGTAAATAATTTAGATAACATGAAAAATTATAATAAAATAAACCTAAAAAATATAAAAAACCTAAAAAAATGAAAAAGGTGGTGAATACATATCAAATATCAATGAAGAAAAATTGAGATGTAAAAACCCTTAGGAGAATTCCATAATTCTATGAAAGTGATTTAAACTCCCATATATAAAAAAATATCCTCATAAACCATTTAAAAACCCTATTCTTACAAATATACTTTTATAAACTTCAATTATATCCATTTGTTACAAATATATTAGTTAGTTATATTTTAGTTGAATCATAAGTAGTTTATTAGTATCAATTGTTATGTTTAGTACTAGTTTCATAATATCATTTTTGATTATAATTTTAAGAATAAAACTTCCTCATTATGTTATCATTAAATGAACTATAATAAATTCTTTACAATTATTTATAATTTTTTAATTTATTTTCAAAATTATTTATTTACGATTTGTAATGAAGAAGTCGATGAAAAGCTTGTTTTGGCAATTTTCATGAATAAGGGGTGGTGTCATAATAACTAGTAATATATTACAATTACAATTATATATATAAAAAATTCTTATTTACGTATTATTTTAAAATATAACCATTAATTATATTTCCATACTTATCCATTATATAAAATTTTATCATTGTCCATGTATGAGGTCAAATCGACCCCAACAATAAGCTATAATATATGGATGAGTATGGTTAAGAAAGTAAGTCATTTGGTATAATATCATTATTAAAGGATTATAATGATGTTATATATATGTTTTTAAGGTGTGTAAACATGTTATTATATTTTTGGATAAATAATAAAATACTATTGTAATAAAATACATCATTTTCATAAAGGTGGTACTCCACACATATTCATAAGAAACACATTCATTTTCCCTAGAACATGAAGAATATAGGGAATGATTTATTATTTTAGAATCATAATAATTTTATAAATATAATATTAATAATTTAAATTTACTTTTTTAACCATACATTCAAGGAGGTGATCAAAAATCTTGCATGCAGTTCATAGTGGCGATAATACTCATGTATGCACGATGATGTTTTCATTTTTTTGAATAATTTATAAGAAGGTAGAAACTGGATATTAAATTTTTATAATAAAATTTAAAAATATTTTTAATACTTATTTTATCATACCTTCACATATAGAATATGGTTCAGGGTCTCTAAGATGAAAGGAATTATGAGAGCTCGATTGAAAACATAACCTCTCCCTTTAGATGTTTTCCCTTAGGTAACACCTTAAGGCTTCTTAGATTAATATTTAGAGAAGCATAATTATTTTAGGACATGGGAATAGAGTGTAGGATAGAATAGGTTATTGTTTTAGTTATATAATGATTTATAATGAGTGGATAAATGGTATGGTGGTGAGCTTCTTTTATAGGTGTACGAAATGATATTTTTTATAAGTAAAATTTTGTATATGAAGAGAGAATATGTTTAACATGGAATGTGGATCCAAATTGAAAAAAAATATTTGGGATGAATTAAGGTCATTAAAACCTCAAACAATATTAAAAAATGTATTTAATTATTTTACTCAAAGATTTTTCACTTTTATCATTTTTTACCGTTTTAATAATTTTTTACCTAATTAATTTACTTTTATGCCTAAAAAATAGGCCTTATTAATTTTTTTTCTTATTTATTACAAATAAATAATCCATTTTATGTAATATATTTTTCATATTATTGAAAAAATATCTTTAACATTTGTGCATATAACACATAATACTCATTTTTTAGAAAAATTCTATTTTTAAGTATAAATGTCACATTTAATAAAAAATTGTATATTTTTTTTCAATTTTAATGATATTATTTGGTTTAATATTAACCAATTGAGATTAATATGACTTTAAAATAAAAAATACCTAATTTTACATAGATAAAACTTAATTAAAAGAGAAAGGCTAAAAATAGTACTTATTAGAAAATATTTCCAAATCTTCAAAATGCTAGACACAGGTTTTCTAAATTAATCATATTATTTTTAATTCTTAATTTAACTTCATAAATACAATTTTTACAATTTTTTGTTTTTTTAGTTAATATTTCTTCTGTATATTTTTTTAAATGCTATGGTTTTAGTAAAAATCATATTTTTAATATTCACCTAAAAATCAATCTTTTCAGAAAAATTCTTAAAAAAGAAACTTAATATAATTTTTACATGAGGAATTAAAAAATAATTATTTTTAATAGAATAAAAACTCTAAAATTTATTTATTTTTATTTTAAATTAAAATATTATATACATAAAAAACTATTTTATAGAAAAGTAAACTTTTAACATTAAATATTTTTAATATTATTTCATATTAATTTATAATAAAATGAGTCTTAGTATATTATTTTGAAATATTTGATATTATTAGAATCATATTTGAATGGTGATAAATTTAATTTATTTTTTAAAATACACCTTACTTTAAAAAAATAGTTCTTTGAAAAATATAATTTTTTTAACATTTAATAGTTATAATCACATTTGTTAAATATTTTTCTCTTATCCCTAAAATATAATAAATAAAATATTTATTATTTTAATATAATTAAATTATATATCGAATTTAAATTTCTATTTTCTAATAAATCATTTCATTATATTTTTATTTACTTATGGATTTATTGTTATTGTCACTTTCTTATTGACGTTTCACATCGTATGGAATGATTTTTATATGGTGTGACACGATTCATTTTATTTTGATATTTCATGTGAATGAAGTGGTTCATCATAGTATTTAGTTAAACAAAAATATATACTAAAATATCAGAGTGTCACATTACCCCCTTACATAAATTTCATCCTCACAATTTTAATTATTACTGAAAAATGAAAATTCATAAGGGTATCTAAATAATATCCATAATGTAAAGATTCATTTTATAGAGCGACATTAACCTCAAAATATTAGATGATAGGAGACTCATCATTTGTTGTATAATAATAATGTATTTAAATTTTTATTTATCTAAAAAAGTTATACCAAATTTGCTTCCTTAGTTAGTAATAAGAGTTTCTAGAGACATGCCTTTCAGTGATTCATTTTTATGGTTCTATTTCTAATGAAATAATAAATTAAAAATGGTTATAATACTATCCAATAAAATCAGAATAAGTGATCATATATTTATGTAAAATCAATACAAATATGTATCCTCCAAATAAAATTTTATTTCTACCTATGATACTTTTGTTTCAACTTTAGAATAATAGAATAAAAATAGTACTTATTTAGTTTAACCTCGGTTGTTTATGTTCATATTATTTTTAGGTTATCTAAAATATTAGAAAACATTATAATGATTTATAAAGGTTGAATGAATTTTCCCCCTGGATTGTTTTTCTAGGTGTTCAGTCTTAGGTCCACTTACCATGCACTAAGTAAAGTTTTATTTGATACTAAACCATCATTTTTCAGTTTTATTACCCCTTGGTTAATCTATGCCACATCTATATCCACTTTACAATATACCTATAAAGACATAATTTCCAGAAAACCACACAACCTCTACTTTTATAGAACTTCCGAATGTTTTCCTATATATAGTTTTATCATTATAGTACCCACTAAAGTTATGTCATCCTAATTTATTAAATAACTACCCTAATCATAAAAAAATAATCAAACCTTTCCCATATTTAAACTAAGGATCCCTAGATCCATACTACCTGGTCTAGTGATAAAAAAATAATTTTTAAACATAGTATTTGATACCAAGTTAGATGAACCAAGATAAACATAAATTTATTTTACATCATTTATATATGTTAAAAATTTCATCTCACAAAAATAACACAATCCTAAGAAAGAAAGGTTTTATTTATTTGAGGATAATCTCCCATGTCTTTTCATCAAAAAGAACATTTTTCCTCTATATTAATATTTCATTTTTTATGTTTTCAACATCTCCCCTAGAGAATCTCTACATAAAAATTCCAACTAAATATATTCTTTCATATAATATACTATAGAAAAGGAAACAAAAGAAAGGGGTGAGATAAAATTCAGTATATGAAAAAAAACATCAGTGTGTCATTAAAGGGATAGATCATAAGTATACGAGAAAAACATGAGTATAAGAGAAATATCTTATTAAAAGAACATGAAATAGTAATATTTGTACACAAGAAACGATAGAAAGAAAGGTAATATCAATTTAAAAAGTATTTAAAATATAATAAAAGTGTGATATAATAACCATGTTCTTTAGAGCATAGTCACACACATATAAAAATATGTCATAATCATAGACATAAAAATCATAATATTGTTAAGAAGGTTAATAGAAATTTTTTCTAGTTATAATTTTTTGAAAAAAGAAAAAATTGATCATGTACATGAAAAATAATTTGAAAAAAAATATATGGGATCATTCCCATGAACCATTATAAAAAAATATATTTGTGATCTTGTTCGTGCACTATCACTATGAACAAATCTATATGTGATCATTTCTATGCACCATCATTATGACAACCCTAGTAAAGTTTATAATAAATCAATTTCATGTATTATTAATGTTTGTAAATATTTTTTTGATTCATATAAAAATATGTACAATTTTATTTGATACTTTTACAATTAGGTCCAATTTCCATTGAGAAAGTGATATAATATATTTAAATGCTTTAAGTATTTAGAAGTGTACCACTTCCCTCAATTTTAAAAGGGAACCTCCTCTCTTCTCCTCTTGACACAAATTGATAAATTTATATTTAAAAATAATTGAATAAATACCTTCCCAACATCCCTCCAAATTCCCTAGAGATTTTGGGTTAACCAAAAGACCAAACTAGGTAGGATGAAGGTGTAAGCCACATGATCTTTCTAGGGAAGTGGTGTAATTTTTAATCGAGTGTTTCATGTTTATTTCATCATATAACACCTTAAAATATTATTTAACCATACTGAAATAATAATATAAGTGTATAATCTATACTATAATGTTATTATTATTATTTTTAAACCCATTTTTTCTCATTTCCATCCTATGGGAAATGAAAACATCGCTCGTGCGTACGTGTGGACTACTACCTCCACGAAGTGATATGTTTTTTAATCACTTGATAATATTTCTAGTTAAATTGATCAATCAAATTTGTATATACTATATTCATGACATAATTATTCTTATTTAATGGTAATGTATTACTTTTGTTCTTACCCTACCAATCATTGGAAAATTATAACATTGCTCGTGCTTACACTTAGACTACAACCTCAATGAGGCAATGTGATTTATTTTTCATTTATACTTTATAGTCTGTCCATAAGGATATAAATAAGGAAAAAATATTAATTTAGTAACTTATTTATGATTCAGAAAAATTAATATATTATCTACTTTATTTATTTTCCACATAGAAAAAAAATGAAAACATTGGTCTTGCGTACATTTAGACCACCATCTCTAGGAATATTTGTGGTTGATTTTTGATGAATGTTGTACATGGTTTGTTTTTAATGTGCACATAATGTATAAATATGATAATTATAACATTTTAACGATATTTAAGTGAATATAACCCCAACCCCTTTGACCGCAGTCAATGCATTAATATCATTTTGAGGTTATAAATTGAACATCCAAAAAATCTCCAATATGAATTTAAACATTTAAGTAACTAAATAAAACATGGTAAAAAATTAAATAAACTAGATAATGATAATGGAATGAACTTGAAAAGGGATCTAAATTAATTAGGTAGAAAATACAATTTTATTACTCAGGAGGGTAGACATACGAATAATACAAGTTAGGATTTGAGGTAAAGGATTTTCTGTTAAATCGTTATCTTAAATGTTTTAAACTCTTTCTCATATATAAACTTTTTCATTTAAATGTTTCAATAATGTTTCTATTTATAAATTAATGTTTTATAATATTCATTTTAAATTATACATGACTTTATTTATAAAGTTTTTAAAAATTAATATTTTCATCATATTTCATATTGGTTATTTTCAAATTTTCATAAACATTAAAGAATTATGTTTTTAACGTATATGGATCATCCACATTTTTGCTACTATCATTAAAATTATTCATTATCAATATTACTCTATAATTTAACATGGTTTTTCAAGGAATAACTTATTCGTGATATTTAAGTAATTTTTCCATTTTTGGAGTTTCAAAAAAAAATGATAATTCTCTTTATGATTCTAAAAAAAATAAAAAGTGTTTTTTATTTTGGGTTAAAATTACTTTTTCAAGGGTTTTATGATGAAAAAGTTAAAGATTATAGTTATAATTTTCATGATAAAATACTTGATTATTTAATTTGATGATAGGTGAGTCTAATATAGATCATGATGATGGGCGATACTGATATAGATATCCAATGTATGGGGTGATGATTAAGTCTTTGAAGTTGAAAAGTTCAAGAAATTAATGGGTTGGATACTCCCATTTAATTAATTAGGTTTTAGTTATTATACCATGGGTTAAACATGAGTGATCTTGTTTTATGAATATGATGCTCCAAAATACCTTTATCATGATTCTAAAAAAGGATTTTTATAGAAATCATTTAATTTTATGAAGTAATAAATGTTCATGAACTTCTAATGGAGATAGGTTTGGATTTATTTATGAGTTCCCAAATTACTGATTATATCTTCATGATTTTCTTATGATTAATAATCTATTCTAGCATTTTTCTTTGGGAAAAAATTAATTTTCCTATGTGGAAATTTTTTATTTACGTGTTTAAATTTTTATATTAAAAATGATAAATGATTTCATGAATTTTAATGTTTTCACTAGAATAACGAGATTCCAATTTTTTTCCATTACTAATATTTTAATGATTATCCAATGTTTTTATATATTTTTCATAGGATATAAGTATGAATAGGAACTATATCAGGATCAAGTGTTTCACATTGGGCTTTTCTTAAATGAATCAAAAGGGTCCTGAATAAAATAGGGGTGTATGCTTAAATCCATCCTTTTGTGAAAATATATACACAGTGTTGAAGTGTCTGCTTTTCTATATTATGTTTTTCCTAATTCTATAAAACTCTAAACCCAAAAAAATGTTAGTATACTAATTTTTTTTTTTATTAAAATAACATTTATGGGTTGTTAAAGTAATATGCTATTATAGAGGGTATCAATGGAAAGGTTTAAATACCATTATATGTTAAGATAATTTTAATAGACACTCATAATTGGTAAATATTTTTCTTTATATTATAATGTGTTATCTTTTAAATATTTCCATAGTGGTTCATCTAATATATTTTTGTTCACAATAGTTTTATACAGAGGAAAATTTCATTTCAAGTATAAAGGAATCAAAAGGATAATAAAATTCTAAATAAATAACATATAATGATTGGAATAGATATATTTTTAGAATTGTTAACTAAGTTTACATAGGATATTCACAGTGTCTCCCATAAAAGTGAGCTTCCAAATTCTTCATATATGAACATGTCTATAGTGGATTATTTCATGAAATAACACCCTTATACTTGCATTGTATATTCAAACCCATTAAAATATGAAGGATATATAAATTAATTAGAGAAAATATTTGATTTTTTGGGATGTATGGAGAATCAAAAGGTAATTATTGATTTTTATACTTTGAAGGTGAATCCAATCAATGGTGTAATTTGATCAAGAATACAGATGAAGTGCCCAGATTAGTGTGAATCACTGAGAGGGGGAAGGGGTGAATCAGTGATCCCTTAAAACTTTTTACTAATTGATTCTTAATCAATTAAACCTCTATGGCTGGTTAAAGCCTCGATCCACTCTTCTTGTATCTCTCACCTTTCCACGAATGATGCAGTAAATGTAAAGGCACTGGACACAAGGATTTACAAGGTTCGGAACCAAAGGACTACGTCCTTGCCATGTTGGTTATACACCCCAACATGGTTTCTTCCATTATAATATGTTAGTATTACAATGGTTGATACAGAATCCCACTGTATCTCTCCTGAGTCCCACAGGAGGGTCTTTATACTGCGTCCCACAGTGTCACCAGAGTCCCACTGGCCTGCTCCAGAATCCCACTGAAGACTTATTCCACCCTGAGTCTCACAGGGGGCTTCTCCTGGCTCCTCGAGTCACACGAGTACCTCTTATTCTCTTTAAGCTTCTTCAAGTATCTTCAGCAGTCTGGGATAAAGACTGCTGGCCTTGCTCTGTACCTCTGCTCACTTGTGATGAACAGGTCTTCTCGTCTTGCTCAGGATTTATCTCCTTCTTCTCAGGATGACCTGGCTTCTCTCCAGCTACTGAATACTCAGACAACTGATATCTTTAACTTCAGTCTGGCTCAGTCTCACTTCAAAACAACTTCATGCACTGAGTGCATGGCAACTCTGCTTCTTCATGCAAAAACTGCATGTCCTCTCAAATTCTTCAAGATCTTCTGGTCTTGGACAACTCAATTCCACACCACTGATTTGACTCTATTCACGTGTGCACGTGCATGCATGCATGCATGCACTCCCCTCTTTCTTGTCTTGGTGTGATAAACCCACAAAGGGTGTATTCTTATTAAGCACACACACCTTCTCAAACTTCACACACTTTATTCAATTTGATTACACACTTAAAAGTGTGTTATACATTAGTGTGAGTCTTCCACTTCTTTCTTCTTCTAAGTGTGTTCACTTTTGGTGCACACCCCTAGGTTCGGCCTTGTTCTTGTTTAGCACACACAATTTATTCTTTTAGTCTTCTTTGCACACACGGCTTTGGCCTCTTCCCTCTTCTTGTTGCACACCCTTAACCCGTAGGTTGTTCTTCAATTTTTCACACACAAAATGTGTCTTCACTTGGTGCACACACAAGGCATGCAATCCTCGGGTCCTCTTCTCCACTTGGCACTCACATGAGGCAAGGCATCGGCCTTCTTTGGCATATACACAATGTGTGTAAAACACAACCCGAACTCCACTTGTATGCAGGCGCGCAAGGGTTGCAGCCAAACTTCTCAACACTACCGCGCAGGGTAGAGACACCACGGGCATTCAAGGTGTTACCACGGGCGCGCAGGTGCTACTGCCGCGACCACAAGAAGGGCGCGCAAGAGCGCTGCCCGAGCTCTCCTGACGTGCAAGGAATAGCACGCAGGGTCTTGGGTACCCTCTGTCGCACAAGGGGAAGGCGCGCAGGGGTCACCCTAACTTCTTCTTGTCGCGCAAAGGTGTTGCGTGCAAGGGACTCCAGCCGTGCAAGTTTACTTGCGCGGGGCTTCTTCTTCGCGAGGCAGAGACTCATGCGGGACTCGGATTTTCAACAGAGTTTCATCAAGCATCCTCGAGGGCTCGACCTCTCTTTATATAGGAAGAGGGCCTCGGTTCATCCGCGTGGGATATAAATTCAAACTCCCGAATATCTCGGGTTTTCAAGATTTCCAAAATCTTGTTTCTCCTCTGTTTCACGCGGGTTCTTTTCCTTCATTATTTTCCTCTTCATGCATGTGCATGGAAACGTACGCATGGCCTTTTTTAAACCCAATCCATGCAAAGCATCAACACCGAATGGCGTCTCACCTTCGGTTTCTTTGGCCGAACTTCAAAACTCTCCAAACATTGCATGCAAGTGTATTTTTAAGCATGGATCGGTTCAGTGCGTCGAGACGATCCCAATGGACTCTTCGGCTTGATCAGAGATGGCCGGGAACTCAAATTCTGTCGTCGGGGAGGCCTCTGGTTCGAACGGAGCTCGCGGGTGGCAGCGGTCGAGCTCGAGGTTGAAGACGCCTCAGAACCGTCGGATCCAGAGTTGAGATGACATCGGACGACTGGATTAGATCGCAGCGCGCGACAGATGAATCGTGCGGCACAGATCAAGCGCGAGATCGCTCGGACGGCTGAGATTTTCTCCCGGGGATTTTTCCGTGTCCCACATCGAAGCGGCCTCCTGATTTCACGCGGCTTATTACCAAAGCGCTCCCATCCTCACCTCAGTTGCATCTTCTCCCTCCACGGTGTCTCCCCGCACCGTGTTCTCCCTGCGGGCGCGCTCTGCGCCCACTCTGCTCCCTGCGGGCGCGCCACTGGCGCCCACTATGCGTGCCCTCGGGCGCGCGCTGCGCGGGCTTCACCACCGCGTAGCCTCGGGGCTTATACACGGCCCCAACCTTCCTGCCTCAGGGATATGCTGCCTTGGCCTGAGGGTTCCCCATGGGCGTGGTGACCTCGAGTCCCACATGAGCCTTGGGTGATGACCCTCGGCTGGCCTTCCTTGGTGGCTATTTTTTGCTAAGTAAAACACTTAGGACTTTGTATAAAATCAAAGTAACCAAGTGAAAATGCCAAATGCCACTCAAGCCATTTCTTCTCCACTTCTTCTATTCTTCTTCTTAAGAATTCCATTACTTCTCCTCATATGATCTTCACTTAGGATATAGAATTCAAAAGGTTCATCTTCATCAACCGAACTCCTGAATCACTTATAATCTTCAATGTTCTTTATTGATCTAATCATAGATCAATTGGAACTTTTTCAATTCACATTCACTAAGTGATAGTGCATGGACTTCATTAATGCACATCATCCACTTAGTAGTTGTGGATGGAAATCCTTTCAACTCCTCATGCATTGTGAAGACAATGCATGGTCTTCAATCAATGTTGTGACATTGTATCATCAGGATACAAGTTCTTGGAACTTTAAGAACAGCTCAACAATCGTCTGATGTACATAGAGAATGTTTCAACCATAATCTCATATGCCACTTAGTGAATCTCCTAAGTGACATTCATCATAGTTCCATGGCCATTCTCCTTCATCACCATCACCATTACATCCTTTGTCATTCACATATTGAAACGCCTTGACATCCATCCATTCATTCCTTGACAACAACATACCTCATTGACAACAAATGCAACACAGTGCACTTCAATCTCCCCCATTGTATTTGTTGTCAATATCACAACTTCAGCACATATGAATGGGTCAATATGTGTGCCCAATATTTTCTCCCCCTTATTGGAAATCAAATGCAAAGGTGTGGTGTGGTTCACTTTCACAAATATCTTCCTCCCTTTGAATAGCATCTTCTTGAAAATCACTAAGAGAGGGATGATGCCACATGTTCTTCTTTAGCAAAGAACCTTTAGTAAATCAACTCTAAGTCTACTTGGGCTAACCCGGTGTAGAAAACAAGAGTGATGTAACCAAGGAACTCAATGCTGTCCATCATTCACTGTACATGTGAGATCATGCTTCAGGGGTTTGAAATTTTTCAGATATATCAATGAATTTTCTAAATCCTGCACAACTTCACAAAACTCATTAGAATGTTCAGGTGCAAAGATAAAGCTCCCACTTTCATCCATTTTCCTTCAATCAGTACTCCCCCTTAATTGTCATGATGAATACAATTAAGAAACAAGGGATGAAAGTATGATTGGAATACCTTCACTTTTCTCAAGATGGTATTAAATCTTAGAATCACATCTTCTTCAGATTGGCTCCCCCTCAAGGGGTGCACTCCATTCTGTCCAAACCATCCTCCAGTTGAGAATGATCATCATCTTCAATTCCCTGTAATGTTAGCACATGTAAATAAAAGTGATTAGGGAATAAGATGGAACCTCCTTGGTTCATCAATGTGAACAACAAGGTTGAGAAGATTCTCTCAACCGAGATGTCCCATTTTCACCATTATTCACACTTGCACATTTGATCTTCAATGATGTTTGTGCTGGTGTGGATCTCAATACATCTTCATGTGAAATATTCTTCTTCCCTTTTGCCTTAGCAATTGCCAGAACTCCATCTTCAGCTCTCTGCAGATCTTTGGCAAGTTGCAACTGATTTGGCCATATGATTAACAAGTCATTTGGAAGTGTGGCCTCAGTTCTGGAAGTTCCACATGGTTCTTTTGATGCTGTCAAGATACCTTTCTTCGGCAACTTGTTTTCAATCAATCCCTTCTGCTTCTTTTGGTTTGATTGTCTGTTTGAGTTCAGTTGGCTTCTATTGATTTCCATGGCTTGTTTGAAAAGAACCATGGTATGACCTTTCTTTCCACAGTATAAGCATGTCTTCTTGGTGGCTCTTCTTGATGCATCACCCTTCTTGGATTTGAATTCCAAGGACTTATTTTCCTTTTTCAAAACCTTCTTGGGAGCATCTTCAACTTTATTCTTGCTTCCCAAGGATTCCATTTTAGCCAGGTTCAGTGATCTACTCTTCTTTTTAGCTCTGGATACAGTTGGAGATTGACATGTATCATTTTGACCACTTTTGCAATCATCCCAGATGTTGTCAAGTAGTCCAAATCTATTTGCAGTAAACAGATGTCTCTGGACCTGTGGATGCTGCTTCTTTTCCTCTGGCTTGCTCCCCCTTGGCATGGGCTTCCTTTGTGCTTTGACATTCAGTGGATTGTACCAACAATCCTTTGCACAGTGCCCATACTTATTACAACACCAACACTGACCCACAAATCTAGACCTCTTCAGTCCTTCTGATTGTTGGGTACTTTTCTTGACTTGCTGTGTTGTTTCAGGAGAGCTCTGCTTCTTCATTTTCTTCATCCATACTTGTTTGGAATTATTTTTCCATCCTTCACTTTTTGTGGAAACACAATTAGAAGCATCAGTACAAGATGGTATGGATGGTACCTTCTTTCTAGAAGATGTTGACCTTTTATTAGAGGATGTATTTCTTTTAGAATCAACCTTCTCAAAGCTCACTTGAGTAGCAACATTTCTTCTTTCAGCTGACTGGGAGGCTTCAGCTTTGGGTGATTGCAGATTTTTCAATATCACCTCCAGTTCAATGCATTTCATGTTGAGGGAGTTCTTCTCATCCTCAACCAATCTTAGCCTACCTTCCCAATTCTGTTTCAGCTGTTCCATCTGGTCATCATGCACCTTCTTTATTTCATGCAATGAGTTGTCAAGATCCTTCACCATTTTGACTTTGTCATTGAGTTGAGCATCTCTGACATTCATTGACACTTTATGCCTCTTTTCCAGTGCATGGAAAACATCTTTGACTAATATCATAAAGAATTATTTCTCAGAAAGGCTTCTTTGCAATTCTTCAGCAGTGTCTTCATATCTTTCATTGCAAAGAGAAACAGTTTCATCTTTAGCCTTCACCAGCTTTCTGAGAGTGTTGGTTATGACAACCCTTTTTGCCAATTGGACTTCCAGAGAATTGGCTTCATCTTCTAGCTGTAATTTTTCTTCTTGAAGATCAAGGAGGCCTGTAGCTATACACATTGCCACTTCCTTGGGGACTGTCTTCTGAAGATATTTGATTGCATTTAGAAGATCATTGTTTCTTCCATCTTCATCAAAACTAGAGCAGGCTTCATCAGAATAATGATAAAAGTAATTGTCATCTGATGTGATTTTCACATTTCTTTCCATAGAAGGAGTTTCTCTGATTGCAGCAACCTTCTTCCTCATCTTCTTTGCCTGTTTCTTCATTCTGTTTTTCAGAGTCTTGGCAGATATCTCCATTTGAGGCTGTTCTTTCATTTCCTCAAATCTGCACTCCATATAGACTCCCTTGGATCTTTTAGAGGTAACCTCCCTCTGATACCAATTGAAGTGCCCAGATCAGTGTGAATCACTGAGAGGGGGAGGGGGTGAATCAGTGATCCCTTAAAACTTTTTACTAATTGATTCTTAATCAATTAAACCTCTATGGCTGGTTAAAGCCTCGATCCACTCTTCTTGTATCTCTCACCTTTCCACGAATGATGCAGTAAATGTAAAGGCACTGGACACAAGGATTTACAAGGTTCGGCACCAAAGTCCTACGTCCTTTCCATGTTGGTTATACACCCCAACATGGTTTCTTCCATTATAATCTGTTAGTATTACAATGGTTGATACAGCATCCCACTGTATCTCTCCTGAGTCCCATAGGAGGGTCTTTATACTGCGTCCCACAGTGTCACCAGAGTCCCACTGGCCTGCTCCAGAATCCCACTGAAGACTTCTTCCACCCTGAGTCTCATAGGGGGCTTCTCATGGATCCTCGAGTCACACGAGTAGCTCTTCTTCTCTTTAAGATTCTTCAAGTATCTTCAGCAGTCTGGGATAAAGACTGCTGGCCTTGCTCTGTACCTCTGCTCACTTGTGATGAACAGGTCTTCTCGTCTTGCCCAGGATTTATCTCCTTCTTCTCAGGATGACCTGGCTTCTCTCCAGCTACTGAATACTCAGACAACTGATATCTTTAACTTCAGTCCGGCTCAGTCTCACTTCAAAACAACTTCATGCACTGAGTGCATGGCAACTCTGCTTCTTCATGCACAAACTGCATTTCCTCTCAAATTCTTCAAGATCTTCTGGTCTTGGACAACTCAATTGCACACCACTGATTTGACTCTGTTCACGTGTGGACGTGCATGCATGCATTCATGCACTCCCCTCTTTCTTGTCTTGGTGTGATAAACCCACAAAGGGTGTATTATTATTAAGCACACACACCTTCTCAAACTTCACACACTTTATTCAATTTGATTACACACTTAAAAGTGTGTTATACATTAGTGTGAGTCTTCCACTTCTTTCTTCTTCTAAGTGTGTTCACTTTTGGTGCACACCCCTAGGTTCGGCCTTGTTCTTGTTTAGCACACACAATTTATTCTTTTAGTCTTCTTTGCACACACGGCTTTGGCCTCTTCCCTCTTCTTGTTGCACACCCTTAACCCGTAGGTTGTTCTTCAATTTTGCACACACAAAATGTGTCCTCACTTGGTGCACACACAAGGCATGCAATCCTCGGGTCCTCTTCTCCACTTGGCACTCACACGAGGCAAGGCCTCAGCCTTCTTTGGCACACACAAAATGTGTGTAAAACACAACCCGAACTCCACTTATATACAGGCGCGCAAGGGTTGCAGCCAAACTTCTCAACACTACCGCGCAGGGTAGAGACACCACGGGCATTCAAGGTGTTACCACGGGCGCGCAGGTGCTACTGCCGCAGCCACAAGAAGGGCGCGCAAGAGCGCTGCCCGAGCTCTCCTGACGTGCAAGGAATAGCACGCAGGGTCTTGGGTACCCTCTGTCGCGCAAGGGGAAGGCGCGCAGGGCTCACCCTAACATCTTCTTGTCGCGCAAAGGTGTTGCGTGCAAGGGACTCCAGCCATGCAAGTTTACTTGCGCGGGGCTTCTTCTTCGCGAGGCAGAGACTCACGCGGGACTAGGGTTTTCAACAGAGTTTCAGCAAGCATCCTCGAGGGCTCGGCCTCTCTTTATATAGGAAGAGGGCCTCGGTTCATCCGCGTGGGATATAAATTCAAACTCCCAAATATCTCGGGTTTTCAAGATTTCAAAAATCTTGTTTCTCCTCTGTTTCACGCGGGTTCTTTTCCTTCGTTATTTTCCTCTTCATGCATGTGCATGGAAACGTACGCATGGCCTTTTTTAAACCCAATCCATGCAAAGCATCAACACCGAATGGCCTCGCACCTTCGGTTGCTTCGGCCGAACTTCAAAACTCTCCAAACATTGCATGCAAGTGTATTTTTAAGCATGGATCGGTTCAGTGCGTCGAGACGATCCCAATGGACTCTTCGGCTTGATCGGAGATGGCCGGGAACTCAAATTCTGTCGTCGGGGAGGCCTCTGGTTCGAACGGAGCTCGCGGGTGGCAGCGGTCGAGCTCGAGGTTGAAGACGCCTCAGAACCGTCGGATCTGGAGTTGAGATGACATCGGACGGCTGGATTAGATCGCGGCGCGCGGCTGATGAATCGTGCGGCGCAGATCAAGCGCGAGATCGCTCGGACGGCTGAGATTTGCTCCCGGGGATTTTTCTGCGTCCCACATCGAAGCGGCCTCCTGTTTTCACGCGGCTTATTACCAAAGCGCTCCCATCCTCACCTCAGTTGCATCTTCTCCCTCCACAGTGCCGCCCCGCACCGTGTTCTCCCTGCGGGCGCGCTCTGCGCCCACTCTGCTCCCTGCGGGCGCGCCACTGGCTCCCACTATGCGTGCCCTCGGGTGCGCGCGCTGCGCGGGCTTCACCACCGCGTAGCCTCAGGGCTTATACACGGCCCCGACCTTCCTGCCTCAGGGATATGCTGCCTTGGCCTGAGGGTTCCCCATGAGCATGGTGACCTCAAGTCCCACATGAGCCTTGGGTGATGACCCTCGGCTGGCCTTCCTTGGTGTCTATTTTTTGCTAAGTAAAACACTTAGGACTTTGTATAAAAACAAAGTAACCAAGTGAAAATGCCAAATGCCACTCAAGCCATTTCTTCTCCACTTCTTCTATTATTCTTCTTAAGAATTCCATTACTTCTCCTCATATGATCTTCACTTAGGATATGGAATTCAAAAGGTTCAACTTCATCAACCGAACTCCTGAATCGCTTATAATCTTCAATGTTCTTTATTGATCTAATCAGAGATCAATTGGAACTTTTTCAATTCACATGCACTAAGTGATAGTGCATGGACTTCATTAATGCACATCATCCACTTAGTAGTTGTGGATGGAAATCCTTTCAACTCCTCATGCATTGTGAAGACAATGCATGGTCTTCAATCAATGTTGTGACATTGTATCATCAGGATACAAGTTCTTGGAACTTTAAGAACAGCTCAACAATCGTCTGATGTACATAGAGAATGTTTCAACCATAATCTCCTATGCCACTTAGTGAATCTCCTAAGTGACATTCATCATAGTTCCATGGCCATTCTCCTTTATCACCATCACCATTACATCCTTTGTCATTCACATATTGAAACTCTTTGACATCCATCCATTCATTCCTTGACAACAACATACCTCATTGACAACAAATGCAACACAGTGCACTTCAACAGATGATAATGATAATATTGATGGCATATAGTAGATAGTAATTAAATAAGTTTTACTTGAGAAGTATTTTCTTGATGTTCATTAATATAGAATGAAAACAAAATTTCTATAATTGAGGCATAAAGAAGAATACATAGTGGCCTCTAACAAATAAAATTTTACAAGACTATCTAGCTCAGAATTTACTTTTTTCATGGACCATGAGAGTAAAATTGATAGATTTTATATAGGTCAAAAACCACGTTTTTAAAGAGTGTTAGTCACTCACAAATCTAAAAGTTATGAGAAGGTTATTTATTGTTCTAAGAAAGTTGGGTTATATTTTTAAAATACTTATATACTTTATGAAAAAAGGGTAAAAAGTAGTCAAGGTGGAAAGTAACAGAGAAGAATTCAACTAATAAATATTAATTTAATCCCCCTAATGTTCTAAATGCCATTAAACACATTTTAAATTTTTTTGATAGTATTATTAAAGTGTTACTAATGTGGTAATATTGGTTATTTGACTCATGTATTCCATGAAAACAGTTATATTCAGGAAAGTAATGGGAAATAGATATCTTGGTAGTAGTAAAATATTTTAAATAAAGTGAGTTGGTACATTATACTAATTTATCCTTGAGGTTAGTTACTCAAGGGGGGAATAAACATGTTTAGTAACATTATGTCATAAATAAATATTTTTATTTTACTATGGAAGATGAAGGACCCTCAAATGAAATGTTTATTGGTACATTACATGTTTATTCTGATTAGGCCAATGTATCATCTGATTCAAGACCCACACATTCTATTATATCTATAAAATTCACATGAAAAATCGAAATACCATATCAATAAATGAATTCATAACTTTTGATAAAAACTACTAGGGGTAGTATAAAAACAACGACAATTTATAGAAATAATAATGTTCTCATCTATAGAAATGTTATTTCCGGCAAAACTAGTTCTATCGCTCATTATAGAGATTTATGTTATTTTGGGTATGAATTAGATTTCAGTTTATCATGATAAGATATATTATAGAGCTATTTTTTTCAGAATTACTTTTAGTTTTTATATGATAATGAAGTCATACCCTTGATAAAATATCTATATCCCGAGAAACTAATAAAATATGGAAGTGGAAGTCATCTTATACATATTATTGAAAAGAAATAAACTATTCAAATTACAGATCTACCAACATTTAATGAATATATGAATGTATTTATTTATTATTTTCCTTATGTTATTCCTAATTTAGAAGTTGAATTTACTATTTACATAGTACCTAATGATAAAACAATTTAAAAAAACCCTTATTAAATGGCTCCAGTAGAACTTTTGAAATTGAAAAAAAAGTTACAATAGTTTCTTGATAAGGGTGTCAACCACTCTATAAATTCACACTGGGGTGATTCTATTTTTGTGATTAAAATATGAATTATTACATGAGAATTTTCATTTATTATATATTAATCAGTTACATCACTTTTAACAATATATATATATATACATATCCTCATATTGATTACTTCTTGGATTATCTCTACAGTGATTAGTATTTTTTGGTGATTTATCTTATGTCTGTGAATCACTATTTGAAGGTGAAGGAGGAATAAATTCCTAGGGTGGTGTCACATAAAAGGTATTAAAATTCTAAGTTTGTGGTTATTATTTTTGGGATGACGAATGAACCAAATATATTTATGGATCTAATGAATATCATTTTCTATGAGTATTTGGAAAATTTTTAGTGGTTTTCATTGAATACATTATGGTTTTTTCTAAAAGTTATGAAGAAAATTAAAACTAGCCCTGGTTTGTTTTTTATAAATTAAAATAAAATAAGTTGTATGAAAAATTCATTAAATGTGAATATTGGATGCAATAGATTTCATTCCTTAGGAAGATTGCTTCTAAAGATAAAATAATTACTGATCCTTTTAGAACTAATGTGTTGAAAGAGTAGACAAGACCAATAAATTTATGTGAGATTCAAAGTCTTCTAATATTATAAGGTTACCATTGTAATTTTTTTGAAAAAATTTCTTTTTTATCTATTCCATTTACTACAAAAAATATTAATGGAGAAAATTAATCTGAAAAAAGTAATGTGATGAATATTTCAAGGATTTGAAAAGAAGATTTTCTAACTATATTATCTTAACATTTATAACAATAAATAATGAATTTATTATTCGTATTGATTTTTCTTTGATGGGACATGGTTATATATTGATGCAAGATGATCAATTAATTGTATTCACTTCATGTAAGTTAAAACTCCAATACAAATTTACCCTAAAATTGATATTGTACTTATAACAATTGCTTTTTATTTAAAAATTTTATGAAAAATATTATATAGGTTAAAATGTGAAATATATACTTACAATAAAATTTTGAGGTATATATTTATTAAAAAAGGGTTTAACATGTTGAAAAAATATGGTTAGAAGTGATAAAGTATTATGATTGCATGATTCACTATCATCTAATTATGGAAAATAAGGCACTTGACACCGAGAGTCAAAAAAATAATTTATCATTTATCATGATAAATTTGGAATAATATTCTTTAGATTATTATATAATGAATTGTGGACTAAAAATTATTCAAGTAGGAACTAACCCTCTTTTGGTTTAAGTTTCATTAAAATCATCTTTTTAGATAGAATTTTGCATGCTAAGACATAAGATTGTGAGTAGTAAGAAATGGTGGAATTAGTAAAGATGGGTAAGTTTCCAAAACTTAACATTAACGAAGAAATTTTTATAATATTTGTAAAGTGGTATTTTGTGCAATTTAGTTCCTAGTTGACGAAGAAATTATTTTGAAAATTTCATAGATCTCCATTTTTTTTCTTTTTATAAGCACTAATATTCTCATATACCGTTGTGAATATTATTGATAGTGTGGAATAAAGAAATATATATCTCATTTTACCATGAAATATTTTACTTTTAGATATGTTACTTCTTTGATAAAACTATCAAATGGTATTCTTTAGCCTTTTCCAGTGCCTGAATGAAAATTAGAGAATATATCCATGGATTTCATTGTGGTATTACCAATGAAATATCAAAGTTATAATGTGATATGGGTAATTAATTATTGTTTGAAAAAACATATTAATTTTATTCATATTCAAGATATCATGTATTTGGATAAACTTTATTTAATTTATGTTAAAGAGATAGTAAGATATATAGGGTTTATACATCTATTATATCTAATTGTTATCCTAGATTTACATAATTTTTTTAGAAAGGACATCAAGATTTATAAGGTACTAAATCAAATTTCAATATAGGTTTTAATCTTCAATATGATGGATATTTGGAATGAATGATTCAGAATTTGGAAGTTATGATTTGAGATTTCTTATTAGATTATCAACGATGCTATTATCAAATTCATTCATTAGTGGGATTTTTAATTAATAAGAATTTTCATTCATGTATACAGACAAAATCTTTTGAGGAGTTACATAAAAAGTAGATTTATACTCCCTCATCTTGGGATAAAGTTGTTTAAAGTATGTTAGTAGGACCATAGTAGGAATAATATATGGTTGAGAAGGTAAAGACGATTCAACAAAAATATTTTGTATCTCAAAGTATATAGAAATATTATATAGATAATAGGAGGGAAAACATTTTGTTTAAGGTTGGATATACTTGGTGATGTGTTAATGTGTTCACGGTGATGGTGATCAGATGGAGATGTGATGATGGTAGTGAAGTGAGTGGTCCTCGATGGTTGGTGTATTAGACAGAGCACAAAATGTGTATCGATATCAGGTTGATAGATTTTTGGTGAGTTTTTGGATTTAAAATTTGAAAATTTTCAGGGGCAGTTTTTGAAATCTGAAATGGGTGGGATTTGTGGCATTATATTGGAATTTAGTTATATTTTTAATTTTGACTATGAAAGAAACCAACACACTATAAGGATGAGCTCTATATGAGGATACATAGTAAGAAGCATTCACCAGAGCATTTCCATTCAGATTTAGATGAAAGAGAGGGTATCACTATTCCATCAGTACCAGGCCCATAGAACCTTGAACAACATGGCTAGACAATCAGTCATGCGAAGGTGGAGGCTTGAAATATCAATGAAGTCAATAGGGAGGGGTAGTTAATATTAGTCTTGATTTGGGATTACTTATTTTATGGTTTTAATTGTATGTAATTGTTAGGGTTCACACTTGGCCTTTAAAAGTTTCATTTAAAAATTCAAAAGAAAAATAGATTGGAGGTTGGAGATCATGTATTCCTTATAGTATATCCTTGGAAATGTGTAATTAATTTGTGAAAAATGGAATTTTGAGTTAATAGTTCATTGGGAAATATGAAATTATAGAAAAATTGGGTCCAATTTATTACCAAGTAGCTTTACCTCTAAGTTTATCTCAATTACAAGATTTTTTATGTTTATTTGTTAATCAGGTACATACCCGAGATATCTTTTTTTTGATCCCTGAAGTGGTATAGTTAGAGGAGAATATACCTTATGAGTGATTTTTTTATTTTGGATATAATATAGAAGGTTCTATGAAATAAGGTGATTCAATAGGTTATGATTTTATGAAATAATCACACCATTCAGGAAGCAACATGAGAATTAGAAAAATCTATGAGGGGAAAGTACCCTCACTTGTTTTGGTAATGAGTAAAACCATGTGGTTACAATTTATATAGGGGGAATTAATGTGAAAACCCTTGTAATTTTAATAATAAATCAATTTCATATATTATTAAATTTCATAAATATAATTTATGGTTTTATATATAATTTGATAATTTTATATGATTTTTTAGTTAGAAAGAAATGATTTCATTCTAAGTGAAATGTTTTCTACAAAATATATGGTTTTATTCAAAATATAAATTTCAATGTCCCAGAGTTTAAAATTGATAAAATATATTTTAATTTTTATATCATCATATGAAATATATTTTTGGGTGAATTTTTTATATTTTTGATAAAAGATTGATTTTTGGGTGAATAGTTAAAAATAATGTTTTTATTTAAATTGTCATTCATTTTAAAGAATTTAAAAAGTCCCATTATATTTTGTATCGGTTTTAAACTAAAATTATTAACCATTTACTGAACATAATCCAATTTATTCCATAATAATAAGAATTATACTAGATTTTCATATAAAATATTTTTATACTTAAAAGGGCCTTTTTTAGAAACCATTTTCATTACGGTTTGAGTATCTATATTAAAATTAATTTAACCAATTATACAAATTGAATATTATAAAATGTATTTAATATTTGGAATCATGAGGTTCAAGTATTTTTATAAGGAAAATTTCATTTTTGGCCATTATGAATAATATCTTTTGTAAAACATTATCGTCTCGGTAATGGATAAAAGGGTTAACATGGGAGTTAAACTTAGAGATAGGGTATAGAATATCTAAAAAACATGGAAAGATGTGATTTGTTGATTTTATTTTATCCTTTAACTATATTGGATTCTATGTTTTCCCATTTTGTGCCACTTTCCTTCAATAAAGACATGTAATATATTTAAAATTTTTAAGTATTTACAATGGTTTATTTCCCCTCACTTATATAATAGAAGATCATATTTGCACTTCATCACAAACTTTGATCTATTTTTATAAAACATTACCAAAAAATACCTTCAAAATATACCAACCCTTGAACTATATATTATTTTATCACTAAAATACAACCTAACATGGCTTCAGATGTAATTTAATGGAGGTTTTTTGAAGAAGATTTACAATATATAATCGAGTGATTAGTGTTTATTTCATCATCTACCTCCATCAAATTAACCATTCTCAAATAATGAAATAATTATATTAAGTATTGTAATTTTTTATGATTATGGTATAAACCCTTTTCATCTCTTTTTCCATCTTATGGTAAATGAAAACATCGCTCAAAAATATATGTTGACCAACACCACCACGAACTGATGTGTTTAATTTTTTATCACTGGATCATATAACTAGTTAATATGATGGATTAAGTGAGTATATATGATATTTTTGACCTAATTATGGTTCTATAAAGTTAATATATTACTTACCTTTGTACCCTACCAAATTTTAGAAAATAATAACATTGCTCGGGCATACCTATGGACCACTACCATTAAATTATTTTTCATTTCCACCTTACAAGGTTGTTTTTAAGGATATACATAATGAAAAAATATAAATTTTATAAAATATTAAAAATTATAAAAATGTATATCATTATTCAGGTTATTTATTTTCTACTATGTAGAAAAACTAAAACATCATTCATGCGTATATATAGACTAACGTCTCTGTGAAATGGTGTGGTTCATTTTTCATGACCACATTTTATGATGGGTTTTAAAAGTGCATCTAAAGTATAACATTATAATTATATCATTTTTAATATTATCAAGTTAATATAACTATATAACCTTTGACCATAGTTGATGCACTAATATTATATTGAGGTTATGAATTGAATTTCCTCAAAATGTACAACATAAAATTAACAATTTTTATAACTATATAAATCACGGTAATAAATAAAATAAAGAGAATAATGATAATGGAATAAAATTATAAGGTCTTAGATATTCTGTGTATCATTTTTAAATATTATATTGAATTATTTTGAGACCAGGCTTTGTGACGACGTGCGATTTTGAGGCCTAGAGTGCCCAAAATAAATATTTGAAATAAATTAAACTTTTAATAGAACAGATGAGAAATTTTCCTATAAACATGGAATAAATTTTAAATGGGTACCTAAATCATAAATTTTATGGTACCATCATGTTCATAGTAGTGACTTTACCTTAGGTGGGGTCTAACATTGAACAATGCTGGTTGGCTATAAAAGTTAGCTTTTGGATGTTTTAAAGGAAATAAAATAAGTTAATAATTTATTTTATTTTAAATGTTTCCATAATGCAGTGATGTGTTATTTTGTTTTAAATGAACAGGAGCCTACGGTTAGGCTCATAACCTTGGAAAACTCCCAAGAATCCTCTGGAGCCTTAAAGAGAAGCCACCCCTAGAGGATTCTCGATGAACGACGATGAATGACAATGAGTGGATCAATGCATGATGATATCAAATCCCGACTGATGACCGATATCCCTATTCATAGGAAATTAAGGTAAGGGTTTTTATTTCAATTTCTCTTTCCCCCATTGTTGGATTTAAATGATGAATGTGGATAAAACCATGAATAGTTTGACCCACAGATCGTTTGTTCTTGCGTGAGGGTTCTTTACCTGGTTTATTTTGGGGGTTTCATCCATGCATGAATTGATTTATATTTTATTTTCTCAATTTGATCATTATAATGGGAGTAAATCAATGCTTTTACAAATGATGGTGGAGGTTTTTTCCTCAATTCGCTGTGTGGATTTATTCTTCCCCCTTTTACACTGTGTTCTTCACGTTCTTCATGTGGTTATGAACAAAAGATTGTTGCACGCTGGTTTAAAAATGTAACGATCCAAAATTTTAGATCTGACATCATGATGACCTAGAGGAGGTGATATGATGATTTCAACGAATGAATCAACATGGTTCATGAGAAATTTTCCTTAGATAATTCTTCATGTGGGTGGATCGAAACGTGTTTTTAGGGCTGATCAGAGGCCAGGAACCAATGAAGTTGGCTTTATGGTGTGAGAGAGACCTTGAACCTTGAGTTTCATGGTGATCAAATGACCATATCGACAAATCGGAGTTCAATCGAGGCATGGGAGGAAGAAAAATTATTTATGGCAAATCACAAAGAACACGATGTGTTCCCTAAAGAACACGATGTGTGAGGCTAGCTTAGTGGAGTCTAGGGTTTCGTGATCCAAGAACCAATGGCACAACATATGAAAACTGTCACATGATGTTTGGGTCCTTACGTGGGACTTGACATGTTTCTATGATGATAAATGAACACAGGGTGGAGTACATGACCTATACTCTACCACATGGCCAGATCGGGCTGGTTACACGGGTTAGCCTGTGTAACGGTACAAGGGTTGGAAGACATGGGTTGAAGTCATGTACGGGCACATGACCAACGTACATAGAGTGACCCCTAGATAATAGGACATTATGTGTCACATTCTTACACACCATGTATATCTTTTTCTACACGACACAATCTTTGACACAGGTTGTTATACACGGGTAGTACCCGGGGTCATAGGACACAACATGTGACCTTTCTACACACTGTGTACCTTTGTTTACATGGATTGATCTTCATGAACACTATTCCTTGGATAGGTATTGTTTGGTTTAGTGCCCCCTTTTCTCATTCCCTTGAAGGTCAAGTATCATTTCCATTCACATGAGTATGATCCCTTCACCAGGAATTTCTAGATAGAGTAAAAATCTCTTCGAGAGGCCCGGAGCGAGATCCTTTACCCATTCTTGACCCTAGATAGAGTTAGGTATCAATGTGAAAAATCCTACAGGACTCTGATTCTCTACTTAGTAGGTGAATCCTGATGAGTCATGGTATAAACCAAGGCCATGGAAGTGATCCTCATCCCTGTATCATGATCTTTCCTCACTCAGGAGTGAGTTCTCTCAAAATGAGTGCATCTATTCCCTCTTCAGATCTACTAGTGAGTCTATATCTCTCATGTATTTTCCCAACAAAAATTATTTCTCAGATAAACTTCATCAGATCTATCAAACTCAGAAGTGAGTTCTCTAGGACGAGTGCTTTGTGGAAATCTTCGAACTAAATCCCTAGTGCGGGTATGCGGTCATTATGAGTTACCTATAGAATATGAGTATGAGTTTTGAGTATATCTAGATATATTCCTCTTTCTATATGCTCTATAGTCATATTCTATGTAGAAATTACTCTACATTTGTTTTGAGTATTTCTTTGTGGTTTCAGGGTCTCCTACTGTGTATTGTTATACTCACGCCTCTACAGGCTTCACCCATACATATTGTGTCTTGTGAAGATGAGTGACCTTTTGATGGAGTCCAGGGCGAACCGGGATAGGGCTAAGATTTTTTGAGTTTACCTATAGACCATGGATTTATATGGATATGAGCAGTAGTCCCAGTACCTATTTTTTTTACAGGTTGGACTTTGTAGTTTGTAGGCTTTTTCTTTGGCAGGCTTGTATTCTAGCATAGTTTACTTTTCGCACGTCACATTCCATTGTACTCTATTGGTGGGGTTTAGTTTTATACATGCATTTTGTTCCTTAGTGTTTTTTACATTTCAGAATTTCTGGGTTGGAGATGAGTGCATTTGTACAAGTACTTAGGAAATGCCTCCCATATTAGTGATATGCCTACTCGGTTCTAGTCACCCATCCCTGGCCTATTGGAGGTAGTCTTGGGGAGTCACAGCATGGGCCCCACTGAGACGGGTCATAATGGAGTGGTATCAAAGGTGGTAAGTTATACATTTGGACCAATAGTTTGTGAAATTGAGTTAGGGTAACAATGTTAAGTGTTTCAATCTTGGATTTTAGGCAAGGGACTCCAGTGTCGGTGCGGGCGGCAGACGTATCCATACACCAGTACTCTGATAACCGACTTTTGACTTGGTACATGAAAACACTAGTTGTTGGGAAAGAATAATGTTACATGCATCTTATAGGGATGGGTTATGTTTTCCATGTCCTTTTTGTGTCAGCTATCTATATATACTCTTTGACCATGGCACATCTTGTTTCCTTATAGGATTCCTCCGTGATGCATACCCGCTAGGATTTAGTGACTCGATCATGAGGTTAACCCCCTCAATGACAAGGCTTCGATTCAGGGACCAGTTCCCCAGGAGTTACCTCCAGGTGGTGCACCTACTATACCACCACCATAGAGCAACACATGGTACCTAAAGTACTGACATATGAGGAGCGCATGATTAGTGCACTCCATGAGTTTTAGAGACAGACCCCCCTCAGTTTCTGTGGCAAGCCTGAACCTCAGGCAGCTGAGGAATGGATTGAGGTGGTGACCAGAGTTTTCCATCTAGTGAGGAAACTAGTGGACTATAGGGTGATCCTAGGAGTGATACTTCTTCAAGGTTTGATAGGATGATGGTGTAGTTTGACCATGAAAACTCATGATGAGGATACCCTTTTATGGATGGTGTTCAACTGACTCTACAGGGAGGAGTTATCTCTGGTTACATTGAGAAACGTTCACATACAAGAGCTTATTTAGCTCCACCAAGGTAGTTTAATGGTGGATAACTATTCATTGAGGTTCACCAACCTCGCGAGGTACTCGATGGATATGGTCAGGGATTACTACTTCAGATCTTGGAATTTCCTGTGTGGTCTATGATGGTACATCCAAGCTAGTGTCACGACTCTATGAATTTCTACTAATGGTGGAGTTATCAAGAAAGATTTTGTGATCGAGATCTTCTTATCTAAGCAGAGACAACCTATGGTAGTCAACAGTAGGAAGACTGGTGCAGAGACCTCGTTAGCAAGGATCCGACATCAGGAAGAGGGACCGGGGTGTGTGAGACATCACATGAGGACCCAAGACATGGGATCTATAGTCAAGGTCTCTCAGGCTGCATCCAGTTAGCCTAGGGAGAGGTGATGCTACTCATTAGATGGTGTGGTACATCTTGCTAGAGACTTTCCAACCCATCAAGCTGCTGACAGGGAGGTGATGGATGGACCACTGAGGTAGAGGCAAAGAGTAGAGTAGGAAGACCCACCTAGAGGAGGACGAGGTAGAGGAGAAAGGAGAGCTGTAGGAGGTGGCAGATGCTTTGAACTACTTCCACCATCACCCCCAGGTGGTCCGCACTAGACTCAGGGAGCTTGGGGACAGGGGCGGGGGATAGCTACATGTGGTTGAGGTGTACAACCCAGGGACTCCAAGAATGATTTGAGGTACAATCTATGTCTTTTCTACCACATATTCCGTACTTATAGACACATGTTCCAATCATTCTTTACTCTCCACATGTCTTGTGCAAAACCTTAAGATTCCGATAGAGTCGTTGACTCGACCCTTACGCTTGGAGACACCTACGGGAGGAGACTTGATGATCACTCATCATTGATAACAGTGTGATCTTACCCTTGTAGGTGAGAGTTTTGGTTGGAACCTATTGGAGGAATGATCGAGGCCTTATGGTTCCATTCTCTGTATAGATTGGTTATATTTGGTCCATTCCCAGATTGACTGCTTTAAGTGAAGAGTATTGTGTGTCTTCAACGATGGAATGAGGTTTTACATTGTTGGTGAAAAGAAAAACCAGGTATCATAGAATGGGATCATGCTTAAGAGGATGAAACCAATCATTCATGAGTTTTCCATCCTTTCCCTCAGATTAGAATATGTTTTGAGCTTTCAGTTCCCAGTAGTAGTGGTGGAGTATGAGGAGGTCTTTTCAAAAGAAGTTCCAGGATTACGTCTCCTCTAGGAGATAGAATTCTGCATCAACTTACACCTTGATAAGGCACCGATATCCTCATCATCATATCAGATGGATCCCATAGAGATTTTCAAGATGAAGATGTAGTTGGGGGATTTGTAGAGTAAGGGCTTCATAAGACCCAGTGTTTCACCCGGGGTGGCCCAGGTTTTGTTTACCAAGAAGGAAGATGATAGTTGGAGGTTGTGCGTGGATTACCGATGCCTAAACTAGGTAATGATGAAGAAAAAGTATCCACTACCAAGGATCAAAAAACACTTCGATTAGATAATAGGGGCACAATGGCTATCTAACGTTGACCTTTGATCGAGTTACCATCAGTTATGAGTATAAGATGAGGATGTACCAGATACGACTTTCAGATACCACTACAGTCACTACGAGTACTTGGTGATGCCTTTAGAAATGATGAAATCCCTCATAGTGTTTATGGGACTCATGAACATGATCTTCTAACCATACTTAGACCATTTTGTAATAATCTTCATCGATGAAATCCTTGGGTACTCGGCATCCGAGGAGGAGCACATGAGACACCTACAGATGGTTCTAGACGTACTCTAGGAGCACCAACTTTATAGAAATATCTCAAAGTTCTAGTTTTGGATACAGGAGGTCCAATTTCTGGGACATATTATCTCAGTAGATGTAGTAGCAGTGGAATCATCCAGGGTTGAGGCAGTGTTAGCATGTTATCCACCCCGGAGTGTGATAGAGGTGTGGAGCTTCCTTGGGTTGGCAAGATACTACCAGATATTTATCCCTGATTTCTTCTGAATATCAACACTGATGATAGCCTTGAATGAAAAGGGGTAGCCTTTCATATGGATGGAGAAGTTCTAGAAGGCTTTCCATTAGTTGATACAGAGTTTGACGAGCACACTGATCTTGAGATTTCTAGAAGAGGGAGTTGAGTATGTAATTTTCTGTGACGCATCAGGGAACGAGCTTGGCTGGGTCCTGATGTAGAGATAGGTGGTGATTTCTTTTTGTTCACACCGTCTAAGTCCACATGAGTAGAATTACACGACCCATGATATTGAGTTGGCAATGGTAGTCTTCATGTTGAATTTATGGAGACACTACCTGATAGGAGAACATTTTATCATCTACTCTGACCATAAGAGCCTCAAGTACATATTCTCATAGAAGGATCTGAATCTAAGGTAGAGGTGATGGATGGAGTTCCTCTAGGATTATGAATTTGAGATCATCTATAATCCTAAGAAGAAAAACATAGTAGGTGATAATCTTAGCCGGAGATCAAGTTCACAGCTGTTGAGTGAGGCGTCAGAGTAGTTGGCCTCACTAGAATTATCCTTCATGGATAGAGATGATGCAACTTATCTATAGTCAATGGGTTTCACCCTTACACTCTTACAGTGACCTAGGGAGGCACATCTATGGGATTTCGACTATGAGACATTATGTGTTCAGTTATTCATTGGACAAGATCCTGATGGATTTCCCCAAGGTGGGGAGCATGTAGTCCTTTTTAGAGGATGCACAGTTGTGCCAATGGCTTTTTGGAAGGAGGTTCTAAGGGAGTTTTATACATCTCACCTTATCGGTAAATCCTTATATGAAAAATGTACCAGGACCTCCAATGTCAGTTTTGGTGGACATGTATGAAGAAGGAAGTAGTAGAGTTCATTTCCCGATGTCTTATATGCCATTAGGTGAAGGATAAGCACCAGGTGCCAGTGGGGTTATCTCACCCCATGGAATTTCTAGAGTATAAGTGGGATGAAATATCAATGTAATTTGTGATGATCTTTCCACGAATGACCAGGGGACATGATTCCATTTCGGTGATCATTGACCGACTCACCAAGTCATCAAACTTCCTAGCTATCAGGGAGTAGAGTTATGTAGAGAGCTTGAAATGCCTCTATGTGCAAGTGATAGTTCCACTTCAAATAACCCCTTCAATGATAGTCTCATACCATGATGATCGTTTCAAATCCTAGTTGTGGAAGGGATTGAAGGAGGCATTTGGGATCCCTCTATGCTTGATCACAATGTTCCATCCCCAGATAGATGGTCAGGTAGAGAGAACCATTCAGGTTCTAGAGGATATGTTTCAGGACTGTATCTTGGACTTTGATCGTAGTTGGTAGGACCACCTACCACTGGTGGAGTTTGCATATAACAATAACTACCAATCCACTATCGGTTTGGAACCATTTGAGGATTTATATGGGTGACCCTACCGGTCACTGCTTTATGAGGCCGACCCTAGAGAGTCAGCACTCCTGGGCCTAGATTTGGTGCGAGCTACCACTGAGAAGTTATAGATCATCTATGATAAAATGAAGACTACACAAAGCTGGTATAAGTATTAGGCTAATAGATGAAGGAGACCTCTCGAGTTCGAGGAGGGAGACCATGTCTTCCTTCAGATGTCACGTTGACGAGTGTTGTGGAGATTTGGCCAGTGAAACAAGTTTTCTCTGATGTTCATCGACCCTTTTCAGATACTGCGCAGAGTTGGCGAGGTGGCGTACCACCTAGATCTACCACCACAGTTGTACTGGGTACATGATGTCTTCCATGTGTCACAGTTGAGGAGGTACATGCATGGCCCATCACACGTAATCGAATGGGGAGATCTAGACATCGATTATGGAGATAACTTCACAGATAACCCCATAGAGACCAAGGATCAATAGTATAAGATCCTTCTTGGGTGATCAACTCCCATAGTGTGTGTATTGTGGTAGCATGTGAACCTTTAGGAGAGCATGTGGGAGCGGGAGACTCATATTCATTCGCAGTCCCCACTATTGTTTGAGTATCCTTTTGTTTCAGCTTTTTTGGGGACATAAAATCCCTAAGGTGGGGATAATGTAATATCTTGGATTTTCCATGTATTATTTTTAAATATTATATGGAATTATTTTGAGACTATGATTTTTGATGGTGTACGATTTTGAGGTTCAGAGTGCCCAGAATAAATTTTTGAAATAAATTAAATTTTAAAAAGCACGTGTGAGCGGTTTTACTAAAAAATTGGAATAACTTTTAAACAAGTGCCCAAATCAGAAATATGAGGGCACCGTCACGTTTAGAGTGGAGACTTTACCTTAGGCAGTGTCGAACATCCACCAATGCATGTTGGCTGTAAAAGTTAGTTTTTGGACATTTTAAAGGAAATAAAATAAATTAATAATTTATTTAATTTAAATGATTTCATAATTCATCGATGCGTTATTTTGTTTTAAATGAACAAGATCTTAGGGTTAGGATCAAAAAATTTGAAAACTCCCTGGAATACTTTGGAGATTTGTAGAGGATCCCCCCCTAGGGAATTCTCAATGAATGATGACAAATGACAACACGTGGATCATTGCGCGTCGAGATCGAATCCTAAATGAAAACCATTCTAACTCTTTGTTGATGATCGAGGTAAGGGTTTTTATTTCAATTCTTAATTCCCCCATTATTGTATTAAAATGATGAACACAGATCAACCCACAAACAGTTTGACCTGCGAATCATTTGTTCTTTCATGAGGGTCCTTTATCGGGTTTATTTTGGGGCTTTAATCCGTGCATGATTTGATTTATATTTTATTTGATCCATTTGATCCTTCTAACGGGATAAGATCAGTGTTGTGATGAACAACGACAAAGGTTCATTCCTAAATTTGTTGTGTGGATTTCTTCTTCCCCTTTTTAACCTGCATTCTTAGCGTTCTTAATGGGGTTATGAACAACAGATCATTGCATGCCCTTTTCACAGTGGAACGATCCCAAATCATAGATCCGAAATCATGAAAACCTAACAGAGGTGTGATGGAGATGGTGGAGAATGAATCGATATGGTTTGGGATAAATATTCCTTCGATTGTTCTTTATGGGGTTGGATCAAAACCTGTTTTCAAGGCTGATCGAAGGCCAGAAACCAACAGAATTGGCTTTGCGGTGTTAGGGTAACCTTGAAAATTGAGTTTCATGGTGATCAGATGGTTGGATCGATGAATCAAATTTCAATTGAGGTACACGAGGAAGAATATTGATTTATGGAAAATCGCGAAGAACACAATGTGTTCTCCGAAGAACATGGCGTGTGAGGCCGACTTAGTGAAGGATAGGGTTTCGCGATGCTGGAAGTGATGACACGACATGTGATAACTATCACATAGCCTATGGGTCCTTATGTGGGACTCAACATGTATCTCAGATGATACACAGACATGGGGTGTAGTACACAGCATGTACTGCACCACATGACCAGACCAGGCCAGTTACATGGGTTACCCCATGTACTGTTACACGAGTTGGGAGACATGGGTTGAATCCGTGTACGGGCACACGACCAGTGTACACGGAGCGACCCTCAGATAGTAGGACACAACATGTAACGTTATTACACGCCGTGTATATCTCTTTCTATATGACATGCTCTTTGACACGGGCTATTGTACATGGGTAGTACCTGAGGTCATAAGACATGGAATGTGACCTTTCTACATGTCGTGTAACTTTCTGGACATGTCTTGATATTCTTGACCACCATTCCTTGGATAGGTTTCTTTTGGGGTTAGTGGCCCCTTTTCACATCACCCTGAAGGTTAGTTATCATTTCCATCCACAATAGTATGATCCCTTCATTAGGAATTTCTAGATAGAGTCAGAATCTCTCAAAGAGGCCCAAAGCGAGATCCTCTACCCATTCTTGACCCTAAGTAGAGTTAGGTATCAACATGACCAATCCTACAAGACGTTGATCATTTACTTAGTAAGTGAATCTGAATGAGTCAAGGTATACGTCAAGTCCCTGGAAATGATCCTCATATGTGTATCATGATCTTTCCCCACTCATAAGTGAGCTCTCCCAAAATGAGTGCATATGTTCTCTCTTCAGATCTATCAGTGAGTCTATCTCTCTCATGGATTTTCCTAAAAACAGTACTTCACAGAAGAACTTCATCAGAGCTATCATACTTAAGAGTGAGTTCTTCATGTAAATCTTTGAACTGAATCCCTAGCGTGGGTATGATTTTGTTGTGACTTACCTCTAGACTACGGGTCTGGGTTTTGAGTATATATAGATATATTCCTATTTATGTATTCTCTATAGACATATTCTATGTATATATGACCGTACCTTTTCTTTTTGTATTTCTTTGTGGTTTTGGGGTCTCCTACTGAGTATTGTTACACTCACCCCTACATGGGTTTCGTCTGCACATGTTGTGTCTTATACAGATGAGTGAATTTTTTAATGGAGTCTAGGGCAGACCAAGACAGGACCAAGACATGTGAGTTTACCTACATGACGAGGCTTCCTATGAATATGACCAGTATTCCCAATATCTCTTTTTTCTTACAGGTTGGACTTTGTAGTTTGCAAACTCTTTCTTTTGGTGGGCTTGTATTCTGGCCCAGTTTACTTTCTACACTTTACTTTCCATTGTACTCTATTGGCTGGGTTTAGTTGTATGCATGCATTTTTCTGCTTAGTGGTTTTTACATTTCAACATTTGTGGGCTTGTAGATTTGTGCGGGCATACAGGTACTTAGACAATGCCTCCCTTGTTAGTGATATGCCTACTCGGTGCTAGTCACTAGCCCTTGACCTATTAGAGGTGGAATTGGGGAGTCACAGCATGAGCCCCACTAGGATGGGTCATGATAGAAATGAAAAGGTTCTTAATCATGTAGTAAAGTAATATTATTTTATTAGTCATGAAGGAAGAAATAGTAATGAAATGAATCAACACTCATACTTTGGGGTATTATTTTAATGCATTATTTTAAATGCTTTAAAAAATTTCTCCTCCATAAAAATGTTATTTTAAATGTTTCAATAATATTATTGTTTATTCATAAATGGATGATAAAGGTCATTTGTTACTATAGTTGAATTTATTTACAAAGGTTTAAAAAAATAATGTTTTTATATTTTTCCATATGAGATATTTTTAATTTTTCATAAAAGTGAAAAAATAATGTTTTTAACTTATATAGAATGTCTAAATTTTCATACCATCATAAAAATTATTCATTATTAATATTCATTTAAAATATAACTTGGATTTTTAAATTATTTTATATTTTAACTCTTCTAGGAATTTTTCCCTTTTAAAAGTTTTTTAACAGCCTGACAGCCCAAACCACTGACCGGTGCTTGTACTGGAAGAACATTACATGACCTCTAACACACCTCCCAATACACCAAAGGCTACTAAGTAGTGAAGAGGGTATATAAGGATCTATGGGGAGGCTATATCATCTGGATAGAGAAGTAATTAAAAATTAAATATAAATATGTTTCCAAGTATATATAACCATCGTAGAATAAACATGTATGTGTTGATAAAATAAACCCAATATTACAGTGCTGTAACAAATATATTATGCCAAACATGTATATAAACACCCCCATGTGTTGATCACATAAAATAATAAAAATAATTAATAGAAAGATGAACTAAAAACACATCTTCAAACCGATCTTGTGTCCTTCCCATTCCCATAAACCATTCTCCATTATAGAATGCCAAGAAAACCCTCAAACCATTACTGTTACTCTAATCTTGTAACTTTTGATCAAATTATGACATAATTTTGGGTACCCAAATGCTATAAAGGTATGAGTTGGGTGTGAGTAATACTTAGTAGGCCAGCACTAGGGGAATCCCTAAAATAACCAGTCCAAGTTCAAAGTGCATAATTTATTTCTCAAGATTAACAGTCCCAAATAAAAACTCTAAAAAATTTAAATTTAAATTCATAAAAAAAGTGACAAACCTGAAATATATGATGAATATTGGAATTGTACATACCTTCATTGATCAGTGTTATGGTGTCTCTAAATACATTACTATGTTAGTTCCAACCCATCTCCCACTGTGGGTAATATACCTATCACTTACCTAGAAACCGACATCTAGGGGTAATTTACCCATCCCTAAAGCCCAACCAAACTTCATGAAGGGGAAGTGTACACCTTAGGTCTAATAGTCCCAACCATATTCTACCCAAGTTCAATATTCACCTTGGTTTTAAGAAGCACAATAAAAGTCTACCCAAGATCT
This sequence comes from Viscum album, assembly GCA_963277665.1. NCBI lineage: Eukaryota > Viridiplantae > Streptophyta > Magnoliopsida > Santalales > Viscaceae > Viscum > Viscum album. Next base: position 485,469,969 of record OY728156.1, on the reverse strand, counting down.
TTTTTCACCCTAGGTTTAACAAGCACAACTAAATTCCACTTGATGTTTCTATTCACCCAAGGTTTAACAAGAACAAGTGAAGTCTACTTAGGTCCATGTTTTCTGCATGTTTAATAATCACAAAAAAACCAATTTCATTTACATTAAAATTATAGGATGGACATATCATTATTGAGTAAAAAATAATAGTTACAAGGAATGAGGGTTATTTTACATTTTTTTGAAACAATACCAACCCCAAAGGGGTATTCTCATCACTTTTAAAACATTAGTTTTTTTCTTCAAAAAAGACAATTTTATTTTTTATCAAACAAGACACATGATTTCGATTCAAATTATGAAACAATTTCTATTTCCAAAATCATAATTACAATTATTTAAATTTCCAATAAAACATTAAAAGTGGTTTATCCCTTTTCACAAGACCATATTAACTAAAAGACATAGTTGAGACCCATCACAAATACACATTTCCACATCAAAAAACATTTTCAATCCATAAAAATTACACCAATATAGCTATTTTCCTTACAAAACACATAACACATTTTTAATAGTTGAAAAATACAATTCATCAATTTGAAAAACATTATTCAATTTCATTTACACAAAAAAACCAAAAGATGTCATTTGAAAACTCCATTCACCTTTTAAGGTCTGTTTCGAGAGTGAATTCTATTTCATTAAACTGATGATTGTGAAATTTTCTTCCACAATCATCAAATCAAAAAAATAATTCTAAATTTGAAACAATTTATAAATGGATGAGCTATAAATTAATATCTAGATAAAAATTCAAATATCTAAAATAGGGGAATACTAACCATGGAAAAAATGAAATTAAATCTACCAATTAAAACCAAGATCATCACATAGAAAATTGGTAATTATTCACAAAACATTCATTAAAACCTATGAAACAATCTATGTTAAATTTAGGGACCACCTACCTCATGCTTATAGAATCCTACTATTAACCCATATTGGTTAAATTCTTTAGGGGGGGGTGGGAAGAGGTGAATGAGGGTATGTCATATTAAAAAAACTCTCTCCTTAGATATTTCTTCATTATAAAAAATTCGTTTTATCTCCTTCCCATAGAACATAATAAATGGTAGTTAATATATGAAAAAGACACAACTATTTAACTTGGGTCACCCTAACTATAATAAGTATAAGGAACATTCAAAGGTAATGTACTGGTGTAGAAAATCCACTAATTCACACTATTGTTACATGGTTTGGAGTGGACTCATTATCCCTCATGGTTTAAAACTATTCAAAGTTTGAAAGATAACTACTCTATATATATAAGTGAGCACACTATAACTCCATAAGAATCTTATGAAAATAAATTATTATTTGATTTACATTTTTTTGTATATTTATGCTCTTGATTCATCAAATCATTGAAAACCACCATTGTGTAATACTTTTCTTCTGAGAGTGAGAAACCCCTATGAAATACACACTCATAATAATTATCTATTATATGTATATGTGAGTCCTCTTCATGATACAACTTCATGATACTGCTCCACAAGACCCCTCCACAAGACCCCTCCATAAGATACCTCCATGAGATCCCTCTATAAGTCCCGTACAGTAGAGCCCTTTGTGAGCCCTTTTTCTATTAAAAGTATCACATGAATCTAGTATGAGACTGTTTTAAGGTTATGTGTTCTATGTGATATCAAAGGGTCTTCCAATGCATCGAAAAACCATATGCATACTTCATTTTGGATGATTCATACATGAGATATCTTCGCAAGACTCCTTCACGAGACATTCTTCTGATTATAAAAATCATGTGAATCTAGTGAAAGACTGTATTTGGCTCATAAAAAACACTTCAATTTAGATCAAACCACATAAGAAAAATTCTATAACATCATAAGGATGAGTTATGAGGTATTTTTAGTCATAAATCCACTGAATTAACTCTGCAAATTCTGATTAGTCATACATTTCACCTCCTTAGTAATTATACTTACTCGCTTCATGTGATCACTTTACATGATCACTTGATATATATCAAAAGTGATTCACATGATCACTATAATTATCTTTGAGTTTTTTGTGTGATCCCATCTCATGATCAATTGATAATCATGTGGGATTCACATGATCCTATAATGAGATCCAAAGACAACCAAGTTCCTAATTACAATTTCTTCTGATACTTTACATGATCCCATTGAGATATCCAAAGATAAATATGCATTCTCTGAGTGATTTTGAAAGAACACTAGAATACTCCATCATTCACAGTCTTATTTTCTTCATGAGCTTTATGTGATCTCTTCACTAGAACAACTGGCAATCATGTGCGCTTCATGTGATCACACCTTGAGATCCACTAACAATCATGTAGTGTCTCTAAGTGATTAACATGATATCTTTATTAGATACTATAAAAACCATATGTAATCTTCAAGTGCTTTTCATGGTCATTTCTAACATTTGAGCTCTGCATGAATAATTCAGACATTTGTGCTATGTGTTATTAGTTCTAGCATTCATAATCTGAGTGACGAGTTCATACATTCATTTCAAATATTCACACCTCCTTATAAAAAAACCTTTTTCAACAAAATATTTTTTTAATAAATAAAATAAATTCAAAATCACCTTCATGATTTATTTTTTCCAACAATATTATACTTTGGATTTCTTGAAAACACTTATAAAATTTAAAAACTAACTTTTTGAAAATTCATTAACATGTAAAATATTTTCCCTCTACAACCCCAAATAATTATCAAGGACTTACTTAATGCATACTATAAGGCCACATGATTAAAGTTCATCATGATAAGGAAGATTATCATGTAAATTCCATTGATGAATCATGTCACTCTTAAAATATTGACCAAAAACATTATCAAAACCAAAATATAAAACAAGATAAACCCTTGAGATCACTTCATAACCTTAAAAAGTAAAATTATAACATTATTAATGGAAAATGACACTTACTTTCATGATTATTATTCATCTAATGACCATTTTTATCATTTTCATAATTAATACTCCCCATGTTTAACATCTACAACTATCATCTTCTAGACCTATCTTGATTAAGACATTTTATCCATCTATGTCAATGAACCCAAAGGTTAATCTTTTATGGCGTAAAACATGATAAATAAAAAATATTAGTTTATATAGGAAAAAAATATCATACCTTAGGGAGGTAATCTCCATCCACACTGTTTAAGTGTGAGGAGTCGACTGAACTCCATGATCCAGTCAATTTTGTTCAAATGCTTCCCTAGGTAGGGCCTCTATTGGGTTTTCTACAACATGTAGTTCAGTTGGATCATACCCCAAATTCTCAAGGCCTTTATCTACTTTCTCATTGATAAAGTGATATTGAATTTCAGTTTAATTTTTCTGTGAGTGATGGAAAAGATATTTTTGTCAGATTTATAACACACGAATTATTACAATATATTTTGATGAAAGACTTCACTTCAACTCCCATATCTTCAAGATATTTCTTAAACCATAATAAATATGTGTAAGATCGAGTAGCCTTAATATATTAATCTTCTTTGGTTCTCAATGAAATACAATATTGTTTCTTTCTCAACCAAGAAATACATATTACATTAATATAAAATTCACCACCAGTTATTGACTTTCAATCATCTGTTGAACCAAATCAAATTTCATATGTAAAATCTAAAAACTCTTTTTTGATATTATTCATTATACAGTAAAATAAAATCTATTGTTCCTTTTATATACTAAAGTATTATTTTGGTTAAATATATATTTATTTATTTGTGATTACATTGATACCGTACCACCTAACATGGGGTAAAAACAATATCAGGTCATGTCATTGTTATGTACAAAAAACTTATAATTATATGTATGTATTTCTTTATATTGAATTAATTTTCTTAATCATACCTTGAAGATTTCATTTGAGTGTCAACCAAAGTTTTCATATATTCGGAATTTTCAATTTCAAATACTTTTAGAACCTCCTTCACATATTTTTATTGGGAAATAAATGTGTCAAATCTTCTTTTTGTTACCTATAAACCTATGAAAAATGTTATCTAACCAATCATATATGTTTAGAACTCATTTTTATGAAATATACATACTATTTACTATATTATTATTTATTCCTCTGAAAATAATTTCATCAATATTTACCAACACCATCATCCTTTGATTTATCTTTTTATTAAAATAAATATTATAATTTACTCCAACACATTGGAAAACAAGATTCTTAAAATATCGATCAAGTCATGAATACCATGATATAAGTATTTGATTCAACCCATATAGAGACTTATTTAATTGGAAAACTTTGTTCTCATTTTCACGAATGAGAAAAACTTTTCATTTTTCAATATACACTTACTCTACCAGAAAACCATTCAGAAATGTGGACTTCACATCTATACAAAAAACCTTTAATTTCATTTTAACTATAGTGGCCAAGAATAATTGAATTGTATCTAACCAAAAAACAAGTGATTTTTTTTCATCAAAATCAATAACTTCAATCTGGGAGTATACCTTTTACAAAATCCATGATTTGGTTCAAATTATTACACCTTCATCATTCAAATTTTTATTTAAAAATTATTTGGACTCGATGAAATTCTTGTCTTTCAGTCAAGAAACAATCTCCCATGTTTGACACATTTAGATTTAGTAATGCTCTCCATTCATAACCTGAAACCATTTCTCATCTATTGAAGTTTCTATAATTTTTTCCTACCTGTGATAAGAAAGATTCTTGATGTAGTGTATGTATCCTCCTTGTATGTACTATTCCTATCTAATCTCAGATGATATTATACCTATTTATTTCTTCTCATATCTTTTGTTTATATTTAATTTTATAATTTGAAATATCTAAATCATGTTTTGAGTCTACCTTAATAATTTTCACTTCCCTATATCTTCTCATCTCCCCATCACTATCCTCCTGAGGCTTTTCATGAATTTGTTGAATATTAGGATCATCTTATACTACAAAAAAATATTTTCTATAAATTAGTTTTCCTAGATTCTTATTAAATCATTTATATTATTTTCTTATTCTTAAGTAACCAATAAATATCTCTTCTTCTCCACATGATTCATAATTTCTATATTTTTCCTTATTGTGAATGAAACATTTACTTCTAAATACTTTAAAGTACTTGAATGTCAGATTCTTTCCATACCACAACTCATATAGAGTCTCTTATTCTATTTTCTATAATAAGGCTCTTTTAGAAATGTATACTGATGTAAACACTACTTATTAGAAAAACTTTTCTACAATTTCTTTCTCAATAAGCATCATTCTAGACATATTTTTGATAATTGAGTTTCTTTTCTCAACCAATCAATTTTATATGGAATTAATATTGTTGAAAATTTGTACGTTATCCCATTTTCATTGAGATAATCATCCACTTGACTATTTTTTAACTTTGTTACATTATTAGTTTGAAACATATAGTTTTTTTTATCTAGAATATTTTCTAATTCCCTTTGATACCTTATTATGTAATTAAAAACTTCAGACTTATTGGTGATAATTGAAACACATTCCATTCTATTGAAATATTCAATGAAAATGATATACTATCTATTTCAATAAATATCTCTTAGTGAAATAGGTATATATATAAATCAATATACACATGTTGAAACACACTTATTTTTTTTCATTTTTGTTATACGTCTTATGAGTAATCATCCCTTGGTGACAAGAATCGCACATATGATTATAATCATGTGATAACTTAGGGAGATCTCGAGTGGCATCAAATTTAACCAAATATTTTAAGGATGTTTAGTTTAGATGACCAAGATGTTTATGCCACAACGTATCCTCTTATTCCTTGGATAAAAATCACATGTCCTCTTCTATAATATCAAGATAACGACCCCCTTCACACGATTTCCTTGAAAAAAAATTATCTCATCTATTCCCTTGATGATAAATGATTTATTGGTAAATCTTATATCATGTGTTGAGTCAAACAACTAACATAAACTTATTAAGTTAGGACTAAGATCATCAAAAACTGAGACATCCCATATCTCATGTATTTGTCTAAAAAATTGGATTCTCCTATGATAATAATCTTCAAGTCTTCACCATTGAAAATTTTACAACACCTTCCTCGTTATATATAATTCCTATAACTAGATTATTATTTATTATCCTAGTTAAGGTTCAACCAATATTAATAATCCATATTATAGTGTGATTTTATTTTTTGAAGGAAATATCTGCAACCACTTCCTTCTTAACTCATTTCTTTATTACCAATATCGTTTACTTCATACTTGACGCTAACTGATATTATTCATTATCCAAAAAGTAATATGGTCCAACCTCATACTAAAAATTTATAAATTGATTATGTGTTTTTATTTCCTTAAAATATCCCTTGATATGCTACATACAACCACTTTAGGTCTACTTTATCATATTCCTCTTCATTTTTGTTGAAAAATATCTATCTATGTGTTCTAATCATTCAAACTAAAAAATGACCATCAAAATTAGTCCAAGAATACTGAACTCTATTTAGTTGCCTATATTTCCCTTGAACCCATAAAATCCAATTGTTTATGGGAAAAATAATTTAAGAGTTCCCTTATTTTAATTACAATAACACATTATATGAGGTTTAAACCTGAGAATTGTTTCTATAACATTGATTTTCCATTGGGATCTCTAAATATTATGATTTTGATTCATACACAAATAAATCTTCAACCTTAGAGTTGGTGATTTTTGTATGAAATCAACTATTAGCACTTTCTTGTTTTTTTCAATACCCATACCAGATGAGTCATTATGACATGACATTATATTCACTAGATATTCCTTTGAGTGTTTTTCGAGACATCTAAACTGTAATGTCCCTTTTCCTAAAATCCATGAAACCTTCATTCCTGAAATAATATCTAGGGCCATGAGTTTTTCTTGAGCTTTTAAATTTCATTATAGTCCCAAACATTCCTCCTTAATTTCTTTGATATATTTGAATTTATCATTTATTGTGTTTGTAATACAATTTATAACCTTATCTTATTTGTATACATTGAGTTTTAACTCGATGAATTTTTTAGAGTTATATGGATTTTCAAATTTGAGTTTTTCAATTTTAGACTTCAACTTAGATTTCTATTCTTCCTACTTCTATAAATATATTTTTTCATCATGAACCACCCTATTTTATTTCTCTATTTTGGATCTCAAAACATATTTCTCCTCAAGTGTAGCTTCCAATTAAATATTAAGGTCAAATATTCCTTTAACCTTTTCGTCATCATTTTTTTCTTTCTTCCCTTGACTAAGAATTACTCACAACATCCACCATAGAATCTTATTAACGATCCTCATAGTATTCCATATATTTTACCTTTCACACTAGATGATGAATTCTTCTTGGGAGTTTCTTCATTATTCTCATTATCATCACCAAAATTCTTGGGAAACTTTGCTGCTATATTTCTAATCATTCCACAATAAAATAATAAAAGAGGATACTTACCTCAAATCTTTCATTTCCCCCCTTTGTAGTTTTTTGAAAATAAATTCCATAACCCCACCATAATGTCTTCTTCCAGACCATCTTCAATAGTGAGGTTTTTTATGGATTTGAATTCCCCCTATTTAGATTTATGTTTTTTCATAGACTCATTATCATTATTTTTCATCTCTTATGAAATAGGAGTACTATATAAGCTACCCAATGTTAGCTCCTTCGAATTTTATCTTCCACAACTGCATTTTTTGGGTTAAACTGAGGTGGAAGTCTTATCATGATGTGCTTAATGATATTTACATCTTTGAGAATCTGTTCAAGACCAAGAATGTCTTCCACAAAAACATTTACCAGGTTAAATAATTCAAATGAGGACACATTGGAGGGTATTATCAGGTCCTCATATTTGTTCCATATAACATAAAATTTTTCTACTTGGACTTTTGAATCACCTTAATTGATATTTAGAATCATTTAATACAAGGTATGAAATGATTTAAAAGACATCACCTTTATGTGAATTGTGTAAGATAAAGCTCATCATATGTCATTGATTCCATTGGAATCAGAATCCAATTCTCATAGATCTACTTCTAAAAAAACTCAACTATTTACACTTGAATAAATAAAATTCATAACATATTTAAATATAACCATTCCTAATAAATGAAATTACTACTAAATATGATTTTTCGAAAGCTGAAAATTATTTCCATCACGGATCATAAGCCCTTTGTGATTAAAATCATCCATTGCTTTTACTTAGAGAGAAACTCTATCTTTTACAATTTTCTTTGATACCAATTATTATCCCAGTTAGGTTAAATACCCTGGGGGGGGGGGTAAATCTGGTTATGAAAGATTAAAAAAACTATCTCCTTGGATCTTATTTTATTGTTAAAAAAATATATTCTCTATCCTTCCTATAACATAGAATTAATTGTAATTAAAACATGTACATGTATTTTTTTTACTTGGTTCACCCCCATTGGGATACATCCATGGAGTAGTAATTCAATGTTCCGATGTAAAAAATAAAATAGAGTGCATTTTTGTTATAATGTTCTGAGCATAATCACTTACACTCATGGTTTACAACCATTCACAATTTGAAAACTCACTACTATCTATACTTATGTGAACACACTGCTCCTCGAGTAAAGTAATGTGATAATTAGTTCTGATTTTATTCACACATGTGTGTGTATTTATGCTCTTAATTCATCAAAGAGATAAAAATCAAATTTTCATGGAACTTTTCTTTTGAGAGAGTGTAACCCCTTGAAAATAATCCATCATAAGAACCCTTCATGAGATATATTCATGAGACCTATCCACAATACACCATTGGGAGAACCATCCATGAGGCCCCTTCATGATATCCTTTTATGAGTCTGTCTGTTCAGGTGGATAGAATGATTTTGGTGTGAGACATTTTTAAGGTTACATAGTTCGTGTGAAATCAAGGGGTCTACCTATGCATGCAAACACCATGCACATACTTCACTTCACATGATTCGATTGAGATATCTCTCCATGATAATTATTTATGAGAACTTATTCTGATTAGATGGATCATGTGATTCGGGTAAAATGCCTTCTTCATCTCATGTGAAATACCTTTCTTCAGATAAAATCACTTAAGAAAAATTATATAACTTCTCAAGGATGGATTAGGGGGTACTTATAGCCATAAATCCACCACTTTAACTCTCCAAATCTCTGTTTTTATTTTTTACTCCTCCTCAGCAATCATCCTTATGTTCTTCACAATATTTCAGCTTGTAATCACCTACCACATGTCACAAGTACTTTTTTATGATCAATTTGAGAATTTCTTATGATGGAATCATGTGATCAATTGAAAATCATGAGAAATTTTCATGAACCCATTGCAAGATCAAAAAAACAAAATCATGCATGATTCACATGATTTTGAACAATTTCAAGAATAATATGTAATATCCAAACTTTTTTTATTAATGACCATCATGTGATCTCTTCCTAAGATCAATTGACAATCATGTCCACTTCTCATGATCTCACTATGAGATCAACATAAAATCATGTGGTGTATTCTTGTGCTTCGCATGATCTCTTCATGAGAACCTATGATAATCATATGATTTCATTAAGTGATTCACATGATCCATTATTTCATTCATTCTCTTCATGATTAGTTCAGACATTCACACTCTGCGTGATCTATTTTAGCATTCATTCTCTACATGATCATGTTATAAATTCATGAAAAATCTTCATGCATCATTTTGAAACAATTTTTTTAAAAAAACATCAAACCATGTAAAAAAATATAATAAACTCAAAATCACCATCAATAGGGATTTTTTCGCAACCTCTTCATCTAATATCAGCTTTGGGTTCCACCTAAAATGGATGAAATTGAAAAATAAGACAAATGAACTTGATATAGGGAATATTATAAATAAAAAAGAGAGGGATTTAGATAGGGGAATAAAATAGAAAGAGGGGGAAGAGGAGTTATAGAATCAACATAGGTTTTCCAACACATATAATAACACTTGAATTAGAAAAGTGATAGAGAATATATCCCATGAGAAGACGAGAAGGTAGGGGGATCGAGAAAGAGTGGTTCTGGATTAAGGGGATGATTAAATTTTGTAAAAATAAAGAAATTTCGAATGTATTTTTTTTTAAATTTTCCCACTTTTAAATAGGTTCATGGATGGATACATGGTTTAATAAACTATGATATAATTAGGAAGATACAACTATTTTAGAAACTCTATTTAGCATAGGTAAGCCTCATATATTAATAAACCATGAATAAAACATGAGAAATAGATCTGTAACTTATCACTAAGTTTTCATAGTTTCCCATATTTCCTTGTATGGTTAAAAAACCTTGAAACTATATAAACCAAGACACATAGTCGGGGTACATGGTTATCACTAACTATGTGATAGTAATTCAACCAAAGATATTATCCCCAAAATGAAAATTTAAAACCCTGAATAACAAGGAAAACCCATGTGTTTTTTAATAGCCAGAAATTCCGAGAGCCAGGAGAAACCTGCTCCCATAAATTAATAAAAAAGTTTAAATAGTATAGATGACTCAGGGAGGGGGATCCTTACATAACCTTGTGTACAAAGTGCCAACTCTATCATTATGGACTAATTCATTTCAAAACTCAGGTAGGAAAAAGGACCAACTAGAGCTTACCTCCAAGATAGCTCTTTTTGAGAGAGCATCAACAACTTGGTTTGCTTTTCTGTATACATGAGATAAATCCAAGGAGAGCAGTTCAACAAGCTTCAGAGAATCAATCCAAGCTGGGAGCATCCTCCATGGTACATTCCTGGATCATTCTTTACGAATCTACATGGAAACCAAAGAGTCCGATTCGAGCCAAAGCTTTATCCATCCATATCGAACTACATACCTTATTTCCTTTATTATTGCCCATAACTCCGCCTCAATAGCATGACCATGACCAATATAATGGAAGAAGAATCCCTTCATGAAGCCTCAATACATCCTGAATACACCACCACATTTAGCAGATCCTGGCGCACCCGAAGCTGCCCCGTCAACATTGACTTTAAGACAATCAGAGATTGGAGGAATCCACCTAACATTCTTCATCATCCTAGGCTTCCTCTCCCTGCCACTTACCCCAAGGGTTCGTAAAAAAATTCAAAAATATCATTATTCATAGAACCAGATTACTTCACCGAGGAGAGCTTGATGTTCCGGTGGATTATCATCAAACCCTCCTTGATAACCCATGTGTTTTTAATACAAAACTTCTCTTCTTGGAGTTTCTATTCTTTGCAACTTCCTTCAGATTATCTATTTAAAATTCAGCCACTCAACAAATTAAAATTTAAAATACTATTTAAAATCTAAAATGCCAATATGGTAAAAGGAAATACAAGATCCCCATCATAATTATTCTCATCCACAAGAATACATGGTGGAAATCCTACCATATCACCCAATATATGTTGGTTGTCAATTTGATACATAACATTTTCATTCCATTATCAAAATCCAAACATGCTTTCAAAACAAAGGAAACAAAAACCAAGCACCACATTTATTAAAACAGAATCTGATGTCATCATTGAATTTCAAAAATATAATACATCACATATACAATCCCATATAACTAGAAGAAAAATGTGTGTTTACCCAAAATATTAACAATCACATGGAGCAGCCTACTATAATTCTCGACTCCTGGTGGTATTTTAAGGTTTCAAACAGTTCCGATGTTACTCCCCATTAGTCAATCCCTTGGTTCAAACTAGTCAGTTTTCCACCTGAACATGCTTATCAAAATCTTAGTCTCATTCTAAACACTATCCATAAACCTAGGAATTTACTCAACCTTTATGATGGTATGATATCCTAGAACCCACAAGATCCACAAGCTCGAATACTCTACTAGTCTTTATTCTAATGATATAACCCAATCAACTCACCTAATTGTCTACTCAATCCAGAGAATTATTAAATTTATAAAATCTCCCCAGACTACTTAAAATGGGTTTCATAATATCAGTACCCATATGGTTTTCTCCCCAATATAGGATTTCTAGATCAAATTCCACCCGTTCTTGATTTCAATGGTTACCAGTACAAAAACACCCTTCATCCCCAGTTTTAATATGAGCTAGATGAGAACTCATCACCCCATAACTGGTTAGAGGTCCATAACCACATACATTACATATCTAGGGATGTGCCTCATATAGTTCCAAACCCATTGCATAAAATTCCACACCAAATAGCTCATCAAATATCCTCTAGATAACCAACTAAATGAATTACCAACATCAGCTATCAATGCACCATTAACCATTAAATATTGACACATTAATCACCCAAGGTACCCCATGATCATCTAGGAACTTGATTAGGCATAATCATTACCTCTCAGTGCTATTCCATAGTCTAATAACTTACTATTCACACTATCACCCATGATCTAACCTAATAACAAGTTTTATACTAAACCGATCATTCTTAGATCACACAATTTAATTCAAATCCTCAAATAAATACTCAAACTCAAACCATCCCATCTCAAAAATATCCATTGAAATTCCTTGAGGATTATAGAATATTCTAGAACAAAAAGCACTCTAGAATTTTATCTCTTCACAACTATCTAAAGGTTAATTCAACACATCAATAACATTTATAATATAAGGTCCATACACCATGATTGACATGACACTTCCAATCATAGGAGTGTCCTTATCATTGTTCAACTAGGTCTAAATCCTGATCTAAATGGTCCACACCATGTCCATAACTGAACACAATGATTGGATGTGGTTGTCCCACTCATATGAACTTATAAAAACCTTTGATCCAATTATAGTCCAAGTATATTAGGTCTTGTACTCACTATATAGATTTAGTAGTGAACCATTAGGTAATCACTTCTCCACCACCTAATATTATTGTGAATCAAGAGTCACATGTTTCACTGTGATCAATTCACAAAAAATAGGACTCAACATCTCGAGAATCGAGCATCACCAACTCTAGGATCACATACACAATCAAGTAAAAAATTGCACTATAGGAATATTAATTTGAATAACTAGAGGATTTCTAGACACTGACTTATAATAGGTTTGACACATTATAATTATCAAGACTAAGAACATGACCATACCTTATATTGGGCACCACTTTTAGAAACCAATGTACTTACCTAAAATTCTTCCACATACTAAAAGGAAATCCAGGACTGATAGGGTTGAAATTTAAAAGATATTATTATTTAAAGCCATCCTATATACAGGGTACTAGCACTTACAGTGCTCAATCATGACCCCTTCAAAACGAGGAATCATTGAATATTCACCAATTGTGTGACCCAAAGAGTCCATCCTGGCCTTACATATCCGAAGGCATTCACAACAATGACCCAACTCTCTCAAGGATTACCCTCAGGCATATCTAGGAAAGGACTCACTAAAATCAGGATCTACATATAAATAGTTAGTAATTCCTCCCAACTAATTTATTAACATAGGTCTCAATAAACCCATATCTCTTGAGATGAAAATCACTCCTGTATTAATTTTACATGGAATATAACATGTCTAGATGTCATTCATAGGTCTTTACACATAAGACCAAGTCCAAATGATCCAACACAATCATGGGGAAAACAAAGACCACAAGAAATAAATGGATTCTTGTATGCAACATAGCTTATCACAAACATGAAAGGTCATAACTCATATAGAAAATGAAACTAGTGTATCATTCACTATACAATACTCCACACATCAAAAAAGGATTTACAAACTAGGATTTCTCTATAGCTCCCATCTACCATTACTTGGGTTAAAAAAACACATACCCGAGGTCCACCACGATCAGAGTGTCTGTCTCAAATAAAATCAAAAGAACCCATGACCATGATTCTCCTTGCTACCCTAACAACCAATACACAAGGTTAATCCATGTGTACAAGAGTAACGAACAACATAAAAAATGGTTTCACATGCACTTTCTTTTTCTAAGGGATTTATCATTATCAAAAGACCATATAATTCACTTTTAACAAGATTTCATATCTACTTATTCTAAAAATATACATTCTAAAACCCTTAAAATTTAAAAATGATTTTAGGTTCCATCACTTTATAAACCTCACATTTAATATTTTAAAAATTTATAAGGCTCTAATTTTTTAATACCCAACTCCAATATGGTTTTCAATTAATCATTACAAATTTTAAAGTATTAATATTTCAAAACCTTTCATAAGATTCCCAGATAAAAAATTCTCTAAAGATTGGTTAAATATAATTTCAATTGTACGCTTTAATTTAGAACACATTATTGGTTTCTTACTGGTGCTCTATTTAACTAAAACATACATTTAACATTCCCTTTATATATAAATTGTATCATGATATCACTTAAGGAATTGGCCAAGTAAGATTCCACCACACAAATGTATGGGAAAACACCATAAATGACATTGATAAGACTTTAATTTACCACCCCTTATTTATTGATAGGAATTCACAACCAAGGAAGATATAAATCAGACAGATAAAACAATGACTGATATAAATCAGTAGTAACATGCATGCAACATATGAATCCTATTCACCTAGAATGATTCATGTAATGTGAATCCATACATGAATGAAATTATATATGAACATAAACACACACTCTTTACATAATGGTCCAAGACTATAAATCCCATAAACTAGTAATATCACACTCTATGTGTCTCATCAAGGTGAAAATAAAGTACAACTTTAACAAGTGAAATCTATGGAAATAAAGTTCACTCCCTTGAAACTTGGGTTCCACCCATGTGTGGGATGATTAATCTGATATATGAAAAAAATACCAATCTCTAACACATCCTATTCTTCAGTATACCAAGGTCAAATTGTAATAAAAAAAAATAAAATACCATTGATACAACTTTGTGACGTCCCACCACCCAAACCATTGTATAACACCCAGATCGATGGAATATTGTATAACCTTAGGCATGGCTCCCCATATTCAGTAGGCTATTAACTATAGATGAGGGTCTATAAAAATCTATAGGGAGAATATAACCTTTTTTCAATGTTTAAATAATAATAAAAATAATTTATTCATGTATCCTAGGCTATATAACCATCAAAAAATAAACATGAAAGTACTGATAAAATAAACCCAACATCATAATAATATAAAAAATGATGTATTCTATACATGTATTGATAGATCTCCCATGGGTGGATCCTGTAAAAGAATAATAAATGAGCTATAAGAAAATTAAACTAAAATATATTTCCCAAACCATTCTCAAGTCCTTAATTATCCCATCACTAATAGACCTCTATATCATTCTAAAAAAAATCATGCAATAAAGCATTCCCTAAACCTATATACTGTGATCAAATAATGAAATCTGTTTGGGTAACCAAGTTCAATGGAAGCTTGATCAGGGTGTTAGTACATCATAGTAGGCCATCACCAATGACATCACTTAAAAATAATTCCATGTACCATGTTCATGTAGTAGTTCACAAGCTAAAAAATTCCAAACAAAATCTTTAAAAATTTTAAATATAAATGAATAATTAAAATTCTGAACACCAGATATTTGATGAAACTTTGTAATTATTCATACCAAGTTTTTCAAGTACTGAGGTGCATATGAGAATGTTTTATTGAATATTCTATCCTATCTCCCTCCTGGGGTAATATACCCATCCCTGGTCAAACAACCGATATCTGAGAGTAATATACCTATCCCCAGATCCCAACCAAATCCTTCTAGGGGGACGTGTTAAAATTAGTTTTAATTAACACAACCAATTTCCCCATAAGAACAATCTAATTCCACCTAGGGTTGTGTTCACCTCATATTTGACAAGAAAAACCAATTCCTTCCCATGGGTCATGTTTACCCCTAGTTTAACAAGAATAACCAAATACAATTCAATTTATATTTAGAGAAAAGAAATAATATATCATCATTGAACATTAAATAACAGTGCCAAGGAATAAGGGACATTTAACATTTCGTTATGGTAAACAATACCTAGCCCCAAGGGGTGTTCTCATCAATTTTATAACATTTAAAAAAACATACAAACACATTTTTTTCAAACAAGACACATGAAATTTATTCCAATTCACAAAAAAATTACATTTCTAAATGACCACATATAATTATTTTAATTTCCAAAAAAACATTATAATAGTTTAATACATTATCATAACAACCAAATTTATAAAAAACACATAACATAGAAAAAAACCTTTACACTCCATAAAATATTACCAAGGTATAACAATTTCTCTAAGACAATCATTTGATTTATAAAGAATAGAATACATTCTCAATAGTCTAAAAATTAATTTCACAAATTTAGAAAACATCACTCCATTTTATTTATGCCAAATCAAACCAAAATCCACAATTTATAAAATCATTTCCACTTTCATGGTCTATTTCAAGAATCAATTCAATTTTATTAAACTGAGGACCGTGAATTTCAATTTAAAATCTTCAATCCAAAAAATAATTCTCCCTTTAGAAAATTTTTGACATGGATTAACCATAAAATAATATCTATATAAGCACAGAAAAATATCTAAAATAGGGGTATATTATCAAAATAAAAATGAAAACAAAAACATCCAATTAAAACAATGACCATTTCATGGTAGACCTGGGATACTGCACAACACATGCATAAAAAACTAATAAGTATTATGGGTTAAATTTAGGGATGACTAAATCCATTCGTAGAGATTTATACTCATCCAATATCATCTTATTATTATTCATAGAACTAAATAAATATTTAAAACATATAAATACCTTATAAATGTGGAATATTAGATAGAAATAATGAGATACATTTACATAGAAGAACAAAATAAAAATAGGGGGAAGAAGAATAGTATAATTATCAAAGGGATAGGGAATATCTCCCATGGGAAGAGGAGAAGGATGAGATAATTAAAAGTGGGAGGTTATAGAGGAAGGGAATGATAAAATAGGGTTCAAAATAGAAATATTTGGAGGGGAATTTTTTTATTTTTTCTCTTTTAAAGCACCACACAGTTTAGCCACATGGTTTAACAAACCAAGTAAGATCCCACTATTTAGAACAAAACATTGTTCATGGTTAGGCCAAACGGTTTAACAAAATATGTTCCAAATGTGTATAATGGATATGAAACTTATTATATAGTTTTCATGCTTTAATGGATCTTCTTTCAAGGTTTACAAAATGGGAACTTATACATACCAATATGCACAGTTGGGATACATGTTTAACATAAAGAGTGTAACCTAGGGTTCTCTCCCTAAAAATGAAATTCTAAGCCCAAAATTATTAAAATTATCCTCGAGCTTATTTTCTAGTATAAAAAACCAATTATCATAGGTTAAAAAATTTATAACAACCTTTCATTTACTAATTTAAAACTTCTCCACACAACCAAACTAAATTCTATCTTGTCCTCCAAATTTCAAACTACTGTATATACCAGGCAATTATATTTTCTCAAATTTTTTTTTTTATGATTATGAATAAATGAAAAGTGTTTTTCTTATGTGTTTTTATTTTGAATTTTAATGAGTTTTTCATGGGTTTTATCATGAAAAAGAACAAGATTAATTTCTTTTTGTTCATGATATGATACTTGAGCATCAAAGATGATGATAGGTGAGCCCAATATAACTCATGATTATAGGTGAGCCCGACATAGCTATCCAATGAATGGGGTAATGATTTAGTAATTGAAGGTGAATGATAAGTGAAATATATATGTTGATTACTCTTATGGAATTAACTAGGCTTTAGTTATTTTAACATTATTAAACATGAGTGAACCCATGTTATGAATATGATGCAGCAAGATACAAATATTATTTAAATTTTTTTTATGGAAATCATTTGATCTCATTAGGCATGGAATGTTATGAACTTATAAAGTTGAATGGTTTTGAAATGTATTCAGGAGTTCCCACATGCCTAAAGATTCCTTCATGACATTCCTTTGCTTAATAATGATCTTAAAATAAATTTCATTGGGAAAATGTAGCCTATCATATATGAAAACGTTTTATTTATGAGTTAAATGTTTTATATGGAGAACAAAATAGTTTTATGGGTTCTCATTTTAACTAGATTAACTATATTTCTTTATTTTTATGTCCCATATTGATATTTTTGTGCTCACAAAACATTTTTAAATGGTTTTTATTGTATATAAGGTTTATTTGGAACTATAACATGGTCAAATGCCCAACTTTGGGATCATCTTAAAAGAATAAAATAATCCTTTAATGAAAGAGAGGTGTAAACATAAAGCTCCTTTTTTATTAAAAAATGTACATCAGGTGGTATTTATAAACTTTTTATGTAACTTTATTCCTAATTATATTAAACTAAAAACCTAAAAGATAATGGGAATGTAAAAAATGTAAAATCGTTCTATTAAACTCATATTAATGGGTTTTTAATGTAACATGTCATTATATTCATTTAAAAATAATATATATGATCATGTACACACATTATCAAGTGAACACGGATATATGTGATAATTTTCATACACTATCACATGAAAAAAGATATATGGGATCATGTTCATGCACCATCACATGGTAAAGAATAAAGAGAGATTTTATACAAAAAAAATTATTATCTTATGTGATAAACAAGAGAACCAATGAATTATAGGGTGATATATGACCCCACCCATAATCATCCATACATATGTATTCCATGCAATAGCAATCATTCAACGTATCTTGATAACACATGGTAATAAAATGGGTTTTATATCATTTATAAATTGGATTGAATAACATGACATCAAAATTTGATCAATTGATACAAAAATTTCAATCAAACAAATTAATTATTTCTTTAAGTAATTTTGAATGTGATTCATGGAATATCACTCCATATGATTTAGAACTTTTAAAGAGGAAAATGGAATAAAACCTATAAAAAATATCTTTAAGAAAACAATTAATAACATCATTAAAATTGATGAAATTATAAATCACTTTAAAAAATAATTTTAAATAAGGAAACACAAAAACTTTTTAAAACACATATTTAAAACAATTAACAATAAATAATACTTGAAAAAGGAATAGAGATTTTCTATAGGAAATGTGTAGTTGAAGATAAAATTAAAAACATGAAAGGGAACTATTTTTTGAAAATTTTAAATAATATTTATTGAAACACACATCATAAAAAGTGTGATTAATCATCATTTTGAAAATAATTGAAGAGAAATTTAAATATAACCATAAATAAAACATATTTGGATTTCAAAAAAATAATGGAGAATATTGACGAGATGGGTGAATATAGATATTGAATAAAAAGATCTTATTTGGAGTGAATAAGAATTATTTTTAACAACATCAAATTTTATTGAGAAATAAATCCATCAATATAAATCACTATAAATAAATAAATAAAGTAATTATAATATTATCATTAAAAAAATACAACCATCATCTAAAACTATAGTAAAAGGGGAGTAATTATGACACAAGAAAAGTTTCTAAGTCAAGAAAAAACCATTACGATTTAAGAAAGATTTTAATACATAACCCTTGAAATGGAGATCCTAAAATTGAACTTCAAACACCATGATTATAATATAATTCATGATATTATATATCTGATATTTTCTAAACTCACAATTTAAATTATTTAAGGTATCTAAACAAATCATACCTCAAAGAAAGGAAATTGATAAAAAACACCCTTATATCAACATTATCTTTCAAATTGAAACCAATGATGGGTAGGACATGAGATAGATTTTTTTGAAAAAATTATATCCCTTGAAAATTTGTGATAAAATAAATCCATGGCCAATATATAAACAAAAAACGATAAAATTTGTTTATACACATCATATCTTAATAAATTAAAATAGAGATAAAATAACTTTTACCTTAATTCATAAATCTCTAAAAATCACTTTAAAATCCTATATAAAAAAATAAATATCTTAATAATATTTTTATTTACCTTATTCATACATATAATTTTTTAAACTTTATTTATTACCATTTTTTAGGAACATATTAGAGAAATATATACTCTTTTCATCACCAAATGTTTATTATTTTAATTTTTTTTAATACTAGTTTCATAGTGGCAGTGCCGATTGTTATATAAATATTTAATTTTAATAATTCTAATATATTTAAATGTACTTGTATCAATGTTTTATAATGATATATATTATTCTAATTATATTTCATAATTATTTTATTTATGATTCATGATGAAGAAGTTGGTGATGAGATTATTTTGGTAATTTTTAGGAATGAGGGGTGGTATGTTAAAAGAAGATAGATATTTAAATTACCATTATATATATATATATAAATATTTACATATAATTATCAAATATCACAATTAATTATGTTCTCTTATATAACCATGCTATAAAGTTATAACATTTTTTATGTAGGTGGTTAAACAGACCAAAACAAGAACACACTATATTATATAAGGGCGTATTGTTATAAAAGTGATTACTTAGATATAATAAAATTATCATAGAATAATAATGATATTATTGAGATTTTTCAGGGGTTTTAAACATTATATAACTTATTTTAATTAATAATAAAAGATTAAATTGGAAAAATAAATATTTTACTTTCATGGAGATAATAGTCTTCACATATACACGGGTGAGACAATAATTTCCCATATATCTAGAGGAAGATAGGGAATGTTTTATTATTTTAGAATCTAAATAATGTTATAATTATCCTATTTATCTTATAAATGGTCTTTTAGAACCATCCATGTTAGGTAGTGATGAAAAATCATGCACATTATTCAAGGAGGCGGTAGTCCGTATACACGCTTGATAACGTCTTCATTTTTTTGAATAGTGTTGGAGGAAGATTGAAAATGAATATTACATTAGTATAATAACATTTTATGACATTGTTAATATTTATGTAACAATAATTTTACCAATATAATATATTTTATTAGGTAGAAGAAGAAAATAATGAAGAGAGCTCAATTGAGATCATTATCACGCCCTTTGGTTTCCCACCCTTCAGTAACACATTAAGACTCATTGGAATTATCTTTTGGTATGTCTAAGGATTACAGGAATATGGGAGATAGTTAAAGAGATACAATGGTTTATTTGTGGTTAACATAACTTCTTTGAAAGTGTGGAGAAATGGGGTGGAGTTGAGCTCCTTTTATAGGTGAAGGTAATGGAATTTTCGTAAATATATATTTTTAATATAAAGAAAAATCGTGTTCTACATGAAATGTGGAGAAAAACTGGAAAATAATGGGGTGTTGGATGATGTAAGGTTTATAATAATTGAAAAATTCATTTGATTTTTTTAAAAAGGTTAAGTATTTTAATATTATATTTTTAGTTTGATCAATTTTTATTTTTACCATATTAATTAATTTTTTCTTATGTAATTTACTTTTAGTAACTAAAAATAAAATGGTACTTATTAAATATTTTTGACCTAATAATTCAAAATATGAAATAAATTTTATCAAATAGAAAATATAATTATAATAAAAGTTAATTTTCACATTAGAACATGTAATGCGTGAAAATATATTATTAGAAAAAGTGTATTTGTAATCATAAATGTTAGGAAAAATTATAATTATTGATTATTTTAATGAAATTAATTGGTTTATTATAAAAAAATTGGATTTATGTGACTTAAAAAGAACTCTAAAACCTAATTTCCCCATGAGAAAACATAATTAAAAGAAAATGGCTAAAAATAAATTTCATTACAAAAATATTTATTAATCTTCAAAATGTTCAACACTTGTTTTGTAAATTAAAAAAAGTATTTTAAAATGAATCATTTAAATTTATAAAAAAAATTATCATGTTTTTTTTATAATTTTTTATGTTATACTTACTTCTTGATGTGTTATGAAACACTCTAATTTCAATAAAATCTTTATTTTCATTATTCACCTAAAAATAAATATTTTATGAAAAATCCCAAAAATCAAGAATAAGATAATTTTGACATGATTAATTCAATAATAAATTTTATTTTATCAAATTAAAACTCTATAATTTATTTATTTATATTTTAAATGAATATACATAATATAAATAAAACTTTTTGTTATTTAAAAAAAATTTAAACTTAAATGTTTTAAATATTATTTCATATCAATTTATAATTAGATTAGTGTTAATATATTTGTTTAAAATATTAATTATTATCATAAATTTATTTTAAAACTAGAAAATTTAATTTATTACGTAAGATATACATTATTTGTTTTAGAAAAAGAATTATTTGAAAAATATCCATTTTTAACATTTAACAATTTTAATCACATTTAATTAATTATTTATATTATTACCCTTAAATTTATTCAATATTTAAATATTTACTTAAAATTTAGTTTAATATGTCAGGAATTTAAGTATATGATTTTATAGTAAATCATATTATTATTATTTTTATTTACTTGAGGCTTTAAGGTTATTGTAACTTTCGTATTTATGTTTCACATCATATTGTATTATATTAATATGGTATGTTATGGTTCATTTTTTTGGTGTTTTCTATGAAAGAATTTATTAAGTATAGTTTTTATTTAATGAAAAATATATACAAAAATATTAGGGTGTTACAAGCCTTTATCAATATTTCCCTTCATTTTGAACTCCTGTATATTTTTTTGAAGTAAACATTTTCTATCCCAGACCCTTCGAAACCTATGAATTAATTTATATTACACTAATACTTGACATGTAAATTCCATGTTATTTCAATAACCCCTCCAGCTATTATAATAATTCCATCATATATACACAATATCCTTCCTTCATAATCACTGCAGGTTTCAATGACCTTAACTAACTATAATTAGTAGCATTTTTGGAATCTCCACCATCACATCTTTTTCCAGTTTAAATATTTAAAAATATGAACTGTCACTAAAATTTCATATGTATAATGTATCTATTATAAAATCTTTTATAATATTTATTAAACATATATATAACTCATTCATATTTTCATAAAATTTACTTTGAGGAAAAAAATATAAATTCCATTACCAGAATAATCCCTAAAGAAATACATAGTCTCAACTTATAATACCTCAGGTGTTACAACATATTTATTTCAGAACATTTTATTTTATGTTTGATAAGGCTTGAGCTCCGGAGGTTAGTGGATTGAAAATTTAGTATTCGAAGGGCCTTTTTGGGTGTCACATGACTTTCCCACATGGTTAGGGAAACTGTGCGATGCCCATGTGATATGGCTCTATTTGAAAGAGCCATTCCACATGACCTTTGCACAGTTAGAGAAACTTTGTAGCCTTCTCCAAGTGCCCATGAAAGGAATCTTAGCTAGGAAGTGGCCCTCACACTATTGGACCATGGTTTAGAAAACTGTGAGGCCAAACTGTGCAAATTTCCAGATTTTTTTTAAAAAAAATTAATTTTTATTTATTTTTTATTTTCTCATTTTCTTCATTTCTTATCCCCTTATTTTATTTCTACTAGTGCATCATTCAAGGGGTGTGCCTCCCCCTCAATGGACACTCACCTCCTCCCCTCTCGGCCTCCTCTTCGTTTGATGATTGCTCTCATTTTCTTCTCTAAGCTCGATTAGATCTTCGAGGTAAGTTCTTCTGTGTTTGTCTCCACTTATGAATTGGCTGATTTTTCCCTCTCCGTCTTTCTATCTTGTTCGAAAAAACCCTAGATTTTGGGTTAATTATATTTCTGTGGTTTCTTCCATCGATTGGGTATGTAGAAGGTCTCTCTAGTCTACATGGTGCGTGTTCCGACATCCGCCGCCGTAGGCGAAGCGGATTGGCTTATCCCGACTTGTTGACGCTATCTAAGTAAGGGTTTTATATCCACTGCTATGTTTCACACCTTTAATTTGGGTTCATTTAGTGATTTAGGGTTGCTATAATTGTTGTAGAGCATTGGTGATTCCTTGAGGTGTTGTTATCACATGTATAAGTAAGTGTGCATATGTATAAATATACCTTCCTTGCACATTTTCCCTCATGGCGCGAGGAAAATGTATAATGTATTAAGGATATATATATAAGAATTTATGTGTGTGCGCAAGTGTGAGACGGTCTTCTTCAAAGGATTCAAGTGCCGAATTGTTCTAGTTAGATCTTCTCCTCTCTTGACGTAGGTGTCACTATGCAATTTTTTTCTTTTGGAGCTCTAAATGCATGTGCCTTGTATTTCCTTTGATTCAAGTAAAACAATATTGGTATCCTTGTGTTGATTTGAATTTATTTTATTATCCCTTTGTCTTGGAATTATTGGTTTGGTTGGTATAGTTCTTATTTATGTTTTAAAATGGTATGTTTGGCTGCGCTAAGCTTTTATGAAATGCACTTTCCCTTTTTAGTGGTGTAAGGTTAGGAAAAGGGTATTATCCCAATTTGGTTTTCATTGGGTGAAAATGTTTTCTTAAAAAGGGAACTTGGTTTTAAATTGAGGTGTGACCTCAAATAATTTCAAAATGGGGTTTTCAATTTCATTTCAAATGGTGGTTTGAAATGTGTGAGTGGTTTACATTTCGTGGAAATTCCCAATTGGCTTTTTTAAATGTGGTTTGATGGAAAATAGGAGGCCTTGGGCCTTGTTTTGGTTTTCAAAATTGAGTTCCAGGTGCGGTGAGTGGTTTTCAAATGTATTGAGAAGCTTGGGTTGGTTTTCTTTTAATAGAATGGTAGATGACTTGTGCAATGAAAATTGGTTTTGAAATGGGTTTTATGTATTCATCACGTTTGATAAATTTTTTAATAAATGGTCTCATTGTGAAATTCACTTGATTATGGGAATCTAGTCCAAATGGGTGTTAGAGTGGGTTTATTTTGTGTATAAAGGGAGTTTCCTTGTCTTAAGGAGTGCTTGAATTTATAAGGGAAAGTGAAGTCCTCTTGACTTATTTGGTCATGCTTGAGTTGTGTAAATGGTCGTGTTAGTGGTTCCTTGTTGTACTTTGGGGTACCCTTGGTGGGAAAAGACCTATTGACTTATTGAATTAATTAATTGAACCCTCATGATCCCTGTGGGATACATGGAGGATATCGGGTTTGGGATTAATGCTACCCATGGGGGTGTACCGTGTTGACGAACTTGGGTTCGGGTTGTTAAATATGAACAGTTGTCACTTAAGCGGTTAACCTAGAGTTGTTACGTTTAATAGTTTAACATGGCTTATGAGAGGAAATTGTGAGAATTGGGTTAAATTGGTGAAAATGGGTTGTAAATGAGATTGATGACAATTGTGTTTAATTGGTAGTATGACATAAGGGTGTTTTTGGTAGAATATTAATGGGGTAATGAGAAATGATTAGAAAATTTTGATTGTTTTAATGGGCTATGTCATAAGGGTGATTCATGTGAAATGTGTTTGTTATGGATTGAATTATGTTTGGTTGGTGATATGGTATATGTGGTTGATGGATATATATAAGCATGTTCACATGGATTTCTAGAGTGTGGTACTGACTTGAGGATCTACGCCCATGGGTTGAGTTGGACGAAGGCTCTAACTCTACCCCACAAAGCATAGGTTTGGGAAGGGGAAATAGTTCCATTCCCCTAATGGTTGCATTCCACCCAGACTATGGCTTCGAGGAGAGGATAATGTGATGGTTATGATGTGTTCTTCTCTAGTGAGATAGGGACTTGGTTTATTTTCCTTATGCTTGGTAATTTATAGGCTTCAGCTATAGTGTAAATAATATAGTGCTTAACCCTTGGAACATGTAATGGAAGTAATTTAGCAGTGAACATGTATGGGTGATGGAATGAAAATAATTAATAAAGTGAGTGGATTTTGGTAATTAAGGGAACCTTATTTGAACTTGTTTACACTGTCATTCCCCTCACACACATTTCTTTCATGTCGACTTGTGACCTAGAGGATATGACGAATGGACTTGGCATTCTAGAATCCCTTATGATGTTGGATCTTGGGTGGATTTTCTTTTTTCATGGGTGCTTTGTCAGTTCCATGTTTGGTATTGCATGTTGAGATGTGTTTTTCCAGTTTTTGTTACTTGAGTATATATTGATGATTTTTCCTTCTTTTTCCATGCCTAGTTAGTATTTGAGTATATTGTGCATAACTAGTCTTGAGTCGTATTGGAAAAAAGGTTTAAATGGATGCTTGACTCTAAATAAGGTAAATGGGTATTTGTGAAATGATAACGGTGTGCATGGTTTTTGGCAAGGCTAAGGCCGTTGCTTGTTTTAAAATGTGTGTGTTGGGTTTTTTAAAATAAAAAAATATCCTGGATGGTGTTATTACCTTGGGTTTCTTTTTTTATAGATTTAATATGCATATAAAGCCTACTTTGTACTTTTATTTTCAAGCTCGCATAGACTATCCTTAGGAAACCTATTGCATAGTTTCGGCGGGTAGTGGTGACCTATTGGGATTTTATCTCACGCCTATATCTTTCAGGTTCTCAGTTAGTTTCCTTTTTTTTCTTCGAGATTAGGGTGGAGGAGAGTTGGGTGGAGATAGTTTTGGTTCTTGGCTTGAGTCAGTTAGTTTTCCTTATTGCCTTCTTATAGTTTCTTCCTTTAGTTGGTTAGTTTCTACTTGCTTCATGATATTTATTTGTTTTTGGTCATTGCATTTATATATATTGACATTGTTTATTCCATTTTGGAAAAAATGTTCCCAAAATATTTCTGATGATTCCCAGGTTCTAGTTTCCACCTTGTGGGGATTGAGAATGCCCTTCGGGTCTTATGGAATTTCGACTTGGGTGTTGGGTTGTATGGAATCCCGGGTCGGGATGTTACACAAAAAGTCAAGAATAGTTAATAATATTGAACATATGAGTGGATAATAATGTTCCTCATGTTGTTTTGTATCCAATGCATTTGAAACATCAAGTGAATAATCATATGGATATCATAAACATATAGATTCTTTTTATTTTGAAAGAAATACAACAGTTTGTTTTTAGGAAGGAATTTCTATAACACATGAAATTTCTCTTATTTAAAATCTTTTATTGAGCTACCATTCTTTTGAGTCTCTTATATTAAGCTTCTCTTTTTCAAGGATAAATTTCAAAGTCATGTTTTGTGATGATAATTCTATTTTTCCACAATAAAATTTTATATTAGAGGAGTATAACATTTTACATTCATTTGACAAAGACTTTATTAAATGTAATCCCACTAAAATGAATACCTATTTTAAACTCATTATATATATTAGTGGGAAAAGATTTATATTTCACTAATAATGACACCAATTTTCATGAACCTTACCACTTAACTATTCAGGTAAGACTTTATTCAAATTATATCACATATAACTCTTGGATGGTTAAGTAGACTACTCTTTGTCCAATCTTATATATGGATAAACTAACATAATTACTCTAGTGTCCTAAGTCTTAGGGTTTCCCAACTATGTGTAACCCAAATTATATTCCTATAAATATTCACATAACTCTTAGGTTTAACTCATTACATTCTTTCTTTATATAATATAATCATTTTGAACTTCACTTTGGCATAAAGCTATATGGTTATATGATTAAGGTATTTAAAAGTGTTTACGTTGGAAGGAATTTAGAACTTGGTATTCTTAATAGGATTTGATCTCACCTTCTTATTCAAACATATTCAATTTATATATGCATGTTTCTCATGATTTAGTTTTGTGATCCTATTCATTCCAACAAATCAATATGTTAAAACCATATTGATGTGTAACTCTTCACACAACTCATAGATTGTGTTACTAACCCAAATAAAAGCCATCAATATTCATAACTATTCAAATGCATCATATGAAGATTGAATATTAAATCATTTCGTATAAAGTCTTAGATTTATATGAAATTAATTAACCTCGCATGAGTAGTCCTGGAGCGACTGATATTCAACCCTAACTTTATTAGGTAAGGAATTTTCTTCCAGGACAGTAAGATATCCAACCTAAATTCCTCTACCCTGGGATTATATTCTCAATTAAGATATCAATTCAATTATATCTCTAAAAACTAATATTTAAGAATCATAATTATATATTTATTTCAAGTTCATAATCTAATAAAAGAAAAATTCATGGTGAAGAAAAACTAAATCCACAATCATAGCTTGTAACTCCATAGATGCATGTATGATATTATACAAAAGTAGTTTCAAAACATTAAAATCAAGAATATGCACAAATATTCATAATGTTTCTATATTAATTATAACTAATAAATGAGAAAATAAAAAAATGAATGATTCATGAATTTAATGACGAGAAAAATATTTATGAATGATTCAAAAATACAATAAAAAAAACCCTTTATATTTTTATAAATTCATTTTAGAAATTCCATAATTTCAAATATAAATAGTTATTAATTTTCAATATGAATTATTTCATATTACTCATTATCTTGAATTTAGTTTATATATATGATATTAAAAGAATTATAAACATTTTATATTTAAATTTCTATCATTTAAACTATTTAAATAATCCAAATATCACAAGTTAATCACTATATAAACCTTGATCTAATCGATCATCAAAGATCATTTTTATTTACTAAAAAAATATTTCACAACATAAATTAATTAATTATGAAAAATTCATAATTAAAAATTAACTTTACTTTATTTTGTATTATTATTTAATTCATCAATATTTTATAAATCGAACTTATAATTTCTATACAGACACTTTATATCTAAATTGTAAGTCATTCCATATAACTTGAAAAAAGCATTCCATATTAATATTTAAAATTTATAGATATTTTTTGTATAAATGTTTCATAAAAACTTATTAAATTAATTATAAGAACATTAAAATTATTTAATTAATTTACAAATAATTTTAAAAATTAATTAATATTAAAATATACCACTTTCTATAATTCTTAAATAATTTATAAATTATAAAAGTTAATTCTTAATTTAATTTGGTAATTTTTTCTATTTTATGATTCTATGTAAAATTTTATGAATTACCCAATAATAAAGGATTATTCCGAATATGGTGGGATATATATTAATTCGTTGGAACCTTATATAGGAATAATGTTTGGTCATGTGTAGTAATAACCAAGTGTATCCTTGTTATCAAAATATATGACATGTTGTTGTGTGAGATTAACCCTTATACCATCTGATATTAAACCCAACATGGAACCCCTCATACAAGAACATATCTCATTATTATTACACATGTAAGGTTAATTTCAGAAATTTTATGGGATTAATCTAGAATTTGAAGTGATTATGTATGGTGAATGAATGTGTTATAATTAACGCCTCACTTATGTTATCACATAACCAATTCTTTACTCCAATGAAAATTACATTATCACATAACATAATGTTAGACACCCCAATACATATCACATTATTGTATAACAAAATATAAAACACCCTCAATATAGATTACATTATATCATGATGAAATATAAGACATATTTTAATAACATAATCTTTTTTAATGATTCACTCCAAATTATTTAAGATGATTCAATTCTAATTTTTGTGTGGGGACTAATTTGTGCATTTTAAATGATGATTATGAGAATTAAAATCCATGTAATGTATTTAATAC
This sequence comes from Viscum album, assembly GCA_963277665.1. NCBI lineage: Eukaryota > Viridiplantae > Streptophyta > Magnoliopsida > Santalales > Viscaceae > Viscum > Viscum album. The sequence goes on along the minus strand of OY728156.1, from coordinate 485,440,289 downwards.
CAAGGATTAGCGGGAACAACATCCCCCATATGAATAAATTCAATGTAACAAAAATATAAACCTTTTAAAGCACTCAATTACCCCACAACTTGGAAGATAAAACTCTTCGAATCTATAATGGATCCACTGGTGGGAGATTCATACTTGGTTACTGCTCATATGTGACTATTCCCAAGAATTGAGTAACCATTTAACATTTTAATTTATACCGCTACTGAGTTTCATAGGATTTATTGATACACATTAAACACAATAGAATAAATAAAGAACCCCAAAATAAGATCAACCATTGGATAATACTAAAAATGTCTATATTATATGAAATGAAAAACTATATATGTACCTTAGAATCTTGTTATTTAATCTCCATATTCATCATATGTGGTTTATTAAGACCGCAAAAGAGGTAGCCTAAAGATTCCCCACTATTGTGATGTATCCATAAGTTAATACTGAATAAATCAAAGATCTAGAAGGGGTCAATATCTGCCTGAGATATTCTAGAATATTATGATGGAAAATTGAGGAGAAGAGAAGTCTTGTAAGTCTATATATATTAATTAGTGATTTATACACACATGAAAACCATTCCTCTACTTTCTTTCAAGAGATATTGGATTATCCTGGGATTATATATAAATTAACTCATATTTTAATAATGTATTCATTAATACTAAGGACTTTTAGGCATTTTTCATTTAAATTTATGACTCCTATAGAGTTTTTAATATTGTGAAACAAATAAATTAATGACATAGAATGGAAATTAATAGAAACACATTAACATTTGGGTACCATAAAAGGTTTCATCAAATAATATTAACATATCATTTTATATTATATTTATAAAACAAAGAATTACTAGATTCTTTAGATTTTATATGTCATACAATATGATGTGTCATTATAATTCAATAAGATATTGGAATACATATATATGGATTCAGGGAATAAATCATGTAATTTTTATCCAAGAAGAAGTTAAAATTACTACCTTGGTAGTCAATGATATATGAATGAAAGATAAACCAACATGATTGAATTAGGAAATAGATACTACCTATTATAAGAATAACATGAATATAGTATATTTTTAATTTAGGAGAGAAGGAATAAATTACATATATTGTCTCATCATGATGGGCCATCTAATGGATGGAAAAGAATAAGAATGTGAATAATAACTTTTCTAAAATCATATTAAAATAAAAAAAAGAATAGTATCACCTAGATCCTTGAGAGTGGGTGTTTATCCCACCTTATTGGTAACATAAACCTTTTGAAACATATAAAGGGAAGAGTTTATGGAATGTTTGTATTTAGAAACTATAGAGTTTTAAAGATAAAATTAAGTGAAAATAAGTTATTAACTAGTAATGAGCTCAATGATAAAGAAGTTATATATGTGGATGGACAACAACACAATATCTTGTGTGTGATTGAACTCTATGATTTTATACATGAGGTTACAATTAACTAAAAATGATGTTTGATTGAAGGTATGGCTGAGGACTCTCACATGTAAGGTTAAAGGGTAAATAGTAATCTATAATAGGAAATTAGTAAAGAAAATATATGTATCTATATAGTGGAAGATGATAAGAGATTGTGACAATATAGGTTATGACACATTAACCAAAAATTAACGGAGAAGCTTTTAAAGATAAAAATTATGGTGTACATTCAAAACATGATGAAAGCCCTTGTAAAGTAAAAATATTACAACTAGTAATATTTCATCCCTGAGGATTAATATGAAAAAGTAATATCAATATATATTATCACATAATCCCAACATATATATAGTGTTGGTTATATAGTCATTCATTTTCATCGATCTCCTACTTTTATAGACATCCATATTTGACAAAAATAACCACGAATATCCTGTAGCTTTCTTTAGCCTGACTTCCAATCACCGGTAGATGAAAAGTACTCCCATAAAATAATCCTTTCTCATAATAATCAGGATTATAGTGTTCCAAATTGTAGAAACCACCTCTTTATTTTGAAATAAACATTTAAACTTCCAGAAAACTGACCACAAGATTCTCCGAAGAACTGTCAACCCATCAAAAATTATTTTTATATAATCAACTATCTATTTAAGTCTTTTATGAAATACCTCCTTTTTGGGAATTAAATCTAACAGATTAAAGAGGCTTCACCAATCCTAATAATCTCCCTCTTTAAGACTAATTCAAATATCCTAGGGAAACCTTAAAAACAAACAAAAATTAAAACACTTTTCCTCCATTCACATACATGTAGTGCTATGAAATACCTTCTAGTCACCTCAGTCCCATTGAGGCTCTATGTTGGCTCAAAATTTCATAGACCAAAACCTTAGTAAACATGTCATCCAGATTTTTGTTTGTCTATCTATCCTCAAGAAACTTCCAAATTTTATGGTATTTTATTGTGATATGTTTTATCCTTTAATGAAACACCATATTTTCACTAAGTGAATCATAATTTAGCTATCCTTGTAAGGTAAAACACTTTCTTGATCCTTTAAATGTCCAAAAAATAAACATTTCAACCAACACATGCCCTTGGAATGGTTCCTATAAACCAACTAATAATTATGTATCATCAATTGATTTGAGATATTTCAAAATCCATTTCATGGATTCTCAGGGTTCCTTCCTTGTATTTTCCATATATCAGATAATGATCACCGCTAAAAAAGCAATGTTAGGTCTTGTGAATATTATCACGACCCAACCCACCAAGTCCCTATTGGAAAATGATAATCTAAGTGCGATCACCCCATGCCCACCTCTATGATTCTTGGGGATGGAAACTAGCACTGAGTAGGAATATCCCATACATGGGAGGCATTATCCTAATGTACCCATAGACACACAAACATTTCCAAGCCCATATAATGCTAAGAAGGGAAAAAACCAAATGATACCATAAATTAATTCATAACATTTATCCCATATCAGGGTATTGTATTAAGTGTTGGAAGTGGTAAAAAAAGTACATGCTGAAATAAAATTGTATAGGAATCCAACCTTCTTAGAAGGAGGGTAAAATTGTTAAATGTAACACCGATATATACGTTGGTCTGTCTATCCAATAAGAATGCTATGTCTACTCCCAGTCCTACTATGACTCTTTCAAAAGGTCATGCTTATGAATAATATGAAACATGTGTGGGAACATCACATGGTTGGGTGAGTATAAAAATAACTAATAGGACACCCCAAAATAAAAAAATATTAAGCATCGAGAGTAGTCATCTCATAACATAAACTCAATAAACAAACCCAGATATACTCATGAAACAATACTAATTTCAAGTGGTCTCAACCAATACTTATAGCCACATGATACTACTCTAGTATTAAATGTAACACTCATCCTAAGAGTAATCACTCCATGAGCCATTCTATTACTGATGATGCTCATCAAATTGGTTATGATCATTAGCACCCACATAAGAAGTACTCACTAGATCTATTTATATCTCAAAATCATTGAAGGGGATCGCATTGAAGTCCACTAGGGGAAACCATGAAATCTACTTTACCAGCCTTCTAGATAGGTGATTCATGCCCTGTGAATGTTGGTCATGCCAATGACATGAAACCCACCAATGAATGATAGAGGATCCAACCCTTGTCCCACAGAGGGATGCACCAAAAACTATCTAAAATAGAAACTATACAGGGGACTAAAATCCTATTCCAAAGAAGAAATACCACAATATACCCTCATGGGAAGGGACCAGGGAATCTCACTCAACAAATCATGGTCTAAAATAAGGAAATGAAGGGTTACAAACACACTCATAGTGAGTAAACGACATGTACTATGGGTACATGACATGTCTTTATAACATATAGTCTTCCCATGTATCAACATATCACACAAAATGTAAACTATATATATAAACGGAATGTAACTTAAGGTTACATGGTGTGTAGAGGTTATTTAGTACCCTACCCATGCTATTTTCCTATGCCCATGTACCTTGGGTCGTGTCCATGTACATATGGTTGTGTCCGAGTATACATCTCGACCCCTATACCCTAACCCATTACGAGTACATGGCTTATCACATGTACTTAGCCTATTAACATGTACCTAAGGGTATATATCATGTCACCATTTTGGGTAAAATGGTGTTTGAAACATGTCACACAACATGTCATTTTTTTTTCTTTACAAAACCCTATAACCATAGCAAAGAAACTACATGGTGTGTAACTATGTGTACATTCTGTGTAATGAAGGTTTTATAGAAACCCATGGTTCATTTTTTGGATATTCCCATTCCGCCATCACATATGAATACTCCTCCAATCTCAACTAGGGATCATGTATATCATTTTTTTGAGCCTTTCCATCACTAGAGATCTGATTCTGATAGTCCGATTCAACTGAAAAAACACATTCATCATTGGTACCATAGCTGAATACTAAACATATGAACAAATAACATTAAAAACAATTCAATATATCTACTTTAATACTTTATTATCATATATCCTTGATTTCAACCTCAATTGAATGTTTTACCCATGGTATATATCTATTTTTTCTGACGAATGGTCATGCAATGATCAAATACTCGATATTCATTAAACTACGGGACAAAAAAATTTCTCATGATGAATGATTAATAAAACAGGGGTGAAACACATGAAAAAGAAAGATCAACAAACCTATGTTGTGTTTAATATGACCTTGATATGTTTCCTTTAGAACGATGAATAGATTCTATAAAAAATAATCCGAAGAATCAACCATAAATCAACCATTGATGCACAAATCAACTATTAATAGGGGAATTTATCTGTTTTCTACAAGGAATAAAAGAATGATATGAGTACACATAAATAAAATTTATTACCTCAAGTTTTTATTGGTCGATTTTGAATAATGATCTAGCATCATAGTCATTTGATAAATACATGAACTCTATTGGAATAAACAAAGCCTTTAGTATTGATCCATTCATCCGATTTGTTGTCATCTACCAATGATCTCCTCCAAGTTATCCTCTCAATTAAAAGAGTTATGTGAATAAATCTACAAATTTAATGTAATGGGTTTTAAATATGATATAGTTAGGTCGTTGTGCTGATAAAAAAATGAATAATTTAATTAATTAATTAATTTGTTTTATTATTTATACATGTCATGACAATTTATCAAAAAATATATCAATGAAAAATGTTCTCTCATGCCTAGAGTGAACCCCACATTCTGAAGATAATGATGAAATTAGATTTTTGATCTGAGATTAAATTCTAGAGTTATTCAATATTTTTAGTGAAAAAGTGTTTTCATGATATTAATATATTCAATATTTTTAAAATATAAATTATCGGCTCACCGGTCCTCAAAATCTTGCTCTATCTCAGTGATTGTATTTGAAAATATTACTAGATATATTTCAAAGTTTTACTTGAAAAAAATTAGGTATTACTTTCTCCTCAACTTAATTATTTTTTTACTGAAAATTGAAAAATAATACTCTAAAATATGTGGGTACTGAGCTCACATATGCGTCTACTACTCCCAAGTGATCTATAGAAGACTCTCATTCTTCCACCTGACATTCACTAAGGAAATTTCTCACCAATGGAGGATCATATCCTATCAATATTAGATCTCCACTGGGTAGTCCACAAATATATATCTATCCTCAATGTCCAACCCACCCCAGTCAATAACATGAGATTGGTCATGAACATACCTCATCATCTGGGACACATGTAAGACATATTGTAACTAGTTTAATAGTGGTGGTAACACAAAGAGGTATTAAACCTCGTAGACTCATCGTAGTATTTGGATGGGGCTATTGAGCCTTAGAGACAACTTGTTATCTAGGGAAAATCTCCATAGTCTATGTATAGGTGAGACCATCAGGAACACAAGGTCTCCCTCATCAAACTCAAAAGACCTCCATTGTTAGTTTGTATAGTATTTCTGATTTCTCTATGTATTCTTTATTCACTCTTTGATAACTTGATCCTTATCTATTTTAGATCACACCAACTCTGGTCCCATGAGTGTTGACCATCCTGGGTATGTCCAACATAGTGGTGATATATAGGATCACCCGTACAAGGCCTCAAATTATTCCATAATGATGGTGTAATGTTGGAAATTGTTTTTTGAAAACTCCACTATGGGTAAGTGATCCTCCCATCTACATCCAAAGTCTAACATTTAGGCCCACATTATGTCCTTCAGAACAAGAATGGTATGCTCAGTCTAGTCGTCAGTCTGGTGGTCAAAGGCCATGATAAAACACAAGTGAGTCCCAAAGGCCTTCTTTAATAATCTCTATAATCATGATGTGAAGTTAGAATCATTGTATAAAATGATCATCAAGGTAACTCTATGGATCTATACTGTCTCATTCCCATTAAGGAATCCAAATATCTCTACTGAACTCTTCTATTGGATATCTATGAAGTGGGATAACTTGGTGAGTTAGTCAATGATCACCCAGATGGAACCATTTCCCCATGAATTACATCATAACCCATTCAAAAAGTATATATATATATATCATCCCACTTCCACTATGGAACCTCAATGGGTTGAAATAAACCTGTTGGAAGATGGTTCTCATCTTTCACTTACTGATAAGTGAGGCATGCAGAGACAAAATTTTCTAAAACTTTATTCATACCTAGCCACCAAAACTAATTTCTGAGGTAATAGTACATCATTTCCAAATTGGGATGTACCACTAAATGAGATGTATGAAACACCTTCATCACATCCTCCCACAAAATCACTTTTACCATAGTATATCCTTGGAAAGGATGATGTTCTACCCATGTTCAGAAGATAAATTAGGAGCACATTCAATGGATATCTAATTATATAAGGTGTCATAGTCATTATCTCTACACCGAGACTCCCTAACATGTTGTATATTTGGTGGGGGTAACAACCATTGACTATATATTTAAATCACCATCCATTTCCACTAAGGAAAATTACAATGAAGCTAACTGCTTAGAATCCTTGGTCAAAACTATAATAAAGATCTCATGCTAAGAGAATATGATAATACATTTCCCTTCATAGCAGTATAAACTATATTGAATTCATAATCCCTGAGGAACTATATAAATAACCTCTATAAAATGTTAATATACTTTTTAGAGAAGATATACTTGAGACACTTGTGTTTAGAGTAGACGATAAACTGCTCTCCCATAAGGTAGTGTTGCCACATCTTTAGGGCCATGACTACCACTAGAAACTCATGATCAAGGGTTGTGTAGTTATTCTTATGTAATATCAACCATCGCGACCCGTAATAAATAAATTTTTTCATTTTCACTAGAAAACTACCAAGTCAAGTCCCTCAGGCATCACTAAACATAATGTACATAACACCCTCCTATGGAAATATCAAGATGGGGGTCTTTTTAACCTCTACCATAACTTCTAAAAGGAATACTATCACCTCTTAGTCCAAAGTAAAGGATCCCCCATCTAGTTCAAAGAAGTAAAAGGTGTTAATATCTTTGGGAAATAGCGAACTAATCTCTTATATTTTCCTAAAAACCTAAGGAATCTTCGCACCTCCATTATGATCATAGGTGTCTTTAGAGATAACACTACCTTGAACATCACCACCACTTCTTCACCATCAAATGAGATGACATGTCCCATAAAGGAGACCTCCTAAATCTATAACTAAAACTTTTATAGAATCCCAAAAAGCTAGTTACCTTGGAGTATGTCCAAGATCATTCTAGAGTGTATCATATACTCCTCCTCGAATGATGAGTACATGAGGATATCATTGATGATATCCATAAAAAACTGGTTTATAAAACGATGATTGATTTGGTTCACGCCTCCCATAAAAACTAATGGGGAATCCATTATGGTTAAATAAATCACCATGTACTCATAATTACCATAGAGACATATTTATGATGTCTTTGGTATATCCTTGTCTTGAACTCATAGCTAGTGACAACCTAATTTGAGGTCAATATTCAAGAAGCATCACATCCGTCTCAACTAATTAAAGATATTTTTGATCTTCATTATTGGATACTTATTATTCATGGAGAAAAACATTGAGGATGTCAAGGTGAAAACAGTGGGTCTGACGAAGCCCTTCATCTAAAAGTCATCCAACTACAAACTTATATTTCAAAGATATATGGGTTCCATATGATATTCTGGTGTAGATATTAGGGATTTTAAAAGGTGTATATAAATTCATAATTCTATCTATTGGTGTAAAGAAAAACATGGATCTTTCTTAGGAACAATGTCCTTATACTCTTCCACCACTATAGGTAACTAGAAGCCAAGAGAATACACCACTTAAAGGGAAATACATTCCATCAGGAGATTAATCATCTATAACCACCTATGCATAAGCCCATCCAGCTCTGCTTGGGATTATTTATCACCCATGAAGGAAAACCTTGATACATATCTAAGGATACACTACATACCATGCCGAAAAAAGAGAATATGGCCATAAAATTTGGATAGAAAGTCCATAACTAATATGAAATCATTAGGCATCATCAATAGTATAAAGATATCCCTTAAAAATACCTCTCCTCCAAGAATAAGGCTGCACTGTCAATGAATGTTTGTGATCAATGATTTACCTCAAATCAGAGTCTCCAAACATAAGGGTTTAGCCAAATACTCAACCAAAATCTCTAATTTGGGCACTAGATAATTGGAAAAGAAAAAATGGATTGAACCCATGTCTATAAGTACTGCATATAATGTAGAGAAGAAAAAATTGTAAGTCGAATCCTCTAAGGATCCATAGGTTTGTAGGCCTCCAATGCCTACAGTTGTCCTCCCCCTAACCACCATCTCCATGATCCTAACACGAACCACATGGGGTAGGGGATGTTAATAAGTTAAACCTCTTTCCACCTCTTTAAAATTTACCTAATCCTATTATATTTCTACTCCCCATCAGATCTCCCTAATCCTTCATTTGTATCTATCTTGGTTGTTGATCTTTCATCTCTTTGTCAGCTATGCGGTGGCTTAGAAAATCTCAACCAAGATGTCCCTGATTGTCACAAGAGAAGAAACACCACTCCCAATCCTAACTCGAGTCATCTTGAGATCTATAAACCACCAATCCTCTTCCTTGGGATTATCTCTTGAAGCATCTCACATGCACTGATCCTGTGGCTATCATCGATTCCCAGATACAATGATCTTAACTTCAGTGGGTCTCACGAAGCCCTTCCTCTACGTGTACTCCAACTACAAACTTAGATTTCATAGATATATGGGTTTCATATGATATACTGGTGTAGATATTAGGGATTTTACAATGTGTATATTAATTCAGAATTCTATCTATTGTTGTAAAGAAAAACATGGAACTTTCTTAGGAACAATACCCTTATACTCTTCCACCACTATAGGTAACTAGAAGCCAAGAGAATAAACTACTTAAAGGGAAATGCATTCCATCAGGAGATTAATCAGATGTATCCACATATTCATGAGCCCATCCAGCTCTGCTTGGGTTTATTTATCACCCATGAAGGAAAACCTTGATACAAATACAAGGAAACACCACATCGAATGCCTGAAAAAGAGAATATGGACCTGAAATTTGGATAGAAAGTTTATTCCTAATATGAAATCATTGGGAATCATCATTAGTATAAAGATATCCCTTAAAAATCTCTCTCCTCAAGAATCAAGTCATACTATCAACAGAATTTTTTGATCAATGATTCACCTCAAATCATAGTCTCCAAACAAAAGGGTTTAGCCAAATACTCAAACAGAATCTCTAATTCACACAGTAGAGAATTGGAAAAGAAAAAATGGATTGAACCCATGTCTATATGTACTGCATATAATGTAGAGAATAAAAAATTGTAAGTTGAATCCTTTAAGGATCCATAGGTTTGTAGGCCTCCAATGCCTACAATAGTCATCCCCCCTAAGCACCATCTCCTTGAGCCTGATGCGAATCACATGGGGCTGGGGATGTTAATAAGTCAAACCTCTTTCCACATCCTTCTAATTTACATGATTCTCTTCTATTTCTACTCCCTATCATATCTCCCTAATCCTTTATCTATATCTATCTTGGTTGTTGATATTTCATCTCTCTATCAGCTATGCAATGGCTTAGAAAATCTTGACCAAGATGTACCTGACTATCACAAGAGAAGAACCACCACTCCCTTTACAGACTCAAGTCATCCTGAGATATATAAACCACCGATCCTCTTCCTTGGTATTGTCTCTTGAAGTATCTCACATGCCTTGATCCTGTGGCTATCATCGATTCCCAGATACAACGATCTTAACTTCTGTGTGAGCACAACCAGTATTCACTTTTGGAATATTATATACCAAGAATATATCCAATAATAATACCTTCTAATCACTCCATCATAGTTTGGAATGAAAATAGATATCATTTAAGACCTGATATCTTAGTTTAATCCCTAATCAATGGTCAATTATCTAAAAAATGGATCTTGCACCACATCAAAATAGTACCCTGTGAGGTAAGTAAATCTTGAAAGATATTACTCAATATTTATACAACCATACTATAAATTTTGAAGTTCCCATATTCACACTGATCTAAACATGGATGGATACAACTACTCCCTAAATAGGCACCCAATGTCCGACTTAAAGATAGATTTATCATTGTGGGATGAAGTCACTAGACTCCACCATTACCCATTAGGGCCTGAAATATGACTCACTTCAAGGAATTCTATCTACACTATAGGTATTCTCATGGGGTGGAAAACATAGGTGAATTACTCTATTAAATAGTAACTACATAGGGGTCTGGATCACCATAAAACCTGGGAGGTCACTACCTATAAAATTCATAAAGTGCACTCATCCTGTGCACATCCTTATATGGTACTATAAGTGCTATCTAATTCTCAACATGTGGTTTCATAATAGAAAAAACACCCATAATTACTACCTCCTATATAATCCCATGTGTTGATGCATCATCACTTGGCGTACCATCCTCATAAATACGTAGTGGAATCATTGATGAATGTATTCTCGAAGGCATCCTAAGAAAAACAAGACACACCATGATCAATGAGTATGTATAGAGAGCTAACTCAAGAAGGATATGGAAACCAAAACACATTCCTATATGTTCCATGCACTGATGTTTTTCCCTAAAAAACGTTTCTACAAGAATTGATTCAATAACCAGGTTACAAGAGTCATGATGAATGGATACATCAACCGTTACACCAAAAATGTATTTCCTACCCCAAAAGATGAACCTGAAATAATTTAACATTGTTTCCATAAATTCAAAACCAATATCACATATAAAAAATAATCTAAACTCTGGACCTAATGTAGAACCAACTCCTTTGATACCACTCTATCTCAACCATCATACTTGGGCCCTTCTAGATGATGATAAGCCAAGTTTGACCACCTTAGGACTACCTCAAATAGGCTTAGAGATAAAGACTACTACTGGTTAATAATATCCCACATATAAGAGGAATTATCCAAATGTTCATATACACATGAACACATATCTAAGCCGATAAAATATTGATAATGTAAAATATATATACCATAAATGCAAGAGTAACATATATCCCACATCAAAGTATGAAAATAAATGTTGGAAATCGATAAATAGGGAAAATGAAAGACCAATAAAAACTGCAAAGAAGTGAAACATACTTAGAAGGATGGTAAAACTTTCAAATGAAATCCCAGTATACACCTCAGTCTGTCTAGACCAAAATAATTCTCCACTTACTCTCAATCCATCCAAGGCTCCTAGAAAAGTTTTCTAGTTTACATAAGACATGACACAAGAACATAGATCCCATTCATGGGTGAGTATAATAAAACTCATTAGGGTACCCTAAATAACCAAACATAAATCATTAGGAGTAGTCAAATCATTAAAAAAAACATGACATACTCATAATAAAAAGCTGGTCTCAAGTTGTCTCAACCAATATTGCAGCCACAAAATACTTCTCGAGGATTAATGCTAATGGTAATCCTGGGATTATTGACTACATGAGCTATACTATCACTGTTGATGCTCATCCAAGAGATCATGATTGCTGGGATCCACCTAATTAGTACTCATAGGATCTCAAAATATCACATCATCTAAGTAGGGGATCACAACCACGAATTCTAGGGGACACCATGAACTCTACTACATTAGCATGCTAGATATGGAATCGACTCCTTGTTCATGGTGGCCATGTCGATACAATGAACCCCACCTACGAATGGTAGAGGATACAACCCCGATCCTATAAGGGGTATATACCAAAATATATCTGAAACTAAACCCCTTGAGGGGATCAAAATCTGATCATAAGGATGTAATTCCACACCACACCCTTGAAGGAAGGGAAAAATGAATCACACTCAATTGATACTAGTATAAAAGGAGTAAATGAAGAGTTCCAAACACCCTCATAGGTAGTATAAAACATGTATTAGGGATATAAGACATGTCTTTACAAACTATGGTCAATCTGTCTATCACCATCTCACATAACATGCAAGAATCGACATACATGACATGTCTCTTAGGGGCACAAAACATGTAGAGGTAGGATGGAACCATACTTATGTCATATGTCCATGATCGTGTACCTTGGTCCATCGCCATGGAAATGTAGTCATTTATGACTACTCAGATATCCTAGTGTAACCTGGAAAAGTATGAGTACAGAACTTAGATAATGAAGTCTAGCAATTCCAATGTACTAGAGGGTATATAGTGAGTCATTGGGTCGGTTTATAGGGTGTGTTCTATTCTCTTCTACGAGGAAACCCTAGCACCATACCCAATTCCCTCACACAATGTGTAATTCTGGGTTACATGCCATGTGACATGAGTTTTATATAAACCCGTGGTTTCTTCTTTCTATACACACACATCACCATCACCTCCAGATCCACCTAAAATATTTCTCAGGGATCACGGATCTCATCCATCTAATCCTTTTCATCATCGGAGATCCGATCTTGGCTGTTCGATTTGATCGAAAAAACACTGATGTTGCACATGATGTCCCTGCACGCCAAATTAGGGAACACAAGAGATCTGAACCAACCTGATCTTCATCTATTTATCCTCTACTATCCTTAATCCTCAATCACATTTTTGATTGTAATTTGTACCTACGGTACTGATCCACTGCACCAAATAACAGTCATGGAATGACCGAATACCATGTATTAATCAAATCAAAATCCAAGGAAAATTCCCATGATCAACGTGTGAAGAAAAAATGGAGGAAAAAAGGGTCATAGACCTCATCCACGTTTAAGATGGCCTTAATGAATGTTCATTAGAGCGATGAACGGATTATCCAAAAAATAATCCAAAAAATCTGCTGTAAATCTATCATTGATGTATGAATCAATTATTTTTAGTGGAATTGATCAATGTTTAACATAGGATAAATTAACAGGATGAATTCGAATAAATAAAATGTCTTACCTTGGGTTTGGACTAGTTACTTATGAAAAAAGATCTTGCATTTTTGTTTTTGGTGAAATCCACGGAATCTATTGTAATAGATGATTCCTTTGATATTAATCCAATGCTCTAATCCATTTCCATTCTACACTGATATCCTCTAATATCTCCTCTCAATTATCTGGGTTATGCATGTAACCCTGTTAATTTTCTTAAAAAATGGTTACATTTTAGAGAGTTGGGTATCTGTAGAAACACATATGAAAATAAATAAATTTAATCAATTATTTTATATATTTTACTATTTTCACCCATGAAAGCCCTTTACCAAAAATTTTACTCTGAAAAAGGTTATGTCATGCCATGGGTAAAACCCATGTTATGAACTCAATGGGGGACTCAAATTTCTGATCAAAACATTCATTTTGAGGTTACTTAACTTATCCATGAATGATATGTTAATGTGATATTAATATATTTAATATATTTAAAATATCAATTCAAGGATCACCAAGCCTTATAATCTCATGCCATCTCAGCTTCAGAATACAAAACAATTTCTAGATATATTTGAAATCATTACATGAAAAAAATAAATATGTTACACATATCATATAATAAATTAACATAATGACTGTTGAAGTATAAGTAACTTTTTGCATGTATTTTTCTTTATTTCATGTTTGTGGTGCTAGTGAGTTTGAATGTTTAAAATGCTTGACCAAGGAGTTGTGACTGATTTACATATGATAATTGAATACTAGTTGATTACCTTCAATATGTAATCCCATAGAGACAACACTAAATAATCAGTTATCATGTCTCTTTCTATCCTCATTCCAAGAATCTTCTTTACAACACTAAGATCCTTCATTTCAAATGTTCCTAACAACTCACACATCAATTCCTAGATCTTTTAAATTTTTTGGACCCACCAGAATTATATCATCAACATAATGGAATAAGATAACAAAGTGATCATCTGAAAACACATTAATATAGAAAAAATTATATGATTTTATTTTCATGAAATAATTGTAACCATGAATGTATCAAAATTTTAGTTATATTTTCTTAGTTACTATTTTGATCATATAAATTATGCTTTAATATACACACTGAGTCCTTGTTATGATCACCTTTGAAACTAGTTAGTTTCTTCATATAAATATCTCTCTCTAAATAACCATGAATGAATTCCATATTTACATTCGTTAAAAAAAACAATCATTGAAAACTAATGTTAAGAATGTTCATAAATTTTTTTGTTTTACTTGTGGTGTAAATTTACAAAATAAATACACTCTCACTTTTTGTTAAAATACTTTCACCACCAACCAAGATATATACCTCTTACTTCCATCTACATATTCCTTCAACTAGAAAAACCACTTATCATCAAGGTATTTCTACGATTACCATAAATTTATTAGGTAAAAGGTAACATTAGAATAAAATTAATCCATTTTATCTTCCATAAATTATTAAAAATTATCATAATCTCTATTTTCATCCACTATTCACAAACTTATAGGGTATCCTCAATCTATTTGAATTAAGTAGTGTATATCATGACCTAACCTTTTTACTAGTCATCTGAATCTAAAAGACCATCACAATTCAATCTTGTATTTTTCTCTATTTGGTATAACCAATTTTGATTCTTTAATTTCTATTGCCTTAAATTTTAGTTCTCCTACTTATTCCTCATTAGTCAATGATATCTCTGGCGTGTCATTCTATAGATTATTTATTTTTGGAAATTTGTTCCAGCTACTAAATTATACAGAAATTGATTCATTGCTCTCAACTTCCTTATTTTACATGTTCGAGTCTTTATGAAATACCGTAAAATTAAATAGATTGTTTTGACCTTTGAATATCATTCAATTATTATCATCCTAGTTATGATAACTAAATTTCTCACATCCATAAACCATAAAGATTTTTTTGAATCATTCCCTATCCCTAGTATCAATGTGAATATATTAAATACTTATAAAAAAATTCAAATGATAATTTTTCATTTATTTTTTCATACCATAAATTGTAAAGTGTCTTATTCCCTATAGGTACTGATAAAATGTTTTTACTATGAAAAGAACCAAATTAAAATATTCTTCCAAAACTTATTTATAAACGACTGATTGAAACATCATGCAACCTACCTTATTAGTTAACATTATATTCATCTGTTTAACCATACCATTTGTTCTAATTTTTCCTAAAATAAATTTTTCATGCCTAATTACCTTCTTCTATAAGTATTATTTAATTTCAAATCCACAATATTTACCACTATTATTAGACTTGACACATTGTATCCCTCATTCAATTTCACTTTCACCTCCCTCCCTTTGTTGAGTGAAAACTTGTTTTATTGGAAATATACACAAAAATTTCTTATTAAATCACCAATAAATGTAAAAAAATCATACAAAACCTCCAAGATAGAAAACTGGGGTAGGTCCCCATACATTTGAAATAACATGTTCATGATTCTAGCTACAAAGATTTCTACCATTCAAATTAAACAAGACTTTCAACTATTCCTTGAGTATAAAACACTCTTATGTTTTTATATAGGTATGATTGAGCTTCATCACACCCTCCATAACTAAAACAATCATATTCTTCTCACTAATATGAAAAGATTATTTTTCCATGATATATAATTTCAGCAGTTTTATTTCTTTCCATCAAACAACCAAATAAACTTCTGATCATATTCAAGGCCCCATCTATAACTCCCCTTGCCACAAACATTGATCCTTAGGTAACTTAACATACAACATTAGTGATTTTTATTCCATAATATTCATCATTCAGCAATCCCACATAAATAATAATTTTCTATAAACCTTGGATACATATCAATCCTTTATGATTAATAACGTTCCCATTAATTATTAAGATATTGAACCTACCCTTTCTAGTAACATCAAGAGACTCACCATCCAAAAAGTGAATGTTACCAAATCTTCTAAAAATTTAGTTTTAGAAGGACAATTTCTATGAAATTTAATAGAATAATGCTCCATTATCAATCACTCATGATGATACTAAAAAATTTACACTTAATAGTTAACCATTATTATATTCCATTTTATTTAAAGAACATGAACTTACAGAGGCCATTCATTATTATTTTTATTTCAAATCTTTGAAAAAATTCTTTATATTTCCCCTCTTACCATATTTAGAGTATATAGATCTATATTTTTTTGATTTACTAATACTTATATCTCTAAATTTATTCTTTTCTTCTAAATCATATTCCAACTAAGAGACTTTCATCTACCTTCTATGTTAAACACACTTCTGATTGGTGACTATAATTACATATTCCTCAAATATTCATTGAGGATTAAGTTCTAAAAATTATAAAACACATGTTTTAATTTTCTGATAAAATTATTAATAGTAGTAATAATCACCTCCCAAATATCCAATAGTGATGAAAAAACCAATTCCCAAACATCGTTTGTGAAAGTAAAATTCCATAACATGAGTTCAATTGATATCATGGAAAAGTCATTAATATGTTATTCAATTATTATCCCTACAAAAAACCTCATACCAAGTAACATATGCTTTATAAAAAAATATTTTAGGTGGTCATATTTTCATACTTGTATACTATAGAAATCATAATTTCTATTGTTGTTTTATTTTTCTAGAAATTGAGAGAAACTTTCTTTTCTAATGATATATATATTAATATGAGTTCCTTATTTTATAGTTATTCCCATTCTACTTTTGTAATATCCTAGGTCATTATAGAATAAGTCATTTTCATATTTATTAATAATTATAAATTATATAGTAATTTTACTTAAAAAATTATGCTATCTAATAGCATACCCGACACACAAAAATGGTTTCTCTAAAATCTTACATTGCACACAAGACTGAGTTATACCAAAAAATAATATATTATTAATACTATTATTTTATATTTTAGTAATCAAATATCCATTAGAATGGAATTAATGAAAAATATTAAATAAATTTTGAAAATAGGGTTTACACATGTTTATATAATGATTCATTGGTTAGAAAATTAACTAGAAATGAAAATAAAAACCAATTGAATATAAAGGATGTGTTTTTCTGAAAAAACTATTTAAATAAAAATAAATAAGTTTATACAATACTAAAATCACTATTTATGGATTTTATTAATGGAATATATATGTAATATATTCAATTTAATGTTTAAAGTTCATCTTATATGTTTTCTAGACATGATATAAGAACAAATTCATTTTTTCGGATAACAGATGTATATTACAAAAAAATATAGTTTTACAACCTTTTGATGGAAAACACATTTTAAATATATTTTTTGACTTTTTATATGTTCTATTTGATAAAATAAACTTATTCTATAGAATTGAAACAACAAAATTTAGTTTTAACAAATTTGTGGTATTTTTCTAATAACTTTCATATTTTTAGGAACAGTGAAAAATACTACATTTTATTTCAAAAAATATTTTTTGTATAATTTATTTATATTGTCAGATTATCCTTTTATATTTTTTAAGGTATAATTATATGAAGTTTTTATTAGTTATTCCAATTTAGTTCCTGGTATGATTTTCTAAAACAAAATTAGGTAGAAATACTGTGTGAACTTTTGAACGTTTTACTTAAAAAACCCATTTTCTCGATCTGTCAACGAGATTAATGTAAAACATAATTTAACCAATTTTGGGAATTTAATTTTCAAAAATGGACACACATGGTTTTACTCATTATTAAAAATTTTGTGCAATAGGATCAAACTAATTTTTGGGGAAAGCTAACATTAGTATTTTATTTACCACAATTAAAGGTAAATAGGGTAATTAAAGATAAAATTTTTATTATAATATTATAAAATTAACCTAAAATTTTTCCTAATATTCTTGGTTGAGTTATTATTGACCATGAAATTCCACGGGCTGAATGATTCAACCAAAATTGTTGGGCATTTTGAGATGTTTGCTGCATTTTCCAAACATACTCAAAGGAAATACAAAGATGTAAATGAGATTTTTCCTAGTTATCACCATAATACATCTCTAGTTAAGATGGGTATGATCTTAGATCTTCATCAGGATGACATATATAAGACCACGTTTTCAAGGGTTTTCAAATATATAGTAGATAAGAGATTGATTGGATGGTGGGTAGGCTATGATGTTGTGAGCACACCGGTTTGTGGGTCAGCAATGAACTGGGAGGTGCAAGTTAGGGTCTACCTTAGATGATGAAAATGGGGGTGATGACATTAAGGGAAACAAAAAAGCAGTTAACACATGGATTGTAGCGGTGAAGGGATCTGGTGGTGACCTTAGGAAGCTTCAGCGAGAGATCTGGGATTCCGGTGGCAAGATCTTGTTGGTGGGTTGGGTTTCTAGTGGATCAAACTACCATTGTGCATCATTGTGTGCACATAATGAGATCAGAACTTTGGACCATGGATCTATACAGATATTATGGTTTTGAGGAGAGTGACAGAGGCGACTGGAGATTACAATGACACAAGCATACAGGTGGGAGAAGGTTGACCTTAGGAGATGTGGAGTATGTTGGTCTTGTGATAGCGGCCTGATGAGGTGACAAATTGTTTCGAATGGGGACTGGTGATGGAAATACCATATAGAGTGGTCTTGGGATCCCAACAATTATGATATGGGTGTTGGTTGGTTCATTTTTCAGGGTGACCTAGGGTTTACGATGCAAGATGTGATGAATAGTATTTCGATGACCATGCGACGACCCTTCATGGCGGACGGGGATGGGTTACGAGCGACATTTTCATGATTCAGGGCATATATCAAGGATGTAAGGCTAGTGATAGGTCGTGATGTTGATGAGGTTGGTATGCGGGAAGACGCATTGTACTACAGGCTGATGCTTAGGATGTAGGCGAAGTCTTCGTGGAGGTTGCTCGGGATTTGGGTTTGGATAGGGATTTATTTGATGGCTGGCACTGAATTTCAGGGTGAGATTATGATGGAAGGTGTGGTTCGTGGGACTTTGGTCCATTTTTTTGTGTTTCATCATTTAGGGTTGGATTATTAGAGGTCTTCAGGACCTTTTTGCTTGTGGAGTTTTATTTCTCTAACTATTTTTTGGGTGGTGATGTCTACCACTTTTGTATCTAGTGGTGATTTCTCTACCACATGATCTGTGTTGTTGTTCTGCATTTATTTTCTTTAATAAATTTTTAGGACTGGGCTTTTTATCGGCTCACAAACCTTCTGGTAAATTTAACGAAAAAGGAAATCTGTCATAAGTATATATCTCTTCTTACTAAAACAATTTTAATATGAAGTTATGTAAGTGATATCTTTGACTATGAATATTAATTAGAAAGATAAAAATATTACCTACAACATGGTAATTTATTTATATTTTTTATTAATTAAATAATGAGATCTAATTATGAAAAAATGATAATGCAGTAATAGATTTATTAAAGAAATAATAAAATAAATGATATTAATAATATTCAAATAAATATAAGTTTAACTATTTTATGCCATATAGGAAATGTTTGGCTGAATATAAAATTTTATGTCTGAGGTAATGGAGTTTTTTTGAAGGAATCCAGTTGTTAGGATATTTTAAAAAAGTCATGTAATGAATAGTATCAAAATTGATACAGTTCATATTTTAAAATATAAAATATTTGATTAAAAGATATAAAATGTATAAAAATATAATACTTGGACAAAAAGAGGATATAGATATAAAAATTTCATTAATGACTCATTAATTAGACATTTGGCATGATATTGTAATCATTTTAACCCTCTAAGTACGAATTACCTCATAAAATGGTAAGAGTTAAAAGGGGTTAAAACCAAAATATAAGGATTAAAAAAATATTTTTTTATAATTTTCATTTTATGATTATATTTTGAACCATACTCATCTTAAATTCTAGCTAAATTATTTTTTATCCATTTGGAAACAAAATTGAATTTATATTAATTTAATACTTTTCATAATTCCAAGGGTTCCCCTCCGATCTCCAATAAAAAGGAACCCATTACTCTCTATTACTAAAACTTCAAAAACATTTTGGTTTGGCCAATATCTAGAAAAAACCCTTCCTAGAATCCCTTGACACATTCTCGAGGCCTTATTTTAGGTATAAAACCCTCCTTATAGGTTTTAAGATGTTCTTCAAAGGTGATCAACTGAAGAAGAAGTATCTTTTTCTTTAATTATTTCTATTTTATTTATTCTTCCATTTCCTTAAAATATTTTTCATCCATAATGAAATAATAACTATAATATCCTAAATATTCTAAGATGTTATTATGTTAATATCATCATCTAAATCCATCTCCACTTAAATTAAATGAGAAAGGAATTAATCATTTGTGTGTGTGTGTAAACTATCACCTCCATGGAATGATATTTTTTTCCATAACCGTATCTCAGAAGTGGTTATAAAGATGGAATTATTGTTAATATTTTATATTCATGACATATTAATCATTATGTTATAATAATATATCAATTTTGTACTTACTTTCATTGCACATGAAAATTATAACGTTGTTTGCGTATGTGTGAATTATCACCTCCACGAAGCGATTTGGATTATTTTTATTCATTAAATAACTTGTATTATATATATTAGTATATTTAAATTATTAATATAATATTAATTATGTTATAATAGTTATTTAAATATAAAATAATTCTTACCTTATTTCCATAATGATCAATGAAAAATGGAAAATGTTACTCATGCGTACGTATGACCTACCGTGTCCATGATTATAATGTTGTCCATTTTTCTTAACCATAATTAATTGTTTGATTTAAAAGTATAATTTAGACAAAAAAATAATAATAATGAAATGAATATTATTCTTGAGATTATGGAATTATGACGACATGGAATTTGACATCATACAAAGTTCATTTTTGAGTTAAGTACTGAATATCGACAAAATGTACGATATAAACTTAAATAGTTATCTAATTGTTATAAAATGGTAATAAGAGATATAAAAGTAATATTAGACATGTAAAATTTTATTAATAAATTATAAATTAAACTATGTTTATTATTCAAGAAAATAAAGAACGTGTGATATGAGTCAGACTCGAGGTAAGGGAGTTCATCTAAATCATGTTTCATTGAGACATTATTTAATGATATATAAATTTATTATTTTATAAAGTGTATGTACATCCAATTTTAATTTCCATATAAATATTATATCTATAATATTATTATTTAATTTTTGTTAAAATGTTCTACTTTCATGTAGATTATAATTTAAATGTTCAAAGTGGTATGGGATGCTTTGAATGTTTAAAGATTTATTTTGCGTAAAATTTTCTCCATATAAAATTCATTGATATTATTTTACATATGAATGGATATAAAATGATTATAAAGGAAATTTTCTGTCTATTTTTAATTTCATTCAAAGGTTTTCAAAAGGAATATTTTTACACTTTTTATACAGAACGTTTTGACAAACAATAAAGACAATGTTGTTTTTATCATATACGGAGAAAACTACTTCTCCAATGCCATAACCATTATTTGAAATTTGGATTACTATATAATCCATAATTTTTTAAAAGAAAAATAAATCCATTATTCCATTTTTGGGCGTTTTGTTATTGAAAATTATTTTGAAACTGTATTGACTATTTAAATTTATTGAAATGATTTCTTGTGATTGAAAATGAAATTTTATGAGTGAAATGTTGATAATTTCAATATTTAATGTGTTATGATTATATAATGGTACTTAGAAATTTGATGGGTGGTTAAGTGATAAACCAAATATGGATGGTTAAATGATAAACCAAATACGGGTGGTTCCGTGATAAACCAAGGGTGGGTGGGTACATTATAACCTCCAATGCATTAGGTATAAAAGTCATCTGTTTGGATATTCAATTTATAAGAGATATATGTGTGGAAGTTGACCATATGGTTATTCCATTTAAGTATGATTATGTCCAAAGTTACATTTATATGTTATATGTTGATTTAAATGGTTTTTATGGTTATATTTTGATTAAGAAAGGGTCAGAAATTATCTTATATTCAGTGAAGTGTATCTACTACTTCTTAACGTTTAAAAGTATTTCCTTATGATAAGTATTCATGGTTTACATGTTTTTTGAAGGCTAATTGTGTTCCTTATATTTATGTATTCGTTACTGATCTTTTTATGCTCATCTAAATTTTTTAATTTTTTAATAGGATTTAAAGAAGAATAGAGTCAAGGATGAGATCAAGGAAAAGTTATGAAGTTTTAACATGAAATGAAACTGTGTTTCTTTTTAATTTTTTTTATTTTATAAAAAAATATATAGTGATTAGAAGTGTCTAATTTATAATATATGAGTTGTTATGTATTAGTTATGGCCTAATTATATAAATATATAATCCTAAAAATATACTCAATCTGAATGAAAGTAAAATTAATGACTTAATTAAAGATTAAGAATGTTTAAGGATGATGCCTTATAGTTGGTATCAGATGACCATTTAGACAACTCTAGAGATTATATTTTTTTTAAAGTGACGGATATCATAATGGGTTTATAATTATGAGGATGGTCATATTTTCAATATATTATAAACCCTTTTTGAGACTTTATGTTCTTAAAATTTAAGGTGATTAACAGTATTTTTGGAGACATTCATTTTTGAGGTAATTTCAGGTTATTACTTTTTAGGATGAAAAATTAGAGGTATGTAATAAACTTTGAGGTCAAAAATCTTATGGTTATTTTGGAGGATTTTATTTTGGGAATTTTATAAGAATTATATAGTTTAAAAAAATTAAAACCTGTAGGATGCCTGACAACCCATCACATACAACAAGGCCACGAGAATCAAACCCACAACTGAAGGGCGACAAGGGTTCATTGCCTACCTTTGGGCTACATGCAGTCTATGAGGACCCGACCTTATTACATTACATAATCTTGAATTTAGTCAAGAAATTACTTCCTTTAAAATTGAGTATCTTTTCAAGTTTATATATTTAGATAATCAGGACATAATACATTCATAACATTACACATTATTACAGAGTGGATACCATAAAAAAACAGTACTCATTTCTCTCAAAATATAAAACATTTTGAATATAACATGATTTTATTTGAAAAATATTAAATCATTTAACTTGGATTATTCTTTTTCCTAGACATCCTTATAACCTATGAAAATCATTTAAAACGTGGGATGAGCACAAAGAGCTCAGTAAGGGATATAAAAAGAAGGAAAGAACACATTAGTCCATGAATACTTGTAACATATAGAATCATTTTAAAAAGACATACTTATCATCCATATATAATTACTTTGTGAAACATGAGATTTAAAAAAGATTCCCACAAAATAAAAGAACATAAATATAACCATAAAGGTATCTTGGGGCATTAATTACACAATCTTGTAACCCTCTCAGCTACCTTATAATCTGTAACCCTCACAGCTACCATAGAATTTGTGTAACCATCATAGTTACACTTGGAGGAACCATACGACCGACCTACAACTTACACATACCCAATGCATTAGAGAGAAATATGGGTCCCAAAATTCATCATAAAGAGTTACCAAGAACCAGAACATAATCACACAACATGAATAATTTCATAAAAACATTTCTTTTGAATATTGTAAAATAGAATTTATAAAAGAGGATTTTAAAAGTAAAACCCCTTACAAAAATCATATAATAGAACAAAGAATTACAAGAGTGGATGTAATATGTATATATAATTTAAATATACATAATTCAACATTTTTTAAACAAAACTCTTTACACAAACAATTTTAATACCAAATAAATAATTAAGTAGAATGTTACCCCAAATAATGGAAATTGGGTTAAGAATTCCCTTACCTCAGGGTTTTCTTACTTAAAACATGTTTAAACCTCCTGTATAATGGTTAAAAGAGTGTTATTATTATCCTATAAAAACATATTAATCTTTATAAAATCTTATATGATCATTTTATAACATCATTTCATCCTTTAATTGTTAGTATTTTGTAACTTCTATTGTTTCAGGTGCGTTCTTTACACGATTTCTATGATCAGTTCATGATGGATGTTCTTGTCGATTGGAAGTGAAACTAAAAAATTGGAATGGAATGCTAGTTACATATTTACTGAACCATAAATTATAACATTTATAATTTTGAATTATGAAATGAGGATGATTCATAATTTAAAACATTAATGATGTTCGTTTAGATAATTTTAGTGGTTCTTTTATAATAACGACCTCATTTTGTTTTATAAATTAAAACAATGTGTAAAAAGGGATTAAATAACCATTAATGAGACATAATACATATATTTTAACCTATTTAAACCATAAAAATGTTTTCATAACCAGACTTTATGGAATTAAAGCAAATTTAAAACACATTTTCCACAATGTCGGCAATTCGACACACCACAAACAATGTTTTTATTCCTTGAAAAAGTGGGAGAGGAGAGAAATAATGATGATGAATTTTCCATGAAAATTAGAACATAAAAAATATAAAATATTTATGGATCTTTCATTACTCTTGGATAAGAGGAGGGGAAGAGACTATAATAATAGAAAAGGAAAGGAAAGGAAAACACTTGAAAAAGAAAGATAATTTCTTACCTCTTGATCTCTTCTCCTTGAGATCCTTTTTAAGGCCTTTTATTTTGTCCTTTGGGTGAGACCAGGAGGTCTAGGACGTGGGAAAGGATATTGGGGAGGTAATTTGGTAGAAATTAGACAATTATCAAGGCTTGAGAGGTGTGGGAGAAGAAGGGGAAATGGGTGGAATTTATAGTGGAGAGGAGAGATTTCACATTATTTTAATTATTATTTTTTTATTTTTCCCCAAGACAAGAAATTTTAACATCCCAGGTAAATACAGAATATTAAATTTTCATATTTATTAATATTTTTGAATAAAATATTAATATTACTTTAAATGGAATGCTATGTTCGATGGCGTACCCAATACACAACAACGAGTTTCTTTGAAATCTTATGTTGCACACTAATAATATAATAATATTATTTTAAAATGGTAGTTAACACCTAGACATTGTAATGGAAGGAATGAAAAAAACTAACTAGAAAATGATTATATATTTTAGTTAAATATTTTAACAATTACCCAATAAATGATAGAGGCTTAAAATGCAAATGAATCCAATTTTAAGAATAAATATTCTAATATTCTTGAAAAGGTCCATTAACCACCTTTTGATGGAGAAACCTTTTTAAAACTAATTTTTTTCAATTTTATATATTATATTTGACAAAATAAAATCCTTCTTTATAATATGGACATAAAAATGTACTTTTTGTAAATTTTTCTTATTTTTCCGATAAAGTTCATTTTAATGAATAGTGAAAAATGATGTATTTTAATTCAAAACCTCCTTTTAATATCATTTATTTATATTTTTAGATTATCTTTTTAATTGGTTTTAAAGTGTAATTAGAATATATTTTTACCATTTGATTCAATGGTGGTCATTGGAATTAATTTCACTATGAAATTGGACATAAACAAGTGTCAATCTTTTGATAGATATTGTTTCTTAAAAACATGCTATTTTTTTTGATAGCGGGAATTAATTATAAAAATAATTAATGAAAATTATATGTTTTGAATTTTTTAAAATTTAAATCATTTTTGAATTTGGAATATCAAATTTACTTTGGATAAATTTTTGGTATTTTTCTGAAAAATGACTATTTTTAATGAATAATGAAAAATACTGCATTTTACTTCAAAACATCTTTTTCATATAATTTAATTATATAGTCATATTTTCGTTTTAATTTGTTTTAATGTGTAATTGAATTATGTTTTTATCACTTAATGAATTTTTTTTCATTAGAAGTAATTTCACTTTTCAATTGGATGTAAAAACAAGTCAATCTTTTGATAAATTTTACTTCTTAAAAAAACTCGTCTTTGGTTTTGACAACGGGAATTATTTTTAAATTAGTTACTGAAATTTCTGTGTTTGGAATCTGATAAAATGGATTCAATATTTGTAATCAAAAGTTCCAAATTATGTAATTAAGACTCTTTTGTTTTTGGAAATTATGAAAAGTAACGACGACAATTATCTTTAATTATCATGATTAATTAGTAATCGGGTAGTTAAGGGTAATAAAATAACATCATAATAATATAAAATGACAACAAAATATGACCAAATCCTCTTGGTTGTGTCATGGTCGACCATGGTATTCCTTGGTCCCACTTAGGGACCCCATGGAATCAGTTTTTTGTGATAGTGACCTTTTATCATATTATTTTTTAAAGAAAGGAAAATATAACCAAACTATGTAACACCTAAGTAAGACAATTTTAATTTTGTTTACATAAATTATTCTTACACTATAAATATTAATTGGAAAGATAAAACTATTTCCTACATCATGGTAATTTTTTATAATTTTTAGACATTAAATAAATAAATTTATTTATGACACCACGATGATGCAGTGATTACATCATTAATGAATGATTTAAATAAAATGAATAGATAAGGTAACATCTAAGAATTAAACTTGTTGAAAAACTATTGGATGGGTGGATTTATAACCCTTATCACCTTATCCTCATAATATATCATTGTGGGACCTTTTAAATCTGAAAACCATTTTATAATAAAGTAACATTTTAAGACTTTCCAAAAGTGACCCTCCTCCCTCTTATAAAAGGCCCCCACCTCTACCCCTTACCCACACCTATAAAGCCCTTGGCTCATCCAAAATCTGCTCATATTATCTCTAAAAATCACTCTATCACTCTTAGAAGCCTCACTTTGGGTAGAAGTATTTCCAAGGAAGCCTTTGGTTTAAAACAAAAAGGGTTACCCAATTTAGAGGTAATGTCTTCTCTCGAGTTTCTTTCTTTTATTTTCCTTCTTCACTCACCACTATATTCTTATTATTTGATCCCATAATAACAAAAATATCCTAAATATACTAGGATGTTGTTATGATAAGGATTATACCTACAATTACACACACCTCCGTCTAATGGTTAGTGAACATACTGTTTCCTTGGATGGCGAATTACTGCCTCATGAAATGATGATTGTTCAATCTTCTCCTTCCACCTCTCATGGTGGCCATTATGATTGTACTATATTTATATATGATATATATTATATTTATGTCCTCTATATTCTTCTGTATTTTATATTTAGAACATACCTTTATGCTTTGCATGTTGTGGAAATGCGATAATTTTATATGAGGATGTGTGGACAACCGCCCCCTCAAGTGATGTGACTCGTTCATGCCAAACATGAAATTTATAAAGAATGTAATTTATGAACTTATGTAACATATATAACATATATATTATACTGTAATTATAATATACCTATGTATCATTATGTTTTAATTCCATTAAAGTATTAAATAGAAATGAAAGTAGCGTTCATGCGTACGTACGACTTACCATCTCCTTGAACGGTGCATTTCATTTCTTATCTCCAAATTTTATGTAATATTATAAGTACATATATATAATATATATATATTATATATATTACATATAAATGATGAATATAATTATGGATTTAATGAACTCTGGACCACATGAACTTCATGTAATTATAAGAAGTCCATTTTTTTGACTCAAGTTCTGAACATCAACTAAATGTCCATTATGAACTATAACAATTAAATAATTGTTATAGAAAGATAATAAGTGATATGAAAGTAATAATAAACTTGAAAATCATTCTTAATAAAGTATAATTTAATTTAAGTTTATCATTCAGGAAGAAAAAGGAACATACAAGCGAGTCAAGTCGGACACGAGGTAAGGGGATTTCTTATCTCACTTTTAATGCCGTGAGATTTCCATTGTTCGCCAATTATTTATTGCATGTAGTGTATTATGTAGTTCAATTTTATATATATTATCATGATTCTATTTATATTCATGGTATTATGTGATTCATTTTGTTCTTATTATCTTTTGGTCATATGACTCGATTTATTACAATGAGGTAAGGGGTTTTATCTCACTTTTTATTCCCTTGAGCTTCAAGATACATTTGCCACTATTTCATTTTTTGTGGTGTATATACTGACCATGTTTGTATTATTTTTTTAATATAATTTAATTTATGTAAATTTACATCTTCATTGTATGGACCTTCTTTCATGGGGTGTACGTTTCGAAAGTTACCCAAATCAGAAAAGGAACCTTTCACCCACCTTTTTTTAAAAACTTCTTTTTGTTAGGTCTTTTAATTTACATCTTATTAATGTAGGGATATGTTATTATATATCTTTATTGCTTTAAATTTATGTCCAAGTGATGAGATAACCTTTTTATCTCTCATCAACTCATTTTCTGAATTTTAAAATGATTCCGTTAGGTTGTCAAACTTTTGTAAGGGAACTTCTTAACCCAATTTCAATTCTTTGGGTTAAACCTATACTTCTTGATTATGTCGTGCTATGAATATGTGTGAATGAACTATGATTGTTTTACACTTAATATCCAATTATATTTGGTGTATTTATTTTTGTCACACATAATTATGTCATTGATTTATCCTTAATATAAGGATATCGTATTTATAAGGGACTTCGTCTCAATCTCATTTTATTGATGCATCCTTTGATTTATACACGAAATTATTTTATATGGTGTATAAAACCCTTTTTGACTTTTCGTTTCCTTCTAAGGGAATATTTTATCTAGGAATAATTTTACTAAACGACAAAAAAGAATGTTTCTTTTTTTGCGTAAGTGGTGACAATGACCTTTTCCGCCGCCGTGAGTATTATTTGATCTTTGGATTCCTTAACAAGCCGTAATGTTTTTAAAAGGAAAATAAATACCATATACTTTTTTTTACATATTTTGGTATTTAAAATGGTTTTTAAAATGGATTAAATATTTCAATATCTTAAAATGTTATATTTTTATTGCAATGTGGGAATGTTATCTTTCCTTTATGCTTAAGTTATGTGTTATGATTATGTTATGGTTACTGGACATTGTTACGTATACAGGTGGTTCTATGATAAACCTAGGGTAGGTGAGCCTGAGATAGCTCTCCAATGCATTGGGTAATGTGAAGTAGGTAAACGTGAATGTTTCTCCAAATAGATTTAGGGAATATAATGTGATGAGTATTCCAAATGAGACTCCCTATGTAGTTGTGATACCTACAATGTAAGTATATTATGTATGACTTAAGTTAACTTTATGAATTGTGATTACTATATGTTATTCATAAATATTATGATTTTAGAAGGTATGTTATTATTTAAAATTATGGTTTCATTGGTTTGTATTTTTGATGGGTTAATGTTTCCTTTCATTATGTTATAACCCTTACTGAGCTTTTTATGTTAATCCCAAGTTTTTGAAATGTTTTTCACAGGTTATAAGTAAGGGTAAGATAAAATAAGTATTCAAGAAGATTTATATCAAGAAAAGAACTCTTGTTTTATTTAAGGATTTGAAAAAAATCAATTATAGTAGAAGTGCCTACTTTGTAATATTCAAGTTGATATGTAATAATTATGTCCTAAATCTCTAAAACTCTAATCCTGAAAAGATCCTCAATGTGAATTATTCATTTAATTCACTATTATGTAATGTTTTAAGTCCTGTTCCTTATAGTTGGTATCAAATTTCGGTTTATATAACATTAGAGGTTAGGGTATTCTTTAAGCACAAGTGACATTACCATAATGGTTAGGATTTTAGAAAGGGTCATAGTTATTTTTATAAAGTGAATGAGTTTAAGATAACATGAATAAGTATATCTTAGTATTTACCCTCCTCATAAGATATTATATGATGATTTTACTAATATACTCGTAGTCACCTTTTTGGTTTTATAAAATGGCTGGATCTAGCAGGCACCAAAGTAATAGTGGATGTGAAGAAAATTGTGACGGTTTTCCGAACGAGCAAATAAATGATATGGGAACTGCAATGAGAACTCTTGTGGTTATTCTCAACCAACTATCTGGAATCATGATTGATGACCTGAACCTTAGTGATTTTCAAAAGGAATTATATATGCGATAAAAAAATCCCTACAGAAGTTTAGGTAATAATCATAAAGGTAAGTATGTTCAAAAACATATGTGTCACAGATGTGGAAATAAACACATAGGAAAATGTTTCAAAGGGACAGAAAGATGCTATAGATGTTGAAATGAAGGTCATAAAGAAAGAACCTGCCATGGAAAAAGGAAGCATCTAGTTGACTCTAGGACAGGAAAAGAAGTTCTTTCTGAAGGATCAGTTGAATGATTTAAATGTGGTGTGCATGGTCATTATGAAAACACATTTCCTGTGAAGAAGTTTCAGGAATGGGATCACCAATATTGTACAAATATTCATTTACCAATACCTAATTCCATTCCTATTGAGGATGAAGAAACTGACAATGAACAATGAAAGGTATGTATTATTTCTTAACATATGTTTTCCTATTATTGAAATCTTAAGAAATGATTCATGATTTTGTTTGTAGGAAAGAAGTATTTAAGATTAAGTTGGAAAGGAATTGTTAATGGATCATCAAGAATGTTGAATAAGTAAGAAGTCAATATATAAGTGATTCAAGAGTTATGGTATATTTTAGGATGGTGAAATTCTTAAAAGTATTAAGGCTCTTTTGATTATGGGATTAAATTAGAAGACTTTTTATAGTATGTGTAACCCTGATGTTTGATATATGAAAATTTTATTCAAGGAATAACGATCTTTTCTTTTTTGGATATAGTTATAAAAAAACCATTTGGGTTTATATAATTCTTGAATTTGAGGTAATTACCGGTTAATACATTTTGGGATGCAAAATGAAAGTTATTACATAACCTTTGTAGCTAAAATATGCTATGGTTATTTTTGATGAATTTATCACTCTTTGGGAATATTATAAAATTATATAGTTTTTTAAAAGGGACAACACACATCCCATGTGACAACCCGTCGCGTCGGATGAAGTTGCGAGAATCGAACCCATAACCAAAGTGCGACTGGTATTTATCGCATACCACTGGGCTATGTGAAGTCCCTGGTTAGTATGACTAATTCTTCTTAGTTATATGATCTCATGAATCATGAATAAGTTGATTTTGGGGTATATATGGAAATGATTAACCTATCATGAAGGATATGTGATTAGGTCAATTACATTTCAATATGATACTTTAATAGTAACTGGTGTTATTTGGAGATAAATGTTAAGATTTACCTTGGAATACTATGTGATTAAATCATTCAGAGATTTGGGTTTCAATCTTAGTTTGGATTACTTTGAATAATTTTATGGATAACTGTTTATTGAATGGTCTTTGTTGAACTTTGGGTATTGTTGGACAAATTTTGGAGATTAAGAGTAGTTTTTTTTATAAAGGATTATCCCGTTTGGGGATTATATGATCTCGTACTAACCATTTTGGTTTTATTTGATGTCTAAATACAAGGGAAATATATAGTTCTCCTTTTTTGGATTCTGTAATTATATAGAAGATAATTATTGTGCTTTTGATGTGACCAAGTCTTTTTGATTGCTCATCATTTGGAGAAAAGATTAGTTTTGGTAGAAAATTATTAAAGGATAAAACTCTACTTGAAGGTAAGTATATTTCCTTTTGTTTTTATTCTATGTAGTAAATGAATTCCTCAAAATTATGAAAAGGAATGTAAAACAAAAATGTTGTTGGTTTATGTTTTCTACTGGGTAATCAAAGACCGTTTACACAAATCATAAGTTTGTTATTTTCTTGTGGTTAACTTTCTCCTAATCATATTTTCTATCACTCTCCATCAGAACTTAACCCTTTTTTTCTATTCCAAAAGGGGGGAAGGATGTAACATCCCAGGTAAATAAAGAATATGAAATTTTCATATTTATTAATATTTGTGAATAAAATGTTAATATTACTTTAAAGGGAATTCTATATTTGATGACGTACCTAATACACAACAACGAGTTTCTTTGAAATCTTACGTTGCAAACTAATAATATAATAATATTGTTTTAAATGGTAGTTAACGCCTAGCCATTGTAATGGTGGGAATGAACATAACTAACTACAAAATGATTATATATGTTTGTTAAATATTTTTACAATTAACCAATAAATGATAGAGGCTTAAAATGCAAATGAATCCAATTTTAAGAATAAATATTCTAATATTCTTTAAAAGGTCGATTAACTGCCTTTTGAAGACAAACCCTTTTTAAAACTATTTTTTGTCAATTTAATATATTATATTTGAAAAAATAAAATCCTTTTTTAGAATCGGGACATCAAAATGTACTTTGTGTAATTTTTTGTTATTTTTCCGATAAAGTTCATTTTTAACGAATAGTAAAAAATGTTGTATTTTAAATAAAAACCTCATTTAAATATAATTTATTTATATTGTTAGATCATATTTTTAATTGGTTTTAAAGTTTAATTAGAATATATTTTTACCATTTGATTCAATGGTGGTCATTGTAATTTAATTTCACTTTGAAATTGGACATAAACAAGTGTCAATCTTTTGATCGATATTGTTTCTTAAAAACACCATATTTGTTTTGATAGCGGGAATTAATTATAAAATTAATCAATTAAAATTCTATGTTTTGAATTTTTTAAAATGAACATAATTTTTGAATTTTGAAAATCAAATTTACTTTGGATAAATTTTGGGTATTTTTCTGACAAATGTTCATTTTTAATGAATAGTGAAAAATACTGCATTTTACTTCAAAACTGATTTTTTCATATAATTTAATTATATAGTTTGATTGTCCTTTTACTTGGTTTTAAAGTGTAATTGAATTATGTTTTTATCAATTAATTCAATTTTGTTCATTGTGTGTAATTTCACTTTTCAATTGGATGTAAAAACAAATCAATCTTTTGATAAATTTTACTTCTTAAAAGAACCCGTCTTTGGTTTAGACAATGGGAATTATTTTTCAATTAATTACTGAAATTTCTGTTTTTGGAATTTGGAAAAATTGATTCCATATTTGGAATCATAAGTTCAAAATTATTTAATTAAGACTCTTTTGTTTTTGGACATTATGAATAGTAACGACGACAATTATCTTTAATTATCATGATTAATTAGTAATCGGGAAGTTAAGGGTAATAAAATAATATCATAATAAAATAAAATGACCCCAAAATGTGTCCAAATCATCTTGGTTGTGTCATGGAAGACCATGTAATTCCTTGTACCAACTTAAGTACCCCATGGAATCACTTTTGTGTGATAGTGTCATTTTATCATATTATTTTTTAAAGAAAGAAAAATATAACCAAACTATGTAACACCTAAGAAAAAAAAATTTAATTTTGTTTAAATAAATGATATCTTATACTATAAATAGTAATTGTAAAGATAAAAATATTTCCTACATCATGTTATTTTTTTTATAATTTTTTGACATTAAATAAATAAATTTATTTATGACACCATGATAATGCAGTGATTACCCCATTAATGAACGATTTAAATAAAATGAAAAGATAAGGTAAACTATAAGACTTACACTTGTAGAAAAACTATTGTATGGGTGGATTTAGAACCCTTATCACCTTATCCATGAAATATATCATTGAGGGACCTCTAAAATCCAAAAACCATTTTATAATAAAGTAACATTTCAAGAATTTCCAAAAGTAACCATCATCCCTCTTATAAAATTCCCCCACCTCTACCCCCTTAGCCACACCTCTCAAGCACTTGGATCTTCCAAAATCTGCTCATATTATCTCTACAAATCCCTATATCACTCCTAGAATCCTCACTTTGGGCATAAGTCTTTCCAAGGAATCCTTTGTCTCAAAACAAAAAGAGTTACCCGATTTAAAGGTAATGCCTTCTCTCGAGTTTCTTTCTTTTATTTTCCTTCTTCACTCACCACTATATTCTTATTAGTTTATCCCATAATAAAAACAGTATCCTAAATATAATATTATGTTTTTATGATAAGGATTCCACCTACACTTACACACACCTCCGTCTAATGTTTAAAGAACATACTGTTTCCATGGATGGCGAGTTACTGCCTCACGAAACGATGATTGTTCAATCTTCCCCTACCACCTCTCGTGGTGGCCATTATGATGGAACTATATTTATATATGATATATATTATATTTATGTCCTCTCTATGCTTCTGTATTTTATATTTAAAACATACCTTTATGCTTTGCATGTTGTGAAAATGCGATAATTTCATATGAGGAAGTGTGGACAACCGCCCCCTCAAGTGATGTCACTCGTTCATAGCAAACATGGAATTTATAAAGAATGTAATTTATGAACTTATGTAACATATAAAACATATATATTATACTGTAATTATAATATACCTATGTATCTTTATGTTTTCATTCCATTAAAATATGAAATAGAAATGAAAGTAGCGTTCATGCGTACGTACGACTTACCGTCTCCATGAACGCTGCATTTCACTTCTTATCTACAAATGTTATGAACTATTATAAGTACACATATATAATGGATATATATGATATATATTACATATAAATGATGAATTTAATTCTGGATTTAATGAACTCTGGACCACATGAACATCATGTAATTATAAGAAGTCCATTTTTTTACTCAAGTTCCGAACATCGACAAAATGTCCATTATGAAAACAAACAATTAAATAATTGTTATAAAAAGGTAATAAGTGTTAAAAAAGGAAAAATAAATTGAAAAATATTCTTAATAAATTATAAATTAATTTATTTTTATCATTCAGGAAGAACAAGGAACATACAAGCGAGTCAAGTCGGATACGAGGTAAGGGGATTTCTTATCTCACTTTTAATTCCATGAGATTTCCATTGTTCGTCAATTATTTCTTTAATGTGGTGTATTATGTACTTCCATTTGATATATATTGTCATTATTATATTTATATTCATGGTATTATGTGATTAATTTGGTTCTTATTATCTTTTGGTCATATGACTCGATTTATTACAACGAGGTATGGGGTTTTTATCTAACTTTTTATTCCCGTGAGATTCATGCTACATTTTCCACTATTTCATTTTATGTGGTGTATGTACTGCCCATTATTGTTTTATTTGTGTAATATAATTTAATTTATT
This sequence comes from Viscum album, assembly GCA_963277665.1. Lineage (NCBI taxonomy): Eukaryota > Viridiplantae > Streptophyta > Magnoliopsida > Santalales > Viscaceae > Viscum > Viscum album. The sequence continues at coordinate 485,404,666 of OY728156.1, read as the reverse complement.
GGTATTAACATCTGCATTGTATGGCATTTCTTTCACGGGGTGTATGTTTCGAAAGTTACCCAAATCGGTAGGGGAACATTTCACCCTCCTCTTTTTAAAAGACTTATTTTTTGTTAGGTCTTTTAATTTACATATTCTTAATGTTGTAATATGTTCTTATATATACTTATTGCCGTAAATTTTATGTCCAAGTGATGAGATACCCTTTTTATCTCTCATCAACTCATTTTCTGAATTTTAAAGTGACACCGTTAGGCTGTCAAATTTCTGTAAGGGAACTTATTAACCCAATTTAAATTCTCTGAGTTAAACCTCTACTTCTTGATTATTTCATGCTATGAATATGTGTGAATGAACTATGATTGTTTTACAATTAATATCCAATTATATTGGGTGTATTTATTTTTTTCACACATAATTATGTCATTGATTTATCCTTAATCTAAGGATACCGTCTTTATAAGGGACTTCGTCTCAATATCCTTTCATTGATGCATCCTTTGATTTATACATGAATTTCTTTTATACGGTGTATAAAACCCTTTTTGACTTTTCATTTCATTCAAAGGGAATATTTTCTCTACAAATCATTTTACTAAATGAAAAAAAGGAATGTTTCTTTTTTTACGTAAGCGGTGACAACGACCTTTTCCGCCGCTGTGAGTATTATTTGATCTTTGGATTCCTTAACAAGATGTAATGTTTTTAAAAGGAAAGTAAATACCATATACTATTTTTACGTATTTTGGTATTTAAAATGGTTTTTAGAATGGATTCATTATTTCAATATCTTAAAATGTTATATTGTTATTTCAATGTGGGAACACTATCTTTCCTTTATGCTTAAGTTATGTGTTATGATTACATTATGGTTCTTGGACATTGTTACGTATATGGGTGGTTACATGATAAACCTTGGGAGGGTGAGCCTGAGATAGCTCTCCAATGCATTGGGGAATGTGAATGAAGTAAACGTGAATGTTTCTCCGAAAAGATTTAGGGAATATACTGTGATGGGTATTCCAATTGTGACTCCCTATGTAGCTATGATAGTTACAATATAAGTATGTTACGTATGACTTAAGTTACCTTTTTGAATTTTGATTAATACATGTTATTCATAAATATTATGATTTCAGAAGGTATGTTGTGATTGATAATTTTGGTTTCATTGGTTTGTATTTTTGATGGGTTAATGTTTCCTTTCATTGTGTTATAACCCTTACTGAGATTTTTATGCTCATCCAAAGTTTTTGAACTATTTTTCACAGGTTATAAGGAAGGGTAAGAGAAATGAAGTATTCAAGAAGATTTATATCAAGAAAAGAACTGTAGTTTTATTTAAGGATTAAAAAAATCAGTTATAGTAGAAGTGTCAACTTTGTAATATTCAAGTTGATATGTAATAGTTATGTCCAAAATATCTAAAACTCTAATCCTGAAAAGATCCTCAATGTGAATTATTCATTTAATTCAATATTATGTAATTTTTTAAGGATGGGTCCTTATAGTTGGTATCAAAGTTCAGTTTAGATAACTTTAGAGGTTAGGGTATTCTTTAACCACAAGTGACATTACAATAATGGTTAGGATTTTAGAAAGGGTCATAGTTATTTTTATAAAGTGAATGAGTTTAAGATAACGTGAATAAGTATATCTTAGTATTTAACCTCCTCATAAGATATTATATGATGATTTTATTGATATACTCACAGTGAACTTTTTGGTTTTAGTAAATGGCTGGATCTAGCAGGCACCAAAGTAACAATGGATGTGAAGAAAACTGTAGCGGTTTTCCGAACGAGCAACTGAATGATATGAGATCTCCAATGAGAACTCTTGTGGTTATTCTCAACCAACTATCTGGGGTCATAATTGAATACCTTAACCTTAGTGATTTTTATAAGGCATCATATATGCGAGAAACAAATCCCTACGAAAGTTCACGTAATAATCATAAAGGTAAGTATGTTCAAAAACCTATCTGTCAAAGTTGTGGAAATAAAATCATATGAAAATGTTTCAAAGGGACAGAAAGATGCTATATATGTGGAAACAAAGGTCATAAAGCAAGAACCTACCATGGAAAAAGGAAGCATCTAGTTGACTCTAGGAAAGGGAAAGAAGTTATTTCCCAATGATAAATTGAATGTGTTAAATGTGGTGTGCATGGTCATTATGAAAACACATGTCCTACGAAGAAGTTTCAGGAATGGGATCACCAAGATCATACAAATATTCATTTACCAATACCTAATGCCATTCCGATTGAGGATGAAGAAACTCACAATGACCAATGAATGTTATGGATTATTTCTTAACATATGTTTTCTTATTATTGAAATCTTAGGATATGATTCATGATTTAGTTTGTAGGAAAGAAGTATTTTAGAATAAGTTGGAAAGGAATGGTAATGGATCATGAAGAATGTGGAATGAGTAAGAAGTCAACATATAAGGGATTCAAGAGTTATGGTATATTTTAGGATGGTGAAATTCTTAAAATAATTAAGGCACTTTTGATGATGGGATTGCATTAGAAGACTTTTTATAGTATGTGTAACCCTGATGTTTGATGTATGAAAATTTTATTCAAGGAAAAATTATCTTTTCTTTTGTGGATATAGTTATAAAAAAACCATTTGGGTTTATATGATCCTTGAATTTGAGGTAATTAATGGTTAATACATTCTGGGATGCAAAACGAAAGTTATTAGATAACCTTTGTGGTTAAAATATGTTATGATTATTTTTTATGAATTTATCTCCTTTTGGGAATGTTATAAAATTATATAGTTTTTTAAAAGGGACAACACGCAGACCGTGTGACAACCCGTCGAGTCGGACAAAGCTGCATGAATTGAACCCACAACCATAGTGTGACTGGTATTTATCCCCTACCACTGGGCTACGTGAAGTCCCTGGTTAGTATGACTAATTATTTTGAGTTTGATGATCTCATGAATGAGGAATAAGTTGATTTTGGGTTATCAATGGAAATGATTAACCTATCATGGAGGATATGTGATTAGGTTAATTACTTTTCAATATGATACTTTAAGAGTAACTGGTATTATTTGGAGATAAATGTTAAGATTTACCTTGGAAGACTATGTGATTAAATCCTTCAGAGATTTGGGTTTCAATATTAGTTTGTATTACTCTGAAGAATTTTATGGATAGCAGTTTATTGAATGGTGTTTGTTGAACTTTGGGTATTATTGGACAAATTTTGGAGATTAAGAGTAGTTTTTTTATAAAGGATTATCCTGTTTGTGGATTATATGATCTCGTACTAACCATTTTGTTTTTAGTTGATGTCTAAATACAAGGGAAATATATAGTTCTTCTTTTTTGGATTATGTCATTCTCTAGAAGATGATTCTTGTGCTTTTGATGTGACCATGTCTTTTTGAATGCTCATAGTTTGGAGAAAAGATTAGTTTTGGTAGAAACTTATTAAAGGATGAAACTCTACATGAAAGTAAGTATATTTCCTTATGGTTTTATTATCTGTAGTAAATGAATTCCTCAAAATTATGAAAATTAAAGTAAAAAAAATGTTGTTGGTTTACGTTTCCTACTGGGTAATCAAAGACCGTTTACACACATCATAAGTTTGTGATTTTCTTGTGGTTAACTTTCTCCTAATCATGTTTTCTATCACTCTTCATCAGAACTTGACCCTTTTTTTTCTCTTCTATATCCATGTTTTCCTACATGGAATCCTAGTATGGGTTAACTCAGGTGACCCTTTTACTTCTCTTTCTTTCTTTTAACGTGATAGTTTTATTGACTCCTTTTCCGATGTGGGGCTTTCAATGAAGTTTTTGAGCCCAATTTTAAAATTGCGAGGACGCAATTCCCAAAAAGGGGGACGGATGTAACATCCCAGTTAAATAAAGAATATGAAATTTTCATATTTATTAATATTTTTGAATAAAATTTTAATATTACTTTAAAGGGAATGCTATGTTATATGGCGTACCCAATACGCAATAACGAGTTTCTTTGAAATCATACGTTGCACACTAATAATAGAATAATATTATTTCAAATGGTAGTTAACGCCTAGACATTGTAATGGCGGGAATGAACAGAACTAACTAAAAAATGATTATATATGTTTTTTAAATATTTTAACAGTTACTCAATAAATTATAGAGGCTTAAAATGCAAATGAATCAAATTTTAAGAATAAATATTCTAATATTCTTTAAAAAGATGATTAACCGCCTTTTTATAGAGAACCCTTTTTAAAAATTCATTTTGTAAATTTTATATGCTATGTTTGAAAAAATAAAACCATTATTTATAATCGGGACATCAAAATCTACTTTGTGTAAATTTTTGTTATTTTTCTGATAAAGTTCATTTTTAATGAATAGTGAAAAATGCTGTATTTTAATTCAAAACCTCCTTTTAATATAATTTATTTTTATTGTAATATTATCTATTAAATTGGGTTTAAAGTGTAATTAGAATATATTTATACCATTTTATTCAATGGTAGTCATTGGAATTAATTTCACTTTGAAATTGGACATAAACAATTGTCAATCTTTTGATAGATATTGTTTTTTAAAAACACACTATTGGTTTTGACAGCGGGAATTAATTATAAGATTAATTAATTCAACTTCTATGTTTTTAATTTGGTAAAATGGACATCATTTTTTAATTTGGAATATCAAATTTACTTGGGATAAATATTTGGTATTTTTCTCACAAATGTTCATATTTAATGAATTGTGAAAAAATACTGCATTTTACTTCAAAACTGCGTTTTCATCTAATTTAATTATATAGTTAGATTGTAATTTTAATTGGATTTAAAGTGTAATGGAATTTTTTTTATCACTTAATTAAATTTTTTTCATTGGAAGTAATTTCACTTTTCAATTGGATGTAAACCAAGTCAATCTTTTGATAAATTTTACTTCTTAAAAAAACCCGTATTTGGTTTTGAAAATGGGAATTATTTTTAAATTAATTAATGAAATTTATATGTTTGGAATTTGGTAAAATGGATTCCATATTTGGAATCAGAAGGACCAAATTATGTAATTAAGAATCTTTTGTTTTTGGACATTATGAATAGTAACGACGACAATTATCTTTAATTATCATGATTAATTAGTAATCGAGTAGTTAAGGGTAATAAAATAATATCATAATAATATTAAATGACCCCAACATGTGTGAAAATACTATTGGTTGTGGCATGGCGGACCATGGTATGCCTTGTTCCAACTTAGGGACCCCATGGAATCACTTTTGTGTGCTAGTGACCTTTTATCATATTATTTTTTAAAGAAAGGAAAATATAAACAAACAATGTAACACCTAAGTAAAAAAAATTTAATTTTATTTAAATAAATGATATCTTAGACTATAAATAGTCATTGGAAATATAAAAAGATTTCCTACATCATGGTATTTTTTTTATAATTTTTAGACATTAAATAAATAAATTTTTGGATGACACCATAACGATGCAGTGATTACCTCATTAATGAACGATTTAAATAAAGTGAAAAGATAAGGTAAAATATAATACTTAAACCTGTATAAAACCTATTTTATGGATTTATTTCGAACCCTTATCACCTTATCCTAGAAATATATCATTGTGGGACCTTTAAAATCTGAAAACCATTTTATAATAAAGTAACATTTCAAGACTTTCCAAAAGTGACCCTCCTCCCTCTTATAAAAGGCCCCCAAATATACCCACTTAACCACACCTCTCAAGCCCTTGGATCATCCAAAATATTATCATAGTATCTTTTCAAATCCCTCTATCACCCTTAGAAGCCTCACTTTGGGAAGAAGTCTTTCCAAGGAAGCCTTTGGCTCAATACAAAAAGAGTTAACCGATTTAAAGGTAATGTCTTCTCTCGAGTTTCTTTCTTTTATTTTACTTCTTCACTCACCACTATCTTCTTATTATTTGATACCATAATAAAAAAATTATCCTCAATATACTAGGATTTTGATATGATAAGGATTATACCTACACTTACACACACCTTCATCTAATGGTTTTAAGAACGAACTATTTCCGTGGATGGCGAATTACTGCCTCACGAAACAATGATTATGCAATATTCTCCTACCACATCTCATGGTGGAAATTATGATGGAACTATATTTATATATGATATATATTATATTTATTTCCTCTCAATGATTCTTTATTTTATATTTAAAACATACCTTTATGCTTTTCATGTTGTGAAAATGCGATAATTTCATATGAGGAAGTGTGGACAACCGCCCCCTCAAGTGATGTGACCCGTTCATGCCAAACATGGAATTTATAAAGAATGTAATTTAGGAACTTATGTAACATATATAACATATATATTATACTTTAATTATAATATACCTATGTATCCTTATGTTTTCATTCAATTAAAGTATGAAATAGAAATTAAAGTAGCGTTCATGCGTACGTACGACTTACCGTCTCCATGAACGGTGCATTTCATTTCTTATCTCAAAATGTTATGTACTATTATAAGTACATATATATAATGGATATATATGATACATATTACATATAAATGATGAATATAATTCTAGATTTAATGAACTTTGGACCACATGAACATCATGTAATTATAAGTAGTCCATTTGTTTGACTCAAGTTCCGAACATCGACAAAATGTCCATTATGAACTCAAAAAAATTAAATAATTGTTATAGAAAGGTAATATGTGATATAAAAGGAATAATAATCTTGAAAAATATTCTTAATCAAGTAAAAATTTATTTAAGTTTCTCATTCAGGAAGAACAAGGAACATACAAGCGAGTCAAGTTGGACACGAGGTAAGGGGATTTCTTATCTCACTTTTAATTCCATGAGATTTCCATTGTTTGCCAATTATTTATTTCATGTGGTGTATTATGTAATTAAATTTGATATATATTATCATGATTCTATTTATATTCATTATATTATGTGATTCATTTGGTTCTTATTATCTTTTGGTCATATGACTCGATTTATTACAACGAGGTAAGGGGTTTTTATCTCACTTTTTATTCCTGCGAGATTCATGATACATTTGACACTATTTCCTTTTGTGTGGTATATGCACTTCCCATGATTGTATTCTTTGTGTAATATAGTTTAATTTATGGGTATTTACATCTTCATTGTATGACCCTTCTTTCATGGGGTGTACGTTTCGAAAGTTACCCAAATCGGTAAGAGAACCATTCACCTTCCCCTTTTTAAAAGACTTCTTTTTATTAGGTCTTTTAATTTACATCTTCTTAATGTTGGTATATGTTATTATATATCCTTATTTCTGTAAATTTTATGTACAAGTGATGAGATACCATTTTTATCTCTCATCAACTCATTTTCTGAATTTCAAAGTGACGCCGTTAGGCTGTCAAATTTTTGTAAGGGAACTTCTTAACCCAATTTCAATTATTTGGGTTGAACTTATATTTCTTGATTATGTAGTGATATGAATATGTGTGAATAACCTATGATTATTTTACACTTAATATCCAATTATATTGGGTGTATTTATTTTTTTCACACATAATTATGTCATTGATTTATCCTTAATCTAAGGATACCATATTTATAAGGGACTTTGTATCAATCTCCTTTCATTGAGGCATCCTTTGATTTATACACGAAATTATTTTATACGGTGTATAAAACCATTTTTACTTTTCATTTCATTCAAAGGGAATATTTTTTCTCTATGAATTGTTTTACTAAACGACAAAAAGGAATGTTTATTTTTTTACGTAAGCGGTGACAACGACATTTTCCGCCACCATGAGTATTATTTGATCTTTGAATTCCTTGACAAGACATAATGTTTTTAAAAGGAAAATAAATACCATATACTATTTTTACATATTTTGGTATTTAATATGGTTTTTATAATGGATTCATTATTTCAATATCTTAAAATGTTATATTGTTATTGCAATGTGGGAACGTTATATTTCCTTTATGCTTAAGTTATGTGTTATGATTATGTTATGGTTCTTGGGAATTGTTAAATATAAGGGTGGTTCCATGGTAAACCTAGGGTAGGTGAGCCCGAGATAGCTCTCCAATGCATTGGGTAACGTGTAGGAGGTAAACGTGAAGGTTTCTCCAAAGAGATTATGGAATATACTGTGATGGGTATTCCAAATGTGACTCCCTATGTAGCTATGATAACTAAAATGTTAGTATGTTATGTATGCCTTAAGTTACCTTTATGAATTGTTATTACTACATGTTATTCATAAATGTTATGATTTCAGAAGGTATTTTAGGATTGCAAATTATGGTTTCATTGGTTTGTATTTTTGATGGGTTAATGTTTCCTTTCATTATGTTATTACCCTTACTGAGATTTTTATGCTCATCCAAATTTTTTGAAATGCTTTTCACATGTTATAAGTAAGGGTAAGAGAATGGAAGTATTCAAGAAGATTTATATCCAGAAAAGAAATCTTGTTTTATTTAAGGATTTTAAAAAAATCAGTTATAGTAGAAGTGTCTACTTTGTAATATTCAAGTTGATAGGTAATAGTTAAGTCCTAAATCTCTAAAACAATAATCCTGAAAAGATACTCAATGTGAATTATTCATTTAATTCAAGATTATGTAATGTTTTAGGGTTTTGTCCTTATAATTGGTATCAAAGGTCGGTTTAGATAACTTTAGAGGTTAGGGTATTCTTTAAGCACAAGTGACATTACCATAATGGTTAGGATTTTAGAAAGGTTCATAGTTATTTTTTTAAAGTGAATGAGTTTAATATAACCTAAATAATTATATCTTACTATTTAACATCCTCATAAGATATTATATGATGATTTTAATGATATACTCACAGTGAACTTTTTGGTTTTAGTAAATGGTTAGATCTCGCAAGCACCAAAGTAACAATGGATGTGAAGAAAACTATGACGGTTTTCCGAACGAGAAACTGAATGATGTGGGAGCTACAATGAGAAATCTTGTGGTTATTCTCAACCAACTATCTAGAGTCATTATTGACCACCTGAATGTTATAGACTTTTATAAGGTATCATATATGCGAGAAATAAATCCCTACAGAAGTTCAGGTAATAATCATAAAGGTAAATATGTTCAAAAACGTATGTGTCAAAGATGTGGAAAGAAACACATAGGAAAATGTTTCAAAGGGACAGAAAGATGCTATAGATGTGGAAAAGAAGGTCATAAAACAAGAACCTTACATGGAAAAAGGAAGCATCAAGTTGACTCTAGGAAAGGGAAAGAAGTTCTTTCTGAAGGATCAATTGAATGTTTTAAATGTGGTGTGCAAGGTCATTATGCAAACACATGTCCTATGAAGAAGTTTCGGGAATGGGATCACCAAGATTGTACAAATATTTTCTTACCAATACCTAATGCCATTACGATTGAGGATGATGAAACTGACAATGACCAATGAAAGGTACGGATTATTTCTTAACATATGTTTTCTTATTATTGAAATCTTAGGATTTGATTCATGATTTAGTTTGTAGGAAAGAATAATTTCAGAATAAGTTGGAAAGTAATGGTTAATGGATCATGAAGAATGTTGAATGTGTAAGAAGTCAACATATAAGGGATTCAAGAGTTATGGTATATTTTAAGATGGTGAAATTCTTAAAAGTATTAAGGCTCTTTTGATGATGGGATTACATTAGATGACTTTTTATAGTATGTGTAACCTTGATGTTTGATATATGAAAATTTTATTAAAGGAATAATCATCTTTTATTTTGTGGATATAGTTATAAAAAAACCATTTGGGTTTATATGATCCTTGAATTTGAGGTAATTACCAGTTAATACATTTTGGGATGCAAAATGAAAGTTATTAGATAACCTTTGTGGTTAAAATATGTTATGGTTATTTTTGATGAATTTATCTCTTTTTGGGAATAGTATAAAATTATATAGTTTTTTAAAAGGAACAACACGTAGACCGTGTGACAACCCGTCGCGTCGGACGAAGCTGCGGGAATCGAACCCACAACCAAAGTGCGACTGATATTTATTGCCTACCACTGAGCTACGTGAAGTCCCTGATTAGTATGACTAATTATTTTTAGGTAGATGATCTCATTAATCATGAATAAGTTTATTTTGGGTTATATATGGAAATGATTAACCTATCATGGAGAATATGTGATTAGGTTAATTAGTTTTCAATATGATACTTTAAGAGTAACTCAGGTTATTTGGAGATAAACGTTAAGATTTACCTTGGAAGGATATGTGATTAAATCCTTTAGAGATTTGGGTTTCAATATTAGTTTGGTTTACTTTGAAGGATTTTATGGACAATTGTTTATTGAATGGTCTTTGTTGAACTTTGGGTATTGTTGGACAAATTTTGGCAATTAAGAGTAGTTTTTTTATAACGGATTATCCTGTTTGGGGATTATATGATCTCTTACTAACAATTTTGGTTTTAGTTGATGTCTAAATACAAGGGAAATATATAGTTCTCCTTTTGTGGATTATGTGATTATCTAGAAGATTATTATTGTGCTTTTGATGTAACCAAGTCTTTTTGAATGCTCACAGTTTGGAGAAAAGATTAGTTTTGGTAGAAACTTATTAAAAGATGACACTCTACTTGAAGGTAAGTATATTTCCTTATGTTTTTATTCTGTGTAGTAAATGAATTCCTCAAAATTATGAAAAGGAACATAAAACAAAAATGTTGTTGGTTTACGTTTCCTACTGGGTAATCAAAGACCGTTTACACACATCATAAGTTTTTGATTTTTTTGTGGTTAACTTTCTCTTAATCATGTTTTCTATCACTCTCCATCAGAACTTGACCCTTTGTTTTCTCTTCCATATTCATGTTTTCTTACATGGAATCCTAGTATGGGTTAAATCGGGTGAACATTGTACTTCTCTTTCTTTATTTTAAAGTGATAGTTTTATTGACTCCTTTTCTGATGTGGGGATTTCAATGAAGTTTCCAAGCCCAATTTTAAAATTGCGAGGACACAATTCTCAAAAGGGGGAAGGATGTAACATCCCAGGTAAATAAAGAATATGACATTTTCATATTTATTAATATTTGTGAATAAAATGTTAATATTACTTTAAAGGGAATGCTATGTTCGATGGCGTACCCAATACGCAACAACGAGTTTCTTTGAAATCTTACGTTGCACACTAACAATATAATAATATTATTTTAAATGGTAGTTAACGCCTAGTCATTGTAATGGAGGGAATGAACAGAAATAACTAAAAAATGATTATATATGTTTTTTAAATATTTTTACAATTTCCCAATAAATTATAGAGGCTTAAAATTCAAATGAATCCAATTTTAAGAATAAATATTCTAATATTCTTTAAAAGGTCGATTAACCGCCTTTTGATGGAAAAACCTTTTTAAAACTAAATTTTTCAATTTTATGTTTTATATTTGACAAAATAAAATCCTTCTTTAGAATAGGGACATCAAAATTTACTTTGTGTACATTTTTGTTATTTTTCCGATAAAGTTCATTTTTAATGAATAGTGAAAAATGCTGTATTTTAATTCAAAACCCCATTTTAATATAATTTATTTATATTGCTAGATTATCTATTTAATTGGTTTTAAAGTGTAATTAGAATATATTTTTACCATTTTATTAAATTGTGGTCATTGGAATTAATTTCACTTTGAAATTGGACATAAACTAGTGTCAATCTTTTGATAGATATTGTTTCTTAAAAACACGCTATTTGTTCTGACAGCAGGAATTAATTATAAAATTAATTAATGAAACTTCTATTTTTTGAATTTGGTAAAATGGAAATCATTTTTTAATTTCTAATATCAAATTTAATTTTGAAAATTTTTTGGTATTTTTCTGACAAATGTTCATTTTTAATGAATAGTGAAAAATACTGCATTTTACTTAAAAAACTGTTTTTTTCATCTAATTTAATTATATATTTAGATATTAATTTTAATTGGTTTTAAAGTGTCATTTAATTATTTTTTTATCACTAAATTCAATGTTGTTCATTGTAAGTAATTTCACTTTTCAATTGGATGTAAAAACAAGTCAATCTTTTGATAAATTTTACTTCTTAAAAAAACCCGTCTTTGGTTTTGACAACGAGAATTATTTTTGAATTAATTACTGAAATTTCTGTGTTTGTAATTTGGTAAAATGGATTCCATATTTGTAATAATAAGGTCCAAATTATTTAATTAAGACTTTTTTGTTTTTGGACATTATGAATAGTAACAACGACCATTATCTTTAATTATCATGATTAATTAGTAATCGGGTTGTTAAGGGTAATATAATTATATCATAATAATATAAAATGACCCCAAAATGTGTCCAAATTCTCTAGGTTGTGTCATTTCCGACCATGGGATGCCTTGTTCCAACTTAGGGACTCCATGGAATCACTTTTGTGTGATAGTGACCTTTTATCATATTATTTTTTAAGAAAGGAAATATAACCAAACTATGTAACACCTAAGTAAAAAAATTTTAATTTTGTTTACATAAATTATATCTTATACTATAAATAGTAATTGGAAATATAAAAATATTTCCTACATCATCGTATTTTTTTTATAATTTTTAGACGTTATATAAATAAATTTATTTATGACACCATGATGATGCAGTGATTACCTCATTAATGAACAATTTAAATAAAATGAAAAGACAAGGTAAAATTGAAGACATAAACTTGCCTAAAACCTATTGGATGGGTTTATTTAGAACCCTTATCACCTTATCTTAGAAATATATCATTGTGGGACCTTTAAAATCCAAAAACCATTTTATAATAAAGTAACATTTCAAGACTTTCTGTAAGTGACCCTCCTCCCTCTGATAAAAGGCCCCCACATCTACACCTTAAACACATCTCTCAAGCCCTTGGATCATCCAAAATCTGCTCATATTATCTATCCAAATCCCTATCTCACTCCTAGAATCCTCACTTAGGGCATAAGTCTTTTCAAGGAAGCCTTTGGCTCAAAACAAAAAGAGTTACCCGATTTTGAGGTAATGTATTCTCTTGAGTTTCTTTATTTTATTTTCCTTCTTCACTCACCACTATCTTCTTATTATTTGATCCCATAATAACTCCAGTATCCTAAATATACTAGGATGTTGTTATGATAAGGATTATATCTACACTTACACACACCTCCGTCTAATGGTTAAAGAACATACTATTTCCGTGGATGGCGAATTACTGCCTCACGAAACGATGATTGTTCAATCTTCTCCTACCACCTATCATGGTGGCCATTATGATGATAATATATTTATATATGATATATATTATATTTATGTCCTATTTATGCTTATGTATTTTATATTTAAAACATTCCTTTATTCTTTTCATGTTGTGCAAATGCGATAATTTCATATGAGGAAGTGTGGACAACCGCCCCCTCAAGTGATGTGACTCATTCATGCCAAACATGGAATTTATAAAGAATTTAATTTATGAACTTATGAAAAATATATAACATATTTATTATAATGTAATTATAATATACCTATGTATCATTATGTTTTCATTCCATTAAAGTATGAAATAGAAAGGAAAGTAGAGTTCATGCGTACGTACGACTTACCATCTCCATGAATGCTGCATTTCATTTTATATCTCCAAATGTTATGCACTATTACAAGTACATATATATAATGGATATATATGATAAATATTACATATAAATTATGAATATAATTCTGGATGAACTTTGCACCACATGAACAACATGTAATTATAAGAAGTCCATTTTTTTACTCAAGTTCCGAACATCGACAAAATGTCCATTATGAACTCAAATAATTAAATAATTATTATAGAAAGGTAATAAGTGATATAAAAGGAATAATAAAATTGAAAAATATTCTTAAGCAAGTAGAAATTAATTTAAGTTTATCATTCAGGAAGAACAAGGAACATACAAGCGAGTCAAGTCGGACACGAGGTAAGGGGATTTCTTATCTCACTTTTAATTCCGTGAGATTTCCATTTTTCGCCAATTATTTATTGAATGTGGTATATTATGTACTTACATTTGATATATATTATCATGATTCTATTTATATTAATTGTATTATGTGATTAATTTGGTTCTTATTATCTTTTGGTCGACTCGATTTATTACAACGCGGTAAGAGGTTTTTATCTCACTTTTTATTCCCGTGAGATTCATGCTATAGTTGCCACTATTTCCTTTTGTGTGGTGTATGTAATACCCATGATTTTATTATTTGTGTAATATAATTTAATTTATGGGTATTTATATCTTCATTGTATGTCCCTTCTTTCATGGGGTGTACGTTTCAAAAGTTACCCAAATCGGTAAGGGAACCTTTCACCCTCCTCTTTTTAAAAGACTTCTTTTTGTTAGGTCTTTTAATTTACATATTATTAATGTTGATATATGTTCTTATATATCTTTATTTTTGTAAATTTTATGTCCAAGTGATGAGATACCCTTTTTATCTCTCATAAACTCATTTTCTGAATATTAAAGTGACGCTGTTAGGCTGTCAAATTTCTGTAAGGTAACTTCTTAACCCAATTTCAATTCTTTGGGTTAAACCTATACTTCTTGATTATGTCATTCTATGAATATGTGTTAATGAACTATGATTTTTTTACACATAATATATAATTATATTTAGTGTATTTATTTTTTTCACACATAATTATGTCATTGATTTATCCTTAATCTAAGGATACCATCTTTATAAGGGACTTCGTCTCAATCTCCTTTCATTGAGGCATCCTTTGATTTATACACGACTTTCTTTTATAAGGTGTATAAAAACCTTTTTGAATTTTCATTTCATTCAAAGGGAATATTTTCTCTACGAATTGTTTTACTAAATGACAAAAAATAATGTTTCTTTTTTTACGTAAGCGGTGACAACAACCTTTTCCGCCACCGCGAGTATTATTTGATATTTGGATTCCTTAACAAGCCATAATGTTTTTAAAATGAAAATAAATACCATATAATATTTTTACATATTTTGGTATTTAAAATGGTTTCTAGAATGGATTCATTATTTCAATATCTTAAAATGTTATATTGTTATTGCAATGTGGGAACATTATCTTTACTTTATGCTTAAGTTATGCGTTATGATTATGTTATGGTTCTTGGCCATTGTTACGTATACGGGTGGTTCCGTCAATAACCTTGGGTGGGTGAGCCCGAGATTGCTCTCTCATGCTTTGGGTAATGTGAAGGAGGTAAACGTGAATGTTTCTCCGAAGAGATTTAGGGAATATATTGTGATGGGTATTACAAATGTGATTCCCTATGTAGCTGTGATAGCTACAATGTAAGTATGTTATGTATGCCTTAAGTTACCTTTATGAATTGCGATTACTACGTATTATTCATAAATATTATGATTTCAGAAGGTATGTTATGATAGAAAATTATGGTTTCATTGGTTTTTATTTTTGATGGGTTAATGGTTCCTCTCATTATGTTATAACCCTTACTGAGCTTTTTATGCTCATCCCAGGTTTTTGAAATTTTTTTCACAGGTTATAAGGAAGGGTAAGAGAAAGGATGTATTCAAGAAGATTTATATCAAGAAAATAACTCTTATTTTATTTATGTATTTGAAAAAAAATCAGTTATAGTAGAAGTGTCTACTTTATAATATTCAAGTTGATATGTAATAGTTATTTCATAAATCTCTAAAACTCTAATACTGAAAAGATCCTCAATGTGAATTATTCATTTAATTCATGATTATGCAATGTTTTAAGGATGAGTCCTTATAGAAATAATGAGTCTTCCATGACTAAAAATAGTAATAATGGCATGTGAGTTCTAGATAATGGGCTTACATCAACACCACATCATCAATGACTTCTCCATGATGCAGAAATTCATTTATTTGTCTAACACCAAAAATTCACTATTCACCAAAAAATCAAGTATTTCAGAAAATTACCAAAAATTCATCCTTACCATATTTTGATGTGTATAATCCAGAAATGAACTCCATGTTATCAAAATAATTTTATAAATATGAGAAAATTAATTTTTAAATAAAATAGTACTTTATTCAGAAAATAACAATTTTAAAGCCTTTATTTACTTATTCAAAGATATTGGCGTACCATACTGTCAATTAAATATTATATATACAATATCATAGGTGAGTTTACTATTCATAAGGGTATGTTACTATTCATAAGGGTAAAATAAATATTCATAAGGGTACATTACTATTCATTGGGGTTAACCTACTACTCAAAAGGGTACATTATTATTTATAAGGGTACAGTACTATTCTTAGTGGTATGTTACTACTCCTAAGGGTATGTTACTATTAATAAGGTTGTGTAACTATTCAAGAAAATTACATTGGTCTTATTAGACTCTACATAACTTACTGATCACAATTTTAGATGACCATTTTTTAAAATTCAAAACATAGAAGCATTAAAATTATGTTTAAAGGATAGTTATAAATATCTACTTAAAATAGAGTTTCATACATTTCATTTATTTTTTTAAAACCTTGGGGTATTACTTTATCCCCACCTTCTAGATATTACATCCTCATAGTTTTATTTACTTATTAAACAAGTGATGTTACCTTTCCCTCATATCATTTTCAGATTCCCATGTTGCTTCTTCAAGCATGTGGTTTCTCCACAAAACCTTTACCCGGTGGATTAACTTATTTCAAAATACATGTTCCCTTAAATCAAGGATATGAATTGGTTTCTCTTCATAAGGAAGATTCTCTTACAGGTGAACTACTTCTGGGATCAAGACATGAGTTGAATCTGGAACATTCTTTCTCAACATTGAAAGATGAAAACAATTGTGTACTTGAGACAAACTCAGAGGCAAAGCTACTCGGTATGCAACTGGTCCAACTTTATCCAGGATTTCGAAAATACTGATGAATCTTAGACTTAGCTCTCCTTTCTTATCAAAATTCAACACACTTTTCCAAGGATATATTTTAAGGAAAAAATTGTCACCTACCTCGAAAGAGAATTCTTTCCTTCTGTTATCTGCGTAACTTTTCTGCCTTCTCGGAGCTGTCTTCTTTTGCTATTGGATCATCTTCACTTTCTCAGCCACTTCCTAGAATAATTCTAGACCCATAAAATTTCTTTCAAATAATTAATCCCAAAATGAGGGAGTCTGAACCCACTTCCCATACAATTCCTCAAAAGGTTCCATTTGAATACCTGAATGAAAGCTGCTATTATAAGAAAACTTAACTAAAGAACGATACTGATCCCAACTTCCCTGGTAGTCCATTGAACAAGCTCAAAGAATATCCTCAAAATTCTGAATCATTCTCTCTGACTGCCCATTTTATTGATGATGAAAAGTTGTACTGAAATTTAATTCTCTGCTCAATGACTTCTGAAGACCCTTCCACAAGTTAGAAGTGAACCTAGGATCTCAGTCAGATATAATGGAAAGAGGAACTCCATGTAAACTGACAATCTCTTTGAGGTACTGTTAAGAAAGTTGATCCAAAGACATTGTATCTCAAATAGAAAGAAAATGTGTATATTTTGTCAGCTGATCAATAATAACACAAATTGCATTATTACTTCAAGATGTATTAGGTAGTCCCACCACAAACTCCATATATACATTCTCCTATTTCCACTCTGGCACTAGAAAAGGCTAAAGCATCCCCTTCGGTAACTATCACTCTGCTTTAACCTATTTACAAGTCAAATATTTCATAGTAATTTCTGCAATACCCCTTTTCATTCTATCCCACCAGTAATACTCCTGAAGGTCTTTGTACATCTTAGTACTTCCAGGATGAATTGAAAATGGAGAACTATGAGATTCACACAAAAAATATTTCTTCAACTGGTAATCAAAAGACACACACAACCTTTTTCAAAATCTTAAAACACAATATTTATCAATGTTATATTCTGGAAACTTACCCATTTTAACCAATTCTACTTTTTTCTGTAGATCACGGTCTTCCTTCTGTGCTCTCTTAATTCTGTCTAACAATGATGACTAAAATGAAACCTGAAACCAAAAAGATGTATTTCCTAAACCAAAAAATTATGATCCAAAATTCATCGAATTATTAATCAGGGGATCATGTTCCAAATGTAACATGGTTAATGATGCATGATGTTTTAGACTCAAGGCATCCAACACTTTGTTTACATTTCCTGGATGGTAATTGATCATGCAATAATAATCCATTATTAGTTCAAGCCATTTTCTTTTCCTCATGTTTAATTCCTTTTGAGTGAATATACACTTTAGAATTTTATGGTCAGTATATATTTGACATTTGGCTCCATATAAATGATGCCTCAAAATTTTCAAAGAAAAAACCACAACTGCCAATTCCAAATCATTTTTGGGATAATTTAAATCATGAGGTTTAATTTTTCTTAAAGCATAAGCAATTACCTGATCATTTTTCATCAGAACACAACCAAGTCCCTTCAACAAAGCATCACTATAGATGAAAAACTCAATATTTCGGGAAGGCAAGGCCAAAACCAGAGTATTTACCAATCTCTTCTTCATTTCCTAAAAAACATTACATTCTTCTATCAAAATAAATTTAACCCCTTTTCATGTTAACTTAGTTATCAGGATAGATAACCATGAAAAGTTCTTAATAAAACATCGGTAATAACCTGTTAATCCAAGAAAACTATGAATCTCTATTACATTTGTAGGTCTTGAACATTCATCAACCACTTTTGTTTTGGAAGGATAAACTGTTATTCCACCTTTATTTACAATGTTCCCAAGAAAAGAAATATATTTTAACAAAAAATCACACTTGCTGAATTTTCCAAACAGTTTTGTTTCCTTTAGGATTTGTAAAACAACCCTTAGATGTTTTTATGCTCCTCTTTATTCTTAGAAAGTACTGGGATGTCATCAATAAATACAACCACAAATTTATCAAATAACTCATGAAATATTATATTCCTAAGATTCATGAATACAATAGTTGCATTAGTTAACCCAACAAACATAACAACAAATCCATAATTCCCATATCTAGTAAGAAAAGCTGTTTTTGGGATGTCGTCCTCTTTCACCTTTAGCTGATGGTATCCAGATCTCAATTCAATCTTGGAAAAGTACTGAGCTCCCAGGAGATGATCAAACAAGTCATTGATATGAGGCCAATGATACTTGTTTTTAATTGTGATGTTATTCAAAGCTCTATAATCAATGCATATTCTTATGGAAGAATCTTTATTTTTAACAAAAGAACACGAGCTTACCATAGTGAAGTGCTAGGACGAATGAAGCCTTTATCAGGAAAATCCTGCAACTGATTTTTTAATTCAATAAGTTCTATTTGAGCCATACAATAAGGGGGTTTTGAAATTGAATTAGCATCAGGAACTAAGTTAATTATGAATTTGACTTTCTGATCAGGTATGACACTGGGCAACTCATCAGAAAAAACATCAAGATATTAATTTACAACTGGAACACCATTAATCTGAACAGTTCCCTTATTTTCAACAATATGAGTAAGATAACTTCCATTTCCATATTTCAACATTTTCTCAGCTTCCTGATATGTTATCAATTGTATGGGTTTGTTATTGTATACAAACTGAAACTCCTTTTGAAAAAAAACTTCTTTTGCTCTACAGTCAATCTTAACATGATAAACAGAAAGCCAATCCATTTCTAGAATAACATCAAACTCCACTAAGGAAAAAACAACAAGGTTTTTAGGTAAAGTATTTATATAGACCAAAATAGAATGATTTTTATAATTCCACTTTTCTATAATATTTTCCCCTCATGTTTTAACAAGTTCTGGTCTCATTTGTTGAGGTGATATTTCCAATTTACTAGAAAAATTCTCAGAGATGAAGGAATGTGTAGACCCCATAAATTTTTTTTTATAAAAATCTAAGTAAACAAAAAAAGTACCTGATAAAACTTCATTGGATGGCCCAACATCTGCTGACGTAGCCACGAAGGATCTCACTACACATTTCTTCATATAGTATGGATTGTTTGATTCATTCAGATCTCTCTTTGGGTAGGAATTTTTATAATGACCCATCTCACCACATTTAAAACACTTTATAGTTTTCTTATCTGGATTATTCTTAGGATCATTTTCATTAAAATATCAGGTGATATATCCAGAATTACCACATAAAAAACACTTCCCAGTTTTAGTAAGACATTCCCTAGGGTTCTTCTTTCCACACTTTTCACTAACTGGAAACTAGATTTTCTTGCCATCAGATTTGTTTAGTTGATTCTTACCCATAGACTTCCATTTGGACCTCTTCTTATACTAGTTTCCAAAATGAACGTGATTATCAGAAAACTCCATGTCTACCCTCTCAGCATAGTATACAAGTTTCTCATAACTTTTGAATTCACGGGAGGCCATCGCCCTTCGATACATTGGCTTCAATCTTGAGTAAAAGTGGTTGATTTTGATATCAAGATCCAGAATAAGATTTAAAGCATACCTCATTAGTTGGGTGAAGTTCACTTCATATGCAGCCACTAAATCTTCCTCATTTTTCTTCAATTAAAGTAATTTCTTCTCAATCCTAAGTCACACCACCTTAGGAAAATATTTTTCAAGGAAAATAGTTTTAATTTCATCCTAATCTATTGAATAAATATCCTCACTATACATAATATTCCTTACCATTGACCACCACTGACCATCTTCACCTTCAAAATGATAAATGGAAGGATATACTTTTTGATCATCTGAACAACCCATTACATCAAATATCTTTTCAAGGGATTTAATCCATCTTTCAGATGCTACTGGGTTAGACGATCCAATAAAAGAAGGAGGGTGTTATCTTATAAAATGTTCCATTATTGTCATGTTACATTGTGGTACCTCTATTTTTTCTCTTCCATGGATAACACCACCATTTATTTCTTATGTTATCTGATCCATTACTATCAAAAACTGCTCGGTTCTAATCCCTACCATTCTGGGCTACAGGTTCGGAAGGATGTCATTCTGTCAGTGCCTCTCCTCTTCAGATTCCATATTTCTTATGTGGAAAAAAATTCTGAACAAACATATCTTAATAAAAGAAAAATGGTAATATTTAAATGCTATATCATTTCAAATTGACCATAGAGTAAAAAAAAATTTATGGTAATATATTAACATCATCCTAACCCCTAATGTTATCAAAACCATCCTATGCTACCAACTATATGGACCCAAACTTATTACATTACATAATCTTAAATTTAGTCAAGAAGTCACTTCATTTCCCATTGAGGATATTTTCATGTTTAGAGATTTAGAGAATTGGTAAATAACACATTCATAACTTTACACATTATTGTAGAGTGGATACCATAAAAATAGTACCCTCTCAAAATATAAAACTTTTTGAATATAACATGATTTTATTTGACAATCTTCAATAATTTAAATTGGATTATTATTTTTCCTACACATCCTTAGAACGTTTGAGAGTCATTTAAAAACTTGGGATGAGCACAAAGGGCTCGGTAAGGGATATGAAAAGAAGGAAATAACACATTAGTCCATGAATACTTGTAACATATGAAATCATTTTGAAAAGACATACTTTTCACCCATATATACTTACTTTGTGAAACATGAGATTTCCACAATATTACCACAAAATAAAATACCATAAATATTACCATAAAGGTATCTTGGGGCATTAATTACACAATCTTGTAGCTCTCTCGGCTACCTTATAATTTGTAACCCTCACAACTACATTACAATTTGTATAACCATTATAGTTACACCTGGAGTAAACATATGGGCAACCTAAAAATTATACATAAAAAATTAATTGGAGGGAGATATAGGTCTCAAAATTCATCATAAACAATTCCCAATAAACAAAACATAATCATACAACATGAATAATTTCATAAAAACATTGCTTTTGAATCTTGTAAAACAGAATTTTTAAAAGAGGATTTTAAAAGTAAAACCCCTTACAAAAATCATATAATTGAACTGAGACTTAAAAGAGTGGATGGAATATGTATATATAATGTAAATAAACATAATTAAACATTTTATAAACAAAAATATTCACACAAACAATTTTAATACAACATAAATAATTAAGTAGAATGTTAACCCAAAGAATGGAAATCGGGTTAAGAATTACCTTACCCCGGGGTTTTCTTACTTAAAACTTGTTTAAAACTAATGTATAATGGTTAAAAGAGTGTTATTATTATCTTATAGAAACATATTAATCTTTATAACATCTTATATTATCATTTTATAACATCATTTCATCCTTTAATTGTTAGTATTTTGTTCCTTCTATTGTTTCAGGTGCGTTCTTTACACGATTTCCATGATCGGTTCATGATGGATGTTCTTGTCGATTGGAAGTGAAACTCCATAATTGGAATGAAATGGTATTTAAATATTTTCAGAACCATTAATTATACCATTTAACATTTTGAATTCTTAAATGAGGATGATTCAGATGTTAAAACATTAATGATGTTTATTTAGATCATTTTAGTGGTTCTTTAATAATAACGATGTCATTTTGTTTTATAAATTAAAAAAATGTGTAAAAAAGGATTAAATAACCATGGATGAGACATAATACAAATATTATAACCTGTTTCAACCATAACAATGGTTTCATGACTATAATCGAAGGAATTAATGAAAATTTAAATCACATCGTCCACAATGTCAGTAATTCGACACATCACGGACAATGTTTTTATTCTTTGAATAAGTGGGATATGGGAGGAAGAATGATGAGGAATTTTATATGAACATCAGAAAATCTAGAATATAAAATATTTATGAATATTTCATGCCTCTTGGATAAGAGGAGGGGAAGAGAATATAACAAAAGAAAAGGAAAGGAAAGGAAAACACATGAAAATGAAAGAGGATTTCTTACCTCTTGATCTCTTCTCATTGAGATCCTCCTTAAAGACTTTGATTTTGGAATTTTGTTCAAACCAATGGGTCTTGGAAGTGGGTAAGGATATTGGTGAGGGAATTCGGCAGAAATTAGACAATGCACAAGGCTAGAGAGGTGTGGGAGGAAGAGGGCGAAATGGGTGGTATTTATAGTGAAGGAGGGGAGAGATTTCACATTATTTTAATTATTATTTTTCCTCAAGACTAGAAATAGTGAGTCTTCCAGGACTAAAAATAATAATAATGTCATGTGAGTTCGAGATAAATGGCTTACATCAGCACCCCATCATCGATGACACCTCCATGATGCAGAAATTCATTCATTTTCCAATTACTAAAAATTCACCTTTCACCAAAAAATCAAGTATTTCAGAAATTTACCAAAAATTCACTCCAACCATTTTTAGAAATATAGAATCCAAAAATGAACTTAATTTTATCAAAATAATTTTATTAATACGATAAAATTAATTTTTAAGTAAAGTAAAACTTTATTCGAAAAATAACATTTTTAAAGCATTATTTACTTATTCAAAGATATAGGGTGTTATACTTTCAATTAAATCTTATATATACACTATCATAGGTGAGGTTACTATTAATAAGGGTATTTCACTATTCATAAGGGTAACATTACTATTCATAAGGGTGCATTACTATTCTTAAGGGTATGTTACTATTCATAAGGTTATGTTATTATTCATAAGGGTGAATTACTATTCTTAAGAGTATGTTACTATTCAAAAGGGTATGTTAGTATTCAAGAAAATTAAGTTAGCCTTATAAGACTGTAAATAAATTACTGATCACAATTTTAGATGACCATTTTTCAAATTTCAAAACATATAAGTAGTAAAATTATGTTTAAATGTTAGTTATAAATATCTATTTAAAACAAAGTTTCATGTATTTCATATTTTTTGAAAATATTGTGGTGTTACAATGTCCCTTGTTAGTATTTATTTTTATTTTTAGTCAATAAATTGATGAAATAAGAATAAGTTGACTTTGGTCACTTATGTTTTATCAAATGGATAACCTTGGTTTAGGAAAATAATTTAGGCATCAAGTGATAAATATTAATTTGGAAGACATTCACTATTTTTGGAACCATATATGCCCAAGAAAATATAATATTATGAGATTTTATTCAAGGAGTAATGGTTGAATTTTATTTTTTAAGAATCTATGTTTTTGTTATAGACTTATGGTGATTGAGGTTATTTATGGAAATGATTAACCTGTCATGGAGAATATGTGATTAGGGTAATTACTTTTTTGGTATGAGACATCAAGAGTACTTGATGTTATTTGGAGATAAGTGTTAGATTTTATCTTGAAAACTTATTTTATTAAATCCTTATGAATTTTGGGATTTATTCTTAGTTAAAATATTTTGAGTAATTTTAAGGATAGTTATTTATTGAATGATCTATGTTTGAATTGGGTATTAATTTTGAATTTTGGAGATTAAAAGTAGTCGTTATTCTTTTAATGTTTATTATATTTGGGGAATTATATTATTTTATATTAATTTTTTGGTTTTGGTAAATGTTTCAGGAAATATTGAATAGATAGTTAATATTTTGTGTATATGTGATTCTCTAAAAGTTGATTCTAGTGTTTCAGGCGTGAAAAAATTCCTCTTAAATACTCATAATTTGGTGGAAGATCTGACTTTGTGGTGGAATTTGATTAAATTATGAAACACTACTTATAGAGTAAGTGAATTTCTATATGTTCTTATTATAAGTAGTAAAATAATTCCACAAGTTTATGAAAAGGATCTTAAAACAAAAGTTCTTTCTACTTAGTTTTCCTACTATGATATCAGGGACTATTTAACCTATCACAATTTTGTGGTTTTCTAATTGTTATCTTTCTCCTGATCATGTTTTCTATCACTCTCCTTCAGAACATAGGGGTTAGTTTTTCATCAGTATCCATGTCTCCCTACATGGAATCGTAATATGTGATATCTTAGGTGACCTCTTTACTTCACCTTCTTTCTTTTAAAGTGGACGTTTTAATAACTCTTTTTTTGATGTGGGATTATAATAAAGTCATTTTGAAAAGTGAAACATTAGTTACCGAGCCGAAATTTAAAATTGAGAGGACCCAATTTCCAAAAGGGAAAAGGATGTAACATCCCTAGTAATTAAAGAATAACTCATTTTCATATTTATTAATAATAATGAATTAGACAGTAATTTTACATTAAAAAGGATGTTATGTCTTATAGTGTACCCGATATGCAACAATGGGTTTCTCTGAAATCTTATATTGCACACAAGATTGAAATACCCCAAATAATAATATATTATTAATATTATTATTTAATGTTGTAGTTATCGCATAGGCATTAGAATGGCGGGAATGAGTGATATTAACTAAATTATAAAAATTGGGTTTAAATATGTTTATATAACTATTCATTGGTTAGAAAATTAATTAGAAATGAAAATAAAAACCAATTGAATATAAAGGATGTGTTTTAATTAAAGAACTATTTAAATACAAATAAGCGAGTTTATAAAATATTAAAATCAATCTTTATGGATTTTATTAATGAAATATATATGCAACATATTCAATGTAATGTTTAAAATTTATCTTATATGTTATCTAGACATGATATAAGAAAAAATTAAACTTTTTCTGATATCAATGAGGAAACATAGAGATTCAGAAGCGATGCCACTGTAGGTGGGATATTCTAATGGAACTACAATGAGCTAGGGTTCTGATTCCCCATTATTGTTCCCCATTTATTTAGCCATAATCTGGTGTCAAAGTCAAAAGATAGCACTTGTGTAGAGAAGTGTTCATCTAATACATCAAATGAATTGGCTGGCATGAAGTCTCATCCAAACATGTTTTATCCAAGATACGTGAGTCTCATCAAATCATGGAAGATTTTTCTCGACCTGATGAAATAGAGGTTGAGGAGGCTATTACAAGACATATTTTGAAGGTGACTACTGATGGTTGGTTTATCCATGTGTTGGATTCTAGGCTGATGGTGAATTTGGGGGATGATGTGGGTGAGAGTCACAGTTCTACTACATTAGAGCATCAGAACCAAGAGAGTCATACTGTTTTTGAGATTTAGGGATCATTTTCAAATCGATCATTTTCTTTCTTTAAAGGTATGACTGATTCTTCCATTTGATGAAATGGGAAAATTACTAACATCAAAGATAACCCTAACACTGTTTCAGAGCATCTCAAAATGGGTGATTACTCAATCATAGCAATATTATTTCTTCACAAAGGCTCTTAGCCTCTAAAAATAGAAGAAATCAAGGGGAATATTTAATCTATTTGTGAATTTTATTCTTGGAAATGATTCTTTTTAGGATGGGGATACTTCCATATGCTCTTCCCCATAGAAGAACTTAAGGTCTCAGCCTAGGGAATCAGTTCCATTATGCTAAAACCGGGGATTATTCACCTTTGTGAATATGATAAAAAATTCAACCCATTTGAGGCTGGTAACACCAAAACTCAAATTTGGGTAAGGGTTTATAGAATAAACTGGATACTCTCATACCCAAAAATTTGGTATAATATTGCACTGTCTGTTGGTCTCTCAATTTAAAAATGACATGGAAATGGAAGTAGCTTGATTTGGCCACTTCTCCGGGTTCTCGATAGAGGTTGAACTGGGCTCAACTCTAGTTGATAAGGTAATTCTTGAAACTGAAGATGATGTTATGGAGTTGACGATAATTTATGAAAAAATCCGAAAATTCTACAAGGACTGTAATGTTATAGCTCATGAATTATATACCTATAGATTCTCCATAGAATGAATATTTTTTATTTGCATGTACATGATATGAGAAATTGTCTTAAGAAGAGAAAAAATACACCTGCTTGGAAGGATGATGTTCTTCCTCAACTATAACTACCTGAGGATAAAAAATAAACTAGTAAGAGTGATGATGGAATTGAAATTTTTTCAAATAATGTCGAATAGAAGAAATAAGAATATAGATTTGTTCTTGAGGATACAGTCAAGCCTATGATTGATGAGAAGGGTGTTCGGGTTTATGCCTCTACTTCTGAAAATAAGACAAAGTCTTGGGATTTGATCTTCTCTAAAGAGTATAATTTTCACAATACTTATACTTATTGAAATGGAAAAAGTACTATCTTGTCGACTACTCAAATACCAGGGCATAATGATGAATCGATTCCTGAACAATTGATTGAAGAAGAAATACAAAAAAGAATTTGATCATCAACTCTCACTTGAAAGTTTGGTTCCTTTAGGAAATAAGGGTAAGAAAATTCTAGTATGAAACTCTCCAGTCAATTATAAAATTTTCCATGCTTCTTCAAAACACATTGTGGATAATGAGGGCTTTCAGATTGTTTTATACAAGAAGATGAAGTCTCCAGTTGTGCCTTTAGTGGTGATATAACAACTAATTGATGGTAACCCTTCTCCTTTATTTTATCAAAATATTTATGGTTCTATTAAGATGTTTGGTATAATCTTGGGCTCTCCTGTGACGAAGCACCAGTAGATTCTTGTTCCGACTGAATCAATGGAGTTAGAGGGGATGATGACTCAAATGTTAAGAGATTCCTCTCCTAAAAAATGAAAAGAGAAACAAGAGGATAAATATGAATCTAAAAGATTTGATGTTGATACACTACTTGAAAATATTAAATCTCTCCCTTAAATTAGTGGAGATCGAGAGCTCAGGGGCATGATGACATAAGGGCTGACTGGTATGCAATTCGAGAAGAAGAAAGAAAGCTAAGTGAATGACTGAGGAAAAAGATATGTAGCTAGATTTTTTTTTCTTTTGGTATTTTTTCTTATTTTCATATACTATATTGGGTTCTTATTTATTTTTCTTATAATAAAGAGGCCCAACCACTATCTTTCTCAAAAAATTATTTTTTTTGGATAAAATAATTATTTTGCAAAAAAGTTAGTTTTGCCAAATTTTGGTGGCCAACCAATTTTAAATATAGTTCTGAAAATTTTATATGTTCTATTTGAGAAAAATAAACTTCTTATTTGGAATCAAAAAATCAAAATTTAGTTAGGATATTTTTTTTTGTATTTTTCTGATAACTTTCATATTTTAATGAATAGTGAAAAATACTACATTTTACTTCAAAAATGTTTTTTCATATAATTTATTTATATTATTAGATTATAACTTTACATGGTTTTAATGTATAATTAGATGAAATTTTTATCAGTTAATTCAATGTATTTCCTTGGATGGTTTTTCAAATTAAAATTAAATAGAAAAACTATGTGAACTTTTGAACATTTTACTTAAAAAACCCATTATCTCAACCCGTCAACAAAATTAGTGTTATACCTAATTTGACCACTTATATGAATTAAATTTTCAAAAATTATATACATGGTTGTAATCAGTATAAAAATATGGTCCAATAGGATCAAAATAATGTTTGGTGAATAATAACTTTAGTATTTTATTTACAATGATTAAAGGTAAAAAGGGTAATTAAAGCCAACATTGATATTATAAAATTATAAAACTACCCAAAAACTTGTCCTAATATTATTAGATAAATTATTATGAACAATGACCATCCTTTTACCAAAATATTGACATTTAGAATCCACTTGGGTGTGATTATGAAATTTATAACATTTAGTTTAAAGTAAAAGAAAAATATGTTATAAATATGTCTCTTATTACTAATTTTTTAATATGGGGTTATGTAAGTGATACATTCGAATATGAGTAGTACATAGAAATATAAAAATATTACATACGACATGAAAATTTATTTATAATTTTTAGTAATTAAGTAATTTAATTTAATTATTACACAAAGATGATGAAATAATAGATTTATTAAAGAAAGAATCAAATAAATGATTTTAACAATATTAAAAAAAATGTAATTTTAAATATTTTATACCCTCAACTAATTTTCTTAATGAATATGAAATTTTATGATTGAGTAAATGAAGTTTTTCTTGAATAAATCAGGTTATGATATTTTCAAAAAGTCGTGTAATGAATAGTATAAAAACTGACATAATTCATATATTAGAATATAAAATATTTAATTAAATGATATAATTTTTTTAAAAATCTAACATTTGACCAAAAAGTTTATATTACTCTACATATTTCATTAATGACTTATTAATTGGATGTTTCACATGATTTGGTAATTATTTTAACCCTATAAGTGTAAATTACTTTATAAAATGGTAAGAGTTAAAAGAGGTTAAAACAAAAAGATAAGGATTACTGAAATAATAAAACTTTTATATTTTTTATTTGATGATTATATTTCAACCCATACTAATCCTATTTTCAAAATAAATGATTTTGAACCCATTTGAAATCAAAATTGAATATTTATTAATTTAATACTTTTTACAATTACAAGGATGCCCCTCCCCTCTCCTATAAAAGCCACCCATTCATATCTATTACTCAAAAATACAAAACCTTTTATTGGAAAATATCTATCCAAACACCTTCCTATAATCTCTAAACACATTATTGAGGCCTTGGTGTAGGCATAACACCCTCCTTATATGTGTTTAGGTGTTCTTCAAAGGTGATCAACCGAAGAAGTGGTGTCCTTTTCTTTAAATATTTCAATTTTATTTCTTCTTCTATTTACTTCTAATATTATTCATACATTATGAAGTAATAAATTCTGTATCCTTAATATAATGATTTGTTACTATGTTAATATCATCCCCTAAATCCATATCCACTTCCATTTAATGGGAAAGGAATTAATCACTCGTGCTTATGTGTGAACTATCACCTCCATGAAATGATATAATCAGTTTCCATAACAGTCTCTCAATAGTGTTTAGAAAGATTTAATTAATGTTCATATTTTATATTCAGGAAATATTATTCATTATATTATAATAATATATCAATTACATTCTTACTTTCCATGATCATAAAAATCATAATGTCGTTCATGCGTACGTGTGAACTACCACCTCCATGAAGCGATGTGACTCATTTTTATTCATTACATCACTTTAATGATATATATAAATGTATAAAAATGATTAATATTATAATAATGATGTTATTATAATTCTGGAAATATAATACAACACTTACCTTCTTTCTATAATAGTCAATGAAAAATGGAAAATGTTACTCATGCGTACATACAACTTACCATCTCTATGATTATAACATTATTAATTTTTCATAACCATACTTAATAGTTTGATTTAAAAGTATAATTTATTTATAAAAATGAATATAATTTCAGGAATATTACTCTAGAGACGATGGACTTATGACCACATGGACTATTGACATCATACCAAGTTCATTTTCGACTCAAGTACCGAATAATGATAAAATGTACGATATGGACATAAATAGTTATGTAATTGTTATAACATGGTAATAAGTGATATAAAATAAATAAAATACTTTAAAAATGTTCTTAAAAAATTATAAATTTACTGAAGTTTATTATTTTGGAAAATAAATAACGTGCGAGATGAGTCAAACTCGAGGTAATGGACTTCATCTCAATATCATTTCTTTGAGACATTATTTATACTATTGTTATTTAATATACACATCATATATATACTCTTGTTATTTAATATTTTAATATACATATCATATCTATACTCTTGTTATTTAATATTTTTTAAAATTCTCTACTTTAATGTGGCTTATAATTTATATTTTCAAAGTGGTATGGGATGCTTTGAATGTTTAAAGATTTATTTTACAGAAATTTTTATCCACGTCAATATTCTTGATATTATTTTATGTATCTATATATATAAAGGATTAAAAAGTAAATTTTATTTCTATTTTTAATTTCATTAAAAGTTTTTTAAAAGATATATTTTTACACTTTTTATTTGGAATGTTTTGACAAACAACAATGATAATGTTCTTTTTATCATATACGACAAAAAATGCTTCTCCGCCACTGTAACCATTATTTGATATTTGGATTCCTCTATAAGACATAATATTTTTAATGGAAAATGAAACCCCTTATTCCCTTTTTGGGGTGTTTTGGTATTGAAAATAATTTTGGAAGTGGATTGACTATTTAAAAATCTTGAAATGATTTCTTATGATTGCAAATGAAATTTTATAAGTAAAATGTTGATAATTGTAATCTTTTATGTGCTATGATTATATAATAGTGATTTTACATTTGAAACATTGTTATATGATAAATAAAATATGAGTTGTTATTTTATAAACCAAATATGGGTGGTTTCATAAAAAACCAAGGATGGGTGGTTAAGTTATAACCTCCAATGAATTGGGTATGGAGGTCGGCCATATGAATATTCCATTTGTAAGAGATATATCTGTGGAAGTTGACTGTATGGTTATTCTATTTAAGTATGATTATGTCTGAATCTACCTTTATATGTTATATTCTGGTTTCTATGGGGTTTAAGGTAATATTTTGAATAAAAAAGGGTATGCAATGAGCTTATATTCAGTGTAGTTCATTTACTTGTTCTTAAAAGTGAAAAGTATTTCTTTATGATATATATTCAAAGTTTACATGTTTTGTGAGGATAATACGTTTACTTATTTGTGTATCCCTTACTGATATTTTTATTCTCATCATATGTTATAAATTTTTTTTCACATGATTTATAGAAGAATAGAGTCAAGGATGGGATCAAGGAAAAGTTATGAAGTTTAAACATGAAATGAAACCATGTTTCTTTTTAAACATTTTTTGTTTTTTTAAAAAATGGATATGGAGTAGGAATGTATACTTTGTAATATTTGAGTTGTTATGTATGAGTGATGTCCTAATTCTCTAATTATCTAAACCTGAATCGTTACTTGATTTTAATGAAAGTAAAATTGTTGACTTAACTCAAGATTATGTAATGTTTAAGGCTGATGCCTTATAACTTTCCATAGATTGAATCTAGTTAATATAAAATCTTTATTTTTTTTGGAATAGAAAATATTTCATCTATATCCTATAGAATCCATATTCTCTTTTATCAAACATATCAACCCTGATATTTCCTTATTTTGGCTCTATAGGACTTATAAATTAACTCCCACTGAATCAAATAACATTATAGAAGAAACTGAAAGTGACGATACAAGAGTATGTAAAGTATGTCCTAAATAAAGGATATGATACCACTTCTTGATATGTGTTAGGCGGAAAACTATGAAATATCTAAAAGGTAAACCATCATAAATATGATCTTTAATCCATTAGAATTTCAAACCCTCCATTATTCACTTGTAGCGGCCATGCTAATCCTCCTTGACTATGAGATCTGGAACACATGACACTCGAATATACTGGAAATATTGACACATAAAGACTTTTGATAAACATACATAGAATCATACAAATAATAAATTAATATAGAAAAATAAATAAATATTTCATTAATGTGGTACACATTTTCATTCTACATCCATGGTAGATCACTACAAATACATTTTTAAAGAAGTAAACAGATTACAACCAGTGAATGATCTGCCACATGGATTACTATGAATACGTTTTCTTATTACATATTAGTTGTTTTTAAAACCCCATATGTATAGTATGGACTATAAGGTTGACTGGTTTCACTAAACTCTTCTGATCATTGACTTCTATCCATTGGATATAGTAATGAGAAATCTGTTGTTGCATTTTTCTCCATGATCCCTAATATTTGGCAGATGATCACCACTCGATCACCTCAATCATTTAATATATACTTTAAAAATTATTTAATCCAAAGTTTATATACATCATCATTCCAATGAATTCAACATTTTATATTTCAATGAACTGACCACAAGATATTTCAATCAATTGAAAATTCTTATAAAAAACATTATAAAAAACATTTTATTTTTTGACATCTTTTCACCACTTCTTATTTCCAATGAATTAAATCCTATGAATTTTAATTTATTCACCAATACCAACATAGTGTACTCTAAAAAAAATATTTTCTAATCCCTTGGGAGGTGAAGTCTCCCTATTAATAGAGGAATTCATAGAATACCTCACTAAAACATTTTCAATCATTTGGAATTAGATTCCATATCATGAACAAAGAGGGAATTAATAACATGATTTTAAATAAAGTATATGAAGGATTATTTTTAGACTACTAAATCATGGGATATCGTGGACCCTATATACAAAATTTATGAAAACTGGAATTCAACTTAGTGGATGAGAAATGTTCTCACTCAAGGATTCAAGGATAATGATTCACTATTATAGAACTTTATTTTTTTTATTATTTTGTTTTAATAAATTTAAAATAATAAATACAGATGAGGTTTGATGATTAAAAAAAATGAAAATGGAACTGAAAAAAGTGATACAGGAGACATGCCTAAATTAAAAAAATAGTAATCCTTCATTATCTCATTGCCTTGACCATCTATTCAATTCATTTCATATTTCAATTGGAAACAAAAAATACCCAATTACTGGGTTGTGTGATAGGAAATAAAACTCTAGAAGTATCTCCTAAAGTGATCATTTGAGCACTATATTCAACGAGTCACAATCATGAGTCTGCCCACTAACAAAACCATGGTAGCCATAATAAATTATTTATCTGAATAGTTGGAGGGGAAGATATTTTCAATAGGGTTAATGTAAATGAGAAGGAAAGAGATGTGATGTATGATCATCTATTTAGACCCTCACTCACTCAATATCCTTATAACATAATACAAAATTCAATTCTAGGTTCATGGAATTTGGATAATTGGTTTTCATTTAGTGAGTGATCTTCCTATTATAATATCATCAATGATTGGGTATTGAGAATCACCATTACATAATTGAGTAAAAAACATGAATAAAGAGGTAATATAATAAAATTATCAACATTAATGTAGAATTTTTTAAAATTAATTGTAGAAAATATAGGAAAACCTATCATAATTGAAACTTGGTCAAAGGAAAGAGTTATAATACTTTAAAAAATGGGAGAGGGGAAATATTTATAGCCATTATATTCTTCACCCACCTCCTTCAGTCTAGTGTAGAGATCATGAGTCACCAATCTCCTTGGATTATTGACATATATTTAGATTCGAGGGTTGTGATAACTATAGATGGAATCTTAAATATTATAACTATTTCTTGACACATTATCTTGATTTTTTTATCACAATTAATCTTGAATATCATCATGTGGGTTATATGTTGGATCTTTTACAAATTTGAACAAAATAGTCAAATAGATTTTGATCTTAGGTCTTCCATTTCTATTTTTGGAATTTTTGGTTTTTATCCCCATGTATAGAAATTTGGATAATTCCAAAAATCATAAAATGAAAAGTAAGATAAAAAAACATGGAAAGTCCTATGATGGGTATTTTAGATGAAACAATTATAAACAGAATATAATTTTTCCCTAGAAATTTTTTCAAAGTCCTAAATTATTCCATTCAGTGAAATTCACACGATGGGTGACTCCACATACTACTGATCACATGAAGTATTATGATTCTAATTTTTCCATTTTCATCCTAGGATTCATCATGAAGGACCAAAAAAATATACTTAAATATTAATGTTGATCAATCCTTGTGGAATCTTTAATCATTATAGTAGGTTTGGCATACGGTTAATTGGGATCAATGTACAATCGACCATGGACTTTGTATAATTTTTAGTCACGGTAGATCGAGGAAAGGATCAATATATCATATCACTTCTTGAGTATTATATTAACATGGTCTCTTATATTCCTCATAGTCGATCTCATGGATTATAATTCATGATAGGTTTAGGGGAACGATTGCTTGAGCCTCACAAATGTGCTTGGAAAAGTCCTAAAAAACTACCATTTTCCATTTCCCCTTTGTTTTTAAAAAATTATGAAAAAATAATTAAACGTAGGCTTTATCTAGTGGATTAAAAATTTATTTAGTCATTAAAAAAATAAAAGTCTTTAAAAAATTACTATATAATCAATGACTAAGTAATATATCTATAATTAATCTAAAAAATGAATAAAAAAATTTAAAACATAAAATGAGACCTTAAACAATTACATTATATATTTCACATAAGTAAAAATAATCATTGAATTTACCATGTTTAATCAAGATTATAGGGTTAGTTATCATTTTAAAGTAGTAAAAAACATGGGAAATATTGTATCTCATCATTCCCCAACACATACACTATTTCACTCTCAAGATGAAAAAGAATCCAACCTCTTAAAAAGATACTACTTCCTAGGTTTAAACACCCATATAAAAATTAAATAATGAAAAGAGTCATTCATTCCTAAAAATGATATACCTCTTATGTGTTTAGTCACATTTCCTCACTTTAATCTATGTTAATATTCTATTTTCAAGAGTGATTTAAATTATATCTTGCAGGAATAAATATTTTAATTAGTGGCACTATCAATTATCACTCTCCCCAAATTCAATGTACCAATACATGATAAAAATAAAATGATATTCATATATTTCAATTTAACCTTCTTTATTTTGGTTCAAGATTCCTCTCACCTTAATATATTCATTT
This sequence comes from Viscum album, assembly GCA_963277665.1. NCBI lineage: Eukaryota > Viridiplantae > Streptophyta > Magnoliopsida > Santalales > Viscaceae > Viscum > Viscum album. The sequence goes on along the minus strand of OY728156.1, from coordinate 485,369,180 downwards.
TCAAAGCCATTTTTTTGAAAATAACTAATTTAATATACAATGGAATTTATTACTCACACACCCACTTCCTAAATATCTTATAGTTTTATTTTTGGATCACAATTTCCCATTTTAATCTAATTTTAAAGGAATTATATAAATATTTATTGAGTTTTCTCACTCATGTTTTCCTTTTCAAAAAATTCCAAGTTACCATGGTTAAATATGAAAAATATACTTTCCTCATGTTATAATCCAATTTCTAATTTAATATTTTCAATCACATTCCATCTCCTAGTTCTAAAACAAAATTTTCTTGAAAACAATGAACAAAATCACTCCTAAAAAATTTAAATATAACAATTTTTAAAACTAAAAAATCCAAATAATATCATGAATATATCCAATAGGAATGAAATCATTGAAAGTAAAATTTTTCTATCATAAAAAGATACTAAAAATAAAAAATAGAAAAGAAAAAACATGTTGTTTTTAATTTCCATATTTTTAAAAACTAGTTTATAACATTTTTTTAAATTAATTATAACAGGTTTGAAATATCCCCCACACTAATTTAACAAGACCTCATTTAGTTTAAAAATACTTAACATAAATTACAGTGATAACCAGTTGTAATAAGAGAGAAACAACCTAATTTTTATGGTCCAGTTGGGTTTAATTTGGCTTACCCAAATATCTATTTTAGTATTCTTTTATCTAGCCACATAGTTTATTTTTAATTTTAAAAAATTATTAAAACCCTAATTATAGAATATTTTTTTTGGAAAGTAGAAAAACGAAAGAAACTAAAATAGACTTTGTTTAACCATGAGTGGGTACTAGGATTTGATTACTATAAATGGGTAGTTTCAACTATTTACTCCAATCTAATAGTGAGTTTGGATTCATTAATATGAAATAATATATTTTATATTTACCAATTTATATTAGTATACATTAGTTTTGGATAATCCAATTAAAAGTGTGAAGTGTTACTATCCCCAAAAAATAAAAATGTGAATGAAGTATTATTGTGAAAATAATGAAACAAGACACCTTATTTTTTTAGTATCAAATTCTAGTTGATATTAGTAATGATGTTTAGGATATAGTTGATTTAGAAAAGGTCTTAAAAATTCACCATTATAATTAACCACTTATTGGGTGGAAAAATTTTCACTATCTAGGTTTGGTTGTATAAGTTTTCCTTTATAATGGTTATTTAACAAGTCTTTTCTATCTTTTCTAGCCACTGAAACATCCCCATATTTGAATTTATTTTGTTCTAATTTTAATAGATTTTCAATGTAATCCCCATACATCTCTTATTATTAATATTGGATGGCCTCTTCTTATAACTTTAGAACATTATCTCCTCAATATTACATGTCTTGGTATCTTTATCATTATTTAGAGAAAAATAATTCTAATATAGATCTATAAATTCATTATCATGGGAGTTTTAATATTGTTCAATTAAGAAAAAATTAAAGGGAATTCATTATAGGAAGAGGTCTATGAACTTGAGTGTTTCAGACATGAACTCATATTGTTGAAGGAAAGCCCCAAGAATGGTTTATTCAGGAGAGGATTATGGATACATTTGGTTTTATTAAAATCAGTGAATATCTTCATCTTATTATTCAAAGAAATAATATTTAAGTACCAAATTATAATTTTTAAAGAAAAGGGGTTAGTTTTTATATAATTCTCAGAATATGAAGAATTTAGAGAGTTTAGAGTTTGGTTACCACCCTTTAATGTCTTAGATCGTTTCATGTGTTCCTCTATGAGGGCCTCATGTATGATCTAATAACTATGTGCATGAGATGAGTCATCAAGTAATTATTCCACATATTTACCTGAGAAAAGGATAGTTTCTACCAATTTTTCTTCATATTGTTAATTCCCTCCCTCTATGATATTCTAAAGAGTATTGGTCATCATGGACATGATTTCCTTCAAGTCTTGTAGATCAATTTTCTATTAGTTAAATTTTTCTTTGATTAGTAATGAGTTATGATGTGTACTTGAATTTTCCCAAATTTTGGTTTAGATTTATTTTAATGGGTTGAGGGGATATGTATTTTCTATTGTTTAGCTTCATTTTAGTAGTAGTTTCCATCATCCAACCAATTAGTGTGTATAAAAGGTCTTCTAAGAAAATATAATTTTCTTTTTTTTCTCCTCAAGATCCTATGAGAATGTGAACCTAATATATTTTTGAGGATTCTTTAAAGAATGGTCCCACTATGATACTTATTATATATTGGAAGGGAAAGAAATGTGTTAAAATAAAAAGGAATAGAAAACAAATAAAATAAATATATAAAAAATGAAATAGAAAACACTAATTAAAAATGAACTAAAACATTTAAGACTTATGAATCTACTTGACAATAACTATGATGATGCATATTCTATTTCAATCCTTGTATACATAATTTATGAAAACATGGAATATAACCTAGTGTATGAACATGTTTATCATTAAAATGGTTAGGGTTTGAGATTCACCATCCTAGAACTTTATCACTATTTTTTAGTTCTATTAAATGTAAAATTAGGAAGAAGGATGGGGGTTGATAGACTAAAATATAAAATAAAATGGAAATTCAAAGAAAAATACATTGAAATAAAAGGAAACCCATGAATTCAACCATTTGATCCTTATTTTCCTTATATAATTGAACATATATTCATTTATCTCTATGTTATAATGAACTACACACAACCTCACTACCTAGATTGTGTTAAGGTTACCACACTCATGAAGGATCACCCTATGTGAACATCCGACTACTCTATCAAATGGGGCACAACTGTGAGTCCATCCACTTACCAGATCGTAGACCCCATCAATCATAGGAGATCTAAATATAGGGTGAGTAAATTATTTTCATTAAGGAAAAAGGAAATGAGAAGTAAAGAGACATGAGGTTTGATCATATCCTCATCCACCCACTGTTATAATATCAATAAAATAGAATATAATATGCTAAGAAATGTGGATGGAATTGGGATCACTGATTACCATCCATTTGGGGATCTTTTAGTTTACCTCTTGTTAATTATGACATACTAAGAATCACCATTACTTAACTGAGGGGGAAACATGATGAAAAATATACGATAAGATAAACATTATTACTAAAATATATTGAATTGAAATCAACTAAAAAATATAGGAAAACTTCTACTAATCAAGACCAGGTAGTAGGCCAAAGTTTGAAGCCTTTATAAAACTAGGAGGGGATATATTTATAGGAAACATTTTTTCCCTTCTTCCATTTTAGTCAAGTGTATAAAGCTTGAGTCATTGTCTTCTTCCTCAAACAATCATCACATGTACATCTTTGAGGGTTTTTATTTATTCAACCAGGTTCCTGAATCATTTAGATCTTACTTGAAACTCTCATATGATATATTGCTCCAACTTCATATTTATAATCACCACATGGATCATGTGTTAGAGATAATACTGATTTAGAAAAACCAAAGAAATAATTTTTCATATTAGATCAACCTTTTTTATTTTTGGAATTTTTAGTTTTAATCCCCTGGATAGAAACTTGGATATATTCTAAACTCTTATGATGCACAAGAATTTCACACCATATGACTTTGAAAGTATTATTATGGGGAAGTTTTATGATGTAACTAAAAAATAATTATGGAGTTTCTCTTAATATTTTGGAAAACTCCCAAAGTCTTGTGATCATTGAAATCCATAAAATGGGTGAATTTAAAGGCATGTAATCAAATGAGGTCATTCAATCCTACCTATTTAATTTTAATCCTCTTATTTAGAATCAATAACCATGATACCTTTACACGAATCTTATGGATGTTCAATAATTAAGGTAGCTTAATTAGTTTTTGTAGTTTTAGGGTGCTGTTGATTGGAATTAACATGTGGATGATCCATTGATTTATATAATTTATAGTTATGATTGATCTAGGGAAGACACTATATAACATATCTCATCTTGTGGTAGATCTTCACACCATATATTTTTATCCTCATGTTCGATCTTATGGATTGGAACTCATGGTTGGATTATAGTCATGGTTGATTGAATATAATCAACCCTCATATAAAATTCATACAAATATTATCATATCAAGTTCTCCATATTTATCCTATAGATAATGAAAAAATAATTATATATTGGATTTGTATAGTGGATTTATATTTTCATTAATCATTGAAAAAAATTATAATCCTTTAATAATTTATTTAATAATCAAATATCATGGTATTTATTTTCCAATTCATCCAAATAATGAATAAAATAATTAAAAATAATATAAATATCCATTAAAAAATTAAGTACTAGATTTAAAAAAAGTAACAAAAATAAATAAATTTCCCAATATTCATCGAAATTAGGGATTAATTATCATTGGGAAGAAATAAAAAACATAGTAAATATTTTATCTCATTAACTACTGAATAAAGATAAATTCTCAAAAAGTCTATAAAAAAGGTATATTCAAATCGTAGAGAGTAACAATGTCTAATTAATTGAGGATAAAAACAAAAAAAAATCTAAAATTTCAAAATTTTATGATTTATGTGAAGTATTTGATATATTAAATATTATTAATGTTGTATAAAGCTCCCTAAATGATGAAGATTTTGTTTCTCAATCAGACGAGGAGAAAATTCTTGAAGTCTACCAATCTACATCTTAGAGGAGAAAGAGGAGAATAAAATTTGATCTATCCAATATAATTGGATATAGATCTACAACAACACAAACTTCAAAGAATAGTAATGATGAATATGTTTCTATATTGTCAATGGTAAAACAAATATAATTTTATGAGGTGATAAAATATGAGTCATGGCCAGTATATATTAATTTTAAATTGGATAAAATTGATAATAATTAATAATGGGAGCTTCTGGAGGGTTTTAAACATGATAATGTGATCATAATAGAATGGATTTTCAAAAAAAAGAATCAATAAGAAAGAAAATGGGATCTGAAATAAGGTACATTTGGTGTGTGAAGGATATATAAAAATTAATGGGATTTATGTTTGATGGACCTTCTCACTAGTGGAACAAATTGAGTTTATCAAGGTTTTCAAGGAGATGGATATTTAAAAATGATTTTCATTTATCAAATGGATGAAAAAACCACATTACTAAATGGTTTACCCAAATAAGAAGTTTGTATTGAATAGTCTATGTTATTCTTAATTTTCAATGGTGGAAATAAGTTATACAAGATAAAGAGGGCACTGGAAATCTAAAATAATCACCATGATCATTAAATTAATGTAAAAAATCCTTTTTTGTATAAAAACTATTAAATGTCAATGTTGAACATATCATTTATATTACAAAATACAGTACTAAATAATTAATTTCACTCATTTATGTGGATGATATTAAATTTTCCGGAAGAAAGTTGAGAACTACTTAAATGTTTTTCAATGTTATAATTATTAAATTTTAAATAATAATGTTTGGGGAACTCATATACTTTCTAGGGTAGTAAGCCGTTTATAATGATAAAATCATCTTTATCTCTCAATGTAATTATGTAATATATCTATTGGATAAGTTTTATATGATTGAATCCAGACTAATTTCAAATGATATTGGGGTTGAAAACAAGATTTAGAGGCCTGAGGATGAGAAATATTCCAATATTACCTTATATGTGAGGAAACATGAAAGATTATTATATTTTGTAGTGACTTAACATTATATTTTTTATAAAACATATTTGGAAAACCATTTCATAAGTTATACAAAGGAGTATTATCTCACAAAATTTAAATGGGTCCTGAGATAAATACATGGATATCTCAATTTTGGTGTATTCTTTGATGCAATGGATCATAAGTTATCAACTTTTTTGTGTATATTTTTCAAGTGATGTAGTGCACTGAAAGTTCAAAAGTGGTGGTGTATTCTTTATTTGAAATAAATGTGTATTCTAGATGAGTAATAAGAGGACATACCACTACTTAGCATATATAATGTTAGATATATGTTATTAACCAAATCCAGAAATCAACTTCCTGGGATAAATAAAACAACTAGAAGATACTAGTGAACAAATGGAACATCCTTTCATGAACTTTTGTGATAAAAAAGGTCTAGTGTACTCATAAAAAATAATTTCCGGTACTCTAATACAAAACATAATGATATGAAATATAAAATTATTAAAAAAAAGTTATAGAAATGAATGATAAAAATTGTACATGTTGGGACTAATAAACAAGTGTAAGAGATCATGAATAATCCTTTGGGAACTCTAACATTCAATAGGAATCAATTGAACCTTGGTGTTGAACATACTTTATTAGATCAAGTAGGTATTGATATTCACTTCAAAACTTCTAAATCTATTGCTATACGATGTCAGTGTTTGATTTTTTTTCCATTGGGTTTATTATCAAATTGGTATAATGATTATGATTTTGATTAAATTCAATGAAAAATATGGTATTGGTGAAATTTGGTGATAAATGTGGGGGTATAATTATTATTTTCCTAATAGTTGGATTTAGTGGCGACTTCTCTCATCAAAAGGGATTACATTTCATGTAATTCACGGGGGGAATATGTGTTATGAAATTTTGGGTGAGGTATAATCCACATTGGATAAAATTTATATAATATCTAATGAAGGGTAAGTTTTTCAGAATTAAATGCTAGAATGGGATTGAATGTGGTGCATCATGGGGCATGAAATACTCTCTTAAAAACTTATTTTCTACAAAACAATTTCTTATGTAGTCCTAAAGTTATGAAAAAGTTATTCTAATTCCATATAGAAGTAGTAAAATGCTTCTAAGGATTGAATTTAACTTTTCCTGAATGGCCTGAAGGCATTATTTTTTATTTTATTATAGATAATTCCCCTTTTAAGGGTTTAAGGGGAACCCGTATATGACCCGTAAGCCCAAGTCATAAGACCCAACATGACCCGCAATACATGACTCGAAGGCCTAGAGGCATACAATGCCTATTACATGACCCGTTGGCCCAACCCACTAGAACTGCCCCTCCTTAGTGTCTACATCATTAATCATCTTATCTCCTCACCTTCCATTGCTGACCGACAAGCATTACACCGTACAAAGTTGAACGGTTCTTGGTCCCTATTATGATTGTTTTAATCAAGGTCATGGTCGAGATAATTATGGAATGCAGGTGATGAACTTACTTATCTAATAAATATGATGGGTATGTTTTGTCTATTATAAGTCCATTTTTTTTAATTATTCTTGTTTGAAAAAGAGTTTTAAGTGAAAGGTATTTTTTTCTAAAAAGTATCAATATTCATTATAGATTTATTCTTATATGAAAATCCAGTGTGAAGAGGAATTTTTTTGAGAAGCCAAGATAAACATTTTACTTGATAATCTGGATAAAAGATTCATGTTTTTTAAAAGTTTTATTTTTTAGTGATTTTTTCCAAAAATATGGGGTAATGGTATTATTTTCACAAAATAATAACATAGAATCGTTTTAGTGACAGAATTATATGTTATAATTTTCATGAAGGAATTACATTGATTTTTTAATAAAATAATTACATGGGATTATTTTCATGAATAAATTACAAGGAAAAACATTTTTTTGAAAAAATTTGTGGAATCTGGTTTGTTTGAATATGGAATATAGATGTGGTCTGTGAAATGTAAAAGACTTGTCTTTCACGGAGTTGCAAAATGTTTTTGTAGTGGAAAAGTATAATTAAATGAAAGTGTTATCTGAAATATTTATGCATATTTTTTAGTAATTTGTGATAAGTACTTGATATCTTGATAAAATATATGAAATGAGGATCTTATGTGGTGTTGTATAATTAAACCCTTATTTATAAAGAGCTTGTCGGTTACCATCAACATGATCTTTTTATAGAATTAATGAATATTATGTGAAGTGAGTTTCTATTGGTTATTTTCCTATAAATAGGATAATCAATATGTCATTTTAGAGAGAGAGAGGGAAACATAGGAATACTATAGAAAATTATTCTATTTTTTTTAGAAATCATAATTAATCTAGTCATTTTAAACAAGGATAAAGAACAAAAAAGAAGTTAAAAGACATAAAAAACCATGATGAAATTTTTATATTTATAGAACATTGATGAAATTATGTGGGAGTACAAATTTTGTGAAGCACTTAGAATGTGAGAATTACACCACGTGGAACTTACCTTATGTGTATTATAAATCATTAATATTTTACAAAAATCATTATTTTTACACAAACACGAATATAAGTACATTTGGAATTATATATTTCTGCTAAAAAGTATTCCCTAGATATTGGATTTCAATTGAGAATAAAATTATGTCATTAATTATGAAAATCACTTAAAACATTCTTATGGATATGGAAGAAAACATCATGTTGATAAACTAGAATATATCAATCTGAATTAGTGAGTGAAGGAGAAGTTAATAAGGGTTTCAATAAGGTGTAATTATGAAAATTCTTAAACTCAATTGTAATGGTATTAATATTAACATGAAATTACCATGACTGAAATAGTTTATCCAAAAAACTAGTATAGGTTAGTAAATTTTGGTACAACGACACATCACCAATGTTATCTTTATAAGTATTCTTTAGTGATAAACCAAGTAAAATTCATGTATATTCTTAATTTTGAGTAATTGTGATTTCTGTGGATGTGAAATTAATTATTATATTTTTATTGAGTCCTAACCAATATGGGAAACAAATCAAATTAGTAAAAAGTTAAAACCCTAATTCATCCTCCATCTTAGGGTGGATTTTTTTTCTCTTTTCTATAACATTTAATGGTTTTAACCCTTCACATGGAGGGATAAAACCATTTTTGGTTATTGGTTTAGTGGGGAGTAGAAAATTCATTGTAGTAGAATATTTGTATTATAAATAAATTCTAGTTATGTTAATTTATATCAATTTTATATAGTAATGTGTTTTTATGAATTCAAATGTATTTAGTTTTATATATCCATGCATTGTTTTTTTATAGGATTATAAAATCATTTCTCACTTTACTCGATCTTTTCTATATATGATGGAATAATGAATTATGGGTCTTAAAGTATAAATAATTTTGAAAATATGTGTGTGGAGGGAAGTTTATCCATTTTAAGTTATTAAGAATACCTATTCTTGGTTGAGATTCTTATGTTATTGTAGGAGGGTTTATTATTGGGATGTGATAGAGCTTTTTTAATATCTACCAATGCACATTGGAAGGAGAATAATTTATTTAGTGATCATTTATTGTTTTAGGATATAAATTAATATTAAACTTGGATGTGACATAATAAAATTTTCTCACTCTTATTAATTAAAAGTCAAAGGAAGGATTAATCATATTAAAACTATGATAACATAATATTTAGTAATTCTACAATGTGATCGAACACCATATATTTTCTTCATATTTTTATTGTGTTATAATTAAAATTATATAATCTCAAATTAAAAAAAAACAGATCCTTTTTACTAATTATGGCACTAATGATTTTTCACCCCTCTTTGGAGACATCCATAAGAATTTATAATAATAGATTTTAATATTATATTTTGATGTTCTATCTACACACCATCAATAGGCTTGTGTCAAATACATACCACTATTGTGGTGGATGTCATGCCAATTTCAAAAATTTACTATGAGTGGATGATATTATATAATTGTAATGACATAATCATTTTTATCTATATATTTATAGAATATTTCTGTCAAGATTTATAGGATTAATGAATTTATAATATTAAATATAAATTTAGGGCTTTATGTGAAAATAAAAATAATCACAATGATTATAATCATGAAATCAGGAAGGAAAACCATAATCAAACCATTACATACTTATACATGCATCATTTCACTAATCAAAATCACTAGATTATTATACCTAATTTCACAAGATTAATTTGAATTGAAAACATGATTAATCTTACTTTTCCTAGGTTTTATATACTTATGAAACATGACCCCATGAAAACCATCATGGAATTCCCCATGGTTTGTGTTACATTGAAGACAATAAGTGTAACTAAGAAAAACTTTAAGTGGAAATGATTTCTATTATCCCTGGAAGTATTTTTTAAGGAATTTAAATACAACCTACAACTTGTATAAATATATAAATGAGATGAAAACTAAAATAAATTTCTATGAAGATTCTATCCAACCTCAATGACTAATACCCTAAAGAAATGAGATATATGTAATCATACAAGCCATAGAAGAAAAATATAATGAGTATTGAGAGATATTTAAGAAGTTATTTGTAATATATCTATATAAATAAATAAATGAAGAATACCCTCTTGAATTATTTTATCATGGAATTATTGATAGTGATAGAAATTTACTGGATTCATAATATATAGGATCTTTTAGTAAAGTGACCCAGACCCACACATTTGGTTTAGATGCTAAAAACACTTTATTTAAACACTATCTATGTTTAAAAGTGATATGAACATATCATTATTTCACATCATTCACCTAAGTTAAAAATTACATATCCTAAATAATCCACACATCCTAAGAAATAATGGTTTAGTGTCTTTGAGGACCAACTAAATAAGAAACTTAATTTATGATACTCTTAAATATTTATCTATAATAAAACCACACTAGAACACCTTATAGATTTATCATAAGATATAATCATATTCATAACCTAAGGAGTGAATACATAAGAAATGGGTGAGATCAAATTCTTATTAAGGGAAAACATATAAGCATTCCATCAGGTATTAGATCATAGTAAAATGATAGAAAATGATAAAGGGAGAAAAATTTTATTAAAAGAACATGGAATAATAAGAGTTTCCCAAAAGTCATGATAAAAAATATTTAATCTCAAATCAACAAATATATCCCATAAAAAATATTGTAAGTTAATAAAAATGATTCATAGTTCTTAATCATAAGAATAAATATTTTAAAGTACTTGGAAATGTAAAATAATAAGGAATTATAGAAAAAACATAAGAATATAAGAATTATAACATTATGAGTAATGAAAATTTCCATTATTCATGTTTAAAAAAAAATATACTCTTTATTTTGTGAAAAATAAAAATTCCCACGCTTCAAATTGTGAACAAACCAATTGACTATAGTTTAAACTATGAACAAAAAAATTCCATGATTGACATCATTATCTTAGGAGATATAAATACTTATAAAATGAATTGGGGGGAGATATAGGACCCAAACCATCATAATTAAAATAATAAATACATATGTGTTATGTTAGAATATGAAAACATTTTTACATCAATCATCACATAATTTACCACTGGAAAAGAGGCAAGTTTCATGAACTACATTCATAAAGCATTCCATAATACATCAAGAGAAAGAAGGTGGATGGTTGTATGAGAACATATACCTAGTGTAACATTAAAAGAAATAAGTATATTTAAATAAATAAAAAATTCATTTTCATGATCATGGGATAAATCACATTGAAATATAATGGGAAAATTTACCTTTTTATTTTAAAATTATTACCAATTTGATTTATTGTTAAAAATTATTTGTAATCAAGGAAAACAAACTTTATTGGAAGGAATTTATATAATAGTCAAATAGTTTTTTCACATGTAAAAACATTAAAAATATATTTGCGAAATAATTTTTAGAATTATCATAAAAAGTGAAGTTAAAAGCGACATTAAAAAGTAATTTTTAGAAAGGTGAAGTAAAAACTCATTAAAAAATTAAATTTTAAAAACAACCCTTAATAATTGATCATCGAAAAATATAAAAAGTCTATTTATATAAAATGTTAAGTGGAAGATAAAACAAATGATCATGGAAGGAAACCCATTTCAATATTTTTAAATATCATTGTTGAAATAACACAACATAAATAGGGATAAAAAACACCCTTTTGAAACGAGGAGAAGTGAAACATTAATTTCAAATGAGGTAACACAAAATATAATTTTTAAATAAATTGCTTAATATTAGAGGGATTGGAAAATATTATCATGGAAGAAAAATCATTATTAAAGATAAAGAGAACTATTCTAAACAATTTCACACTTTTATGAGAAATAAATTCACCAAGGAGGTTGATTTGATGTTAAAAGGGACATTAAAAAGTTATTCTTCTAGTGGTGCTACTGTCGCTTTGGCGCCCTCATCTTCTCCAAATCCCATCCTCAGGACTCCTAGACTTGGTATCTATTTAGAAGATGAGGTGTGCATCCTGGATCTCTCCCCTTATGAGCCTTGTTTCCCAGTTGTCTCCTTTGCTTCACCGCTAACCTCCCGTGATGGATCCGGCGTTTCTGTGGAAGTCTCTACTTCTGTGTTTGAGGAGGCCGATTCCTGCCTCAAATGGACCTTAATTGCATGATTTTTGTGTCGTGAAACCTCTGATCGTGGTCTTTTATAGGTTTTTCAGATCATGGTGGCTCCTATCTTTGGCGGAGATTTCAATCATCCACCGGAATGCCTTCTATCTTGTTATTAGATTGGAATTGGACTTCATTTATGTTTGGTACAAGGAACCTCGTTCATGGGGGAGATGGTGCTTCAAAATGACATGCTGGTCATTGGAGGTTCACAAGGGCAAAGAGAAACCTATTGCGGCTATCTGGATCATCCTCCCTGGTCTTCTATTGAATTTTCAAAATGGTGGCTTTTTCAAGGCGATTGGTGATTCCCTGGGTGGTTTTATTTGATCAGATGATTGCACCTGGTCCTGTGCTGATACCTCGGTGGCATGCATTTGTGTTGAAATGGATATTTACAAGACTATTCTAGATTGGATCTCACTTTGGGTAAAAGATTCTTTCTGCTGGCCCCAGGACATCTTCTATCCCATCTACCCATAGTTATGCTTCTCTTGTCTCTTCCCGGGGAATTCTATTTAGGTCTCTAGGAAACAACATCAAGGTGGTCATAAATGCCCTCTCAAGGATCCCTATGTCCGAAAACCCTTTCCTGGACCTCTGGCAGTGCCTCTCCATGCCGATTCAGTGGGGTTCCTTGCTGTCCCTCTAGCTTCTGAACCAGCTCCTCCTCTAGCCCCCTCTCAAGTTAGTGTTAGTGTGCCTGGTTGTGCCTTCCTTCCCTCCTCCCACATGTGATTTTTTTTCTTTATAGTTTTCCCCTTCAGTTTCTTTAGTTCACATGATTCTGATGGCTATTGAATTCCGGATTGTGCTGCACTTTAGGGACCCTTCCTCTACCCTTCCTACCTTTCTGCCCTACTTCCGCTGATCCCTTTACCTATACCAGGACTCATCTCCATCCAAGTTCAAGCTTTTGATGATGGCTCTTCCTCTATTCCAGATCCTTCAGCAGTTAAAGAGTCCATCTCCTCCCCTTGGAACCTCCCTCATTAAATGGATGGATCCCCAGACCGTGATGCTGCTTTCAATCCTTTGTCCCCCTCCTCTGTCAGAAAAGTGGTCTCCCCTAGATCGCTGGATTTTTCCACCCGCACTACTTCACCTCCCTCGAGGAATTCAGGTATATGTAGAAGAGCCAAGTCTAAGAAATTAAGGGAAGAGATCTCCTACCATCTTCATAAGGCTATGAATCCAAGGGCCAATTCCAGTGTGCTCTTTTCTCAATGATTCCCATCCCCATTTGGAATGCCCATGGACTTGGTGCCTGGGTCAAAACATATTTCATTTCTTCTACTATCCAGAAACACAAGGTTTCTATTGTTGTTTTCCTCAAACATAAGTATAATATCCCCAAAATCAATGATTTTTCTAGAATAATCAAGATACATGCTTCCATGCATTAAAATCCATCCAACTTCCATATATGGATCTTCTGGAATAGAAACTTCTATGTAGACCTAGTTCAGGCAGGCGACTAGAATATCCCCACCAAGGCTACCCACGAAAATGGATCCTTCTTTGTGTCCTTCATTTATTGGAGTTGTGTTGCCCAACATAAGAAGATTTTTTTGGGATGATCTCAATGCATTTGATCATGGTATCCTCCCTTGGTTTGTTGGGGGATATTTTAATTACATTTCCAACTCGGACAAGAAAAAAGGCAGAGGACCTTTCCCCAGAAAATCTAGTTTGGAATTTTCTCACTTTATGGCTTTCCAAGGCCTCATAGAACTTGGATACTTAGGTGATGGATTCACATGGTGAAATAACCAATGTGGGGAGAGACACTTGTGGAGTCTCCTGGACCGATGCCTTGGAAACATGCAAGTTGTTACTTCGTATCCCAACACTAAGGTCAGACACCTCGTGTGTGGGATCTCAGATCACTCTCTGAACTTGGTCTCCCTCTCTACGATTTAGGTGACCCATGACCATTTTAGATTCTTCCAGCATTGGACTAGCCTCCTTAACTATCAACTATTGGTTAGAGACTCATGGAGTAAACCCACTCAGGGTAATTATTGGTCTTCTATACATAACAAACTGAGGAGGCTCAAATTCGGATTACATGATTAGTTGAAGGAAATACCACACAGTGATAAGAAAATTGAATCAATCATGCAAGATATTTATTGTCTTGAGTCTATCATGGAGGGGGCCTAGAATGACCAGATATTTGAAGACCTTTCCCCTAAGAAGGTTACTCTCACAGTCATGACCCTTAAACAGTATCACCTAGTGATGAAAAAAGTGAGGATCAGATGGCTTGGTGAGGGTGATAGGAACACTGCCTATTACCATGCTTGTATCAAAGAGAGAAAACATTTTGTTCAGCCAAATATTTTGATGGATGCCGGTACTTATTTAGATGACAGGGATGTTGTGGGGTCCCTTCCTCGTTCCTTCTTCAATGATCTTATTTCTAGACAAAATCCACAGACATCTAATGGTTACCCAGGAGATGATAAGGGGATTCTGGAATACATTCCCAATCATGTTTCTATCTAGGATAATGAGAGGTTGGGGGCCATCCCTAAGGAGAAATAAATCTTTGAGGTAGTTATGAACCACAAAGCAGACAACATGCCAGGTCCAGATGGTTTTCTTGGTATGTTCTACAAAGACTCTTGGGATGTGGTCAAAACTGACATATCAGAGGCCATTCATGACTTCTTCAGGGGAGGTAGCTTTCCTAGAGTGGCATGTGCAACTACTCTGGTGCTTATTACCAAAATGAGGAACCCCTCTTATATTTTTCATTATATATCAGTCAACATGTGCATGTTCCCTTATAAAGTTCTTACGAGCATTATCAACTCAAGGATATCCATTCAACTTCCCCGGTGGTTCTCTATTGAACGTCATGGAATTGTGAAGGGCCTATCTATACAAGGGGCTATTTAATTGTACCAAGAGATGATGAGATATCTCAATACAAAACCCATGGTTCAAACTTGACATGAACAAGGAATTTGATAGAAATTAATAGAACTTCATCAACATGGTGATCTCAGGTATGGGTTTCTCCCCTTGGGCTACTGACCTCATTTTTAGATGTTTTAGCTCCTCATGGATGAAATTAAATTTCATGGGGAAGTATCATGGTTTCTTTAAGATGACCCCTGGTATAATATAGGGTGATCCATTATCACCATGCCTTTTCATCCTCAAACAAGACATCCTCAGCCACCTCATCCACAGAGGCATGAACAATGGTGAGATCCTCCCGTTATAGAGAATGATGAATCTTCCATCCATATCTCGCCTGATGTTTTCTGATGACACATTAATCTTCTTTAATGCCAATAAGAGGTCATTATGAGGCCTTCTTAGGGTGATTGAGAAATATTTCCATTGGAGTAGGCATGTTATTAATTGGTCTATGAGAAACTTCGTCATCTCTAGCAGATGTTCTTCCAGCCAGGTATCCTCCACGGGCCGTCTTCTGAATATGTAGAGAGGAATTTTTACCATGTAATATATTGGAGCTTCTATATCCTCAGGAAGAATTCGGATTCATGATTTTCATCACATCACAAAAAAGATCAAAGACCCTGTCCTCAATTGGAAGAAAATATTTCTTTTCTTTGGGGGTCAGATTGCATGGGTTAATAGCATTATTCTGGCCTCCCCTATCCATGTCCTCTCTTCCATAAAATTTAAAAAAAAATAATTTGCAATATTGAAAAAATCTTGGAATACTTAATATAGGATGCTCTCATGGAAGGAAAACACCATTGTGTGTCCTGGTCGAAGATGGAGAGGCCCATACAGGATAGTGGTATTAATTTTTGAAGCCTCATAGACACTCTCCTCTATAGGCATGAAAAAATGGCATGGGAAATCCATGAGTAGTGTCCACTCTGGGGAAGGGTCATGTACAACACTTTTCCAGATTATCTAGAGATGCATGGAAGCCACATGTCTCCTTTCATGTCCACTATTCTCCCTCGTTTAACAACCCTACTTCCTCACACCCTCTGAATTATTGGAGAGGGGGATCTGTCCTTATGGCTTCATAACTGGGCTGACACAGTTCTTGGATTTCTGGTATGCCCAACCACCAACATTTCATTCGGAGAGGCAAGGAAATACCCAGAATTCCTCAGGGAAGTGCTGAACAATGACCATCACGGCACCTGTAACCTTATCAATTTCACCTTTAATTTGGATTTGTGCATGTTTACTCCATCCTCTTCTGGGGCCTTCTCTGCAAGGGATTACCACAACACTATTTCTCTATAGGGGCTCTATGATTGTTAGAGAGAGGTCTATTTGAAGTAAATTCCCACAAAGTTCAACTTTTTAATGTAGAGTATTGGAAAAAATGTGATCCCCACCGATGAAAACATTAGAAGATACGGGATCAACATGGTTTCCCGATGCTCTTACTGTGCCAATCACAAAGAAAAAAGTGTGGCCCACCTTTTCTTAGAGGGTGAATGGGAACACGACATTTGGTCCTTCTTCAGGTAGTTCACTTCATTATCTTCCTTCAATCTACATGAAGATTCATTTCTTGCCCATTGTATCTATGGCTCAGGTGATGGGGGTCCGGAGAAAATGGCATGTTCCATCATTTTTCACGCTGGATGTTGGTGCTTATGGAAGGCCATGAACATAGTGAGGTATGAGGGGATATACTACACAATAAGAGGAATCATTGTTAGAGTAATATTCCTTCTCCTTGACCTTGTCGGGCTCTTACACAAATGGAAGGATGATATATCCCTCCATATGCTTACTTCCAGAATCTAAGTCCCCTATCCCGATGGAACTGACTTGTGAAGCCAATGGATCTGATGGGATCTTTCTTCCATGGGATTAAAGCTCAATACAGATAGGTCCTGTATCTTTGGGTTCATGAAAGGAGGAGGGATTGTATAAGACACCAGAGGCTCAATTATCTTGGTGTTTACTACTCACTTTTGATACAGCTTTTCTTTGTATCTAGAGGCTCATGCCCTCCTCACTGGTCTTTCCCTTTACCGCTAGGGGAATATACCCATCTTTCAAGTTGAAACTGATTCTTTTATCCTCCTCAATTACCTTCAAGGCATCAGGTATATTCTTTGGTTGATTTCTTATATCATCAGAAAATGTCGAGGCATGCTATCCACCAACATATGAATGGTTCACACATGGAGAGAGAGAAATAATGCCGCGGATCACCTTGCCTCTCTAGCGGCTCATAACTCTGGCGTTTATTGCTTCTATGACCTGAATTTTTTGGACCCTGAGGGGGTTAACATTATTATAGGGGATGCCCTTGGTTTTCATTATTTTCACCCCTATCTTATATTTTTTCTTACATTACTTTTCCCTATACATTCCTTCTCCCAATAAATAAATTACCGATGATGATGAAGATAATGAAGAAATGGGGCTGAGTTAAAAAAAACTGACATCGTCATTATCTTTTGAATTTATAATTCATTAAATGCATAACATGGGATAGATTTTTAAATACCATATATTTCATGAAACAATTATTAAAAAAAATCATTGGCCAATATATACACCAAAATTGGAAGCAATCACTGAGTATGAATTATATTTCAATAATGAAAAATTGAAATGAAAAACTCTTACCATAATTTTTGAATTCAGTAAGCGTGTTGTAACCTCCCGTATAAAAATATATTTCTTATTCACGTATTTCAAAAACAAATTAATAATTATTAGATTTTATAAAATTTATTTATATCCATTTTTAATAATATATTAGTTAGTTATAATGAATTTTTATAATCGAATGTCTATCAGTTTTGATTAATTTTTAGTACTAGTTTCATAATGAATGTTTTGATTATTTTTTAAAGACAATTTTTATTTATTACATGATCATTTAAGGTACTTGATAATATTTATTTATTTATTTATAATTTCCTAATTTCATTTTTATGTATTTTGGTTGCGATTCATGATAATGAAGTTGGGGACAAGCAAGTTTCAATAATTTATAATGAAATAATAGGAATTATAATAATAATAAGTAAAATATTTATATTAAAAATAAATAACTAGAAGATAAAAATTATTTTATAATTAATTAATAATAAAAAAAGTGGTTAAGTTTACATTGTAAACCATGATATAAATTTATATCATGTTTTATATAGGTGGTTAAACCAACCCAAACAATAAAAAATTATAAACATTGAGTGTGTATGGTTAAAAAAGTGATTATTTGGGCATAATATGACTATCAAATAATCATAATGATATTATTTTGATTTCATTGTCTTTGAATCAAATTTAAATAGGTTTTAGTAATTTTTTTAGATTAGATGGAAAATGAAATACATTACTTTTGTAGAGGTGGTAATCCATATGTGTGCACGAGCGACATGTTCCGTTTGTCATAGATAGAGAGGTATATTGAAAATTATTTTTATTTTATAATATTAATAATTGTACAAATTAATTATTAATAAATTAAATATTATTTTATAACCTTCTTCGTAAGGTGGTGTTGAAAAATCAAGCACACTGTACATGGAGGTGGTAGTCTGGAAGTACGCATGAAAATGTCTTAATTTTTCAAATGGTTATGGTGGAAGAAAAAAATTGTTTATTAAATTTGTATAATAAAATTTCATAATATTTATTATGTGTATGTTATCATTTTTTTGATAAAATAGGTTTTACTGGGTAAAGTAAGGAATGAATTAAGAGAGGTCACTTGAGAACACTGCCTATAACTTTGTATGTTCCCCCTTAGGTAACTTCATAAGGACCATTATCAAGGTATTTTGGAATTTCAAAGGCTCCTAGTATGTGGTTAGGAAGTTTAGTATAGTAGAAAATAATTTTGGTCAAGATAAATCTGTATAATTAGTGGTTAAGTTGAGTGTTGGTGAGTTTATCTTCTTGGTGAAGGGAATGAAATTTTTTAAAATATAAAATTTTAATACGAAGAAATAAAATGTTTCACATAAAATGTGAAGCCAAATTTGAAATTAATAGAGTGAGGGATGATTTAAGTTTTAAAATAACTCAAAAATTCATTTTATCACTTTTTTAAAACACATTTTTAAGTCTCTTACTCTTAGATTTTCACTTTTACCATTCTTAGTTTTTATTTGGGAAAATAATTTTTACCGAAGTAATTTACATTTAATGCCCAAAAAATTGACTTATAAGGTAACTTGGGAGTATTTATTATTAATAAGAAATCTATTTTAGCATATAAAATTCACATGTGTAAAAGAATAATAATTTTAACATTAACACATGTAACACATAAAAACCTATTTTTAGAAAAAGTTTATTTTTAAGCATAAAAAATATTTTTATGATAAAATTAACAATGTTTTTGATATATATTAAATTAATAGGTTTATTAATAAATATATAATAGTTATTTTTCTTTAAAATAAATCTAAAACTAAATTCCACCTTATTAATACTTTATTCAAAGAGTAAAATATTTTTTAAGTTTCTAAAATGATAAACATGGGATTTATAATTTGACCATATTGTATTTAAATGATTTATTTAATTTTATAAATAAAAAGTTTCTATATAAATTGGTATATAAAATTCAATTTATTCTAATATTTTTATAATTTCATAAAAGTTATAGTATTATTAAAATCGGTATTTTCAACTATTACCCCAAAATTCAATAGTTATAGAAAAATATCAAAAATTTAACCTAATATAAATTAGGAATGTTGAATTAAAATATTAATTTAATTTTGTAAAATTATAAATATAAAATTTATAAATTTATTTTTTAAACGAAAATAAAAAACATAAAGAATCTAATTTTATTAAAATGAAGTTTTTAAGCATTATTAAAATAATCTCACATAAATTTTTAATTTAAATAATGTTATAATATTTTAAAATGGTTGAATTTAATTTTTTTGTATAAAATATAAAATAATTAAAAAAATATTTGATAAACAAACATTATTTTTATTTTTTAGTTATTTATCCACTAATTGTATCATATTTTTTTTGAGTAATATGATTTTATTTACTAGAGGTTTTATTATTCTTACAATATTAATAATAACATTCATATAATATGTTATATATCATTTTAGTAGGTGCTGTGTGTAAAGGTATATATTAAAAATAGTATGAATTCATAGAAAATACATTTTCTAAAAAATCATGGTGTTATAGTGGTATAAAAATCATAAACTAAATCTAAAGGAATGATTTAAAAGAGAGCTCAAAATTTAGAATAGTTTGTTATAAGAGGTATTGAGATGAGTGGAGTAAATGAGTCAATATATACTAAATAATATTTAATGATTATAAACCTATCTAACTAACTAATTTCTTTAGGTAGATGAATATTAGGATATCAAATGATAAAGAAACATGAGTGATAGTATGTGGCATTTTTTCTTCACTAAACCTGTTTTTCTTCTACTTGCAGATCTCCTTCACAGAGCTCCTTCACGAATCACCCATCATCTCAGAACACTCTAGTTAAAAAAGTTATCTAGTTTTATAAGACCATTAGATAGGAGATCTCACTATTCTATGGTGCACAGATTGGTCTTTTGGAAGTTCACTTCTTTCAAAAAGCTCGACGACTCACCGGGAAGCTCCTTTCCTTCGCAGAGCTCACTGCCGTCGCAAAGCTTGCTTTCTCCATGAATCATGTTAAAAAATTGATAGATATAAAATTCTCGTTAAGTCTATATACTTTTCTCGAGGGGACATGGGCCTATTTACAGGCATTTCCCACCAACTCCAGAACGTTCCAGCCACCTCAACGCCACATTAACACAAAATCAAAGAGATCCGAAATTTCTACTGAAATTCACTCTATTTCATGAAGCAACATGAATATTTTCCATATTTTCAAAGATCATCATAATCACGTAGCATTACTTTAAATCCTTTGCACTTCCATGATGCTCCTTCTTCCTTTTCACCACCACAATGCTCCTTACCTTCACTGCCGCAATGCTCACTCGCAATACACTTTTCCTCGGTCGTTCAAAAAGCTCGTTGTAATCACGAAGAACACCATAAAAATTATTCATGTATTCAAGAATTATACTTCATGAACCCCACATTTGAGAAATTCATTCATTTTACATATTTTGATAAGATCTTCAAAGAAATACAAATTTTGAAATGCTATCCAAACTCCCAATTTGGGACCCCAAAAATTTGGCAAACAATAGAAAACTGTGCCACCTTTGAAACCTGCTTCTGCAAGACCAAACATATTGATTAACTACATGTTTTCTCCCCCTTTACTTCATAAATCTTACATCACAAGTTCTCCAACCAACTTATGATATTTGTGAAATACATATCAACATATAATCTTCAGATTTACTGTAGAAAGTATTGTAACTTTACTATATTTCCTCACCCACTTATAAGAAGTGAAGATATTTTATTTTTCACAAACTTTGTTAACAAAATAATACAATAATTCCCTCATCTGAAAACTTCATCATCCAACTTGGTTCCAACAATAACGTAACCACCTGTTATTGTTTTATCACGTAACCACCCGTCAAATTTCCAAGTTCCATTATATAACCATAAAACATAAAATCTTTCAATTTTCAACATGTCACTCATAAAATTTCAATTTCACACATAGTAATATATTTCAGGTCATTTAAATAATGAATAAATTTTTAAAACACAGTTAAAACATTTAAAATGATATTTTGATTCAAAGTATACCATACCACTTTCTAACATTTTAGTGAAATTCGAAAATTAACATTTTAAAAACTTCATGTCCATATAAATGAATTCAAAAATACCATATTAAAAACCTATAAATGAATTATATGGGTTTAGAAGAATACATATTTTAAACATTTAAAATGCAGTTTTAGTTAAAGAGTCCCTTATCTTGAGTCCGACTTGTCACGTACAATATTAATATTCTGGAATAATAAACTTAGGTTAATTATTTACTTTCTTAAGAAACATTTTCATGTTTATTATTCTTTTTATATCATATATTATCATTATATATTATTACTAAATTATTTATGTTTACATTGGATGTTTTGACGATATTCGGTACATGAGTCAAAAATGACTTTGGTAAGTCAAATACAGTCAAAGAGGTCATTATTACATCATAATCATTGTAATATTCATGAAATAATAGTATATTTTATACATAAATTATACTTTTAAATCCATCCATCACATATGTATATGAAAATGAACTACATTACAATCATGTAGACTACAAGCCGTAAGTACGAATGAGTAACATTCCCATTTTTCAATGATCATTATAGAAAGAAGGTAATTATTAGTTTATATTTACAGAATAATAATAATATCATAAATATCATATTAATAATTTAAATATACTTACATATACCATAATTATGATGTGGTAAAGAAAAAATAATCATATTACTTCGTGGATGTGATAGTTTAAACGTACGCACGAATGATGTTATCATTTTTATGTGCATAGAAGGTAAGAGAATAATTGATATATTATTTTATTATAATAATAAATATTTCATTAATATCAGTTAAAAACAATAATTCCATAAATTATAACCTGTAAATCCCTGACCCCAGTTACCCAGAGTCGGTGCATTATTACATAACATTGGCATGATCACAAAAGATCAAGTCTCGAAAGACCGATTAGTTTAGTAGCCTTTTAAAAACTAGACACATTCATAAGTATTAAATTACATCATAAACTGAAAAACTACAACAATATAGTCTCCATATTCCACACTCATATCCCCTCAGACTATCCCTATAGGTCAGTCATAAAATACTTCTTCACATCCTGCAAAAAATAAAACATACAAAGGGGTGAGCTCAGATGATCAGTAAGGATAACAATATATCAAAAAATTTCATAAATAAGCATAAAAATTTAAGGCAATGTATAACTAAAACAAAATCCTTTTAAACTTGAACTTAAACATAATATGGAAAAAATAAAATGAAATAATTCTTTTTAGTTATTCACATGGATATTATACTAGTCAAATAATCACATGCAAAATCAATAACCACTTTCATAATAATGGAATGCACAATGCCAGACTATCACAACGATATAGTCAAGGCCTTGTGCCAAGAATACAAATAATATTCTATCAAGGCCTTGTGCCAAGACACTAGTTTGTCTCATGAGACCTACCAATTCATCTAGGAGCGATAGCGGGCTCCACCCGTCACTTACTAAGTCCAATGCATTCCTCATATGAACAGGTTTAAACATAACATAAACATTCTTATTAAAACTAGCATACAAAATTTCAATACTTTCTCCATAAACCATGAATAGTATAAAAATAACACATCCACATTCAAACATATCACAAAACCTTCAATACAATATGGAAGTTTTGTATCATAATAAATCAACTTCAAATAAGCTTAAAATCCATCAAAGGATGTTGACATAGTTGAAATCAAAACTATTTGAGAGAAATATCTCTTTTTTTGAAATCATTTAAAAGTCAGATAATTATAAAAGAAAAAATTTACTCTGAAAATATTCTTATAAGCTTGTAAGGAAATCTTCGACGATTTTATAATGGCGGAAAATAGCCGCACCCTCCGTATAAGTTAAAAAAAGACATTCTTACCTTAATTCTGTCGTAAAGGTTAAAAAGGACCTTGTTTGGAAAATGACAAAAATATTACTTTATAAACATCTTATAAAAAGTCAAACAAAGTTATAAATGACTTTAAACCATAGTCTATAAAATATTAAAAATGTTTTGAAATAAATTTTTAAGAAACATGGATGTGGATGATAAAGAGGTCCCAATAGATAATTACTTACAAACAACCTCGGATAATGAAGAGATTGTAGAATTAACCCTTACCTTTTAATTTTCCTTTTTCAATGGTAGGTTAACCTCCTGTATAATGGTGAAATAATTTTTATTAAATTATACAAGAATCATATACATTAATATGATATCATATATGACTTTTTTAATATTGTTTTGTTAATAATATCTTAGTATTATCATCGTTTCGAGTGTTTACGGATTCATTTTCCTTTATATTCTTTGTTATATGGGTCATAATTGTTATGGATGGGATGTATCTTATTCATATCCAGAATGATATAAAGTCTTTAAAAATTATTTTTAATCATCTAATGAAAATTAGTCTTGAATTGATATGACGGGGAATGAATCTCATCGCATTCGTGCAGACGGTAATCCGTACGTACGCAAGAGTGACAATATAATTCATTGGATATTTAAATAATATATAATTGGATGGTATATCATATATAAAGAATAATTATCATGTTATATTTATTATTTATATGAATTACAAATCATTATTATACCCATCTAAATAATAATGTATTGTATAATAATTACACGACGACGTGGAGAGGGTAATCCGTACGTACGCACGTATGGTGACATGTCATTCAAAGGATGGATAGAATAATGAATATGGATGTACCATATTTATAATAACATCACAATATATATAAGATATTGGATTTATTATTTTATAATGGAAATAACAAAGAAAGAATAAGTGGAAAAATAAAAGAACTTGAAAGAGGGTGGTGAAATTATTACCTCTTCTCTGGGTTCTTACTTTTTGATTTGATCAAAAGGGATCCTTAAGTTGGCTTTCTAACTAAATTAAGGCCTATATGATGAAGTGAGGGATGTTTATAGGATATTTGGGTAGGGGTTTTCAAATAAAAATGGCTCTGAAGGTGTGAATTAAAGAGAAGGGGGAGTTCCCTTTGTTAAGAGTGGGGAGGGGCATCTTAGGAAAAGCTAGAAATATTATTTTATAATAAAATAATTATCAGTTTCTAATGGATCCAAAATATATTATTGAAAGGATAAGGTGGGTATGGGTCGAAAATCACTCAACCAATAGGTTTTAGATAGGCTTGGGTCACTATATTAACTTTATCTTTTAGATTTAACTCTTAGTAAAAAAAAGTTTGACATTTACCATGTCTCTTTGTATTTTTATATTATATGGTTAATAAACATACTATATACTTCCTAACGAAACCCAAGTGGTTCATTAATGATACAAATATAATTATATAATTAATTTGGCTGAACCTTATATTTTTATAAATAGAATATTAATTAATAATATAATATTTTTTTTAAAAACTCTTTTATGTCAATTTTGACGCTATTTGGTATTTTGTTTTTCTAAATTCATAACAGCATTATTACATCAAAAAAAATTCATATAAACAAACATAATATGTCATATTAACCTATAAAATTAGTGTAATTCATAAAATGTCTCAAATTAAATTTATTTAGATATTTATAATATCAATTATTTTAATATTTCTTTAATTAGGTAATTACTGCATGACCATTGTGTCAAAAATAAATTAAATTATTTAATGTCTAAAAATTATACATAAAATACCATTATGTATCAAATATGTTTAGATTTATAGTGAATATTTATACTCAAATTTATATTATGTATAACCCTATATTAAATTTTTTTAGTTATTAAACATTGATTTTATCACTTTTAACTCTTCTTTGAATTACATAATAATAAATGTCCTAATCAAATACATGTGGACCAAATAGGTTAATATTTTATTACTAAGGTAGTTTTTGGTCGAATTATACTTATCCAATAGAATTAGGACATGTTTTAGGGTAATAATAATATCATTTTTACGCTTAATTACCCTATTTACTTTTAACCGTGGTAAATAAAAGTAAAAAGTTACTATTCACAATTTTTTTTATCTTATTAAACCAGATTTTACTCCTTGATATTAACTGTGTCTCTCAGATTATCAAAATTCCACTCACAGAAGTGGAAATGTTAAGTTTTATGTGAATTTGAAAATTCTCCTAGGAAATGGGTAAAAGACGGTGAAAAGTTCAATAAAATTTTTATATATCTAAAATCATTATAAACTGACTATAATTAATTAAATTGAACTTATATAGGTATTATGTATCTATTTTTACCTAAAATAAATTTAAATAAAATAAATAATTATGTAAATAAAAATCCGGCATTTAATTATAACTCAGTGTTTTCCGCTATTCATAAAAAATTGAATGTTTTCAGAAAATACCAAAAATTCACCCTAAGCTAATTTCGGTACTACGAATCCAAAAATGAAGTCCATTTTGAATGATAAAATTTTTAAAATTTAAAAAACTGGGTATTACTATTCATAACAGCAAGTTTGATTGGTTGTGGTGTGTTAGAACTCGAATTTGTGTACAACACATGCTACTGCATTATTCAATGTATTATTCAAAGAGAAGCGTACCGTGGAAGCTTGGGGGGTTACATTCTCCCCTCATTCAAATAATTTCTTCCTTGTAATTTCTTGGATGTTACTCCATAAAAATACTCGGGTGGTTCTTCATCATAAGTTCCCCAGGTTCCCACATTGCCTCTTCTATCTTATGGTTTCACTATAGAACTTTTTCCAGACAAGTCATCCGGTTTCCCAGAACTTGCTCTCTTGTATCAAGAACCATAACAGACTCTTCCCAATAAGATAGATTAGGTTCCAGTTCTAATTCCTCATAGGTGAGTACATGTGTTGGGTCGGGCATGTATTTTATTAACAGTGATACGTGGAACACATTTTTAACTTTGGAGAGATTTGGCGGCATTGCCAAACGATAAGCTACAACCCCAATTTGTTTTTGAATTTCGAAAGGTCTGATATACCTAGGACTCAATTTTCCCTTCTCACTAAAATGTATAAAACCCTTCCATGGAGATACCATAAAAAACATGATCTCCTACCTGAAATTCCAAATCCTTTCTTCGGTTATCATCATAGCACTTTTACCTACTTTGAGATGCTTTGATGTGGTTTTGGATTACCTTCACCTTTTCCATCGTTTTCTCCACCAGTTCTGGGCCTACGAGTTTTCTTTCACGAACATCATCCCAACAGGTTGGTGTGTGACATCTCTTTCCGTATAACGCTTCATATGGTGCCATTCGAATACTTGAATGGAAGCTATTGATATAGGAAAATTCTACCAAAGGTAAATATTGATCCCACATACCCTGAAAGTCAAGTGATAATGATCTCAACATGTCTTCTAAGGTTTGAATATTCCGTTCTGATTGTCCATCAGTTTGGGGGTGGTAATCAGTGCTCAAATGAAGCTCAGCATCCAGGGATTTCTGAATACTTTTCTAGATTCTTGATGTAAAACATGGATCACGATAAAAACAATCAATAGGGGTACTCCATGAAGTCTTACAACTTCATTGACATACAGTCTTGCTAGACGTTCAAGTGGTAAATCTTCTCTTATAGCAAGAAAATGTGCTGACTTGGTAAGATGACCAATAATGACCCATATTTCATCGATCCTTCTAGGAGTCTTTGGTAGTCTAAAGACAAAGTCCATCGTAATATTATACCATTTCCACTCTGGTATGGGAAGAGGTTGCATGACTCCTCCCGACTGTTGCCTTCCAGCTTTCACTTGTTGAAAAAGCATACATCTTGACACAAAATCAGCAATTTCCCTCTTCATGTTGTCCCACCAAAAATGTTCCTTCAAATCTCTATACATCTTGGTGCTCCCAAGGTGTATAGAGAAATTGGAACTATGAGCGTCGTCCAACAATTCCCTTTTTAGATCAGGTGTATCGGGAACAAAAAGTCTCTTCCCAAATTTCAAAATTCTATCTTCATACACAAAGTCACTCAATCTCCCATCATTCAAATCTTTAATCTTCTTTTGAAACTCTTCATCACCGGTCTGAGAACTCTTTATCCTTTCTATTAAATATGGTTTGGAAAACATTTGAAAAAGTATTGATGTTTCACCTTCCAGGGTGATTTTCATATCCATATTTACTAGATCCATATACATAGGATCCTTTTAAACTCTTATCTTGTTCAAAATTCCGCGATCTTTTCTGCTCAAAGCATCTTCCACCTTATTTTCCTTCCCCTGGTGGTAGTGTATCATGCAATCATAATCCTTGAGTAGTTCAAGCCATCTCCTTTGACACATGTTGAGTTCTTTCTATGAGAAAATATACTTCAAACTCTTGTGATCAGTATAAATCTCACATTTTCACCATAGAGATACTGTCTCCAAATTTTCAAAGAAAAGATTATAGCTTCTAACTCAAGATCATGAGTAGGACAGTTTTGCTCATGAATTTTCAGCTGTCATGATTCATAGGTAATAACCCTATCATTCGGTATAAGGACACAACCAAGTCCATTCTTCAATGCATCACTATAAATAATGAACCCATCATTCCCCAATGGTAGAGTCAATATAGGAGAATTGAATAATCTCCTCTTCAATTATTCAAAACATTATTCACACTGTTTTGTCCAAACAAATTTAACCCCTTTTCGTGTGAGCTTTGTTAATGGATTTTCTAATCGGGGAAAAATTCTGGATGAAATGTCGATAATAACCTGCTAAACCAATAAAACTGCATACCTCAGTTATTATCGTTGGTGCTGGCCATTCTTGGATTCCTCTTGTCTTATAAGGATCAACAAAGATTCCATCCTTAGAGACAATATGGCCAAGAAAAGAAATCTCTTGAATCCATAATTCACACTTGCTAACCTTCCCATATAATTCATGTCTTCTCAGAGTCTTCAACATAATACGCAAGTGATTTTAATGATCTTCATAGATTTTAGAGTATACCAAGACATCATCAATAAATACAACTACAAAATCATCGAGATATTCCTTGAAAACACTATTCATTAGATCCATGAAAACAAAGGGTGAATTAGTCAGCCCCAAAGGTATTACTGTAAACTCATAATGCTTGTACCTAGTTCGAAATGTTATTTTTGGAATCTCTTCCTACTTCAAACACAATTGATTATATCCATATAGAAGGTCAATCTTTGAAAAGTATTGAGCTCCATGCAGTTATTCAAATAAATCATCAATGTGAGGTAGGGGATACTTGTTCTTTATTGTTATAGCATTGATCTCCCTATAGTCAATGCACAACCTCATAGATCCATCTTTCTTCTTAACAAAAAGTATAGGGGCTCCCCATGGAGAAACAATAGGGCGAATAAATCCCTTATTACTCAATTCCTCTAGTTGTTTCTTTAGTTCCACTAATTCCACAGTTTCCATTTTATAAGGTGTCTTCGATATGGGCCATGATCCAGGAATTAAATCAATGGAAAACTCAATTAATCATTCTAGAGGATGTCTAGGTAAATCTTCTGGAAACACATCAACATATTCTTTCACAATAGGTACATCCTCTATTTGAACATTCCTTTCCTCACCCAAAGTTATTTCAATATCTTCCTCCCCAATAATTAAATTTAGTTGAGCTAGTGGGGGTGGATCTAGATAAGAATTAGGTGGTGAAAATTCTGCTCTAAAGATAAGGTGTTCTTTATAATCATCATCAAAAATAGTAATATAATTTTTCTTAAAATAAATGTTTGCATCATAGTCCGAAAACCAATCCATACCTAGGATTATATCATATTCAATCATGGGTATGACGATGAGATCAGCAGATAAAGAAGATTTATATGCCCTAATGGGAACTGATTCACAGATCTTTGTAGAAATGATACTTCCCTTAAGAGTTTTTACTAACGACTACCTTGTTAAATAAAATTGAAAATATCTAATTTTCTTAGCAAACTGGGAAGATATAAAACAATGCGATGATCCAGAATTAAATAAAGCATTTTCTAAACTTGAGGAAACCATTAAATTACCTGCCACCACGTCTTTCAGAGCTTCTACCTCAGCAGTAGTGATAGTATAAGCTTGGCCTTGATCCCTTGGACTTTTTTGAGGTAAGTTCCCCTGACGCTTAGGACATTTATTCGCATAATTTCCCATCTCCCTACAATTGTAGCATTAAACATCGGTAGCTTCCTTCTTCCCCTTGCAATCACGAGTTTGGTGGCCTTTTTCACCACAGTTGTAACAGACTCTCATTCCCTTCAAGCAATTACTGGGGTGTTTCTTCCCACATTTACTACAGGATGGATATTCAGCTTTTCCGTTCTTCCCCTTATTTCCATTTCCAGAGTGTTCAACAGATCTCTTCTTATCTTGCTTTACTTTAAAGTTGTTAGACTTAGAGAATTTTTTTTCTGTCTTGATAGCACACGGGACAATATCTTCATATGAAGAGAAGGATTGTGAGACTAATGCTCGATATAGAAATGGTTTTAACCCATAAAGTAAATGATCAATATTACTTCTTGGGTTATGTATATAATCTGCAACATGCCTTGCTAACCTTGTAAAGTTAGACTCATACTTTTCAACATTCTTGTCCTCCTTTTGCCTCAGACTCAGAAATTGTCTTTCCATATCCGCTCGATGGTCATGAGGAAAGTATTTTTCTAAGAAAATATCTTTAAACTCACTCCATTCCATATTTGATACTTTATCATCTTCGTTCGTGTTTTGAATCAATGAACACCATTGATCAGCATCTCCAGTGAGGTGGTAAACTGCCATGACAACTTTTTCACTTTCGTTACTCCCCAAGGCGTGGAATATTTCCTCTAAGGAATTTATCCATTTCTTAGCTACTAGTGTATTTGTACCACCATTTAATGTTTGTGGTTGTTTCCTTATGAAGCTATATAACATTGATCCTCCACGCTGCGGATCAGGGTGCTCCATACGGGTAAGGTTATTGTTCATAACCTGAGTGAGTTTTCCCAGTATGGTGATTAGCTGATCAGCACCAGTTGCGTCACCAGCTCCACTATAATTATCTTTAGTAGGAGGGAAATCCCTACATGGAGTGTGTGCATTGATACAGTTTCCATTCCTTCCACTAGGTGCCATTTCTAAACAGTGGCATACACTTGATTAGTTTATGAATCTCTATACATAAATCAAAACTTGTAAAACACTTAACATAAATTGAACAGTTTATGAATATAAACCATAATCATAAAAATGTTTTCTTTGAGGAAGTATATACTGATAAACCCTTCATAAAGGTTTGTAAAGAAAATGATAATTATCCTAAGCATATCCCCCTGGAGTGTCGTAACCAAGAGTGCAGCAAAGCCCGTTGTCATGCACCAGTTCCTGTTCGAGTCTAAATAAAAGCCGTGTTTTCGGTTTTTGCCACTAGGTACATCTGTTCTAGAGCCACCTCTACTTGCTCATATCTAGACGAGGATGTATTTCTTGGAAAAATCACAAAATATCTACAATACCAAAATTTTAGGAAGTTCTTATATACTAATCCTCAAAGTCCCTCTTGGGTCTATGTGCTCTAATCAGAGTTTATCTAAATATAGCTTCTAAGGTTTGCACTAAACTTCCTCTAATACCAACTATAACGCCCTGAACCAAGTTAACTAGAGTCGGTGAATTATTACATAACATTGGCATGATCACAAAAGATCAAGTCTTGAAAGACCGATTAGTTTAGTATCCTTGGAAACACTTGATACATTTATAAATCTTACATTACATCATAAACTGAAAAAATACAACAACATAGTCTCCATAGTCCACACTCAAATCCCCTAAGACTATCCTTGTAGGTGAGTCATAAAATAATTCCTCACATCCTGGGAAAAATAAAACATAGAAAGGGGTGATCTCAGATGCTCAGTAAGGACAACAATATAGCAGAAACATTCATAAATAAGAATAAACATTTAAGGCAATGTATAACTAAAACAAAAACCTTTTAAACTTTAACTTCAACATAATATGTAACAAATAAAATGAAATAATTCCATATACTTATTCACATGGATATTATACTAGTATAATAATCACATGCAATATCAATAACCAATTTCATAATGATGGAATGCATAATTCCAGACTATCATAACCACATAGTCAAGGCCTTGTGCCAAGACTACAAATAATATTTTGTCCAGTCCTTGTGACAAGACACTATTTTGTCTCATGAGACCCACCGATGCATTTAGGATCTATATCGGGCTCCACCCATCACTTACTAAGTCCAATTCATTTCTTATATGAACAAGTTTAAACATAACATAAACATTCATATTAAAACTAGCATACGAAATGTCAATACTTTATCTATACACCATGAATGGTATAAAAATAACACATCCACTTTCAAACATATCAAAAAAACTTCAATACAATATGGATGTTTTGTATCATAAAAAATCAACTTCAATTAAGCTTAAAATCTATCAACGGATGTTGACATAGATGAAATCAAAACCATTTGATAGAAATATCTCCTTTTTTGAAATCATTTAAAAGTCACAAAATTATAAAAGAAATAATTTACTTTGAAACTATTCTTATTCTTGTAAGGGAAGCTTCGACGATTTTATAATGGCGGAAAATAGCCGCACCCACCGTATAAGTTAAAAAATACATTCTTACCTTAATTCCTTCGTAAAGGTTAAAAATGACCTTGTTTGGAAAACGACTGAAATATTCTTTTATAAACATCTTATAAAAATTCAAAAAAGAGTATAAATGACTTTAACCCATAGTATATAAAATCGTAATAATTTTTTGAAATACATTTTTAAGAAACATGGATGTGGATGATGAAGAGTTCCCAGTAGATAATTACTTATAAACAACCTCGAATAATGAAGAGATTGTAGATTTAACCCTTATCTTGTACTTTTCCTTGGTCGAGGGTATGATAACCTTTTATATAATGGTGAAATAATTGTTATTAAATTATACAAGAATCATATACTTTAATATGATATAATATATGATTTTTTAACATTGTTTTGTTAATAATATCTTATTATTATCGTCGTTTCGAGTGTTAATGGATTCGTTTTCCTTTATATTACATGTTATGTGAGTCATATTTGTTATGGATGGGATGTATCGTATTCATATCCAGAATGATATCAAGTCTTTAAACATTATTTTTAATCATCTAATGAAAATTATTTTTGAATGGATACGATGGGGAATGAATCTCATCGCGTTTGTGGAGACGGTAATCCGTACATATGCATGAGTGACAATATCATTCTTTTGATATTAAAATAATATATAATTGGATGTAATATCATATATAAAGAATAATTATAAGGTTATATTTATTATTTACCTGAATTACACATCATTATTATTCCCATCTAAATAATAATGTATTGAATAACAATTACACCACGACGTGGAGACGGTAATCCGTACGTACACACGTATGGTGACATGTCATTCAAAGGATGGATAGAATAATGAATTTGGCTATACCATATTTATAATAACATCATAGTATATAGAATATACTAGAGTTATTATTTTATAATGTAAATAACAAAGAAAGAAGAAGTGGAAGAAGAAAAGAACTTGAAAGAGGGTGGTGAAATTATTACCTCTTCTTCGGGTTCTTCCTTTTGATTTGATCAAAAGGTCTCCTTATGTTGACTTTATGAAGAAATTAAGGCCTCTAGAATGAAGTGAGGGAAGTTTAGAGGATATTTGGGCAGGGTTTGGCTGAGAAAAATGGCTTTGAAGGTGTGAATTAGGGAGAAGGGGAGTTTCCTTTTATAATAGGGGTGAGGGGCACCTTAGGAAAATCTAGAAATATTTTTTTATAATAATATCATTTTTTGTTTATAATGGATCCAAAATATATTATTTAAAGGATAAGGTGGGGAGGGTCAGAAACCACTCAACCAATAGGTTTTTGATAGGTTTGGGATACTATATTAACTTCATCTTTTTGATTTAACTCTTAGTTAAATAGTTTGACATTTACCACGTATCTTTGTATTTTTATATTATATGGTTAATAAACTTACTATATACTTCCAAATGAACCCCAAGTGGTTCATTAATGACACACCTATCATTATATAAGTCCTTTTGACTAAAATTATATTTTTTGGAATTGAATATCAATTAATAATATAATATTTGTTTTTAAAAACTCTTTTATGTCAATTTTGACACTACTTTGTATTTTGTTTTTTCTAAATTCATAACAGCATTATTAATTCAATAAAAAATTCATCAAACCAAACCTAATATGTCATATTAACCTATAAAATTATTTTAATTCATAAAAAGTCTCAAATTATATTTATTTGGATATTTATAATATCAATTATTTTATTATTTCATTAATTAGGTAATTACTGCATGACCATTGTGTCATAAATAAATTAAATTATTTAATGTATAAAAATTATAAATAAAATAATATTATGTAGTAAATCTGTTTATATTTATAATTAATATTTATAATCTAATTTATATAATGTATAACCCTATATTAAAAATGTTTTAGTTTTTAAACATTGATTTTATCTCTTTTAACTCTTCTTTGAATTAGATAATAATAAACGTCCTAATCTAATCCAAGTGGACCAAAGAGGTTAATATTTTATTCCTAAGGTTGTTTTTGGTCGAATTATACTTATCCAATAGAATTAGGACATGTGTTAGGGTAATAATAATATCATTTTTACCCTTAATTACCCTATTTACTTTTAACCGTGGTAAATAAAAGTAAAAAGTTACTATTCACCAATTTTTTTATGTTATTGAACCACATTTTACTCCTTGATATTAAGAATGTCTCTCGGATTTTCGAAATTCCTCTCAACGAAGTGGTAAAATTAAGTTTTATGTTAATTTGCAAATTCTCCTAGGAGATGGGTAAAAGACGGTGAAAAGTTCAATAAAATTTTTATATATCTAAAATTATTAAAATCTAACTCCAATTAATTACATTGAACTTATATAGGTATTATGTATCTATTTTGATGTAAAATAAATTTAAATAAAATAAATAATTATTTAAATAAAAATTCGGTTTTAAAATATAACTCAGTGTTTTTCACTATTCATAAAAAATTGAAATTTTTCAGAAAAATACCAAAAATTCACCCTAAGCTAATTTTGATACTATGAATCCAAAAATGAAGTCCATTTTGAAATATAAAATTTTTAAAATTTCAAAAAATGGGTATTACTATTCATAACAGCTAGTTTGATTAGTTGTGGTGTGTTAGAACTCGAAGTTGCGTACGACACACGCTACTGCATCATTCAATGTATTATTCAAAGAGAAGCGTACCATGGAAGCTTGGGGTGTTACATAACTAGTATTTATATATGCTAATGGAAAACAAAAAATATCGTTTTGTGGAAGTGATAGTTCACACGTACGCATGAACAATTAATTATCTTCGCAATTGATGGATGTGTAGATGGATTTAAGTTATGATATTAAAATCATAACATCTTAGTATATGGATTATAATAAATTTATTAAATCATAAAGGTTTATAAAGATTATAAGTTAGTGGAAGAAGAAATAATACAGAAATACTTGATTAAAAATGATACCAATCTTTTGGATGATCACCTTTGATAAACACCTTAACACCTCTAAGGAGGGTGTTATTACTAAAATAATGCCTCAAGAATTTGAGGAGGTATTATAGCAAGATATTTTAGTATATTTTTAAATAAAAAATAGGGTTTAATTATGAATAATTAATAGTAAGTAGTACCCTTTTATAAGAGAGGTGAGTGGCACTCTTGGAATTCTTCAAAATATTAAATTAATATAAATTAATTTACTATTCCAAATGGGTCCAAAGTGTTTTTTAGAATTTAGGATTAGAATGGGTCGAAATATAATCATTAAATGAAAATCATAGAAGTTTTAAATATTTTTTTAATCCTTATCTTTTTGTTTTAACTCTTTTATCTCTGACCATTTTGTTAAGTAATTTACAATTTTAGGGTTAATATAATTACTATAAAATTTCAAACGAACAATAAAAGAGTCATTTATAAAATTTTAGGACTTTTGGAAACTATTTTTCTGAATCTTGGTTTTTTATAAAAATTATATCATTTAAAAAAATATTTTATATTTAAAAATACCGTTTGTATCAATATTTATACTAGTCATTTCTTGACATTTTAAATATATCATAACTTCAAGATATAGTCAAAAAACAATTCGAAAACATCACTAAAATTTAAAATTCATCCAGATAATTCTTATATGAAATAAATTATATCAAATTATATTTATTATAATATTTTTAATATAATTTATTTGATTTTTCTTTAATAAAGTTATTACTGCATCATCATTGGGTCACTATTTAATTTTATTATTTATTTTAAAATAATTATAAATAAATTACCATAATATAGGTAATAATTTTATATTTTTAAATTAAAGTTTTACTCAAAGACCTCACTTGTATAATCCAATATTAAAATTGTTATAGTTGTGAGAGACATGATTATGAAAATGTTGTCTTTACTTAAAATAACATATTATAAACATCAAAAAGACATACAACTGGCTTCCATAAGCTATAATGTATGCCTAAATATTTTATTGGTTGATAATAAATTATAAAATAAGACTAGGAAAGGTTTTAGGGTAGTTTTTTAAATAATAGAATATTATTTTTACCTTTAATTACTTGACTTAATCTTAACTGTGGTTAAAAAATATTTTACTACAGTTACTATTAACAATGTCCTAAAATAAAAGGGACGTATTTACATAATTTAGACCATATGGTTACAAATATGGAATCCATTGTTTCAAATTCAAAACACATAATTGGATTACACTAATGAAAAATTAATCCCATTGGAAGAATAAGAAAATGATTTTTAGAAAAAAAACGTTCAAAAGTTCACATGGTTTTCATATCAAATTTCAATGTGAAATTGATTCCAATGACTAATAGTGGGTTAAATAATAAAAATATTATCTAGTTACACATTTAAACACTTCAAAAATATTATTAATCATTATAAATATATTTAATGGAAAATTAGTTTTCAATAAAAATGCATTATTTTTACACTATTCATAAAAAAATGAATCTTATTAGAAAAATACCAAAAATTTAAGAAAAGTAAATTTCAATGTCCTGTTTCCAATGAAGAAGTTTATTTTTTCAAATATAAATTATTAAAGTGATAGAAACTGGATTTAAAATTGGTGTTCCATCCAAAGGCGGCAAAACTGCCTATTTTTGAAAAATACTACTTTTATTTTTATAATTGGATTTATTCTTATATCATGTGAATAAAACTCATAAGGTAAATTTTAAACATTATATTGAATATATTGAATATATATTTAAATAATATAATACAACAAGACTGATTTTATTTTTTTCAAAATACACCTTTCCACATTTAAATATTTTTTCAGAAAAAAATTTCCTTTTATTTTAAAAAAGGTTATACATTAATTTATAATTAATTATTCATCAGATAATTAATTATATATACATGTGTAAACCATATTTTCATAATTCTATTAATTATTTTCATTCATGTCATCTAATAGCTAGGTTTTAACAGTAACATTTAAATATTATTTAGTTGTTCACTCAAACTTGATGTGGAGTATAATGTAAGCTATTGAGCATAGTGTTTCCTTTTAAAAGATCGAGATGTTACATACCCCCTCATTTATTCCATACTCACAATTTGAAATCAAGATCAAAACAAAGGTTTGAATTTTCAAAATACCTTTATTGGAATCCCATGCCTAAAGAAGGGTTAATAAAACATCCACTTAAAAAAAGAAAGTGAAATATGATGGTCACCCGAGATAACACATATTAGGTTTCCATGTAGGAAAATATGGAAATAGAAGATAAAAATAACTTCCATGTTCTGATGGAGAGTGATAGAAAACACCCAAAATCTATGATTGGCTAAAATGTCCTTGATTTCTTGGAAGGAAAATTAAACAGATAATGTTTTTGTTTTAAAATCATTTTCATTCAGTTGTGGTATTCATTTACATAATATAATAATAAAATAAATAAACATAATTTCTTGACAATTATAGTTGCATAATTTGGTTAATTTTCACTATAAACTCATTTTTTTCTCTAAATGATGAGTTTTAAAGATTAATTTTTCACGCATGAAGTAGTGGAGTCAACTTCTAGAGAATCATCTAATCCACAAAATAATAACAGTTTATTTCTCCTGTATTTAGACAGTAAACGAATCTAAAATTGTTAGGTTAAGATAATATAATTCCACAAAAAGAATAAACTATTATACGATGAAAAACTACTTTAATCTCTAAAATTCAATAGTGTTACCAAATGTTCGAAATTAACTATTAAACAAATAAATTTATTTAAATAACAAAAAAATATTATAACTAAGATTTAAACCCAAAAATCAGAAGGATTTAATAACTCAATATTTTAATATATTTTCTAATAATTATATCCATATAACATCAATTAATCTTGAATTCTCATACCAAAAAGAAATTTTACTAATCACATATTATCTAAGATAAGTTAATCATTTACATAAATAACCTAAATCACCATAAGTCCATAATATAAACATATATTTTTCCAAAATATAACTCATCGTTTATTCTTCAAATAAAATATCATAGTATTCAATTTACCTTGATCATATATGTCTCTCAAAATAATGAATGTCCTTCGAACCGACATTAATAACTTAATCACCAAATCATTTACTTATCTCAAGGTTATCTATTCAATAAAACATGGGTTACCAAAATCAAATTATTTATTATCCATCAACTAAAAAGAAAAATTCATACTTACATGTGACTTTTCCTAGGGCACTGGTAGGTGATGCACCCATGTTTTCCTAAAGTTGTGGGTTCGATTCCCACAGCC
Source organism: Viscum album (assembly GCA_963277665.1). Taxonomy (NCBI): domain Eukaryota; kingdom Viridiplantae; phylum Streptophyta; class Magnoliopsida; order Santalales; family Viscaceae; genus Viscum; species Viscum album. Next base: position 485,330,226 of record OY728156.1, on the reverse strand, counting down.
TTACTAGATGTGACGAGCTATCACCCTACCATTGTGTTGTCGATTTTCTAAAACTATATAATTCCTATAAAATTCCAAAAATATTATAAAGTTATAAAAAATAACTATAAAATGTTTCATCCTAAATGAATATCTCGTACATTTCATTTTGAATCCCCAAAGGTAACAACCCATAATTACCTCAGAAATAAATGTCTCTAAAAATACCATTAATAACCTTAAAATTCCATAACTTAAAGTCAAAAAAGGGTTCCTAAGACATTTAAATTATGATAAAACATAAAATTATAAAACCATTATGATATCCCTTACTCTTAAAGAGACATATTAATCTTAAATGTTGTTAAAACCATCATCCAGTACAAACTGTAAGGACCCAACCTTAAACAGAACTTATTCTAGTGTTTTTGAACTAGAATTTACGTTTAGGGATATTTTTAGTTTAGAGTTTTAGAAAATTTGGAAACAATAATACATAATAAACCCATACAATACAAGTGTACACTACTGCACAATATGAATTTTTTTCCACCCAACTAAACCCTTGAAATCATGATTTATTTTGGAGACACTTCTACAATTATTTCATAAAGACATCTTCTTTGTCTTTACCAATATTAAGGCCTGTGAAAAACATTTGAAAACATGTTGTGAGAAAACAAAGCATAGTATGGGACATAAAGAAAGTAAAACATTAGTCCAGTGGAAACCCATAAGACATTTCTTTAAATATACACCTTTATACCCTGAAAAACTGATCATCATTTCAAAAAGATCAATATCTTACCTTTTGAAAATCAAATGATTTTCATTAAAACTCATAAAAAAGAATATAAAATATAAGTAGGAAAGTTGGAAAATAATTATGATAAAACGGAATACCCATATGGTTGACTTCCATACATGTCACTCTAACAAATGAAATATCCATACGACGGACTTCCACACATGTCACTCTTACAAATCGAATAACCATACAACCAAATTCCTTTCCTAATGCATTAGAGGTTATAACGTAACCACCCATCCTTGGTTTTTCATGTAACCACCCGTAAAATGTCCAAGTACCATAATATAATCATAAAAAATAAAATTTTTCAATTTTCATCATGTCACTCATTCAATTTCAACTGAACATATAATAAAAGTTTTCAAGTTATTGAAATAACTAATCTATTTTCAAAACCAATTAAAAAAAATTAAAATGAGATTTTGATTCAATGTGTCCCATACCAATTTGAAACATTTTAGTGAAATTAGAAAATTAAAATTTTAAAAAACTCATGTGAATATAAATAAATTCATAAAAACTATTTTAAAAACATGGACATGAATATGACTCTTTTAGAAGAATAAAACTTTTAAACATTTAAAATGAGGCTTTAGTTAAAGAGTATCTTATCTTGAGTCTAAATAATCATATAAAATCATTATATTACTAAATAATAATCTTAGGTTAATTATTTACTTTCTTAGGAACATTTTTGTAGAATATTATTCCTTTTATATATCTGATTATCATGATATACAAATTAATTATTTATTTATGTTCTCGTATTTGATACATGAGTCCCAAATGAGTTCGGTAAGTCGAAAATAGTAAAAGAGGTCATTAGTCTATAATATACAGAATAATATTCATACCCTAATAAAATAATTCATATATAAATTATAATTTTAAATACATATATTACAAATATATATGAAAAATGAACTATGTTACAATCATGGAGAGGGTAAGCCGTACGTACGCATGAGTAACGTTCCCATTTTTCATTGATCATTATAGAAAAAAGGTAATTATTATTTTAACTTAAAATAATTATCATAGTACCATAAATATAATATTAAAAATTAGAATATAATTATATATATATATCATACTTGTGATGTGGTGAATCAAAACAGAACACATCAATTCTTAGAGGTGATAGTTCACATGTAAGCACATACATCGTTATCATATTTATGTGAATGTAAGTTAAGAACATAATTGATATAATATTATATTATAATGATAAATATGTCCTGAATATAATTTTAAACAATAGTTCAATTATTATAACCTATATTGAGTGATTGTAATGAAAAACAAATTTTACCAGTTCGTGGAGGTGATTGCTCACACATATGCACGAATGATCAATTATTTTCCTATTTGATGGAAGTTGATATGGATTTAGGTGATGATATTAAAATTATAAAATCTTATTATATTTAGGATACAAATTTTTTTTTATCATCATGTCTGAATAATATTTTAATGAAGTGGAAAAAGAAGTAAAACAGAAATATAGATTAAAAACGATACATTTCATTTGGACGATCAACTTTGATTAACACCTTAATAACTATAAGGAAGATGTTCAGCCTAAAATAAGGCCCCAAATATTTTTATAGGGATTCTAGGAAGATATTTTAGTTGATATTTTCCAATCCAAATTGGTTTTTATTTGTGAAGAAATGGTAGGATGTAGTGCCCTTTTATAAGAGAGGTGAGGGGAACTCTAGGAATTATTTAGAATATTAAATTAATATAAATTATTTTTCTATTAAAAATTAGTCAAAAGTAATTTATTTAGAATTTAGGATGAGTTTTTTTCTAAATAAAATCATACAATGAAAATTATACTAGATTTTAATATTTTCTAATCCTTATCTTTTTGTTTTAACCGTTTTAACTCTTATTGTTTTATTAAGAAATTTATAATTTGAGGGTCAATATAATTACCATAAAATGACACATGACCAATAAAAGAGTAATTTATAAAATTTTAGGAATTATTACAACTATTATTCTAAATATTTTATTTTTATAACTTTTAAAATATTTAATAAAATATTTAATATTTTAAAATACCTTTAGTGTCAATTTTGACACTATTCATTTCTGGAATTTTTAGAAATATCATAACCTCAAGATATAGTGTAATAAATATTTGAATACATTAAAAACATATCAAAGTAATTTATAAATTTAATTTATGACAAATATTATATCAAATTATACTTATTATAATATTTTTAATATCATTTGTTTTATTCTTCTATTACATTATTAATTACTACATCATCATTACATCATTATTTAATTTAATTATTTGTTTCCTAAAAATTATAAATAAATTACCATAATATAGATAATAATTTTATATTTTGAAAGAATATTTATTATAGAAGATATCACTTATATAACCCATATTAAAATTGTTATAGTTTTGAGAGACATGATTATGAAAACAATGTCTTTACTTTAAATAAAATATTATAAATATAAAAAACACCCAAAAGATGCTTATAAAAAACATAATTTCTGGAAAAGGATTTTATTGGTAGAAAATAACTTATCCTATAAAATTAGAACCAGTTTTAGGGTATATTTATAATATTTATAATATTATTTTTACCTTTAATTATCTAATTTACCCTTAACTGTGGTAATAAAATTTATTAATAAAGTTACAATTCAAATTGTGATAAAATAAAAGGGAAATGTTTACATAATTTTGAATTTATTTTAAAAAATATGGAATCCATTTTTTCAAATTCAAAACTCTAAATTGGTAGACATTAATTAAAAAATAATCCTATTGACACAATAAGAAAACATGTTTTTAAAGTAAAATGTTCAAAAGTTCGCATGATTTTTATATCTAATTTCAATATAAAATTAATTACAATGACCAATATTGGGTTAAATAATATTAAATTTATCTTATTATTCTTTAAAACCATTGAATAAATATTATTTAACTCTATAAACAAATTTTAGGAAAAGGTAGTATTCAATTAAAATGCATTATTTTATCACTATTCATCAAAAAATGAATCTTATCAGAAAAATAATTTTTTTTAACCAAAGTAAATTATTATGTCTTATTTAAAAATAATAAGTTTATTTTTTCAAATATAACTTATAAAAATGATAAAAACTAGATTGAAAATTGGTGCACCATCAATAGGCGACATAACTGGGTTTTTTTGAAAAATAATTCATTTATTTTTAAAATTGGATATATTCTTATATCATGTCTCTAAAACACATAAGATGAATGTTAAACATTAGATTGAAAATATTGAAAATATTTCTTATTAATATAATCCAACAAGATTGATTTAATTTCTTATAAAACTCACTTGTGCACATTTAAATAGTTTTTTAGAAAGAAAGTTCCTTTTATTTTAAAAAAAGGATTTTCATTCATTTATATTTAATTGTTCACCAAATAATTAATTATATATACACGTGTAAACCATATTTTTCATAATTTAGTTAATTATGTTCATTCCCATCTTCTAACGGCTAGGTTTTAATGATAACATTTAAATATTATTTAGTTATTTGCTTAAACTTGATGTGGCATATAATGTGTGATATTGAGAAAAATATTTCCTTTTATAAACTCAGGATGTTATAGATTACCTATAAACAAAGATAATTTCTATAACAAACAATGTTTTTTTAAAGTAAATTTAATTTTTATGATATTTCATGTTACACAGAACACTGAGATTAGCTTGAATTACACAGAACACTGACTATAATTTGCGATACATGCAACAATGACTTTAAACAAAATGTAACACACTATTAAAACATTATTATTTAATATGATAGTCATCACTTACCCATTATAATTAAAGGAATGAATAGTAAAAGAAAAGTTATGAATATATAAGGTCTATAAATGTAAATAAAATTAATTCTTTGTTGACTAATTAATTAGAATATAAAAAAATTTAAAATAAATGAAATTATTTTTTAAACAACCATTTTAATGCACCTAAACATTTTTTAAATCAATAAATTTAAAAAATGTTTTTTTGAAATATTTTAATAAAATTTATATATTATATATTAAATAATATATTTAATATTCATCTTAGATGTTTTCTAGACAAGTGATAAGAAATAATAATTTTTTAGCATAAATATTGTATTTTTATTCTAAAAAATAGTTTTAGAAACTTTTTTGAACATATTTTAAAATAAATATTTTAGATTTTTATAAAGTTTTTTTTAAAAAACATAATTTTTGAAATTATAAAGTCAAAATTAGCATTGAGATAATTTTTGATAGTTTTCTAAAAATATAATTTTTTCAATGAATAGTAAAAATACTTTTTTTATTAAGAATTCTCATTTAATTTATATCATTTAAAAACATAAAAATTATTATAATATGAATTTAAAATTAAAATTAGTTCAATTAAATTTCTATTAATTAAATTTATTCAATTTTAATCAATTATATTCTGATTTTGATATAAATTTTTTTTAAACATTTGAACATTTTCTCTTCAAAAAACTGATTTCTCATCACGTCTGTGAGAGTAATTTTAAATTAAAATTTTATACTTTTGTGATTGAAAATTTAAAAAATTGCTTCCATATTTAGAGTCATAAAAATTTATATTTTATAATAATTTCAACTTTATTTTTCACCTTTATGAATTTTAAAATAAATAAAAATGAATTATTACGATAAAGGTAAAAATTTGATTATAATGGGGGCTAAACTAAAAAGGTAAGAATTGAAAATTATCCAAAAAAATTAAAAAATCAATTGGATGGAATTATATATAAATTTTATTTTATATATTCTATAATTATACAATTTGGAGCATTTTTTCTTTTGAAAAACATGGGCACTCTTTAAAAAAAATTAAAAGTGTGCGACTAGCCTCACAAATAAAAGTCTGCCCATTCTCCTCTCCTATTGATAATTCAAAATGCATTTGTTTCGACCAATAAACAACAAAATAAATTCTTTAATTATATAGTATCATCTTAGAATACTTTTTTTGTCCATAAATTCAACCTAAGAATCTATTTGGTGCAAACTAAAAAAAGTTCCTCGAAGAAGAGGTGACGTCCCTAATTGAGAATTTTATTTTATTTCTTCATAAAATTCATTAAATTATTATTAAACCAATATTATATAATAGAATAAGTATCATTATTATATTTATATATTTTTATGTTATGTTCACGACTTACAACCTTTTCCTCTTGAATCAATTGGAATATAAAATCATCATTCCTTTTTACGGAAGACTACCACCTTGTAAACCAATGTTATTCATTTTAATTAAAAACCATTAATAGAGGGACATAAATATGGATTTATAATTTATATATTATTTTTATGATATTAATTTTCTTATTTAATTATGATATCACATGATACTTCTTACTTTTTATTCCATGGTAATTCGATAACATCGTTCGTGAGTATGGTCGACTACTACCCCATGAAGCAACATGATTCATTAACACTTTGTATAGAAGGTAATAAGAAATTTTTAATGAAAATTTGTGTCATAAATTTGATTATATAATGGTAATTTATTATTTATCATTATTTATTTCAATCCCTCAATAAATTGTAAATAACGTTCTTGCCTACCTATAACCTACCGTCTTCATGAACGTTGTATTTCTTTCTCCATCTCTAACTTTTATGGAATAATATAAATACATATATAATGAATATATTAAATATTTATATCATGTATAATATCATGGATATAATATAACCATGATAAAAGTAATAAGACCAAAAAAATAAAAAATCAAAACATACATGAAAAACAAAGCAGTTATTAGTCGGAATATGATTTTAACATGGAATTGTTTACAAATGGGTTATAAAAGGTCACAAGTAAATCGTATAAGAAATGATACAAATGATTATGGTTATATAATAGATATATAATAAATTTTCATTTATTATATAGGTGTTTATAACATATTCGAAGGAAGTTGATATGTAAGGTAAGGTATTTCCATCTCACTTTTATTTTTTATGAGACACAAGCCATGTTCACCACACGTTTCTTTTATATGGTGTATATAATTCACATGAATGTATTTTTTTTCATTACTATACTTGAAATTTTAATAATTTACATATTTATTTAATTATATCTTTTCATGGGGTTTATATTTCAAAAGTTTCCAAAGCAGAAAGGTATTTTCGTCTCACTTTCATTTTATATGGGACACAATCCATATTCATAGTGTGTTTCTTTTATATGGTGTATATAAATTACAAGAATGTATTTTATGATTATTAGTTTTAAATTTATATGTACTTATATATCCATTTTAGGCTCTATATATTTTTTGGGTTTTACAGTTCAAAATTCTCTAAAATAGTAAGAGATTCTTATCTCAAATTACCTTCTTGTGGACATACGTTATGTTATGCTCCTATATTATTCTATGTGGTGTGTATAATACCCATTTGAAATGTTATATCATTAATATAAACATTTTAATGATATTATATGTTTTATTTAATTATATTCCTTCATGGGGATTATTTTTCAAAGATATCGAAGTTGTAAGAGGTTTATGTTAAAATCTCATCATTTGTCAGGATTATTTATGATTATTATTACGATTATGAAATCTTATGATTTATCTCTTAGGGAAACCATGAAATTTCATATACTATATTTATGTATTGATAATAAATGTTTTCCACTATTTTTCCTCCCATCATGTAATCAATATATCTAAATGATTTTTTAAGAAAAATAGTATTTATTTAACTCTTATATTGAAAAACCTTTTTCTTGTAAAGACTTTTTTCTAAAAATGTTTCCAAAATATTTCCTTTAAAATTATAAAAATAATTTATAAAATTAATTTTTACAAATGAATTGTTTTCCAATTTTTTTTAATGTAATATTCATGTCATTTTCCAAACAATTCCAGTTTGTATTTTACCAAAAATATGGAAGGAATCATTATTTTAAAGGTTATTTTCAAAGAAAAGGATTATGAAAATGTTTTCTATTTAAAAATGATTTTTTTTCAAATAGGGAAGGATATTTTATTCTTTAAATGTTTAAGTTATTTTTAATTATTCCATTACAAGTTTCAAATTTTATTTTTAAATAAAAGGTTTTTCAAAATGTTTTCTGAATTTGCAGTTTTAAGAAATTGATTTTCATTGAAAATTTATTTTCCTCAAGATTTTTTTAATTTATCGTTAATTGTTTTTCATCTTGTATGACTTTTGATGATGTTAACTTTTCCTTATTTGGTATTTGATCCAATCATATTGTTCACATTCTTTATTTAAATGGTTTTTTATGATTGCGTGATGTTTATAAAACCAATTTCTCTTATACAGTTTACACAATGAGGAAATTCTTATGAAACACACTTTTCAAAGGTTATAATATTATTAAATGAGGATATAATTATGAAACCAATCCAATTTCCCTAGGTTATTAAATCATGAAATGTTTTTGAAACCCATTTCAATCCATTCATTAAGATATGATAAAATTTTAATAAAATTTTGGAACACATACATATGATTTACATTATGTGTTGTTTGGGAACAATATCTCCCTACAATTGATTGGAAAATGATTTGTATCTTAAGAGAAAAAAATATTATAATTTGGATTAAACCTAGTTTATTTAGGGGATCAGTCCACTGTGATTGTCTTGGGAGTGAAACTTGACTACTCAGATGGGGTGCGGAGTGAACCCATTTAATTATGATTGTTTTGTACATAAGCCTTAATTACTAAGGAAATGATTTTCTATACTTATGTGTATGCTAAAATTATATGACATATTCCAATTTTATACTCTCATGGATCATGTTCTTTAATTTAAATATGATTCATTTCTTATGAACTACCAATATTTATGCCATGACACAATATTATTACCTTAAATATGGAAGATATGGTTTTCAAATGTTATTATCATGTTATCATACCCATTTTTCTCATGTGGTGATTATATATAACCTTTTTTACCCTTACTAATAACTTGAACTCACAATTTCCTTTGGTTTCTTTCCCAGGATAGGGAGAAAGGTTTTAAGTATATATTTTTTAAAAAGAGTTCTATTTGGAAAGATTTTTATGGGATATGCTAATTATATTTTGAGAAATTAAAATATTTTACATATAGTCTCCAATGTAACTATACTGTTATGATCCTTAGGTGTGTGTTTGTGTAATGTGATTGAAATTCATCTAAAGATATATAATATCTTTGTTTGAGAATTTTGGGTCTTAATAATTGGTATCATAGGATAATATTATTTAATCTTTTGAAACTATTTTGATAAAAATTAAATGTGATACCTAGGGATATTTATATGGTTATGTCTACAAATATGAATAATGGTAAGTATAGGGTGAGTCAAAGTATTGGAAAATTTCCTATAATTCTAATAAAAGATAGAGTTAGTGGTTTCCATAAAATTTTATCCCTATCTTAAAAATTTATATAGATGTAGATCTTTAGTAGAGGTACCTAGGGGTAATAACTTCAAAAATTGGCATATTGATATGGACTCAATAATCACCTTATGCATAAAAACAGGCTTTTATGCGCACCTATTTTTACAATCTATGGAGATATAATTTATAAATTCATAAACACCTTTTCAAAAATCATCAAGGACTTAAATAGATGATGAATATGAATGATCCAGGAGAAATTTATGGTTTCATAGTTTAAAAAAGGTTTCATGAATTAAGCATCATAAAAGTCATTTTCATGATTATATGATTTTTTAATATGAATACTGTTACTCAAACTATGATTTTTGATTTAGTAAATGGAGAGAACTATACGGAACTAGATTAAATTTGAATGTGAGAGAATTTTTTTTAATGAGAAACCATATGGTATAATAGAAAAAGATAATTATATTGTGCTTATTATTAATCAATTAACATGATTTATTCTTAACTGCTTATACCTTAACCAAATCTTATAATCATCTTAGAAGAGAAGGTTAGAGTTTATTGATATTTTGGGTAGTGGCGACCATGGCGTAAAGAAAATTGAATTTTATATATGTTGAGAATGAGGAAAGAATCACTCAATATAATGCCTCAAAGGAATGAGAAAATGTTTTTGTATAGAGAAGAAGGGTACAAAGCAAGTAATTATAGTGGAAAAAGAAATGTTTGGTTAACATATTGGATTATAATAATGGTCTCCCTTTAATATCATCAATAGTTTAATGTTTCAAATGAGGAAGTAATGGGAATTATTATAATTGATGTCCTAGGGAAGAAGTTTGTGAAGATAATTAGCTAGGTGGTTTGAGTAATAATAATACTATTGATTATGAAGTGACTACAATTGAAATATGAAAAGAAAAAAGTTCTAAGGAATAAGACGATGAATCATAGTTAACAATTTAAGAATGAAGTGGAATGATTAGAGTGTTTATGTGTTGGAATTAAAGAATTATGTTATATGAATCACAAAATATATAAGGGTTATTCAACAAAATGTTCTTATTATGTATTTTCAATAATATATTTCATGGTACTGATAACTTATAAAATTTATTTAATTATAAGGTTTAATTTTATATAAAAACGCATTATTAATGGAATATGACCCATAATATGATCTTGATGTTTATATAATGATGTTGGGATAAAGATATGACATGAATAAATTTAATTGGTTAATATTGATGACCTTGGATCTAATTAATGATTTGTGGACAAAGTTTTATGTGTTATCATTTATGTTGTTTACAACATTATTTTATTCATGGGATATATTCAATAATATGATGTTTTAATCATGTAATGAGGAATTATGTATGTTTTCATTGAATTTTTTTATTAATTCTTGTTAATATCATGTCTTAAGAAAATATATTACTAAGGTATTCACAGATATGGTATGTGTAAATCAGGGGATAATTTATGATATTTTGGGGATTAATGTTAAGTTGACCTTATTTATAATTTTTTAATTGTGTTATGGTTATAAGGATACCCATTTATGGAATGGTTTAGGTGGAACTCTGTATTTTATTTTATATATTAATGTATAATTTCATCATATGAATATTTATTCATTTTAGATGTTAGTTATAACCATATTTTTGATAATAAATAGAGATAGATGGAATGAATTATCATTATTTTATGTATATTATTAAATGTCAGTGCTTCAGACATGAAAATTTAACCTCTTAGAGTCAAATATGAAGTGGAAATTGATTAAGGAACAACCAAAGGATGAGATTGTGCTTTTTAAATGGAATGTAATTAATTATGTATATCTTCAAATAAATATTATTCTATATTAATAAAATGATATTTAATGAAAATATTAAACATTTTCTTTTAATTCCAATGAATAAATAGTCTTTTTTCATGTCACATATTCATTGTTATTTAGTCGTTAAATTTATCTTGACCATGTTCTATATCACTCTCCATTAGTATTTGGGTGTTGTTTTTCTATTCTATTCCCATGTTTTCACTCACCACCTATGTTCTCTTCTTTTGAAACCTATTTTTTGTTATTATGGACGAGCTTCACACATAGTATTTTATTTTTTCAAGATAATTTTTTATTAACCTATTTTAGGATGTGGGTTTACCATAAATGGTTTCTCAAATATTAAAGCCATGTTTATTGAGCAGAAGATTAAATTTCAAGGATGAAATTTATTTAAGGGGGTAGAATGTAACATCCTATGATTTTGTGAAATATTATTTCTAAATAAATTTAATCTTTTCAATAGGTTCTGTTAAACAAAACACTGAGTTAATCTTGCATTACACGCAACAATGTGTGTGATTTTTGATACACGCACCACCGAGTTTAAATGAAACCTGGAATACTATTAAATTATTATTATTTAATATGATCGTTATCACCTAGCCATTAGAATAGTGGGTATAAATAAAATTACTGAAATAATGAAAATATATGTTTTACACATGTATATAAAATTAATTCTTTGGTGACTAATTAATAAGGAAATAAAAAATATTTGCAAATAAAGGAAATAAATTTTTGGTGAAAGTAATTTGAGGAGAACAAACATGTTTTAACTCAATAAATTTAACAAATTACTTTTTTTGAATGATTTTAATGAAATTTATATATTACATATTAAATACAATTGGTAACATTAATCTTATTTTTTTTACTTAATAGTTAATAAAAAAGGTAATTTTCACTAAACACAATATTTTTTTGTAAAAAACACTTCTGTCACATTTTGCACAATTATTTTTCAGTTAATTTTTTTTTTCAATTTTAGAAAATTTATTTTAAAAAAATAAAATCTATTTTTCAAATATTCATGTAAAAATTATTTTGGATTGAATTTTTCAGAATTTAAGGGAAATATAAATTTTTTGATGAATAATAAAAATACATGTTTTTATAAATAATTTTCATTTCATTTAATTCATTTCAAAAAATCCAAATTATTTTAACATGGTTTTAAAAGTATAAATATTTAAATTATATGAAAATATCAATCCTATTTTGGCCATTGTAATCAATTTCATATTGATTTTTCATATAAAAACTTTTAAATTTTGAAACATTTTCTCATTGACAAACTTCTTTATCATCACGTTCGTGATATTAATTGTAAATAAATTTTTTAAATTTGGTGAATGGAATTTTGAAAAATCTTTTCCATATTTCTAATAATAATAATTTATATTTTATAATAGGGACATCCTAATTTGTTACCATTTTTAATTTTAAAACAATGAAACTTAATTACTATGGTTAAGGTAAGAATTAGTTTATCAAGAAGTTAATCTAAAATGATAAGGGTTAAAAATTACCCAAAACATGTCCAAAACCACTTTAATATAAATATTTACAACAAATATCATCTAGTTTTGATAATGTATCATCTTTTATCCATTTGGAATGTGAAAAGTATGTGCATACCTTTTTATTTTCAAACAATAAAAGTGTGCCACTCACCTCACTTATAAAAGCCCACCCATTCTCCTCTCTTCTTAATAGTTCAAAAACCATTTAGTTCGGAAAAGACCCACCAAAATAACTTCCTTACTTTCCACCTCAATTCCTAGAAGTCTTATGTTTTTCTAAGTAAAACCTAATAAATATTTTTGTCAAAACCAAAATATTCTTTCCAATGAAGAGGTAATGTTCGTAAGTGGGAATTTTATTTTATTTATTCCTACACCTACAAAATCATCAATCGTGTGTATGGAGGAAAACCACATCCTGAACCGTTGTTAATCATTTTCCATCAGCACCTATAAAAACTGAATATAGTGAGGTATTTATTGTTTATATAAGAAAATTATAATATTAGTTTTCTTATTTAATCTGGATATCACATGTGTCTTCTTATATTACAATTCTTTGGAATACCATAACTTCATTCGTGTGTATGGATGAGTTCCACTTTGCAAAGTGATGTGATTAATTAACACTTTACACAGAACATAATGAGGAAATTTTCAATGAAAATATCTGATATATAAGAAAAAATAATTCTTTCATGGTAATATATTATTTACCTTTATTTATTTTAGTCTCCTGATAAAATGTAAACATTTTTCATATGTACGTACGACCTACTGTATCTATGGATGATGTGTTTAATTTTTTATCTCTAAATTTTTTGGAATACTCAAAATTAATATATAATGAATATATATTATATATATATCATGGATAAAATTATTTAGATTATTCAACCATGATAAAATTAATAGGACCAAAAAAATATCTAATCAAAACATAGAAAAAAAACAGAGCATTTATTACCCAAAACATGATTTTAATAAGGAATTGCTGATAAAAGAGTAATAAAAGGTAATAAGTATATTATATATGGTATGATAAATTTTATTATTGTTATTTAATATATTTATAATAAAATTATTTTTATTATACATTAGTTTCAAATATATATGAACAAAGACTAGACTTAAGGAAAGAGATTTCTATCTCACTTTTATTTTCTTCGAGACAGAAGCTATATTCACCATGTGTTTCTATTATTAAGTGTATATACTTAACATTAATATAAATTATTATTATTTTAATTAATATTATGGGTATTGACATATCCATTTTATGATATCTCTTTCATGGGGTTTATGGTTCATAAGTTTCTAAAGCTGTAAGAGATTTATTTCTCACTTTTATTTTCTATGAGACAAGGACCATATTACCCATTTGATTATTTTTTGTGTTGTATATAATAAATATTACTGTATTTTATGATTATTATACTTGAAATTATTTGGATTTAGATATAAAATTTATGATCTCTATTTCATGGGGTTTACAATAAAAAAGTTTCAAAAATGGTTAAGGGTTTTTGTCTTAAATTGATTTCCTAGGGACGTAATTTTTGTTATGAACATATCTTATTTAATGAGATGTATATACTACCCCTTTGAAATTTTATATCATGAATATACTTATTTCCATGATATTATAAGTTTCATTAAATTTTAATCATTATTTGGATAACGATTCAAAGTTACCAAAGTGGTAAGAGGTTTATGTTACAATATCATATTTTATAGAGATTGTTTCTGATTATGATTCCATTGTTGAAATAATATAATATATCTATCAAGAAAAACCTGAGTTTTATTATCATCTATTTATGTTATCTGAATATATTTTCCCTTTATTTTTCTCTATTTAATTATAAAAGAGTTGAAAATGACATTTTTAAGAAAAATCATCTTTTTTTTCTCTTCCATCGAAAACCCCTTTCCTCCAAAACCATGTAGTCTAAAACTAATTTCATTTTTTTTAAATTTCCCAAAAAAATTTATTAAATACATTTTTACCCATTTTTTACTTTTAACTATTTTATTTAAAGTAATCTTCATGTCATTTTCCAAACAATCCCCCTTTGAATTTTTACTAAAAATATTAAAGGAATCATTATTTTACCATTGACAACATGAGAAAAATATCCCACTTCCACATAAATTATTTTCTTTCAATATTCATTTATAAATTTTCAAGGATATTTTCAAAAAGAATGATTTTTAAAATGATTCTTTTTTTAATTTTTTTCTATGTGGGAGGTATATTTTTTTTTGAAATGATTAAAATGATTTTTAATGATTACTTTAAAAGTTTCAAAGTTTATTTACAAATAAAATTCATTCCAAAATATTTTTTTATTTTTAGTTTCAAAAACTAATTTTAAAATAATATTTAGTTTCCTCAATAAAAATTATAGATTATCATTAAAATTAATTTTCCATATGATATTACACATGTTGAAGTTACCTATACCTTAATCGGGATATGATCCAACAATAATATTCTTATTATTTCTAGGAATGGTTTTCATTTATGTTTTTATGACATTTATAAAATCTATTCACTTCGATGAGTTACACCCTGAGGAAATACCTATGAAACCAACTTATTCTGATGGTGTATACTATGATTATAAGATGAAATGATTATGAAACCGATCTCTTTTACTAGAGTTATAATATGTGGAAATATTTTTGAAACCCATTTCATTTGGTGGGTTTTTGATATGATGATATTTTTATGATCTTGTGGCAAACAAACATTTTTTTTTCTATTATGTGATAGGTGGGACCTATATATCATTCTAATTTATTGGGTAAACATTTATATCTCATGAGATAAAAAATACTGAAATGGGCAGTGAACCTAGTTCAGTATGAGACTCTTTTCACTATGATAGTATTGTGAGTAATCATTGATAACTATGATGGTTTGTAGAGTGAAAACATTTCACTATGATATTTTTGAAAATGACCCATGAATACTAAGGAAATCAATCTCTAGTATTATTTTTATTCCATAATTATATGTCTTCTTTCCAATGTTATGCTATCATTGATCATGTTCTTCGATTTACTTTTGATTAATGTATTATGAACTTCTGATAATTGTATCATCACTAAATATTATGATATATGATAAAAATGATATAGTTTTCAAATGTTATTCTCAAGTTATTATACCCTTATTCTCATGATATTCTTTTGTATCTCCCTTGTTTACCCTTAATGAGCATCTAATCTTACCCTTTCTTATGTTTCATTTCCCCAAGTTATGAAGAAGGGTTTTAGGTATGGTATTTGTAAAAAGGGTGATATGTGGGAAGATCTTTGTGGGATATGTGAATGATATTTCAATAAATAAAAATATATTCTCTCTAGATTCCAAAGGAACTATATATTTATGGTCCTAGGTATGTGTTTTTGTAATGTAATCAATATTCATCTAAAAATATGTAATATATTTATCTAGGAAGTTTGTGTCCTTACAATTTCAATTTTTGATGAACAACTTAGGATGGAGGTATAATTCGAAAGTCCAATATGGATTCCTAATTTAATAAAATAAATATAGTCTTCTATTTTCACAATATTTACATTAATATCCACCCTTACAACATGAATTCAAGTAAAAATTCAAAAAAAACTGGCCAATAATAAATATATAAAAATTAATCATATGAGTAACATTAATCTAGTTCACAACCAAAAATGTAGAACCATACAGATCCAGGAATTGAAGAGTTGAAAAATAAAATAAAAGAGTTGAAATACTAATTAGGGATCCATATTAAAATTATGACTAAAGTTATAATAATTTCAATCCATTTCCCAATCATAATGGTTAAGGGAGAATGTTAAAAATAATAATAGGAAAAAAATTCATCATACTCATAAAGATACTTTGAGATAATTAAGTCAAATCATTGATAAAAAAGGAAAGATAATATTTAGAATATTGATAATAAATCATACAATTAATCACAAAATATATCTATATAAAAGGGAACTATTCCATTACCATTTTTTAAAAATGGATCAATAAAAGATGATTCATTAGGAGGAAATTGAGAAGGGAATCCTTAACAAATTTTAAAATGTTGAAATCATCATTCCAATTTTGTAAGGTCATAAAAATATTCCAGTGCATGATAAATCCATTTAGTAATTATTCATAAAATAAAAATAGACATAAATGGAATGAAAAAGTGAATTTAGAAAGGTATATTTTGGAATTCCTTATCTTCATACTGAATTTTAAGATATTGTAAAATTTTCCATTCCATGTACCATAATGGAAATATCATTTCCTAATGTTTTTTTTAAATTTTGGATCTTTAGTAAATTTAATGCCACACGTTTTTTCATCCAGTCAGATTGGATAAATATAGCCAACATTGGTAGTTATCAAGTTAGCTAACCAAGAAACTGGATTTAGAACAATGGTGATTGATGTTTTTCTCTTTGAAGTTGAAATGATACAAGTTCATTTACAAATTTTATTTGGAAGACTATTCCTAAAAACCATAAATAAAATAATAAATTTTCATGAAGTTACATTAATAATGGATATTGGGGAAAATAATTTTAAATTTTACATGTTTGATTTAATGAAATACCCCTAATAATAATATTCATTTTTCACACTTTCATACCCTGATGAATCTAATCTATGGGGATAAGTTGATTTTATGGAAGAGTTTTTGAATATGGGACATAAATTTAGATTTAAAAAAACACTAAGAAATTTATATGATCATCCTGTGATCACCATAGAACCATTTAAGTATGAGGTAAATTTTGATTTCTTTGATGTATTTCGATTTCTATTTTCAATTAATGATATTGAGAGTGTAACTTTTTTTAGGAACTCAAACTGGCCAAGGTATATGACCCCAATATTCCACCATCTTACATTCAACCAACTATGATATAATTAAAATCATTGAAACCCAAAGAGAAACATGTTAACTAATGTGTGAATAAATGAATCTAGTATTAATTTATATAAATTGATCATGATATTAAGAGTTCATATAAATTTAAAATTTGAGTAAAAATTTGAAATCTATAGGATAAAGTCTAAATGATATACCTAGACTAAGTCCATGAATGATTGTAAAAATAATATTTCAAAAAATGATTCCAAAACATTAAGATAACCTTAAAAATGGATGAGATGTGCTATTATAGAGGTAGTTAGAAGTGAAATTAAGAAATTTTAAGAAGAATACATCATCTTCTTAACTTTAGATGCAAGGTGGGTATGTCTAATCCATATTTTTTCTAAAAAACTTATATTGTACCTTTTATCATCATATCATCATATATTTATTCAAGGGAGAAGGTACGTGGAAACAAAGTCAAATGGAAACAAAAATAGGACCTAGGGGGGGATAACGTTGTCGAAGCTGAGGGCATCACATTGTTTCAAATTCAGACCCACAGGATTGAAGGAATTGATGTTGGGAAGGAAGGTGACATTGGAACCATGAACAACCAGAGAAGAAAGATGGTCCGCAACCTTTTTCCCCTCTCTCCAAGGGTGGTTTACATTTATATTGTTCTTGAGGAGGGCTATAAATTTCCTGTTAATGAAGGATATTGACCATGGAATAGAAACTTTACCATGAAAGGAGTTATGGATGATCATGGAGGCCATTTCTACATTAGATAAGTCATTCTTCCCCTGATTACAAACACTGATCCTTGTGAGAACTGCCTTTTCCTATGCCTTATATAAGTTACCACTGACATAATGGGTTGTGAAAGCATGGACAACACTATCCCAGAAATCGTGAACTACCCCTACACCTTAAATGTCACTCGATATGCATGAGCCTTCCATATTGATTTTGAAGCCATTGTCTAGGGGAAGACAACATACCCACTATCCCTACAACCTAGAGATGGGTGGTTGAACTAGAGAAGAGCCGATAAGGAGCGACCTCAAAGAAAAAGAATATTTCCAGCTACTGGAGAGAGTAAGAAAGTCAATAATGATACTTCTTTTTTGTGAAATGATAGACCTCCCTATAAGAGACAACCCCTCATATCTAGCCTAATTGCGAGATTTCCATAGGGACCAACAACCTACATTAAGAATGATAGAGCACACCATCCTTTCATGACCTCTATCAATTTTCCCCTAGAACCAACACTACAATAATGGGACTTCACAAGGCCCATGAGAGTTAAGAGTAGTGAAATCCCTTAAAAACTTCCACACAAACTGAGTCTAGTTTCGTTCAAAAAAGATGTGGATCATGCTTTCTCCCCTCTTATTTTTGCAGCAATGACAACACAAAGCCAAATTAATACACACTTTTTTAATGTTATCATCTAAAGACACTACATGATTACTTATTCTCCGTGAAGTAAAGTTATATTTTATTGGAATCCTGTTTAACTAAACGATCCTATTCTATGTATATTGAAGATCCTATAGAGTATAAATTCTACGAAAGTCCCTTGTAGAGAGGTTCCTCATGGTGGAAAGAGTGAAGATGAATTTGTGTCACTCCATGTTGATAGAAATCAACACGTAGGTGTTGAGATGATCCTTGTTCAGCACAACTCTGATGAATTGCGGGTACATGCTCACCTCTTAAAAGGAAATTGTTGGGACCAGACACCCTGGAAATCTAATCACTGACCCTACCCAACTATGATGCAAAATGAGGATGTTACCTTCTCATACAACCTAGCATGAGTGCTAATGGTGGATCGGGATGAGTGGATAGATCATATATCAGAAAAGAGATCCTTATTCACTTTCATAATCTGCATTACTGGAATATGAGAAATACATGATACTACCCCAAATCATGTGTTCTTCAAAGATTTCCCATGTGAGTTTCGCATGCAAGCAAGGTATTGTGTCACTTAAGCTCCTAAAATTGATAGCACCCTCATTAATGGGTTTGGGAATCCTATCCCATGATACCTAGTTCATTTTACCTTCTTAAAGTGCATCCGAGATGAAATCGGTCAAGACCTTGTTAATGGTTTTGATGAAAACCGTAAGTATAGAGGTGGAGTCCAGAGAATGCATCGGGATAACATGTAGAACAATATTAACCAGGCCTATCCTGCCCCCAATAAATAGGTAGAAATTTTTCTAGTTAAGCACATGACCTGTTATCTTTCTCACCACATGGTCAGAGTCTATAATTCACATTCTGCCTGAGGATGTAGGATTTCATAGGTATTCCATTAGAAATGTACCACACAACATATCCAACCTACTACACAAATAAGTATCCTTGCTGGATTCACATTTTTTATAGATAAAGAGGTTTCTTTTGGATCTATTTATAGCCTGGACACTCTCTATAATTCTATTAGGAATGTACATTGATCACTTTCCACCATTTGTGAAGATAATAATATCATCTGCAGACATCAAATGTGATATAGAGGGAAGCTTCATTTTTCTTGTGATAAGGGTGGATGAATCCACTAAACATTCCATTGTTGAAAATTTGGATTGGAGTGTCCATTATAAGAATAAAAATACTCATAATAGAGGGCCACCTTTCTGAAGGCCGTGAGTTTTGTTGAAGAATTCATGAGTTATCCCTATAATGGAATCTACCATCCATGAGGAGTTAAATCATCAGAAGATAAGGTTAGATGCTCGGGAAGAAAGGACCATACTTGTTACCACTATATTAATGAAACCCCATTCAATTGCACCCTACTCTTTATTCATGTCCATCATAACAACAATATTGGATCCAAGGAGTTTTTAAGTCGATGTCCCTCAGTATTTCCAATGATAGGGTGATGGTGTCTTGGATTGAGAGACCCTTCCTGAAGCCATGTTGTTCCAATGAGATCTAAAGGAGAAGGTTCTTGGAAAACTTCAAGTTGATAATGATATAAGGAATATTTTATGGGAAGTTTTACATACTCATGGGCCAGTAGTGAAGCCAAGAGGATGGGTCCTTGATCTTTGTAATAAGAACAGAAGTTGTAGCACTGGACACCCATGAGAGAGTTCCTCCATGAAAGAAATCCCGAACAAATGCATTGATGTATACTTTAACCACCTTCTAAGAGACACTATAGAAAGAGTCAGGGAAGCTTTCTGGGCCCTATTTTCTTTCATGACTAAGGTTTAACATGGACACATGTATTTCCACCTCTTTAGGGGATATTTATAGCGATTTGTTGTTCCGAGGAGATACTGGGTTAGAAATCATATCCCAGAGTTTAGAAATCCCTCTCGAGCAACTGTTTGGCATTCTTGTATTTAGGCATAATTGGTGGTATTTGAAAAACATATGAACCATACCCCAAACGACCTATCTATCATCTGTATAGTACCCATACTCAATAAATATGTTGAGATTAATGTGGTGTCTCTTATCACTTATGTATACATGGAAATAAGAAGTATTTTTGTCACCCTAGTCTAACCATTTTATAGTTGAGCTCTCCCTCATCATGCATTCATAGAATAGAAGCATTTCCTCCAAGATTTTCTTATTCTTTACGTGGTCATCAAAAGATGTATCATTACAACCCTCCTTGAGTATAGCCTAAATACCTTCAATATCCTATTTGATATTATCCATGTTTTTATCAATTGGAGGGAGGTGCTTTACCCATTCCTAAAGAATTTTCTTGAGCTGCGTCATCTTGTTATGGATAGCCACTGACATGTGGACCTAGGTCATGGATCCCCATGATTCACTAACAAGCTGTTCATATCCCAGGATGCAAGTCCACTGATTATAGAACCAAAACCTTTCAAGGGTTTCCTACCTGGGAGACAAAGATAAAAAAAATAGAGAATGATCAGATATACCTTAGACGAGATGACTAACCTTGGATTTGGGAAACATGGTGATGGCATGTATGTTTTCTCGGAATCGATTAACCCTGATCCTACAATAACTACCCCCCTTTGATTGTTACACCATGGGATTCAGTTACTATAGTACCCCATATCCATATGACCTTTAGCCACTATGAACTAGGCAGAATCCATACATTCCTACTGAGGGAAATATTGTATTCCATTTTTCTCTATTGGTTCCGTGATGGTATTGAAATTTTCATCAATGATACATGGAATAATCCCTGGATTGAATGCACTAAAGTATCTCCCCAACTTCTCCCTTCTCTGCGCATCATAGCTACAATACACAAATGATAAAAAAGAGAGCGCATACAATAATTGACCTTCTTAGTAATGAATTGGTCACTTTCCTGTACCACTTCCACCACTATGTCTTTGTTCCAAAATATTCAAATGTTCAGGTTCATTGGATATGCATACATAGATGTATGAATGTTAATTTTATGTGTGAAATCCTTAACTTTGGTAGGGTTATGTTTGCATTTGAGGATGGAAATAATGTTTTCCTTTATCTTCTTGATCTATGAGGTGATGAAATCATTTTTGACTCATGCTCCGAGGCTGTGAGGGTTCCAAATGAGGATGGTAATCATTGAACAATGAGTAGCCCATATTTGGACCTTGTCACCATGTTCACTATCGGATGAGAGGAAGATCACTTCCTAGTATGTATCTATTTCTGTTTTGTTCTCAACCTCATGCATACACCCAAAGACATAAGAGAGGGGGATGTATATGGAAGGGTATGGCAAGGATAGAGTTTTATAGTTCTACCTCTAGAAACACTTGGAGGAGACTTTATCATTGGGACATGTTTACCAGGATGTCGAGATACATAAGAACCTAGTTCTCTAGGCTGATAGGTTCTCTCACTAATAGAGTGAAAGAACCTTACTAGTAAGGGGAAGAACAATAAACCTAACCTCCAACCCCAGAATACTCTTCCCCTACAACAATGGGTAAGACCTATGGGTATAAGTGTGGTAGGGTATGAGAGCTCTAGGGGTCTGATAGGAATCCTCTTAAAGTGATCCAAAGTCTACCATCTGAGAGAATTTGGAAAGGGATGAAGAAGTGGATGACAAGGGTGGGCAGCAAGAGAGGGGAGTCCCAAGGGACAAAAGGCACAAGGGATAGACTAGGAGGATCCACACGCTCTAGAGGAGGGATATGGAGGGGTACGTAAACTAGGTCCAAGGGAATCAGAATTCCATTATTTGAGGCAAAAGTATTGGCCCGAGGCACCACTTTCACATGGTTTGGTGCGGTTCCATCCATTAGGATACATTGGTTGGCTCTTCCCTAGGATCCTTTGAAAGCTTGGATATGGGGTCTGGGATGGAATTTTCTACACACTTGTAGAGAATGGCCCTAGAGGAGACAGGAATAGAATAACCTTGGGATCATAGGGTATACAACATCCTGAGTCGGCACAACCTATTCCTTAACCATCAACGAGAGGTTATCCTGAACAAGAAGAGATAGATATATATCCACACATATCTGGTCCACTGAAGTTTACTCGCAGCAACAAGTATGGTCATCTGCATAGAGGATTATACCTAGGGAATCTCCAATGGGTTTAAAAAAGGTTCCATTTTTTAAGGGAAGTGGAAGGTCAGGCAGACTAATCCAAATAGCAGCATGGGTGCTTTCCTTTCCCTTGTGTACCTCCATCAACCTCCTAGCGAGATTGAAACACCAACAACTCAACAACCGGAGAGATTTTCACCACACCTAGACAAAGTCCACTTTTGAAGCTACATATAGAAAAAATGATCTCTAATGAATAGCTGAGATGTGGGCTGGAGCCTGCAGCCCCCAAGAGTCTAAAAAGCGTTTGGAGATGGGTAGGGGGTCTTATCATAACAAAACCACTCTCCAAGGGTCCATTTGAAGAAGGAAAAAACATCATAGGAGGCCACAACAGATACATCCAATGAAAAACTGGAACCCTCCCACGTCACCAAAGGAGTGACTGGGTGAACATCAGGAAAGGAGAACTGCTAAGTGATTCTTTGAGAGGAGAAAAAAACCTCCTTGAAGTATAAGACCGGTCAAACAAACTGTGGAGAGGGACCTGAGGGCTCCTGAGATAGGGGAAGAGCAATGGGGGAGGGACCAGATCCGGGATTAAGGGTCATTAGAGATGAAAACGTCCCCAGAGATCAAGCACTAGTTGGCCTAGTGGTCTGGAAAATTAAAAAATCTTCAGGCGCATGGAGAGAATTGTTTTTTGAAGCATATGATATTAAAATTTGGACCTTTTATAGAATAAAAATAATGTTTTGATCCCTATGAGAGTCCAAACCATCCATAGAGTTCATCTTAACATTATAAAATAAAATAAAATAATAATGAAAAATAATTTTCATTAATTTTTTTAATAAAGTGTTATAGAATCTTTCAAAAAATAACTTTTATTATTCCTAGATATATTTTTTGAATATTTCTAAGTACCCATTACCCCTAATGAAAATAAGAATAACCTTCACATATTCATTAAGAAACATTTTTTCTAATTTGAATTTTTCTAGGTATATTCTAATCACAGGTGTATATGAATTTATAAGATATAAATAAGGACTATCTGGAAGTGTTTCTTGATGATTTTACTATTTTTAAAAATTTATTTTATTATTTAATATATTGTAACGATTTTTTAAAAAATATGCATTAAAAAGGACATAGTTCTCAATTATTAAATATGTAATTTTTTGTTGGAAAAATAAATTCTTCTTAAAAATTTGATATAAATTTTTTTATTTGGTGTTAACAAATAAAAATAGAAATATTCACAACATTTCTTTAAAAAACTTTTATGAAAAATGTTTTTCCATTTTTAGGAAAAACATGATTTTATTGTTGAATAATCATGGGGTTTAATAATATATTCATACCCATTCAAGGTTGATTTAAAAACAATCCAAATTAATTTTTCATGATCCTTGTAAGAAAAATTATATTAAAATAAATTATAAATTTATAACATCACTTGTGATATAACTAATAAATTTTTAACAACCATTTGATAAATTCTGTAATGCCTCCCATAGTGATATAAGGGCATCCTTTATAAAAACAACTGGATCAAAATATATTTCCCATATTATTATTTAGACAAAATAAATTCTAATTAGTGAAAATATACCACTACTGAGTATGATTTTGTTACTAGTTTCCATTCCTTATAAAAATTCATATTAGAATTTCTTAGAACTAAAGTCACTATATACTTAGATCATATAACAATTTATTACCTAATATGAAAGATAAAAGAAAACACCAAAGAATGTTAGGTGGATTTTATTATTACATGAATTTTATGAGGGTATAAATAGAAGTAAAGTAATTGATAATTTTTTGGTTGAACACATGAGTAGACTTCCTAACAGAGTTGATTTGGAAAACGAAAAATTCAGCATCCCTATTTTTGATAAAATACATTAAATGGTTCAATGATTGGTACCATGGAATGCAGAGACATATATTTCCTTGTATATTCTTAATATCATTTACTTATAAATCATGAAAACTTTTTAAAAATCAATGAATATTCAAAATTTTAAATATGGGAAGACATATATCTCTTAAAAATTTATAGTGACTGAAAGATTTGAAGATGTTTTCTTAGTAGAAAAATACCATTTGTGCATAGAATTTACCTTTCATTAGAATATATAGAACAATTTGGAACCCATAAAACAACTATTAATGTATAATATTCAAGTCTATATTGGCATATAGTGTTTTAGGAGTCCCATTAATTATTTTGGAAAAGTTCCAAAAATTTTAATTCAATCAAAAATATCAAAAGGAAACGAATCATTAAATATCTATAAAATTTTGTGAGGTATTTAATGTGCGGGGAATATATTTTATGTGATCATTTCAAATGTCTATTAGATATTTTTATATAATTATATAAATTTATTATAATTAAAAAATGTGTGGATTCTAAGGAAACTATGACTAATAAATCCTCTATTGATTGTGAATTCTTCTAGACTAATATCGTTTACTTGTTTGAAATCTTAGGATCAATCACCTGTGATCAATGTACCAACTTTTGTAGTAAAATTATTAAAACTATGATGAGGTTGTATGGAATAAACCATAAAACATTAATGAATTTCTATTTAAAGTTAATTAATAAATATAATGTCTCTAATATAGAAAATCTAGAAAATAATTTCAATTCAAATAAGATTCATTATACACAATGTTTTGAAAACACCTATGGGCAATAGAAATGATTACAATACCCTAATTCGAATGATTCCACACAAATTGACATATTAAAAACGTTTTCAAAAACATATAGAAGTGTAACCTAGATAATATTGGGTAGTTAATAATATGAATATATAATTTGGAAAGGATATTTAAGAAATTAATTGTCTATACAAGAGCGACAATAAATAATAACAAGAGTGCCACATGGAAAACTGATTCAAAATGATATCTCTTTACAACCAAATCGGTGTTCATCTGTAATTCAGAGATAAAATTTATTCCATGTAAACATCATTCCAAATGGAAAAGGAAATTCATAATATATAATTTCATACTATTTTGTACCATAATGATTGAAAAACTAGGAGGGAAGAAACCTTTCACCCCCTAATGGCCATAGATTCAAGAAATTTCATCAATAACATACAAGGGAACCATTAGAAGTGATCACACTCCTCCAACCCTAATATAAATGAAACCAAAATGTTATACCATTAGTAAAATCTTTTAATTAATATCATAATTAAAAATAAACTCAAACTAATATTATATATTAGAATTCACTAGGGATATTACTTGATTTATGTATGGGGTGAGGGAAATCTTTGTTGGATTTAAGAGTTTTATTTTTAGTTTTTATGTGTTATTTGTTTTTTTTGTATTTTTGAAACATGTTTATATTAATTGAATAACTTTATAGGATTAAAACCTATTATACTTTTGATTAATTTATTCAATACTATAAAACTCAACTTAAATAAATAAATAAATTAACTTATCTCTTAATTCATTATTTAAGAAATTTATGAAAAGTCAACTAATTTATTAATATTATGATAGGAAATACTATCAAATATTAAAATAACATATCCAAGTGTTTTATATAACCTATTATACATCTTATTAAGAATTATTCATTTCTTGAAAGACACGATCCATGGGTTAATTATCAAAATTTTCTACGAATTCCTTGTCAAAACCTTTGAGATTGAGAAACTTGTGTTGAGAATTATTTAAGAAGTATTTTAAAATAAACCCCCTTAAAAAATAAAAATATATCTAGAACATTCCTTAACATGTGAAACTTGAATTATCACATAGTATACATTAATAATAATTATAGTTAGACACATAATATTTTTGTAAATCCCTTACCCCCCGGTAATAAAAAAATCCACGAGTATAGTTGAAACCATGTGTGATAGAGAAGATTATTTTCAAGTAGTTTTGGTGATAAATATCATTTTGGTAATAATGTAAAGGGAAAATATCTCTCAAATTGGGTAATGGGGTATAAATAACTATTTTGAATTAATGGATTCCTCTTTATCTGCAAGAAATATTATATTCATAATCGATGATGGAATAATAAAAAATAAATGGGGGAGAGTATTGAAATGCCTAATTATTGGAAAAAACCCCTCAAGAAAACATTATAGTGTATTCCGGTTTTTCTCTCTCGAAAAAATAGGTTTCCACGATCAGTTGTTTTGTTCAATATAGATTTTTAATGAGGTATATCAACACTCTGGACCTCGTATAAAAATTATGTATACAAGGTGGAACTGTTTCCCAGTGTTTTTCAAATGTATAGGGTATAAAATTAAGTGGTAGAAAAAGGGGATGTTGTAAATGGAAGGGGTTTCATATAAATGCGTAATTTTGTGCTCAAGGGTGAAGGTAGTTCAAAAAGTTGTGCGCAGGTGATGTTTTTTTATCAACAAATGAAAATATTGAAAAGTAAAAAATGTGCATAGGTTACGAAAGTGCATGGAATATTGATTCACATGACACAAGAGATAGAGTTTCACACATGCCTAAGAAAGAGAGTTACGTGCCAAATAGGGTGTCAAAATGAGAAATTCCAAGGTCACATCAAAGTTCTACTCACAAAGGAAGGTTCATGGGGATTTTGTTCCTAGGTTTGACTGAATCTATAAATAGGCATCTACCAATTGTTTTATAAGCTCACCCCTTAGAGAAAATCAGGGCTCTGAATTATATAAGAGTTTAACACAAAATGTAAAAGTTTCATGCAAAAGTTTTGAGAAATGAAATGAATCAAATTTTTTTGTATGTAGAAAAATAATTTTTCTCTACATGACCAAGGTAGGTTCATGGAAAGTGTAATATTTGGGAACAAGAAGAATTTATATGAAAAACAAAAAGTTTTGCGGTGGTTTGGAGTTCTGAAACAAAACTTAAATTTTGTGCAAAAAGTGGTAATGTTGCGTGTGAGACATCAAAATTATTCACAAAAGGAAAAATTGAGTGAATTCATAAAGAGTTTCTTAGTAATTTTGTGGTAAAGGGGTATTCAACAAGTGGATAAAATTGAAACTTAATGACGCACAAAATGAGGTGTAAAAAATATTTATTCATATAATCAAAAGAATGTTCTTCTAAAGTATATGTGATAACACTTCAGTTGAGATAGTAGAGAGCTTTAAAATTTTAATTGGTTGCATACCATGGGGGATTGTGAGTCTACTCAAAAATTTGTAAAGGTAGTGAGAATTGGAATAGAAGTTATCTAAGATGACCCTTATTTTGGAAATGACCCTTATTGGATTTGGTACATCCGCACATTGTCGTTGTATACTTCTTGGAGGTACCCTAGTGAGGGTGTACTAGGTAAAATTTATGTGTCTTTTGCACGATTTGATTAAGTTAATTGTTTGTATGGGAATGGTGTGGAATAATTTTTTGTTCAATGAAGAAACCATATATGAGGGGTTAGTTTTTTTAATCAATCATACCATGATTCACCCCCTCTTAGGGTATTTAACCTAGTCGTGATAACAATTGGTATCAATGGAAATGGTTAATTATAATCTCTCTCTAAGGGTTGTCAATAGATATTGTCAATTATAAAAGGATTTTGATCTATGTTGGAATAAATTTTCAACAATTTAATAAATGGATATAGAATTACGTTTTATTTTTAGGAATGTATGTCTCTAAAACAGTAATGCATGATATTTTAGCCATTGTGGACATTAGTTCTTTATATGAAGTTGAATGAATGGAATTTGATGATGACATTAAAGGAATAAATGATTAAAGGGGATCCCTATACAATGAAATTTATTCGAAGGTGATGTCATTCAATTCATCACATTCTATGATAGAAAAGTTACTAAATATGTATGTGGGCAGCTCAATATTTAGAGGAGGAAAACTACAGGTTTTATGGAACAAGTATGAGGATCACAGAATGCACCCGAATTAGTCTTTTAGTTCGTTCATTGATTAGGTTAATGTTTTTTGTGAAATACATGCATTGTATAAGATAAATTATTGAAGTTTTAGATATTTTTAAGTGAATAATGAGTAGACTTACACCTTAATTCAATCCTAATGTTTCTGTATTAGAAGATAAATATCCAAAAGTGTTGGCGTTTGATAGATTATATAATAATATAGTTGAATAGAGTATGAGAAATGATGATAATGATTCACTAGAAAAAGTGAAGTACGAATAGGAGGCATTCAAAGAAATGAAGAATCTCACCATTGAATATGGGTAGGAAGATGAAGAGATAGATGAGGTGATGCCATTCATTTCCTGAATTATACAAAGATAAAAAGGAATGTTCAAATGGAACTACCACTTACATGATTTTGAAGTGGAATGGATGGAAATATTATTTAAAGGTTTCACAATATGGTTCATGAATATGAAGAGGATTATTTTGAAACCACTATGAAAAAGTATTCATCTAATGTGAATAGTAATAAAAAGTGTAAAAGAAATTTCCTTAAAAAGAAGAATATACTTCCACAAGAAAAGGACATTTTAGAAGAAAATAATGTTGAAGAGATGGGGAACTACAAATATCATAGAGAAATTTCTATAGTGGTACTTGTTAGTATCTCTCAAGAAAGTTCAGAAAGATATAATGATAAATAGGAAGTCAAATGAAGATTTAGTATGAATGTGGAATTACAATAACCTCTTGAAAAGATAGATGTTTGGAGAGACAAAATGTATAAATCCAACCTAGTAGTTCATGATTATAATATTTATATGAATTGGAAGGAATAACAGAAGTCTGACATGAAGAAATAAATTAGAAAGATGAAGTCTTTAATGTCAGAGAACTCTGAAACAGTTGTTAAGTAAAAGCTTAAATTTGTGGAAATGAAAAATTTGATTGATGATTTGAATAACACAGAAAAAGATCAAATCAAACATATTGAAGAACATGTATAAAAATTCATAGGGCAATGAAGAAAAGTTAAGAATCAAGAAAACCTCTAGACTAATGGTAAGACATTTGGAAAGAATATCATTATGGTGATACAAAATATTGAAGTAGAGAATAGAGGCCTAGTTAAAAAGAAGAAAAAGACTAATTGAAATGATAAGGCCAATATGGGGAATGATCAAAAATAGAAATCATTATTGATTGAAGTTATACCAAAAAAACCAAATTTGATATTGAATATTGATTTAGGTATGAAATAGAACTAGAATATTTAGATAATCCATAGGAATACTACTAGTGCAGTAGTGACACATAGGATTGCACCCCACATTAGATGTTGTTGTTGTGGAATGAAGGTAAACTTAAATTTTTTTACCATATCCAAGAGAAACCTAAAGGACCAAGACCAATAGAGGTAGTGATAAATAGCTCAATATTCATGGAAATTATATTATGGTCACTGTTTCGAGTGTATAGGATTCAGACACATAACACGTTACTGTTGATCAACAATATAGAGGAATGTGATGAAGAAGACTGAATGTGTTTATAACTAGCAGCTCAATGTATCATAAAATGATATGAAAATGGAAAATTTATTTTTGTCTCTTCTATATGATTATGATCCATCATACTCCATAGAGGACTAATATTATCAATCCATACCGGGTATGTAGTCAATGGAATGGATAAAAAGTAAGAAACCTGAACTAACAGCAGTTTCATAAATTTCCCTTAAACCATCAGATTGTTATGGTGCAAGGATATTTTTTATTGTATTCACATTCATTATATTAGGTAATAAGGTCATTGTTATGATCATAAAATATGATAAAGAAGGTGTTTTCTAATTTGGAAATGGTGAAGGCCTAAAGATTATTAGCTCAGGAAAATCCGAATTTTAGGGAAAATAAATAAGATGTGAAAATGTCTTAGTTGTTGAAGGAATTATTAAGAACATTATATGTGTCATTCAACAATGTGACTCAGGTCATGAAATATGATTTACTAAGATTATGTGTATTCTTAAAGGAATAATTGGTGTAGTTGTTTTATAGGAAAAAATAATGAAGGCGAATATCTACCTTGCATGTGGAGAATATGATTTGTGTTTTTATATATATATAGAAAGAAAATAGTTTATGGTATAAAAGTCTTGGTCATATATGACAACCATCAATAGAATACATGGTTAAATGTGATTCAAATTTAAATATTCCGAATATATCATGTGATCATACTCACACCTGTGTTGCATGTCAACAAGAGAATAATATCAGAAATATATACAAGGTGTAAGAATAGAAGTCAACCAGAGCACTTGAATTGGTGTATTAAGATGTATTTTGAATTATCTCATCAATATACTTTGATGGGAAGAGGTGTTTTGTTCTTTTGATAGGCTATTTATGTAATATTTCATGTGAATTTGTTATTCCCCACACGTCCATTGTGTTCATTTTCATAAAACATTATCAGATGGAATATAAAAGGGTTCTTGGATATAAGATTTTAAAGTTTCATAATTATAATGGTACATAATTCAAAAAAAATAAAGTGGATTAATATATATAGAAACAAAAGATAAAGAATCGAGTTTCAATAACAATAACTCTACAACAAAATGGTGCTATTGAGAGAAGAAAACAAATCCTAAAAAACATTACCAGAACAATGCTTATTGAAAAGGACCTACCTGAGAAAATCTAGAAGGAAGTACTATTGACATCAGTCTACATATCTAACATGGATCTATTTTTTCTGAAGGAAGAAAATACTCCATATGATATGTGGTATGAAAAAAAACAACGTTAAAATACTTTCAAATCATTGAAAGTATGTTTTTATTATTAGTAAAGAAAAAAATATCAAATTTTTGTCTCATAGAGACGAGGGTATATTTATTGTATATTCAAGAAAATATAATCATATAAATTATTGGAAAGATAGGTGAAAGAAATGATGTCACTATAGTATAGAATGAAGATAATCATCAACAAAACCCTGAATAGTTCCTAGATGAATGTGATGGGGAGGTAAGGACCTTAAGGGGATTTGATGTAGAAAATAATGATTCATAAGAATATACTAATGATGAAAAGGTGTAAGTAATACACACACACACATATGAAAAACGTAGAGTCGTAATGAAATTGACAGAAATAACATAATTGGTGATCATGAAATTCTTGTTCAAACACAAAAAATGATGGAATTATAGAAGGTTTCCTTAATATCTTAGGTAGAAACTAAATTTTTCAATGAAGTAGTTGGATATGAGAACTAGGTCTAGGTTACGAGTGAATTGATTTAGAAAATTGAGAAGAATCAAATATTTAAGATTGTTTCGAGACCAATAGATAATAATTTCATTGGTACTGAATGGGTATTTCACAATAAGTTTAGTGAAGATGGAATAATGATTAAAATAAAATAATGATTTGTGTGAAAATAAGTATTTGTGTGAAAATAATGATTACATATAAAGCGTATTGATTTTGATTAAACATTTTCACTTGTTACGTGACAAGAAGAAAACAGATTATTCTTGTCTATTACAGTGAAAAAAGGATCAAGTTTTTCAGATGGATGTCAAGTCAGTGTTTGTGAATGGGTTTCTGAAAGAATAAGTTTATATTGAGAATCCAGATGGTTTTTTCATTCTTGAAAATGAGAATATATTTTTTAGATAAATAAGGTTCTATATGGGTTGAAGTAAGCACCAATATCATGGTATTCAAGACTAGATCGATTTTTGAAGAAGATCAGTTTTTAGCATGGTGGATTTGATAACAATTTCCATGAAAATAACGAAAGTAATTAAAGGATGATGATGTTGGTATATGAAAAAGACATTATAATTATTGGATTAGATGATGAAACATACAAATAGTCAGTTTAATTAATGAATAGGGAAGTCCAAATGTCAATGATTGGTGAAATTACATTTTTTATTATGTGTACAGGAAATACAAGGAATGAATGGAACATTAATTTCTCAATAAAAATATCCCAAGGTGGTTTTGAAAATATTTTTGATAGATAATTTCAAGGAGAATTTGACTCTAGTGGCTATCTAGATGAAACTTTCATGGGATGATGAAGTCAATTCATTTATTGTCACATAATATAGAATAATCATTGGTTGTCTATTGTACTTGACAACGACAAGACCTGATAAATTTTTTCCACATACCATGCATTAGGATATCAATGAAATCCTAAAATATACACTTAAATTCAATGAAAATGTTACTTAAATATATCAACGAGACTATGGAATTTGGTTTCCTATACAATGACGTATGTTAGTAATGGTTATTGGGGTATACAAATTCATATTTGGTCAGATATACAGATGATAGAATACCAACATCATGTGGTGAATAATATCTTGTAGGATTGTGTATTTACTTTCTAAGAAAGAAAGAATATGTCACAACCCGTCCTCGGGGCCCGTTCTATGACTACCCCAATCCCGCCTTCCATAGGCCAGGGGCTGACGAATAGCACCAAGGGCGAATCCCTGATAAAAAGGGAAGACATTACCTTTAAACGTGTAACACACATAGTCTGAACACAAGTAGTAGAAGTAAAAAAGTACTAATATAGAAAAGAAATATGTGCTGAAAGTAAGTGGTCCAGTATACAAACCCAACCGAACAACAAGTACAACTACAAGTAAAAAGGGGAAACAGCTCCTGGATCATCCACCGGGGAATCCTACCTGAAGGGTAGGTACAGATCTCAAACAACATGTCCCTAAGGTATGTCTTGTCTAGTCCATATCCGAGCAGCCTCCCGTCCGTCACCCTTATCCTCAATCACTACTGATCGTCATCTGCACAGAACACAAAAAGGTGTGGGAAAATCCCGTGCATGGGTGAGTATAAAAATACATAGTAGGGGTCCTCGAGACCCCCTCAATGGTCTCCCAGAATCCACTAAGGATAAACCACAGTAGAAAGATACAATCACAAAGTATCAACCGTCCCTACTTAGGTATATGCCCATACATATACCTAAGTTACCAATCACTGTCCATCTCCAACACTTGAATCCAAGAAAAACCCATTCCACAAAGAAAGTAAAGTCAACTATCTCGATGATAACAACTAAAATACAAGTCTCATCTCACACAGGTACACAACTCATGTAGAGGGGTAGAGATAATTAGATGTAGTCACTAAATCATCTCCTCTGTCGAACCCACGTAGGGTCCTAGAACAATATCAACGCTCTTGATCCAACGGAGGATCCCGGTACAGAAGTCATCGCTATCAAACCCACAGAGGATCATGTTACAGAAGTCATCATTGCCGAACCCACAGAGGATCCTGGTACATTATCATCGCTGTTGAACCCACGGAGTATCCCGCTACAGTAGTAGGTTCACATAGGATCCAATCATCTCAGTGGCATCCAGCCATATGGTTCCCGCACACAGCACACTCGATTCAGAGAGGGTCCGTTCCTCGAGCAAAATTCCAATACATAAACTACCATGAAGTCTCTAGTTGTTGTATCTCGTAGATCCGTTTCATCACGATAAACCCAATGCGACAGACGACGCGACAATCGGACGCCCGGTTTGTGAGTTATTGGCATTTCCGTTCCAGGGGCCCGGTTGGTTTTTAGGTTCAAACCAACTCTACCGTACCACAACTGTGTCCAAAACTCAAGTAGGGTATGCTAAAAGTACCATCTCTTTCTAAGCTTTAGGTCTCCATAGACGGTTCGTCGATCAGACACCCGTAATCGAAGAAATGAATGAAAATGTAATTTCAGGTTAAACAGGAACATACTGGTGTCCGAACCGGTCCATAGGTACGACCCGGTCCGATGGGGCGGGCCAGCCCGGTGGCAGCCCGACCCGAGGGGGCGGCCCAGCCCACATGCGGCACGACCTGAAGTTGGTTCCGGGCCCGAAGTGGCGGCCCGACCCGACGGGCTGGCCTTCTTGGCCTGGCTGGCCGGCCCGCGTGGCATGGCGGGCAGGCTCGTGTGGCATAGCGGGCCGGCTCGTGTGGCCAAGCTGGCCATGCTGTGGGGGGGGGGGGGGGGTTCCACACCCCCCAGATACTGAAGGAACGAGCGCTTGGCACCAGTTCGGTCCGCCTGTGGTGTGCCCGCCGGCATAGCAGGCCGCCCTCCTCCATCCGCTGCGACCTTTGGTCGTGGTTTCTATCTGGTGTGGCACGGCGGTGCCACACCCATCCCATCTGACCGCCACGACCTTCATGGCCGCGACCTCTTCCTCCGGCGTAGTGTGATGGTACCGTGCCCCTCCGGCACCGCCGTGGCCCGCATGGACGCGCCCTGATCCTCCACACAGCGCGACTGCGCCATGCTCCTCCGGCAACCCGGTGGCCCTTGCGCCAACGGTTCCTCTCGCAGCCAGCCCATCGCCGACCGCCGATGCTCCACCATGGTTCTCCCTTCCGGTGGCCCCATTGCGCCACCGACTTTGCCAACAAATGAGAACAACAAAGAGGTAGGGTCGGGCCATGTTCGTGCGGTCTAAGCCCTCCACATTACGGTGATATAAACTGGTGATTCACATTCCATAACTTGAACGACGAAGAACGGGTAAAAAACAATTCAAAACCCCCTACCTCATTTCGATGAACATTGACGAAGGCACGGGAAAAGGCGGGCGTAGAGTTTTCATTTTATGCATTCGTCATGCACTCCCAATACTCAAGCTCAAGCATTGGAAAATCTTTGGAGGCGATGAAGTCGCAAATGGCGTTCTTCGTCAGAGAGGATGAAGTTCTCCAAGGATTCTCCAAAGCTCCACCCATAAAAGAATGTGCCAACCCCAAATAATGGGTTAAGATGACCCATTATTTTATTATTGGCCAAAAGAATTCAAAAGAATTCAAAATAATTAATTAAATGAGAGATAGTTCAATTAATTCATTAAGTGGGTTGGCACATTTAATTAGTGGGGGAAGTTCAAGGGCTTCCCCCACTTTATGGAGAGTTACAAGGGAGTTAAAGCTTGTGTCGTCCCCACGTAAATTATCTTCCCAAGGGAGGTTATGTGCGGGTGGGCCCGACCTCCAACCTACACTTGGAGGTTTTAACCACCAAAAAATAAAAATAAGCACACCTTATTTTCATTTAATTTTATTTTAAAACCCCAAAACCATCTTCCATTCTCGACAGAACACATTTGCGGTAAAGGTCTCACTAAGCAATCACTGATGCTGCTAGTTCAACGGTGCCCTCAGATTTCAATTCTGAGCACCGATTCAAAAGTTATAAAAAAACGCTCGTACATTTTTTGAACATACCTGAACAAAACTTTAGAAATTGATTTCGGGCACACTGGTCCTCTGAATCAAGCGCCATAAATTTTCATGGTCTCGTAGAATTCCCATGTATTTAAGGGAAAAAAATTTTCCTCAGAATTTCTGGGTCTTTACACAATATTTCATTTATTTGACCACCATAGAAGCTAAATATATTTTATATACTCATGATTTCAAGAAGTTATTATGGATGTAGTGACTACATGATGATATGGGATTTCATTTCAATTCTATGACCAAAATAAATTATGAAAATTCAAGTTATATAAATTGTAGAAAAAATACAATCCATCACTCCATGAAAAACCACACTGAATTCAATTATCATTTTATCAAGGAGAAGGTGGAGGAAGGGATTGTGAAGTTGGAATATTATCCTATAGAACTACAAGTTGTAGAAATTTTGATGAATGTATTTCCCAAATAAGATTTTGAAAGTCATCGACCGACTACTGGAGTTCAGTCAACTCTACACACCTAAAAAAGTGTCGATGTGGGAAGCCCTCTCCCTGGGTAATAGTGTGTTTTACTTAATGTGATGATCTATGTTCTTTACCCTATGGAAGACCACAAAGGTGTGACCTTTTGGGTTCATTGAAAAAGGGGGAGAAGTGTTGTGTTAATATAATGGGGAGAAAATTTATTAATCAAGATAGGGGGAGAAGCTGGTAGAGGGAGTAGTGAAGTAGGGGGATTTTTAAATATTATGATGCTAAATATGATTTTTCAAAGTATATATATAAATAAATATGGATTTTGTGAGGAAATCATGTCATTGGTTTTGTAATTAAGTGTTTCATTGATGAACATTTCATGATACTCTTGTTTCTCAGGCTTAGCATGGCTCATGTGGGATTAGTGT
This sequence comes from Viscum album, assembly GCA_963277665.1. Lineage (NCBI taxonomy): Eukaryota > Viridiplantae > Streptophyta > Magnoliopsida > Santalales > Viscaceae > Viscum > Viscum album. The sequence continues at coordinate 485,293,131 of OY728156.1, read as the reverse complement.
ATGTGTTGATTATATCCTTGATCATTTTCTGAATCACAAAAAGATATTTTTTAATTATATGGATTAAGCTTCAACATGGTATCAAAATGAGATGAGATTTCAAAAAACCCAACAGATGATATATTTTTTTTTGGAAAAACCCCTCAAGGTAACATTGGTGTATTTTTTGGTTGACTGTGTTTGTTGACAAATCAAGTTTCTAGGGTCTTGTTTAGAGTTCCAGAGAGATTTTTAACAAGGTATGTTTTCAAAGTTCCAATAAAAAGTAATGGATTTTATGTAGGCAGTACAAAAATTTTGTATACAAGGTCTCACCATTTCTTAGTTTTTTCCAAATATTCATGGTCCAAAATTTAGTGGATGGAAACATTTTTTAGAAACAGAAGGGTTTTAATATTAATGTGAATGTTACACTCAAGGGTGAATTTGGTTCAATAATTTTCATGCAAGTGATGTTTCATGACATACATAAAAAAGTATGATAAATGAAAAAATTGCGTGAATATTTTGATTGTGTGTGAAAGATGGTTTTGTGCAACATAATAGATAGAGTTGTGCATGAGCTTATGAAAGAGAGTAATGTTACAAATAATACATCAAAATGATAAGTTAATCTTTAACATAAATTGTGTACTCATAGATAAATTTATATTAAAATATTGCATGCAGGGTCGACTGGGTGAATAAATAGGATGCTACCTGTCATTTCAAAAGCTCAACCCTTAGAGAAAATTAGGTATCAAAATCAAATAATAGTTACATGAAAAGCATATGAGTTTCACATAAAAATGTTTTATAAAGAAATGAGTCATTTTTTTTCATGTAGAAAATTACTTATTTCTCCATAAGCAAAGAAGGTGTATGCAATTTGTACGAGTTGAATATAAGAGGAAGTTATGTAACAAACCAAAAATTGCATAAGAGTAGGGAGTTCTGTGACTAAACATAAATGTTTTGTAGAAAGCAGTAACGTTTCACGCAATTCATCTAATGCTTCCATGAAATAAAAAATTGTATGAATCCACAAGGATTTTCCCAATAATTCTATGGTAAAGGGGTATTCCTAAAGTGGTTGAAAGTGAAACTTAATGATGACCCAAATGTATTTTTAAAATTATTGATTCAAGTGATCAAAAGAAAATTATTCTAAAGGAGGAGTTGAAAAAATTTAATTTAAAGAGCGTTGAGCTTTCAAATTGTGATTTTTTGTAAACCAGGAAGGATAGTGAGTCTACTCCAAACTTTTTAAAGGCGGTGAGCCTAGGAATAAACGTAATCTACCACCAGACTAATTTTTCAAGTGATCATCTATGGATTTGGTACATCGTAAAATTATTTTTGTATGCTTCTGGGACATGTCCCTGTGATGGAAAATAATGTAAAATTGTTGTATCTTAGGCATGATTTCATTTATTTTGATACATTACTACGAGAAAGTAAGAGAAGAGTTTTTTTGTTTAACAATGAAACAAGATCTGAAGGGGTAGTTGTTTTAATATGTCACACTCGGAATCAGCCCATCTTAGGGTATTTAATCTAGTTAGTATAATACTACTATAACTAAAAATCATAGAGTGTGTGTCTTCCATAAGAATCCAAAATGGTGGTAGGGTGAATCATTATAAGAGGAGTGAGTGAGGATACCTTTCTTGAGTATAAAATAAAATTCAGGCCTTCAACATCACATAGATCCAAACCTCTTCATTATGCCATAGTGTTTTAAACATATGTACCTACCAACTATTATCAATATAAAAACCTCACATTAACTCATTAAAAAATACAATTTATTGAATCATGGAGTGGATACTTGATACAAAACAATCCTTTCATTACCCTCATATGCGTTTGAATTAAGGAAAATGTTATTTCCAATCCAAACTTCTAAGTGATTTGGGAAATATCCCCAGGAAGGTAAGTATAAGTGTGAATTAGAGGATAAAATAAATGTAAATATATTTAATTTATATAATAGATAAAATTGATTTAAGAATATTATAAAATCTAAAAAATATTTTGGTAGTTTAGCTATTTAAAATTTATACTAACTCTAGATTTTGTTTTGTATTTTACACAAGTATCATTGTGATGTTCTGTTTCCCAGAAGTATAAAGAAAGAAGTGCTGGGTCTTTTAAAAATGAAATTTATTCATTATATTTCATGTATATTAAAATCATTCTATCCCCTAATTTTTTTTCAATATTGTATGTTTTGTAATATTTTGGACTTATTTATTATTTTTATTTGATTTTTTTGAGTATTAATTAAATTTTGAATAACCGTGAATCAATTGGATTCATTAATTTTTGGGAATAAAATAAATGAAAAAATTTCTTGGGTATATATGAATAATCAAGGTTCATGTAAGAATAACCTACTCTTAAGTAAGTGTAACTCTGATATCAAGACACTTGGGTAAGTATATTTAATAATGAATAACTTGATCTTAGTTTCACAAGGAAAAATAAATTAGGTAACATTAGATCAATTCATTTAAAAATTATAAAAATGGAATAACACATTAAACTGCATTCTTTTCAAAAATTTCAAGATGATTTTTAAGTATGAAGGTTTTCTCAATTCCATGATGATCTCATGTAAGATGGTGGAACTAGGATATGGTCTTTGAATATAAATTCATAATTGAATTATGAAATAAGGAAGCTCAATTTTCATTTTTCATCCATTCAAGGATAGAATAAGTCAAATAACATTCTTTTAAGATTATATATTTAGGGAAATTCAGGATCTAAAAGGAAGAATTGGAAAATACACCTAGAGGGAATCTCAACTGTACTGTTAATACATAGATTCATCACTAAAACTAAATGAGTAGTAAGTAAAATATTTAAATATATATAAGTTTTAATGATGTAAGAATCATGGGATCAAGGGTTCAATATTTTTATCTTCTTTCAATTTAGTTTTTTATATAGTCTTTGCATTGATGAAACTCCTCACATAAAGGTTTGAAAACATTTTTTATGATTAGTACAATCAGGATAATAAATTTTTTATTATAGAGTCTTACTATTTTTAATAAATATTATTTTATTAATTTATCTTGGTTTTTATTTTTGGTTATTTTATTTGTTTCCAATTTTCATATTTTTATATTTCTATGCATTGTGTTTAGATAAGGTTAATAAACTCATTTCTCCACACACTCAATATTTTCTATTCATAAAGAAATAGGGATGGTTGGGTTGAGAAGTATCTACTAATTTCTAGTACATGTGTGAGAGGAAGTGGATACTATTAATATTAGTGACAATAATATCAAATTATTGGGAATACCTTTTTTATTAGATGAGGGTTCTATATGGATATATCATAGTATTTTTTTTATAATATTATTATGCACATTGGAAGGAAATTTTTTTACACAATGATTATTTAATGATTGGGACTCATATTAAATAACAAACCTAGGTGAGATATAAGCTATTGAAGCCTCTCTAATTAATTAATATATAATATAATAATTTGTCATTTATGTTAAGGATACAAATATATTTTTTAATTATACCACTAGAGAAATCATTATATTTTCTATTGATGTTTTTTTTATAATTTCACTAATGTTCTATAAAATCAATGAAAACACCAATTTTTTATTATTATTTGTGAATAAATTATTTTCAACCCTCATTGAAAAAAACTTATTTTTATAAAATAAAATATTTTAACCTTTGGATTTAAATTGATTTTTTCACACTGGTGACCAACATATATCATTTCTTAAGACTTATAAGAAGAATAATGTGATATGAATCATTGTTGAATAACTTACAAAGTATGAAAATTTATTTGAAATATGGGATGATATATCCCATGAGTGTCTTTAATTACTTTATGTTAATGAATATATAGGAATTTATGGTATAACTCAAACAATTGAATCTGATCCTAAACATGGGTTCACATCAAAATTTTAGAGGAGTATTTTGTTTGATCTAGTTACTAAAATACTTTCAGACATAACCTATAATCCACAAACTGATGGGAAGTTTAAAAATAACATCCATATATTAGAGGACATATAGGGTTCATGTTCATTATACTACCATAGAAATTGAGAATAGTATCTACCGATGGTAGAATTCTCATGTAAAAAAATGTTCACTACAACATTCAAATGGAATGGTATAAAACCTTTTATGGAAAAAAATATCATACTCAATCATACCTAGATACATTTTGGGATTGAAATCTAATTCTTACAGAACTCATCGAGGAGGATACTGATAAAATTTGACCCATCTTGGATCATATGAACACATCTGAATGTAGTAAAAAATTATATAATGATAATCATGGAAAAGGATTTTAATTTCAAGTAGGGGATCGTGTCATCTTTAAAGTATCACCAAGTTAGGGAGTTATAAATTGTATCAATAATATAAGGACAATTGAAATTCATATTGGGAATATTGAGAATTTAAATATAATTAAAACTATATATTATCATTTTGATTTGATACAAAAGCTCTCTAAAGTACATGAAATATTCCATGTCTCTTTATTGTGGACATACATGCCACACCCAGTGCATATACTAAAAAATGAATGAATAGATTTAGATCCTAAATTTTCTTATAATCAAGATCCTAATTAAGACATTCTTTTGTTTATGGATTGATGTGTACCTAAAATTTCAAGGACTGAATTATTTAACAGGGGAAAAGAATGTGAACCTAAGACATTATTATATTAAATAAACATATTTTTACAATGTATATCACAAAGAAAAATCCATTTATTACATCATTATAGTTAAATATGGAAAAATACAAAATTATATTCAATATAATGTTAAGATCTAGTTCTAATAAACACACACCAATGTTGTATAACACCGTAATCATGCACTCCAAAGGATCATACTCTAAAACGATTGTAAAATATATAATAAACATTCAAATTTTGAAAAAAAATAACAAAAGGGATATAAATAGAATATGAACCGAGGGAAGGATATCAAGGATATTATATATTATAATGAAGTGTATATATAAGGGGTAATATAACTATTGGAATGGTAAGGTGACAGTTTTAATAGTTACTTCCTAGTATGCTCGTTGTTATAGCAATGTAACCATTCTACATAAAAGAGTACAATAAAATAAATAAAATCTTATTTTAAAAACATAAGTAATAATAATTATTAATTTATATTAATCAATTAATAGTAATATAATCACGAACATATCTATTTTTAGAAAAAAATTATTAAAAAAGAGTTTTTAAGTAATTGGCACAAAATCATGATTTTTAAAATTTTAAATAGTTTTATTTAAAAATTGAATTTCTTATATATAGATATATAATTATTTTTATAAAAATAATGTTAAATTTAGAATCTTCCAGTCAAAATTATCCAATGGTATTTTTTTTATAATTTTATGAGAAAGTTGAATTTCTTGGTAAATAATAAAATATGTTAAAAACATAGTCATTAATATGACATCATTATGATGGAAAAATAAATATAAGTGATTAATAGACATAAATTATGTTTATTTAATAAAATAAAACATTTTAAAGTGTTTAAATATATTTCCAAACCTATATTCTTCTTTCCAAAATATAAAATGGAAGATATGTTTTTAAATAATATATTTTTAAATAAAAGTCTTTTATATGACTATAGTAATACTAAAAAATGGATTGTAGATCTCAACTGAATAAATGTAAAAAACCCAATTTTAATTCCATTGAAATTTTAATGATTTTAAATTTTACACAACCTATAATTACAAAGCAGATTCCACAAAACAAACATATAACTGTACCATATTTTATATAACTTCCCACCATACTCCCATTTCTTATCAATGAAAAATCATTGAGCATGGAAATCATATGAAATTCTCTTTTAAGAGTTTTTATAAGGTGTTTTCATGTTCTTATGTGCTCTTTCTCAAGAATTAAAATGTTATATTGCATTGATAGGGTTCCTAACCCCTTTTAGATTTTAATTTTAAATCCTTTTAATGTAAGAACCCAGTTCTTCTTTAAAGTACGAATCTTGTGTTTTCTATCAATTCTCAATTTAAATTTTTTAATTGAAATGTATTATAGTGAAATAGTAATTTGTCTTGGGTAAATCATGGATTCCATTTAGTATTCCATAGATGATATCATAGACTATTGTACCTTGTTCCTTGAGTGAACCTTACATTCAGTTAGAATTCCAAGAATGACCTTCAGGGGTTTATTAAGTTTAAGTCAGGAGTAACCATGGATTCCATAGACAGGCTCATAGAGGCTGAATTATATTATGAGTGAATCATGGATCCATTATGGTATTCCATGGATGGGATCAAGAGGCATCTGAATATATTTCATGAGTGATACATAAGGATTCCTTATAGGACCTACAGTGACAGGATCAATGACATGAACTTATACCACACCTAGAGTGATACTGGGTTCCTGTGAGGTTTTCCAGAACTGGATTATAGGGGGTTGGTGCGAATTGAACCTGGAGTGACCCTTGAATCCCATCATTAGAATGTGAAAGAGGGGATCGGGTAATAATTGAATATTGAAATGAAATGAATAATGATGTGTCTACAAAGCCAAAGAACAATCTTGACTTAAGACATAACTTATGATTTCTTAGATGGCCTTTTGAGGCATCTATTCTGCTTACATTTATACGAAGGATTCTAATCTTCAGACAGATTTCAAGATGTATGAATTCAATGTAATTGAATTGCTAAATGGATAATTAAGTAAAATGTAAATGGAAACTAATGATTGCAATTTGTTTACTTCTGAGTACTTACTAGAATACTACTTTAATTATTACACACTGCATGTTATATATATTCTTTGACATATTGGAACATACCTTGGGTTGTCTGTTACTTGGATTTAGTCTCACACCCTGTTTGGCCTATGTTTTGGATCCAAATAGATTATATGATTGCAAGTTTCAATAAGGGAAAGCACCCTCTTATAGGTACTTGATATGATTCTTAGGGGTAGGAGAGAATGAGACCAAGATGAGGCTTATGATTTGGTATTTTTTAGTTTTGTAAATTGTATTGTATATGATTGTAGTGTAATCAGTTTTGGTTGTTTTCTAGAATATGTAACATGTAACATCATCTATTGTATAATATGATTTACGGTTATTTATACTATCAGTCATACACTATTTACTTCTATTATATGGTATTAGTACTTCCTCTATTGAACTATTACTGTATTTCGACGTGTTACACTATGATAACAAGGGCATTGTCTCCCCAAAATCACACATAGGCCCTCGCTACTAGTAAATATTCTCTGGTGTTTAGGGAGATGCATTTGAGGCAATGTGGACAACTAGGCTCAATGGACTGCTGAGTGGAATCTGGGTTTGGGATGTTACATTTAATTCCATTAAATTTCCATAAAAAAAGGTTTTTATGAAACTTTACATTAAATCCATTGTTTTTTTATGAGATAGTACTCTTCCCACTCATAATACAATATTTATATGATATTATTAGGTTTGAAAATTTCTATAAACATAGAATATATAATCCAAATACCTATATATTCCATTTATTTATGGTATTATTAATTAATTATTTATAAGAGACGTGATTTTTATAAGTAAGGATGATAATGATGTGTAGCAAATTCCGATCTGACACTATCTCATGTTGCTAGAATGGTTTAGTTAAGATACCTAAATCACACATCCCCAAACTTTAGAGGCTAATGACTAGTAACAGGGGTGTGATATGTATAGTTTAAAGACTAAACCCCTTGGTTATAGAGTTAAAACCTAGTGTAATAATCCAAGAATAGTAATTATTTTATGTCATGAAGTGGAGGAATGTAACTAAATGTCATATGAGAAGTAATAAATAATAAAAGTCTAATAGACTCAACAAAAGACTCAAAATTCCCCGATCCAAAACCCTATTTTGGTCCCATATCTAAATTATATCCCTTAAAATAAGTAAATAATAAAGAAAGTTCGTTTCCACTTCTCAAACCTTTATCCATGTAATCTTTTTAGGCACCAAACAGTGGCTATAAGAGGTTGTGAGTATAACTCAGTAGGTTGACACCACGATGTATAAAAAAACTAGTATGATAATAAATGTATGAAATAATAAAATAAAAATGTGTATTAATTAATTAAACAATTAAATTCATACCACATCAACCAGATGTGGCACCATGCCATAATGTATTGGGTCATGTCTAATAACCATGCCAACCATAACAATATAACTATTTTAAAACATAACCTACCTCAACACCATGCCAGAATGTCTATGATAATTCCTTACAAACCTACCAACCATAACATTATAACCAAGGTATAAATCCCAAAAAATTGGTTCAAACCAACAATATAAGCATTTCAACATTTAATCAGGGCCACAATCACGATATAATAATTTCAGCAAGTGTCATTGGTCCTATCCTGCTATATAAGCATATCAATAAGTCTCTCTGTGCATTTCCTACTATATGAGCATTTTATCATGTATCACTAGGCATATCCCACTATATACTCATTTTAGCATGTAATCAAAATACAATTCATAGAAATAATGGTATCAAAATATCACATCATTGGGAACAATGGTTAATTATGTAAATTACCATTCATCTTTCAATTACACATTTCACATATCAATTGGAAATAATTAATAATAGGATAATTATCTTTACAAACAAGAAATTTGAGGTGAATCTATATCAAGAAAACGCACAAAATCTATCTCATGTTAATCACAAATTAATAAATTAAGCAATTCATTTATATCCAAGGGTTCGCTCACCCAAATAGTATCCATAAGCCTGGTAAAAAAACTAGCAGATCCATTGGGACTCTATCAAATAATTCAATTTATTATTTTAATTTATTTAGATCACAATATGTTGGCACAATTTCAATATTTTACACACTTTACAATTATCAATTGATAGGGTTATGATTTATAACCCTAACTTTAACTGTTGATCAAAGAACACTTATAATGGAAAAAAACCGTCGGGAAGAAGGTGAAAATGATTGCAAGAAGGATCATAGATTACAACTGACCAAGATCAAAACCAATAATGCACATGGTTAATAAATTAAACTGAAACATTTGGAGAAACAAAGGAGAGAAGAGAAAAATTGACCAAACCCACATACCAATGATTTTTCACACAAGTGAGATGTTTTAAAGGGAGGATGACACTCCAAAATCACCTAGAAGGTGCCCTAGTGGTGAGAGGAGTTATATGTACTTGATATTAAACATGTATCAACCGTGTTACACACTTTAAAACTGATTTTTTTTGGAATTACAAATCGAGTAATATAGTTACATGTCATGTAATTCCTTTTAATGTGATACAATGAAAAACCTATTTTCTCAGTTGAATATTTAAATCTCTCAAACATTACATGATGTGTAATAATACAAGGATGATTATTTAACCCATTTCACTTATAAAACAACCTGAACCCCCTTTAAGTCTTCTCAACTTACCAAAAACCCTTGGTAACACTTAACCCATTTAAGTAAAATCCATTAATTGAAACAATATTATGTAACTAGACTTTAAGTCACTTTTCCCCAAAAGGGATCTATGTTTCTAAATAATACTCTACCATTAAGGTTTAAAATAAAAAATACAAAGAGGGATGTACATAAAAAAATGGGATCTTATAACCTCTCCATCCTATAACATCTCATCTACAAGCTTCTCTGAGAATAATTTTGGGTTCTTGGTGAACATGTCTGGCCACTGTGCTTGTATATCAAGGTCCCTCTCCTTAGTATCCTCTTGAACTTGCCCATGCTTCCACTACACTCAAATATATGGTATATTCCTACCTTAAAGATACCTATCATTATAGTCCACAATTCATATCAGATGCTCCTTAAAGTAAACATCAACACTAATATCGACGTCTTCTACGTCTATCATGTGAGAAGGGTATGAAAAATATATCTGAAGACGTGACATGTGTAACACATCATTCATAGACTGTAGTAATGTGAAAATATAAACAGTATGACACTAGAACAACCCTATAAATTGTTTTTAATGGACTGAAGAATCTAAGAGATAGCTACCCCTATTTATTGATATGGTGTTTCCCTAACCTAAGAGACACTAGATGGAAAATAAAATGAATAAAATCAAAATCCAAAGGACATCTCTAATGGCCAACATACAATTTATTCATACTCAATGATGTCACCAACTATTGTCTGATCAACTAAACATGTTCATATGTCTTTCTCATGATACTAGGACCAATAATCACCGACTCTTCTCCAAAAAACCAACAAATAGGTGTAGGGAATGACCTTCCATACAATGCCTCAAAAGGTTCCATCTGGGTAGATTCTTAGAATCTATTATTATATGGAAAATCCATATGTTCGTTATGATTATCCCCTAAGCCACAAAAATACAGAACACATTCTCATAACATATCATCCAGAACATTAATAAACCTCTCAAATTGACTGTTAGAGTGTGGATGATAGGTTGTACTAAAAAATAAATTTTGATCCCAGAGCCTTCTGAAGACCCTTCTAGAAACACAATGTGAAATGAGTATCTATTTCTAAAATGATACTCATTAGAACATGATGCATTTCAACTACATCGCACACATTGAGACTTCCCTCATAATCAACAATTGTGGTTTCCCTAATAGGAAAGAACTTGTCTACCTTCATCATTTGATCCATGATAACGGATAAATCATTATTATTATGGGTTTTCCTAGGTAACAATGTCAAAAAATTCATAGTGAAATCATCCAATTTTCACTAAACAATGGGAACATGCTACGAAATCCTATTTGTCCTCTGATACTCAGCGTTCAATAGATGAAAAGTGAAGCATCTCATCACAAAGAATACTATCTCCACCTTCATTTCTAAACACCTATAATTTATATATAGACCACAATACATATTTTTCATACCAAGATGTACCTACCATATAGAAGCATGGAACTATTTCCTCAACTCCTCGCACAATCCCATAGGTTCCCAAACTCCTCCAAAAAAAGATTATAATTGAAACTTAGAAGAGACCATCCTAATAGTGTCTCCCCACCATATATTCTATCTCTAAAAACTATGACCTCTAGATTAGATAGAGACTCCATCTTAATATGTTTGAAAACTAAAGGTATAACAGATATTGAATTCAGAGTTACTCATCCATGAGAGTCCTGAACATCTAAAAGAATGTATGCAAGGAGGTCAATTACCCACCACTTGTTTTAAGAATCATGTACTACCTATGCCAACATTTTTTTGGATCAATGCATTAGCAATAGAATTACCATTTCCTTGTGTATATGAAAAATATAAGTCAAAATACTATAGATACTCGACCCACCTCTTTTGATGAAGGACCAGTTCCTACTGCGAAAATATATACCAGAGTATCCTGTGGGTTGTTTATACCACAAAACTCTCACCCATGAGATAATTTCTCCATCCTCTTAGGGCATGCACCATTTCTTCTAACCAAAAAATGTGAGTAGGTTAATTCCTCTCATGCGGTCTAAATTGTCTAAACCCATAAGCAACCTATCAATCTTCTTAAATTATAACTTCTATAAGTCCTACTCTAGAAGTGTCATAGTAAATGGTATATGATTTACTAGGTATATGTAAAGTGAGGATAGGTGCAGATGCCAGTCTTCATTTTAGATCCTAAAAATCCCTCTAAAAATCATCTAACTAAATAAACCTCACCACTATCTTAGTCATTCCTGACATTGATGCTACAAAATGGAAAAATTCATTGATAAAGAATAGATAATAACCTCCTAAAACCAGAAAGATCTGAATCTTCATGTGATTCTTGGGTTGTTCCCAATATATCATGAATGAAAATTTATCTGGATCCACTAACAATCCTTCATATGAGATCACATGGAACATGAAGTTCAATTTATCCATCCAGAAACTGTATTCAGTGATCTGGGAATAAAGAAGATTTTTTCTCAATGTACTTAGGATGATGTAAATATGTTTTCCGTGATTGTAATCTGATTGGTAGTACACTACTGTTTTGACCAAAAAACCACCACAAATTGGTCCAGAAAAGGAAAAAATATATGATTTTTAAAGGCCATGAATACCTCTGGTTCATTAGTCAAACCAAATTACATCATAAAGAACTCATAAAATCCATAAATTCTCCAATAGTAAATACAAGGTATGTTTGCTGGTATCAACCTAAACATAAGTTATCCTGATCTCAAATTGATCATGGAAAATATTTTAGCACCTCTCAAATGATTGAAGAGATAATCAATGTGAGAAAGAGGATACCTATTCTTTATAGTAATATAGTTCAAACTTAGATAATACACACAGCAGAACAAATTCCCATAAACCTTACTAGAGAAGAGAACTGGAGAACCCCAAAAAGACATACTTAGCCATATGAAACCTTTAGCATAACTATACTTTCAACTCCTTAATCTCTACTGGTCACATTCTATAAGGTGAGATAGAAACTAAATCTTCTCAAAACACCAAATCAATCATAAATTTTTTCTTTATCTCATGCGATAATACATATAACTCATCATGAAAGCCATCATAAAAAATGTATACCATTGGAGGAAATGAAATTTTCAGAATTACACCATCATCTATAGAAATATTGAATATTTTAGCCATGCGACAATATATTCTCATTTGAATTTGTCCTAGATGACTTGCCTGAAGATCCCACTCATCTTGGTGAGAATAGTTGTCCCCCTTTGAGGATGTAAAGGTAAATCTCCTCACAAAATATTTTTTATGAACCTTGTAGAGAACTAACAAATCCATATAAAGAATAAAGTTAAAGCCTTTCATTTTTAGCATGAATGGTTTAAAATAGAAATGGGAACCACAAATCTCAAGAGAACATGCTTTTAAAAGTTTGATATTCTTTGATAGCACTCCCCATGGTGTGTTGATGGTTAAAACATCATCTAATATTTATAGATCCAAGACCAAACCATTTAAAGAAGATGGGATAAAATGGAATGTGATGCTCAAGTATCAAAAAAAGAAAGGGTAGATGATACAAGAGTCATACCTTTGACAATACATTGTCCTATATCCACAATACATAAAGTAGTTTGAATGACATGAAGTGGATAAAACCCTGTGTGCTAGGTTATTTCCTAACTGCCCTGAGCTATACCCTCTACTTGGTGTTACCACTTGGAAAATAGAGTACCATGTCCCCAACCTCATCCATAATGGCTTGTGGAACTCCCGATAACTGTCTGTTGAGGCATAGCTGAGTCCTTCCCAAACTCTGGCACCTATCCTATTCCCCTTTCACTACTCTACTAATTTATTCCATGATAATACCTCTTTATATGGACCAATATTCTTCAGTAATGACACACCAAAGTGGGGTATAGACATTGAGGACGTTTGCGGCCCATGCTTCCACACTGATAGTACCGCAATAGAACACAATAATGGGATGGCTGCACACTAACCTAACTACTCCCACTATTATTTCTTTGTGAAAACTATTATAGTGACACTTTTTGACATCCTGCATTTTTATAACATAAACTTTCATTAAATTACACAAAAATGAGGATCTTTAAGGTTTAGTGTCTTGGAAACCAGGAACATAATACATGAAAACAACATAAAACATTCTTCTTAAACACTTGAAAGGCTTCTCCTTAAGTTCATCCTAAGTTCATTACAGCATCTCATAACCTGGGGACATACATCAAAAGAAAGGGTGAGCAGAAGGCCCATTAAGGGAAACATGAGAAACATTTTACATGTGAATTTGAGATACTTCAATAAGGTCATGAAAATAACTTTAAGGCATGAGAAAGAAATCATGAGACATATCATAATAAAAATAACGTTTTTCATAACTTGAAGATATGGCTACAACATTTAACATAGGCAATCATTTCCGTTTCACCAAGGTCCATCCCCAAGGTGTCATTAAAATTACCAAGGTTATTCACCAAGACATCGTTAAAAAATGGTCATCTCTAGAGATTAAGTCTTTACCCAATGCATTGGAGCACTATCAGGGCACACCCTTAAATTTTCCTTTATCATCATGTGAGCCACATATATCATCATCAATCATTTCATAAACAACCCATATAGCATAAAAGAAATGGGTTTCATTTCATAGTCATAACGTTTTAAAAGCTGCTTTAAAGACATGATCTTTATGTCAATTTAAACCCACAGAAAGGGAGAGTGGGTCTCATGTATGTAAATCCCGGAATTTAAAATAGAACAACTTGTTATATATGTGAATAAACCTATAGAAGATAGAGATTTGAGTTTTTACTTAATAAAATAAAAGAACTTTAGAAAAAGAGAGAGACATTTTTAGACGGAGATTCTGCAGCATAACGACTATGTTTCGGGGTTTTAGAAAACATTGAAAAGAGAGAGGACATGGGTCAAACATTCATAAATGACTCATAATATAGTATAGGGACAGAATATAAAGGATATATGAACCTGGTAATTAAATTAGAAGGACATTCCATTTGAAATGAAAAATATGGAAAGAAGACAAAAATTAGATTTCTCTTATGAAAATTCGGCCGCCTAACAGCGTCACTTAAACATAAAAAAAATGAATTGATGAGATCAAATAGGGTATCTCATAATATGAAAATAAAAGTTCAGTATGATAGATATATATATCATACCCCAATATAATAAAAAAGAACTTGAAATACTTTACGTGAAAGTAGAACTTTGAAAAATGAGAAAGGTGAAAGAATCCCTTAAAAATTCGGCAGCCTAACGGCGCCACTTTAACATTATTAAAACGAATTGATGAGAGAAAGAGTGGGTATATAATCATGTGAACATAAAAAGGGAAGTAAGATGAATATTAAAGAACACCCTTCAACATAATAACATGGAGCATAAAATAAATGACATAAAATAGATTACTTGAAAAGAAAGAGAGAGGTCAGATCCCTTATCTTAAACGTAACTCTTAAAACTCAAAGGTTGGGACCTTGAGAGGCTTGAGGGAACCGTGGGAGGGCTCTTTGGGAGGTAAGGAAACCAGAACTTCGTTGATAATGATTTTGGTGTTTAAAGGGTGAGATAATGGCTTGGTATTTATAGGGAAAGTGAGGTGATACTTTAATAATTTCAAGGGACACCTCACAAGTGGTTTTCTCAAAACCATGGGCTCTCCCATGGTATTTCCCATGGAGTTAGGCCACATGGGGCCCCAATACAATAATTCATCACCTTTGGTTGGAGAACCCTTAAAATATCTCATGACATCATCATGACACAATTATGATGTCATTAAACATACTGAAACCCTAAAACTGCATTTTTACTATTAACTGAAAATTCATCTTTCTGAGAAAAATCCCAAAATTTCACCTTAACCAAATATTGATGCTCTGATTAAAAATATAAACTCAATTTTATAAAAATAATTTTCTAAATATTTTTAATTTAATTTTTAAATAAATACACTATTCACCGAAAATTCATTTTTTTAGAAAAATCCCCAAAAATTACCATAATATAATATCAATTCTCTGAGTTCAAAAATAAAGTCCATTTTATAAAAATAATTTTCTAAATATTTTTAATTTAATTTTTAATTAAAAAAAACTATTCACCCGAAAAAACTAATACTTGACTAATAATTTGTGAAACTGTTATTTACCCATTTTATTGAATCACATTACTTAATCAAGGTGTCTAAATTATATTAAAACTTTATTTAAGTGAGATTAATAATCTATTTGGTCACATTTCTATTCCTAAGCGTAAAATCACTTTTCATAATTTACTATTCATCAAAAATTAAGTTAATCTTATTAGACTCCAAATTCTTTACTGAACACTTTTGCAGAAGACCATTTTTTGAAAATCGTTACACATCATTAATTATTTACGTATTACATAAATATTTTAAAATACCCTTTTTTTCAAAATTCATCAATAAAATACATCGTAAAATTATCCGGACATTTGAAATTTCATAAACTTCACTAAAGGAATAAATCTCAATTTATTCATCCCAAAGGATTACACAAAGAAGCTATGGTATCATCACATATCCCCTCATAACACCAACATATGACCTAAGTGTAAGGTGTGCTATGGTGATAAAATCTGAGGGAGGCTTAGATAACATTTCCCTAGTAGTAATCTCCACTAACTTGAACTTCTCCCGTAGGCATTTCCATTCAGGATTGACATGCTAGAGTTCGTCTTGGGCATGGTCCAAATCTAAGCCCAATGATGCCACCTCCTTCCCAAGCTCTAATATGTGGGATTCATAAGGTTCGAGTCTACTGGATGAAGCCATTGACTCCTCTTTTTGCATTAACCATTAACATCTCTATTAAATCGTTAAGAGTAAGTTAAAGTACTATTCAAAAGGTTTGGGATGTTACATTCTTCCCCCCTTAAGAAATTTCATCCCCAAAATTTTATACGTGAGGCCTAGTAAAAAAGGTGAGGGTACTTTTGCTTCATTTTTTCCTCAGGCTCCCAAGTCGCTTCTTCCTACTTTTGATTCCTCCAAAACACATTCACAAGGTGGGTAGTCTTGTTTCGTAGAAGCTTGTCTCTATGGTGTACGATCTCCACTGAATGCTCCTCATAAGAGAGGTCATGTTCCAGTTGTACCACCTCTAGGTTCAGTACATGCGAAGGGTCGGGTATATACTACCTCAAGAGAGATACATGGAAGAAATCGTGAACTTGAGTTAGGTTCGGTGGAAGTGCTAGGCGATAGGCCACTGCTCCTATGCGATCACAGATTTCATAGGGGCCAATGTACCTAGGGATGAGCTTCCCTTTCTTCCCAAACCGCATGACTCTCTTCCATGGAGAAATTCTATGGAAGACTTTGTCGCCAACACCGAACTACAAGTCCCTTCGATGGTTGTCAGCATAGATCTTCTGCCGACTCTGAGTAGCCTTTATGTGTTGTTGGATGGCATGAACCTGTTCTGTCATCTCATGCACAAGATCTGGCCCAAGAATCTTTCTCTCACCAGTTTCATCCCAAAAAGCAGGAGTTCTACATCGCTTTCCATACAGAGCTTCATGGGTGCCATCTGAGTACTTGAATGGAATCTGTTTTTATAGGAGAACTCAACTAATGGGAGGTGTTGATCCCATCCACCTTTAAATTACATTGAGCATAATCTCAGCATGCCTTAGAGTGTCTGAATATTCCTTTCAGATTGGCCATCCATTTGAGGATGATAGGCCGTTCTAAAATTCAATTCAGTATTTAGATCATTTTGAAGGCTTCTGCAAAATTTTGTTGTGAATCGTGGATCACAATTAGACACGATGGATTGTGGTACCCCATGAAGACTTACCACTTTGTTTACGTATATATTGACAAGTTGATCCAGAGATAAATCTTCCTGAATAGAGATAAAATGGGCGGTCTTGGTGAGACTGTCCACAATAACCCATATCGCATTGTTTCATTTGGATGTTTTCGGGAGACTAGTTACAAATCCTATAGTGATATTATCCCACTTCCATACTGGTATGGGTAGCGGTTGTAATACCCCCTTAGGAAGTTGTCATTCTGCCTTTACTTGTTGACACACCAGGCACATTTTAGTGTAATCAGCAATCTCCCTCTTCATGTTATCCCACAAATAATGATCACGAAAGTCTCTATACATTTTAGTGCTTCCCGGACGTATATAGAAAGTAGAGCTATGAGCTTCATCCATCAGTTCTTTCTTTATCTCCGGAATAGATGGAATACATAGTCTTATACGAAATTTCAATACACCTTCTTGATCAATATTGAAATCAGGTAACTTCCCATCCTTTACAGCCTCAAACTTCTCCTAAAGCAAAAGATCTTTTTTTGCGCCTTCTTGATCTTCTCCAGTAATGAAGGTTGAGAAATCATTTGGGATAGGGTTGATGATCTCCCTTCCCTTACAATTACCATGTCCAGTTTTACTAGATCTTTAATTAAGGCATCTCTTAGGATCCTCATTGTTTCCAGAACAACAAGGTCTTTCCTACTTAATGCATCCACGACTTTGTTTTCTCTTCCAGGGTGATAATGAATTGAACAATCATAGTCTTTAATAATCTCCAACCATATCCTTTGTCTCATGTTAAATTCCTTTTGTGTGAAAATATACTTTAATCTTTGGTGGTCAGTGTATATATCACATTTCTCCCCATAATGATATTTCCTCCATATCTTTAGATAAAAAACAACTACTGCTAGCTCTAGGTCATGAGTAGGATAATTCTTCTCATGAATCTTCAACTGTTGAGATGCATAAGAAATTACCTTGTCATTTTGGATGAGGATGCACCCAAGCCTTTTCAGAGATGTATCACTAAAAATAACGAATCCTTCTCTGATAGAGGGAAGTGTTAACATAGGTTTAGTAACCAATCTCTTCTTCACCTCTTGGAAACATTCCTCGCATTCCTTTGTCCAGATGAACTTAACCCTTTTTCGAGTGAACTTGGTTAGTGGATTAGAAAGACATGAAAAGTTTTTCACAAACCTTTGATAATATCCTACTAAACCAAGTAAACTACGAATCTCAGTTAGTGTTGTGGATTGAGGCCACTCCTCCACAACCATTGTCTTTGCCAGGTCAACTGAGATTCCTTCATTGGTTACGATGTGTCCCAAGAAAGCCACTTGTTGTAACCAAAACTCACACTTGCTGAACATTCCAAAGAGCCTCTCATTCCACAATTTTTTCAAAATAACCCTTAGATGATCTTCGTGCTCCTCACGAATTTTTGAATATATCAAAATATCATCAATAAAAACAACCACAAAGTTATTAAGGTAGTCCTTAAAGACCCTATTCATCAAATCCATGAAAATAGAAGGTGCATTAGTCAAGACGAAGGGAATAACAGTAAAATCATAATGCCCATATCTTGATCGGATGATAGTCTTTGGAATATCTTCCTTATTCACCCTCAGTTGATGATAACCAGATCAAAGGTCAATCTTGGAGAAGAATTGATCCCCATGAAGTCGGTCAAATAAATCATCAATTATTGGAAGAGGGTATCTATTCTTCATTGTGATCCCATTCAGTTCTCTATAATCAATGCATAGCCTCATTTCTCCATCCTTCTTCTTTACAAAGAGAACTGGTGCTCGCCAAGGATACACACTCAGTCAGATAAACCCCTTTTCCAACAAGTCTTGGAGTTGTTTCTTTAACTCTTATAGCTCCACATTTTCCATTCTATACGGGGTCTTTGGTATCAGTTGAGATCTAAGTACGAGTTCAATGGAGAACTCTCCCACTCTTTCTGGGGGAGGTCCAGGTAACTGTTTAGGAAATAAATCCATGTATTCCTAAACAATCGGAACATATTGTATTTGTATACTCCCTTTTCCTTCTTCATCATCACCAATTAACTCCATAAAGAATGCTATACGAGGTTCTTCTAGATATGGATCAGTTCGGGATATCTCTCCTTGGAAGATAATTGTAGGTCGTTCATTTAAGACTACTGAGATTTCCTTACTTCTGCATTTGATCTTAGCATTATACTTTGAGAGCCAGTCCATCCCTAGTATAACGTTGAATTCCAAAATGGGAATGACTAATAGATCGGCGATAAGATTGTGCTCACTAAAGTAAACACTAGAGTCTCTAAACATTGTTGATGCATGGATAATCCCACTTAGAGTCTTGACTGACAACTCTACCTCAAGCAGTTCGGGGATTGATTCTATATTCTTTGAAAACTTGGAGGAAATAAAGGAATGCGTAGAAACAGAATCAAACAAAGTAGTTGATATTTTTGAGAGGACAACAAGAGTACCTTCTACCACGTCATTCAGAGCTTCAAATTCAGTTGTTGTGATAGAAAAAGCATGACCTTGCTGCCCTGGCCTTTTCTGAGGTTGATGGTGATTCCCCTCCACTGCCCTTGGATTTGGACAGTGATTAGAAAAGTTCCCAAGCTGTCCACATTTGAAGCAATGGACTTCGGGAAGGTCCAGAACCATCTTTCCTCTGTCGTTAGTGTTGGGGAGTTGATGCTTCACCTCACTACAACAATTCTGAGCAATATGGACTCCTATTCCACACATGTAGCACTTGTCACTTCCGATCAAGCAGTGCCCTAGATGCTTCTTCCCACATTTATTGCATGTGGTAAGTTTCATTTGCTTTCATCCTCTTCCCTGATCAAAAGTATTCCCTAAATTGGGCTCCAATGATCTCTTCTTGTCATTTGATTTATGAGACCACTGTGTCTCACCAAACTCTATCTCGACTTTCATTGCACTCCGCACGATCTCCTCGTAGCTATCGTAGTTCTGGTTGGCTAGATTCTTCCACAGATGAGGTCTCAGTCCACTAAAAAATCTATCAACCTTCCCACTTGGATCCATGACAAAGATAGAGGTATATCGTGAATGTCGGGTGAAGTTCATCTCATAGCTTCTGACAGATTCGTTCTCCTTCTACTTCAGCTCGAGAAACTCTTTCTCCATTCTCGTTCTCATGGAACGAGGGAAATACTTATTAAAGAATATTCCCTGGAACTTTTCCCACTCCATAGCTTCCATCTCTCCTCTAGCCTTCATGTTTTTGACCAGTGACCACCACTGATCAGCTTCTCTTTGTAGGAGGTAAATAGCAAGGGTGACTTTTTCTTGTTCCAAACAAAGGAGTACAGAAAAGATCTTTTCAATGGAGCTTATCCATTGTTCCGAAACCAATGGGCCAGTAGATCCACTAAATGTTGGTGGCCGTTGGAGCATGAAGGACTCAACATAGTGTTGTTCCCTTCATGGTGAGATCGGCCTCTCAGCTTGATTCAAGTTATTACTCATAACTTGAGTCAGTTGGTTCCTCATTCGCATGAATGTTTCCATTCCGGCTTCCATCGGAGGTCCGTCAGCACATAGTGCATTGTGATCACCATCTCCACAGTTCCTCCTATTGCTCTCCATTTTCTAAAAGAATAAAACCTTAGTGAGAAACTTATTTCATTTATGAATCTTTTAACTGAGACTTCAAGCTTATACAATTACATTTCTCTATAATTCCTTCATAATGATTCATAAAAATCTTGTGATTAACCAAACATATCCCCCGGGAGTGTCGTAACTAAGAGTGCATCAAGGCCCGTTTTCGTGCACCATTTCCCATTCGAGTCTAGCTCAAAGCGGTGTTTTCGGGTTTTACCCCTATGTACATCTGTGCCAGAGCTGCCTCTACCTGCTCGTATCTAGACAAGGATGTATTTGTTTGATAAACCACTTACTCAATACTTACCAAAATACCAAGAAGGTTTAATATATTTAAACTTTTCTATAGGGTTCTTCCTAAATTATTTATATCCTAATTTCCACAAATAACTAAACCATCCTTTGATACCAACTCTAGAATCCCGCCTTTTTATAACCTAAACTTTCATTACATTACACAAAACTAAGGATCTTTAAGGTTTAGTGTCTTGGAAACCAGGAACATAATACATGAAAACAATATAAAACATTATTCTTAAACACTTGAAAAGATTATCCTTAAGTCCATCCTAGGTTCATTACTAAATCTCATAACCTGGGGACATACATCAAAAGAAAGGGTGAGCAGAAGGCCCAGTAAGGGAAACAAGAGAAACATTTTACATGTTAACATGAGATACTTCAATAAGGTCATGAAAAAAACTTTAAGGCATGAGAAAGAAATCATGAGGCATATCATAATAAAAATAACGTTTTTCATAACTTGAAGATGTGGCTACAACATTTAACATAGACAATCATTTCCATTTCACCAAGGTCCATCCCCAAGGTGTCATTAAAATTACCAAGGTTATTCACCAAGGCGTCGTTAAAAAATGGTCATCTCTAGAGATTAAGTCTTTACCCAATGCATTGGAACACTATCAGGGTGAAACCTTAAATTTGTCTTTATCATCATGTGATACACATATATCATCATCAATAATTTTATAAACAACCCATATAGCATAAAATAAATGGGTTTCATTTCATAAACATAACGTTTTAAAAACTGCTATAAAGACATGATCTTTATATCACTTTAAACCCACAGAAAGGGAGAGCAGGTCTCATGTATGTAAATCCTAGAATTTAAAATAGAACAACTTGGTATATATGTGAATACCCCTATATAAGAGAGATCTTTGAGTATTAACTTAATAAAATAAAAGAACTTTAAAAAAAGAGAGAGACATTTTGAGACGGAAATTCTGCATCATAATGACTATGTTTCGGGGTTTTAGAAAACATTGAAAAGAGAGGGGACATGGGTCAAACATTCATAAATGACCCATAAATAAGTAGAGGGGAAGAATATTAAGGATATATGAACTTGTTAATGAAATATTAAGGACATACCATTTGAAATTAAAAACATGGAAAGAAGACAATAATTAGATTTCTCTTATGAAAATTCGACAGCCTAACGACGTCACTTAAACTTCAACAAAAATGAATTGATGAGATCAAATAGGGTCTCTCATCATATGAATATAAAATTTCAGTATGATAGATATAGATATCATGCCCCAACATAATAAAAAGGAACTTGAAAGACTTGACATGAAAGTAGAACTTTGAAAAATGAGAAAGGTGAAAGAATCCCTTAAAAATTCGGCAGCCTAACGGCGCCACATAAAAATTCTTAAAACGAATTGATGGGAGAAAGAGGGGGTCTCTCATCATTTGAAAATAAAAATTAGAGTAAGATGAATATAAAATAACATACTCCAACATAAAAACATGGATTATAAAAGAAATGACATAAAAGAGATTACTTGAAAAGAAAGAGAGAGGTTGGATCCCTTACCTTAAACGTAACTCTTAAAACTCAATGGTTGGGACCTTGAGATGCTTAAGGACTCCTTGGAAGGACTCCTTGGGAGGTAAGGAGACCAGAAATTTGTTGAGAATGATTTTGGAGTTGAAATAATGAGAGAATGGCTTGGTATTTATAGGGAAAGTGAGGTGCTACTTTAAAAATTTCAAGAGACATCTCACAAGTGGTTTTCTAAAAACCATGGGCTCTCCCATGGCATTTCCCATGGAGTTAGGCCAAATGGTGCCCCCAATACAATAATTCATCACATTTGGTCGTCCAACCCTTAAAATATCTCATGACATAATCATGACACAATTATGATGTCATTAAACATACCAAAACCCTAAAGCTGCATTTTTACTATTCACTGAAAATTCATCTTTCTCAGAAAAATCCCTAAATTTCACCTTAACCAAATATCGATGTTCTGATTAAAAATATGAATTCAATTTTACAAAAATAATTGTCTAACTATTTTTAATTTAATTTTTAAATAAATACACTATTCACCGAAAATTCATTTTTTCAGAAAAATCCCCAAAAATTACCATAACATAATATCGATGCTCTGGGTTCAAAAATAAAGTCCATTTTATAAAAATAATTTTCGAAAATGTTTTTAATTTAATTTTTAATTAGAAAACACTATTCACTCGAAAAAACTAATACTTGACTAATAATTTATAAAATCGTTATTTACCCATTTTATTGAATCACATTACTTAATCAAGGTGTCTAAATTATATTAAAACTTTCTTTAAGTGAGATTACAGATCCATTTGGTCACATTACACATCCTAAGCGAAAAATCACTATTCATAATTTACTATTCATCAAAAATTAAGTTGATCTTATTAGACTCCAAATTCCTTTCTGAACACTTTTGCAGAAGACCATTTTTCGAAAATCGTTACACATCATTAATTATTTAAGGTTTAAATAAATATTTTAAAATATCCTTTTTTTTTCAAAATTCATCAATAAAATACAGCCTAAAATTATCCGGGCATTTGAAATTTCACAAACTTCACTAAAGGAAGAAATATCAATTTATTAATCCTAAAGGATGACACAAAGAAGCTACGATCTCATCACATAGCCCCTCATAACACCAGCATATGACCTAAGTGTAAGGTGTGCTATGGTGAGAGAATCCAAGGGAGGCTCAGATAACATTTCCCTAGTAGTAATCTCCACTAACTTGAACTTCTCCCGTAGGCATTTCCGTTCAAGCTTTACATGCTGGAGTTCAGCTTGGGCTTGGTCCAAAGCGAAGCCCAACGATGCCACCTCTTTCCCAAGCTCTGATAAGTGGGCTTCATAAGGTTCGAGTCTACTGGATGAAGCCATCGACTCCTCTTTCTGCACTAACCATTATTATCTCTATTAAATCATTAAGAGTAAGTTAATATACTATTCAAAAGGTTTGGGTCGTTACACACTTCTTTCCACTAGAAGAAGAGATCACAGTCTTCTCTACTGAAAAAACATGGCCACTTCTCAGGACCTTTCCTAGATTACCTTCAATGACAAGAGCCAGATTATTCATCTCTGCAAAACGGCTTAGATAGAAAACGTTCACCTATGACCTGATCTCATAGAAAATAATCTCCAAAAAAACATGTCTCCCTAGAGATCTCATTGTGCACTAGAGATGGCGTAAACCACTATAGGTCTGTGAAATGTTTAGAGTAGTCCAACATAGACATGTCCTCCTACATTAGGTTCATGAATTCATGGTACTTATAATACCTCAATGTGTCAAGATATAAATAGATCAAGAACATCATATATATGTACTTCTAGGATTACTCTTGAAAAAACCTTTCCTACTCAAAAATGTCCCACAAACTCATGGATAGTCCATGAATAGTATAGGCAGCATGATTCACCATCCTATATACATGCATCTAAATATGCCTAAAGATCATTTGGAATGACTTGATCTAGAACTCAGTTTCCTAGGGTCCTTCCTCCCTATAGAACATAGGAAAAATCTACAGTTAAAACTCTTTCTTTATCCCATACATCGAAGGCATGGTTTGAACAATATCTCTTTCCGTGGATCTCATGACCCTTAGGAATCTGTCTTGTAGATGAACATCCATTTGATCCTCATGGACTATAGGAATGGTTAGTTCAGCTGTATTAAGAGCATGCTGATAGCCACTCTCCTAACATTCAACTCACTGATGATGTGGAGGCATTTTCTCTATAAGACAAACACACTCCTTAGAAAACTAGTGATAATAAATTCAACCACAGTAGGTGACAAAACAAGAGAACCCCTTTATCATGGTCTCTCTAAACATGGATTAAATTTTTTTATCAGGACATAGTGGTTTAATTATATCATTTATCAGTTATAACGGATATCTCATATCACAGTTCAATAGAAAAGTATAAATCACATAAAAATAAATTTGTCCCTGTCTTGAATAATGCATTCTAATATATATCCCTATGTTCCTATTACGATGCATGTATAGTTATCTCATGTCATATTGGTCCCTGAGTATAATTCTCAAGAACCAATAATATCATGAAATAGTAACCTCACATAATATGTGATTCAATTAGGGTGATATTAGTATTATGAAATTTAAGAGATGTTTTATGAAATTAAATACTTAAAAATTATGTCTTTTGAAAAAAAAGACTCATTCAAAATACCATGATGATTCTTATAACAATTTCAATTATCGTTTATATTGATTTATCACTTGATCCATGGAATGTAAACACATTATGAAGACATAAAGAATTTTGAAGATATTTATATTTATCTATTTTTTGATTTATAGTATTTGTATGTTACCACTATAGGTTACGATTTTTTAATAGATATTTTATTAAAGAATTACATACTGACATCTCATGAAGGGAATCTCTAGCACTCTATTGAGGTTATGATGTTAAAAAATTATACTATATAGTAATAATATGATATTATAAAGGTACCAACATACTTATGGAGAATGATGTTCATTAAAACTTGATGAGATTCTCTCTGTTTCATGTTACAATATTTCTTTATCAGTTTCATATATCTACCTACTAATGTCTATTATTTTTAGCCATATCATGGATATTGGTTTCAAAATTATTATTAAATATTAACATTTACATTGAAAGTGTTTTGAATGTATTAGATACTAGATTGATCATGTTATTTTATGGAAGACCATATCATCATTATGAGAAGGTTATGAATTCACTAATATCAAAAAAAAATATTTCATTTTCATTAGGATAAGATATTGTATTAATATATTTTCATTAGGTGTCATGATGTATTGAAATATAAAATTATACAACATAATGTTCTAATAAAAGATCCATTAATGACCACATATACGAATACTATGTTTTGAGATTTTTAAAATCTATTTTAACATAGATTTAAATAAAGGCTGAATGAAAATATGATAGAAAATATTTTTTTAGATGTTGCGTATTAAAGAATATTGATATTATATTTATGTGGAAACTTATTAAATAGGATTTAATAATGATATTTTATGAATGAAATATTGAAATGTTTGTGTTAAAATCATGGTATCATTTTTCAATTCCATTAACAAAATTAGTTTATAATTATCAATGAAGAATAATACATAAATAAATATATTTTTTCTATATATATGTGGGTTTTCTAGAAGGATTGATAAAATTGACCTAATTTCTAAAATTTTACACACATACTACTATAAGTACACACATTGATGAATAAATAATTGAAATAATTTTAATATTAAATTTTTCTTTTACTACTACAATCAATTTAGATTAAAAATTTAAAAGAGAAATTTGATATCATATATTATTGATGATAATTCCCAATACTTAAATACTTCGTAATAATAATTTACATTATTTTTTAAATCAGGATTACAACATCTTGATGGATTTTACTGATAAAATTTCTCTATAATTTCACATTATAGAGGATAGAGGTAACTATGTTTTAGGCCTACTCATACTCTACATCTAATCTACTTCTACTCTAAGAGACGCCCAAATATACTTTAGATATGGGTGATGAGGGAAAAATGGACATAGATTTGGATGCATGAATTATTGTCTAGTTATTCAAATTTACTAATCCACCCTATAAAAGTATGTAGAGGCCTAATGAGAACTATTTGTGATGTGTCTCCTATATCCACATAGTTGTGTGATCCATGGGAGATACATAAGAATGAAAAATAAAATTCCCACATAAAGTGTAGGGATATTTTTCATTGGGATGTTCCAATATCGCCACACAACAATTAAAATACAAATTTTCATAACTATTTATATTAATTATTATCATTATAATATGCTCTTAAGAGAGAAGGATAAATTTTATTAAATTAATAATAACATATAAATTAGTTAACATTTTTTAATTAAATCAACTCCCCACACGATCAAGTGTATTTCTATCTATTTGAGACAATACATGTTACATGTGCTAAACTATTATATTACTTACAACACATTGAAGCTCTATCTTTATAGTTGTAACCTTTTCCCATTAATAAGGTATAAAATAGTATAAAAAATATATAATGGTAGATAGCAATGGAATATCCTAGGGAATTTATGTATATGGTTAGAGATCCTTATTTTAATAGTGATAAAATTGTTTTCTAGAAGTGTTGAATGATAATATATTTTACAAAATTTTCATATTAAGATATAAATAATGGTATTAAAATCCCATAAGACTCCCACTAGTTAACCAAAAATGTAGAATGATTCTTAAGAGGACAATTATAATAAAAATTTGAAGAATAAGAATTATATAATTTATGGACTTGGTTTGTATAAATTCATAAACTTTTCTCAAAATTCTACAACCTATGTAATGTTTGAGACTATAAGTGTTCCCTATTAAGAAATAAAACATGTAATATAATTTATAGATAACACTAGAGATAATAAAGTTGACACTTTATTACTTTTAAGGGTAAATAATTACTCAAAGTATTTGAAGACTCTCTAAGATAGTGAATAATGATGCAACATAGGGAACTATTATACCTAAAACTCATAACTCTTTAAATGTTCATAGTGTTCCTCTTCAAAATAATGGGTTTTATTCTAAAGCTAATGATTTATAATGTTAAGATTCAAGAATAGGATAATGATCAAAATCCATTCAATAATGAAAATTATTCATCTATATTTTCTATTTATAAATAGAAACATTATTATTTTTTATTGAGGATTTCTAGTAGTTTTAGTTAATATGATGATATTAGATGAATATATATAAATGGAAATATGTTTTACAATGGGAGAAAAGAAAAAAAATCCAAAATTATGATATGAAAGAGATCAGATTCAATGATTGCATGAAATGATGACATTTTACACTAGATTTTACTTTATCAAATCTGATTAAAATAGTCAAATATTTTTTTAAAAAATTTAAATGAATAAAATATATGGAAACTGCATTGAGTAATTATGAAGATTTAGTCAAAAAATTTCATTCTAACTCAAAATCATATCATTCAAACTAAATGTAAATTTTTGGTTTATGGATCTGACTATGAAGGTACAATTATTATTCACTATTAATTATAATTAAAAAAGTATTCATTTGGGAGCTAATGACTTGTACTTTATTCAACAAAAAAAATATTTTAAAATGAAAAAATTAATCCTTAATGAAATTATATGGTACAATTATTTTTGAATAATAATATTTTTCTAAATATCTTTTAGAATTAATGTATGAACATAAAAAAGGTGAATCTGTCTATACTATACATGGTGCTGTAATTAATGTTTTGTTAGTAGAAGTTAATTTATTAAAATTTGGATATAGTATTATTACAAATTTTAAATATTATCTAATGAAATCCATGGTATTTTATCACACTTAAAATTTAGTTTAAAATATTATAATGTTATATACCTTGCTAAATTTTCAATACTATGAATTAAGAAAATATGATACACTATAAATATAATATTATTTAAATGTGAAAATTTTAACCTAGACATTAAACATTATTGTAGGAATAGAAATGAAGTTATTTTGAAAAATAAAAAAACCATTTAAATAATGAAAATGTATTGATTAATTCATAATAAATAATTTATCACTTTTCAGTAATTACATTTTATACATTAGAAATATGTTTTCTAAATAAATGGGTTTTCTTATAGTGTTTTTTTGATATTATAACCAACTTCTAGTCAATTTTCAAGATGTATTTGAAAAAAATATTATTTTTAAAATCACCATATGAATATTAGTTTGTGGTTATTTTGTGGAAATTTTCTAAAAATAATTATTTTATAGTGAATAGTGAGAAATACTGAATTTTTAAAACTATCATTTATTTTCAATAAATAAAATTATTTTAAAGTAACATTATATTTTTGTATTTAGTTTTATAGTGAAATAAGATTAATTTTATTTATAATAAAATTAATATTTTCATAATAATAAAAAATGTATTTGATTTTATTATTATTTCATTTTTATGCTTAAAAATGAAAATTTATAGAAACTATTTTTCTTTCTGTTTTATGAATTTATTTTAAAATTTATTTCATCCACTTATTGAAATTGAATTTTTGAAAAATTATTCTCTATTTTTAATTATGTGTTTAAATTTTTTTAAATAGTTCCCCTTAATTTTTTTCATTATAAAAAGTAACCATCGTATTTTTTTCACCATGATAAATGGTAAATCCGATAATTAAGGTTCAAAATAATTTCATACGGATTAAAAAATAAATCCAACAATTTTTATTACTTCATTTGATCATATTAATTTGACCATATCTATCCTTACATAAAATATATGTAATTTTGGTTCCATTTTCTTTTGATAAGGATATTTATATTATTTAATGTTACAAAAATTAAAAAATATCTCTCTCTATCATTCAATGTCTGTAATATATTTTTATTAGAATAAAAATAAGTGATGATATGTTATAAATAGATATTAGTATTAGTATCACATTAATTTTCCATTAATAATTTACTTACATTTTTTAGTGATGATATAATTACCTTAAATGCTTACACAGAATCAATACAATTCCTTTAAATGCATTAGAAAAATAATGATATATTATTTGAAATAAAACATTTATATTTTGGGAATGATTTATTTTGTTATAAGAATTTTATAAGTAATTATAATGTCTAATTAATGATAATTTTTATATAATGGAATTCCGTGGATTTCTTGATGTTTTTGAGCTAAAATTAAATGAATTGTCCAAAAAATGAATTTATTGTTATATTATAATAATATGTTTTTATTAAGTGTTTTAAAAATCAAGAAAAAAAATTAACTATGACCCATGGAATATTAATTTTCCTAAAAATTCATCTATAAATAATTTTTAGTAACTTTTTGATGAATAAGTAAATTTATGACCCTTAAATAGTGTAAAATCTATTACCACTATAAAGGTTAAAAAGATTAACTAGGGGTTAAACCCAAAGATAAGGTATCAAATATAACTTATAAAAATATAAATCTTTTTGGATGAATTTATTTTTTCCATATCATGTCCTAGATTTGAGATTATGCTATTTTTTACAGTTGACTATAAATACCCTGACTCCATTTGACCATAGTTGGTGGTTAGATTATAAAATTAGTGTTGGATGCAAGTGATCACATCCTAAAAGATCGAAAAGTTTAATAGTATTGGTAAAATAGAAATATATTTGAATATCACATGAATATTTAAATCATGAAATAGAACAAATTATTTATTTGATACAATCATTATTCTCTCTAACATATCCTTTCAGATCAATCATAGAACGCTTGTCGATATCCTAGTCAAAGGAAACCAAATAAGGGTAAACTCAAATGCTAAGTAAGGTTCACATGTGGTTGAAAATATCTTTATTAAATATTTAATAATAAACATGGAAAGTTAAATAAAGTAAAACTCATTCCATATGAATAATAACTTTTGTACTAATAATAATATTGCATGAATTTATGATAATGAAATAATGAAATGAAAATAACCACATGAGACTAAAACATATCCTAGGATATCATACCTATTAAAATAATCACATAGAAATCAATAAATAATTTAATAATTATGGAATTAATAATTCTATACATCATAAACATACTATTTAGGCCTCATGACAAGGCATCATAACCATACCTTCAAGACTTTGGGCCTAGATATCTTACATAAATGGGTAAGGTATCAACCAAATACGCCATCCGTTTTGTCTAATGACACTAACAAATACTTCAAAGGTATACATAATTTAAGTTACCAACTATCAAATAATAATTTTAATGTATTCAACATATGAATAAACAATACAACTTAATTTACATGACTTATAATTAATAATTGTCTGTATTGGAAAAAATTAATATGAAATCAAATTATTTTTTGAATCAACCTGATTGTAACCCATCCAAGAAAACAGAAAGGTGGTATCAAAATAGATATAACCAGTGTAGAATAATTGAAATAAAGGTTTTTGGACATTAATGAATATAAATAACATAACAATATCATTTAAGACTTTCTTTCGGAAAGAATTCTTTTCTCTTTGAAAATCAATTTTGAAATCTAATTTTTTTTAAAAAATTAAGACATATTTTTTATTTGAAAAAAACATGGACAATTTTTAATTAGGATTAAAATAGTTTAATTATAATTATCGAAATAAATTCTCTTCATAATGAGTGTTCTAAAACAAATACACACATTTTTAGTAAAAAATCAAAAAATTCCTTATTTGGAAAATTAGAAGAAGAATAATTTTTAATAATTTTATATAAATTAAAACACGGGTCAAAACGAAATTGAAAGGTCATTTAATAATATGAAAATAATTAATGGAATCATTTTAATGAATATATGGGTGTGAGAGAAAAATATTCCCCACCAAATAGAAAACAAATTAGGTTTTCTTTAAAAATATTATTTCGGTCTCTTGAGTACTAAAAATAGAAAAATGAAGGTTGGAAATATAATTTTTCGAAATATTTTTTTTGAATAAAATAGATTTTGTTTATGATATATATATAATATAATTTCCCCAATGGATACTCAAACACAAACAATCTTGAATAATGATGAGATTTTGAAATAAATGCTTACCACCTTGGTAACGTTAAAATAAGAAAAATCATGAAATGGAGAAACATATATGGAAATTTAAATCCCCATAATTTTTGTGAGAATAATTATAAAATACATTTTTATTTAATTTATAAATAACATAAATTAAATTACATGTGAATATGGAATGTGTCTCACAAGAATAAAAGCATAATGAAAATTCATCACCTCAATATTGAATTGATTCAAAATTAGTCTAAACTAATTCATAATATTTTTTGAATTTATTATAATTTAATAAAATACTAATTCATAGACTTATAATATTATATATTATCCACTTGTAACATTTCATCCCACATTTATTAAATATTCTTTATTAAAATTGTTATTTCTTAGTGTTAACTGTTTCATTTTCAAAGAAGTTTCAGTTCAGTAGTTCTTGTAATCGTAATTTTATCAGGGACCCATCATCTACATAATTTTATCCTTGATAAAAATATCAAAATGTTTTTATTAGATTTTTTTTATAGTCATACATAAAAGGTATATATTGAAACATGAAATACACTATTCATAGAGATGATAGGTTGTACGTATGCAAGAATGCTGTCACCATTTTATGATTAATGGAATGAATGAAATGTAAATAACAATTAAACAATTCATATTGATAATAATATAAAAAACAACAGATATATTTGTTAAATACATCATTATAGTCATCCATGAAATCTTGTGATGAAAAATTAATTACATTGCCATGTGGATATGTTAAGTTATACATACACATAAGCGATGTTCTCAATTTTTGTACAATAAAATGATGGTGGATAATGGGTTTTCAAGTATCATAAAAATAGTCAGTGTATTTAATAAAATTAATTTATTATTTTTTAATTGATACCATTGATTTGTATAAGGTATAATAGGAAATAAAATTTAAAACACCCTATTAAGAGATATACCTCTTTGTTAAAAAACCTCTTTTGGCTTACACCTTATGCCTTGATGTGATGATATTTTGGAAAGAAAATTTGATTTATGATGTGTTGAAGGTATTATTGAAGGTATTGGATGATCTATAAGTCTTAAAATGTTCTACGAAGAGAGGATAATAGGATACATTTTATAAATGAGGGGATGGTTACTCTATTAATTTCCTAAAGTATTAAATTAACATATATTAATTTTATTAATAAAGTTACTCCAAATTTTAATATTTAGAATATATATTTTAGAAAATTCTAAATATTCTCATAAAATAATATTTATATAAGTTTAATTTATTTCTCATCCGTTTTCTATTAGTTTTAATCCCCATTAATATTTTTTATAATTATCACAATATCAATGTTTTAAAGTATTTATGAGTCTGGAATTTTATCATAAAAAAGAAACGTGACCAATAAATGGTCCATGAATGATATGATAACCCATATACCATTTATGTTTCTTAATATAGGTTTTTTTATAAATTCTAAATATTTTAATTATATATTAGTTATTATAAAATATCACTAATGTTATTAATGGAAATAAATGAAATATTATCATATAATTTGTTTTTAAATCTTGTAAAATGGTTCCTAGATGACATGGAATTGATGATGACAAAGATATGGTGTTAATATAACCCTAAAATATTTTTTACATATTTATATATCAATATAAACATTATCATTTGGTTTAATACCTGGGTTAACCAATTATGAACTGAAATGTGATAATAAAATTTTCAAATATTAAAGGTTTTTAATTTTACTTATAAGTTGAATGTTGGCTCACTAATGGAAAAGGGATGAAATTTGTTACTATTTTTCATCATATTTTTTCTTTTTTTTCAATATTTTTATTTTTTTCTAACTTTCATAATAAAATATATTTAACTTAAAACAATATTAATGTCATTTTAAGAACTATTGACATGATTTGAATTCAATAAAAAAGAATAAAAAAAATTAAATTTTAATATAGACCTTAAAAAATTTATAATATGTTATATTTATCTTAAAAATTAAATGGAAATTTTAACTCATTAAAAAAATATCACTTTTAAAGTTTTTCAAATATTTCATTCTATTTTTATACTTAATGAATAAATACTGTATCAGATTTGGGTAATAATTTTGTATAATTATCGAATCCCCAAAAATTAAAAATAAATTTCCATGAAAAAAAATTAATTTATCTTTCAAACAATTTTTTTGAAATGAAATCATCATTTATGAAATTTAGAGATATAAAATTCAAGAAAGTGTAATTTTTATTTTATCTTTCCATAGAAAAATTTAAAGGTCATAATCAATGAAAAAAACTACCAAGTGGACATATATTCGAGACTTAGATGATTATGGATTAGATAAACTAATTAAATAAGAAAAAGGAAAGAGTAATTGAAATTTTAACACCTTATCCCTAAGATTCAACCCTATTTTACATGTTTTACCCCTAATGAGGTGTTAATTGTTTTTATCATGACTAATATTCATAATCTCCAAAAATAAAATTTTCCAATTTAAAATATTTTATTCTTCTTATTTAGAACATTAAATACATTTTTTATGATTTAGTTTATAGAATTAGTAGAATATAATTTAATATTATACCCAAAAAATTACATGAAATCCAGTTTTCTAGATAAAATGTGTTTTAAAGTATAAATGTTTATATGACAAAAAACCAAATAAAATTAATTATAACAACTTGAATTGTATTATTCATAATATTATTAAAAATATTTTACTTATAAAACCATTTAAAATAAAATGATACCTTTTATATGTATTAAATGAAAACACAATTTTCAATAAAAACAATTATATTTCACTATTAAATGAATTAATATAACATTCATAAAATTATATAAAACAGAACACTATATTATTTATCAAATTATGATTTAAAAAAATATGTTCATTTTTCAAATAATTTTTCTTGAAGTTTTTGAAATTAATTTTATTATTTATTTATATAAATAAAAAAATATTTTTATGGAACGTCTTCGAAGTCATCTAATAAAATTGGAAGGATACTGAGAATATGAGCATAATTTTTGAGAAGAATTGTGTTTCTAAATAATATAATTACATTACTAAAAAATATACATTCTACATTTAAAAACCATTTTAATTTTTCTCAATGTTATTATTCTTATTGTTTCCACCAAATTAATGGATAGTCTATAATGATATACTATATTGTGGTTCATTTAGACTCATGGTTATGAAAATAAATTTAATTTAAGAAAAACATATCATAAAATATTGTGGTGAATACGGTTATTTGAAAAAAGGTCACGTGAATGATGAAAAACAAAAAACCATATATTTTGTGGTTTGAAAAATATAGTTGATTCATTAAGTTTGAATGTAATAGGATAACATTTTTAATTCAATATACTTTTCTTAGAATTGAGGGATTACTTTTAAAATTGATAATAATAACATAAGGACATATTATTACATGACATATATAATTTCATCCGTTAATCAATTTCCACTACAATCTCATATTTTTCTCTAATATGGAGTATTGAAGATATATTTTTATTTTTTGAAGAACTAAAATCAACTTATAATGGATCAAAAAATCCATTACAGAATAAAAACCTATTCCTACTATCATTAATAAAAACAAAGTATTAGCATAATGTAATATAAAAATAAATTTATTAATCCTTCATATGAAGAATAAAAACATAAATCAATAAAATTAAATAATAAAACGAAAGGTCTAACATATATTATTCCATAAATAAATTACCCTATATCCCAAATAATCTAAAAAACCTCAGTATTAATAATGGTATTAAACTATAAAGTTTTGTGATACCATTAACCACACATATAAAATAATGTAATATATTTGTTCCTAAAATAATCCTTTACATCAAATCTAAAGGTCATATATATCTCAACCCAATAAAGCTTATCACAAAATATCATTAATCACCTACAAATATTAATAATTAAAAAAGATTTAATACTATAATATGCTTCCCAGAATCAAAAGTAATCATTATCCATCTAATAATTTAATCAAAAATAATTTCATACTAACCTGGACATAATTTAGGCTTATGTTAGGTGATGAAGCCTTTACAAACTTTGGTTATGGATTTAAGCCCTAAAAAATTAATAGATACAACAATTCATCACCCTGATTATGAGTTTTCATTTTCCTAAAACTATATTAGCATAATTCTGGTTACATTCCAATATATATGATGTACACCCTAGAAAACAAAATTAATCAGATAATAAATTTTTAACCACATTGGTTTTCAAAAATAATAATTTTATTTAATTAAATAAATTTTACTATTATTACCATTATATCAATTATTATATTTTCCGTAAATGTTATCAATAACATTAAACACATGCCAACAAAATATAAAATAATTATTCTTCAAAAAAATTCTTCATAAAGAATATAATAAATTAAAGGGATGAATTCTCATAAATTAATCCAAAAATATCTCAAATATTTTTATACTCCGATCAAATAAAAAATCAAAAGGGATATATATTTCTTTAATAGTATTATCAACAATAGATATATTGACTCAATTAACTATAAGTTATTCCTATCTTAATTTATTATATCATAGTTTCCCATAGGTTTTATTCTCTCATTTGTTATAATTGTTTATAAATATAATGTTATTTTAACCACACATATCCCTTAGGAGTTCCAAAATAGGCGAATAGTAAGGTCACAATCACCATTCATTAGAATTATGGACAATATATATTTGACCAAATCTTTTCATTTTTATTACACCTAGATGAATTTTCACAAAAACCATGTAAACTTATATTATATAGACATGAATGAATTTCTAGGAAAACAATATAATATATACATTACAAAAAAACTTTATGATGTCATCAATTAATTCAGATTATCCTAAAATTAATTGTTTTGTTTATGTTTTCTAAACTATATTTTCCTAAATTTAGTTCCCTTAGTTTCTACTAAAAAATATCTGATACTAATTGTAAATAAAATACATCTAGTGTCTTAGATTTAGTGGTTACATTATTACATTGACAGTAGATATAAGTGATTTAATATAAAAAGACCAAATATTTTAGTATTTTTTGTAAGAAAGATACATACCTGAGTATGAAATACATTTTAAATGTATAAAATAGAAATATTTAATTTCTTTTAAAACACCACTATTCTCTCTATCATATCCTTGTATTTTAATCATATTAAACTTCCTAGCATCCTAGGGAAATGAAAAAACTACGGTTGAGCTCAAATATAGAGTAATGGTTATATAAAATGGAATCTAACTTTTGTAAATAAGGAATAATCAATATGGTTAGGTGTATACTAAAAAAACATTATATTCAATAAATAACAGGATCATGAAGAATAATTTGGCCTGAATTAATGATAATAAAAAATGAAATATAAACAATAACATGATATTGAAACTTATCTATGGATATCATATCTATTAAAATAGTTTCAATGACGTCAATAACTGATTTCATAATGATGGAAATAAAAATTTCAATCATATTAAACATTATATCCATTCCTCATTCCAAGACATCATAAACACACCAACAAGACTTAGTGCCAAGACATATTACAAAAATGGGTAAGTCCTCATCCAAACCCCCATCTTGTTTTATATCATGAGACCTACTGATTCCTTAAGGGTGCATATAATAATGATCCCCACCATTCTTATAATATGTCCAATTAATTCATCATATGAACTAAAATTAAAACTAAATAAACATTACATATAATCAATAACTATCCATATTAAAAAATATGGAATGTTAATATGTTCTCCAGTTAAATTGATCATAAACCATCTTGAAAAATATTATAGATGATATAATTACAACATAAAATTGGAGAAGAAAATAATAATAATTTATTTTTTTCCTTGGTGAACAAAAATATCATAAATATTTCATTTAAATAATTATTGACAAAAATATCCTTTTCGCTTTGAAAAAAACTTTAAAAAAATTACAATTTCCTAAATATCAATAAAAATATCTTATTTAAAATTAACCTTGTAAATATGTAAATTAATAATTAAATAATGGAGTGGTTATGATGGTAATATGTTCTGTTCATGTTAAGTATGTTAAAACAATTATTCATATTTTCATAAAAAAACAAAAAGTACATTGTTTAGAAAATGATAAATTTTTTTGATTGAAACATTTTTATAGAATTCCAAAAATGTATAAAATGAATTTAAAAAATAATAGTAAAAAAGTAAAAAAATTCTTGAAAACATTTTATTGAAAATATGGACATGGAAGAAAAATATTCCCAACTGAATAGAAAACAAATTCATTTTACTATAAAAAATTTTGTTGTATGTTGATTAAATAAAAGGGAAAAATAAAAGGAATAAATATAATATTTATAAATAACCAATGAATTTGAAAATAAATGGTTTGAAAATATAAAGACCATATATTTCCTATGGTTGGGAATTAAACATAAAAATTCCCATACAATGATGATATTGTTGATACTTTAGAGATTAATGTATTATACATTCAATTGATGGTTTATTCATAATGGATATTATCCCACCTTTGGATAACCATTTTGGTTTTTTTCTAGATATATAAGGAAGAACTTTTTATTATTTAAGGGATATTATATTTCACTGAATTTTAGTTTTGGGGAATCGGGGATGAGAATTTATTCTTGAATATTCATTTCATGGAGTTAGAGATGTGATATAAGTTGAAATTGATCAGATAAAAAATAAAGAATGAAATTATGATAATCGAATAGATATAAATCAAGTAGGTATATTTTATATTATTCAATATCTTAATGGGAAGATAAAATCTCAACTCTAGGAAAACGATCGTGTAATAATAGATTTATCTTATTACCTTCACTTTTGGTAAATTGATGATCTTCATTATTCCGTTAGTGATTTGTGGGTTTGTGGTCAAAATATTTCTCATGATCATGTTCTCTATCAGACTACATTATTCTATGGATACTGCTTTCCTCATTAATGTCCAAATCTTTAAATCTCACTAATTTTCTTTTTCTCTGCAAACTCAATTATACTTTATTTCAGGATACATTTTTGTTTCACACTTCTCATTTTCAATGGATGTTTTTATCCATTTTTATGATTTGTGTTTTCAACGAAGGTATTTTTAAATATAGAACCTCTGATTACCGAATTATAAATTATGAGGGAGGAATTTATTTAAGGAGAGGATAATGTTGCACACCAAAAAATTAGTTCAGATTATTAGTATGCTTAATACCTTACTTAACATAAACACTGATATTTAACAATACATTAATATACTATAAAAATATTATTATTAAAATTTGATAGTGATAACCTAGTCATTAAATTATAATGTATGAATATTAATAACCAAATTATGAAAAATATTATATAAGAAATTAAATAATTAAAATCTATTGATTAGATTATAATAAATAGATACGAATTTATCCATAATGTTATATATTTTTCAAAAATATGTTTTCTTCAATAATGGTTTTTGTTATATTTTTTGAATGGATATTATAACTAATTTTTTACAATTTTATAAATATCCTTTACAAAATTTCCAATAATTTTTTAAATTATCATATCAATAACATATTTGGGTGAATATATGAGTTTTTTTAAAATATTTTTTCTTTGAATAGTAAAAAATAACCATTTTTTAGAATTATCAATTATTTTTCATAAATTAAATTATTTTAAATGAACCATTATATTTTTGATTTAGATTAGTATTTTTAAAAAATCCATTTTATTTAATATAATCGAAATAATTTCATGGGAATCAACATTATATTTTTTTTTGGTATTAGTTAATTTTTATATTAAAAATGAAATTTTAAAAAAATTATTTCTATTACATTTTACACATTTATATTAAAATTAATCATCATAACTTATATAAATATAATTTTCAAAAATTATTCTATACATGGAATGAAGAGGTATAATTTTTTTTAAATAGACCCCTTTTATTTTTTATTATGAATAATATCCATGGTAAATATTTTTCTATATATTAATGGCTATTTTTTGTAATTAAGTTTAAAAATAATCTGATGTGGCATTATGATACTGATGAAAATATGCATTTATTTCATTTTATTATATTAGTTTACATTAGAAATACCAAAATTTAATTTTATGAAGTTTTGGTGAAATTTTACTTTTATAATGACATTTATATTATTTTTAGTATAGAAAATTAAAAAATGTCACCATCTTTCATTCAATATATCTAATATATTTTCATTATGATAAAATGAAGTCATTAAATGTTATTAATTCTTATTTTTATTGTGGATAAATTATTTTTATTATATTATTTTATTTATAATTTTTAGTTATGATATATTTACTGTAAAATCTTACACAATGTCCATACAATGATTCAACAAGAAGTAAAAATGTCAATATAATTGATTTTAAAAATAATAAAAATAATATTTAATCAATGAATTATGACATTAAAAAATTAATATGAATTTATAGTTTTAAAATAATGTTAATTTTGTGTATATTATTTTTTCATTATTGTTTGGATGTCTTTGAAGTCAAATTTAATGAATAGTCCCAAACATTACTCGATTAATATTTTATTGTAGAAAATATTTAATTAATTTATTTAAAAATATATAAAATTTTTAATGAGGAAATATAGGATAATATATTTTTTAAAGTATCATTCACATACCTTTTGTGAGTAACTTATCATCATATGAGTGAATTTATTACCCTTAATTGACAAAAAATGTGTTACGATGGTTAATGTTTGACAGGGTTAACATGGGGGGCGGGTAAACGAAATGAAAAGGTTTAACATGTTATGTATACCTATATTTTTTGAGCAAGTGTTGTGTTTAACAACACTTTATTTTATTAAGGGGAGATCGTTGAGAACAATACTCTATCTCTTTATGATGATTTTGATGTTCACAAATACCCTTATTTTTTACTCTAATGATATTACTTTGATTAAATTTTAGGAAATTAATATTCTTTATTTCTCTATTATAGAATAATATTAAAGTGTTTAAACCATGTTGAATATTTTACAAAGTGTTTAGAAATCACTTTCGCGTGTTTTAAAAACACTGTTCACGCTCTACATGTTCAGAAATCACTTTTGCGTGTTTTGGAAACACTGTTCACACATTACGTTGAGGAGCGTAGCGTAATGATGGAATACATCATTTACTTTACGGCATATCAGAAAATTATGGTTAAGAAACCATAATTTATATACAAAATTATGGAATAAGAACCCTATGTTTAGAAGGAACCTTACGTTTGGGATATCATAAAAGTATAGAAGAAGAACCCTATGTTATTATGGAAAATTATGTTTGATTCCCAAAAGTATAGTTCATCAACCTTTCTTTTGAAAACAACCTAATGTTTTATAAAAAATTATGGATAATATACATTACATCTAGAAGCTAATAAAAGTACGGATCATCAAAATTACTTTTATAATGAACCTTACAGATTATGTATCTTATGTTTTGCTAAAAAGGAAAGTATGAATATTGTACGATACAATTGAGAGTTGAAGAGAAAAGTATGTTTGATCAAGATTACATTGTCAACCTTACATTATAAACCGTACGTTGTGAACCTTATGTTTAGAGAAATAATTCTATGCCATTCAACCCTACGTTTGGCGTTAGAGATTTAAATTATGACTTTATTGAGAAATAGTCTTTATGCGCATTATTACGCTGATTTCAAGGCAAATTTAAAGCCCGATTTTAAAGTCTGACTTTGACTAAGTCTAAGCCGTTTATTTGTTATTCAAAAGATCAATTTAAGAGTAGCTTTTCATGCTGAATATTCAGGAGAGTTACGACTGCTCTTTTATTCAAACATTTGAATATTGCGATTCTAAAAGCGTCTTTTGTGGATCTAAATTTTAAAGAAAAACACTCATGATTATTATATATATATGTGATATTTTGTATTATAAAAGAGGAGGGGCGAATCATCAAGAAAATATATAATAATCTCTTTAGTTCTTCACCAATACAGTTTTATAGGGTCATTCAAGATTTACAGATCTCCTTCTACCAAGATATATCAAAATCTGTTTTTCTAAAGAAGAAGAAAGCCGTTGAAGATTCACCATTTCTACATCAATGATCATTCGTGAATCCATTGTTGTTAGAGTTTCTAAATTTTTATCTATATCTATTACAACTGGATTGACTAAGAACTTCCCTTATCTAAAGAACATCTTTTCTGAAGAAGACGGTCTATCTATTGTCAGTTGCGTGCT
This sequence comes from Viscum album, assembly GCA_963277665.1. Lineage (NCBI taxonomy): Eukaryota > Viridiplantae > Streptophyta > Magnoliopsida > Santalales > Viscaceae > Viscum > Viscum album. Next base: position 485,250,893 of record OY728156.1, on the reverse strand, counting down.
ATTGAAACTGTAAAGATCAAATGGAAAGTATTTCAAGACAAATACAATTTTTATTTTGAGTTAGCCACTTCTTGTACTAAGATGTGTATTCGGTTCTATGTATGAATAAGAAGGCTCTGTTTGTAGCCTTAACTTGTAAAGGTGTAAACTACCTGCACTCAATTGTGGACGGTCTGTTGATAAGAGGACCAGATAATGAAAATCACCAAGCTTGTGGGGTAGAGCATTGGTGGAGTAGACTAAGGGCTTTCTGTTCCCCAAACCATTATACATCCTTGTGTTCTTTAACTGTTTATTTTCTTCTACATACACAATATGGTAAATATAAAAGTATAGACTCGGTCATTGTCACCATTCGTGAAGAATTAGTAAAAGTCACAATTCACCCCCTCTTGTGCGTATTTGGTATAACCCGATCCAAAATTGGTATCATTGGAGAAGATTTTGGCAAAATGATAACAAGCTGAAAGTTTTTGGATTATACAGAGCACACTGGCTAATACATGAGAGGTTATTTTAATGGTTCGCGATCCCTACTTTTATGGATAAAATAATGGATACTGGAAATAAAATATGATCATTTACTTAAAGAACCTTGGATAAAATGTTTAATAAAAAATTCTAACCCCCTAAGTGATTCCAGAAAAACCTGAAACATGGAGTGCTAATATAGAAGCAGAGTTATACTTAAACTCGAAAGGTATGAATGCTATAATATATGGTCTTGGACCAGATGAATTCAATAGAGTATCTCAGTGCCCAATAGCTTATGAAATGTGGCAGACAATTGCAGTTTCTTAGGAAGGAACTAACAATGTCAGACAGATGATATATGACACAACTAAATTAAAATTCGACAGATTCAGAATATTTGAAGTAGAAAGCATCACCCAAATGAATGGAAGGATTACAGAAAATATTAGTAACATCACTGCCTTGGGAGATCCTATCAAACAAGAAGATCAAGTCTTGAATGTACTAAGAGAACTACCACCTAGATGGAATGGGATATCAGCAGCTATGAGACAATCATCACCATTCAAAGATCAACTATGAGAGAGTTAATTAGATCTCTTTTGATGTAGGAAGCTGAGATGCAAGATGAAGAAAATTATTATAAAGTCTTGATCAAGAGAGAAAATACTTCTTTGAAAGTAAAATCCTAAAATAAGAGCATAAAGATGAAGAAATAAATCAAAATGAAATCAAAGAATATTGATTCATCTAATTTAGATATGGAACATGCTCATCTTGTTAGAAAATTCAGAAAATTCTATATGAAGAAGAATGGATTCATAATATCCTTCAATAAGAATGAAAAAGAACCACGTGAAGTCATATTCTATGAATTCAAGAAGATGGGTCACATTTTACCAAACTATCCTCAATTGAAAGGAGAAAAGAAAAAGAAATTTTTCAAAAACAATGATTATGAGTAGAAAGAAAAAATAGAAATGAATGCTACTTAGAGTTTTTCTGAAGACTCTAGATGCTTATCAACGTCCGACTCATAAAATCAAGTATCAAATCTAAAATAAAATATGTTCTTTATGAATGAAGCTGATTCAGTATAATCTTATTACTAATCTGATTCTAATTCAAGTTCTAATTGTTCAAATAATAAACTTGCAGCCTACTACAACACTATAGAAGAAAAATATGATTCATTATTTATGAAACATAAATCACTGGAAAATATTCACACTGCTATTTTAGGATAAAGAGACACTCTGCTAAAACAACATCAAGAGTTATTTAAAAAATAAAACTTATCAAATATAAACTATACAGATAATGAAACTAAAACAAAAACACTGCAAACAAAAGTAGAAACATAGAAAACTAAAACTCTTATTTTCAAAAAAAGGAGAAAATACACTGAATGAAATTCTTGGAAAGAATGTGCTTTAAAAGGAAAGATATGGAATAAGCAGTAAAGGTGATAAACCCAAACTATATAAGAACTATTTTGTTCCAAGTACAATAGGTAAAATTTGCAACTAATATTGAACAAAAGGCCACATATCTAAAAACTTTTATTTAAGGAAACAAAAAATAAGTGGGTTTTTGAAAGCCTTTATTGCAAGCAGTTTATATGATTCTATTCATTATAGAAAAACAAAGCAAGTCTGGATTCCCAGGACTTTGCTAGCTAACACTACTAGACCCAACAAAATATGGGTACCAAAACAAACCATTGTTTAAATGCCATTGTAGGAAGCATGTCACAGAAGCCGAACTAAAATATGGTATATGGACGGTGGATACTCTAGGAATATGGGTGGGAATTCATCAAATTTGAAAACATTAACTCAAAAGGATGGAGGATTAGTCACATTTGGTGACAATGCCAAAGGTAAAATTATTGGCATTGGAACTGTTGGAGATCCAGAAGCTATCTTAATTAATAAAGCAATCTATTCAAAAGGATAGAAACACAACCTGATTAGTATCTCTTAACTCTGTATGGATTATTAATTTGTTGATTTTTCTAACAAATACTGTTTTATTTTTAAAGATAAATTTCTTAAATTTAGAACATCCAGTACTGATAATGTTTGTACTCTGGACTTAAATTCCTTGTGTAAACACAAATTAAACTACTTAAATACTAAGATAAATGAATTGTTGATCTGGCATAGAATACTTGGACATTGCAATGTATATTCTTTACATAAGTTATCTAAGAAAAAATTAGTTTCCAAATTTCCTAGTCTGAAATTTGAAAGTGATAGATTCTGTGACGTATATCAACTTGGCAAGCAGCAAAAATCATCCTTCAAATTTGTTAACAAAATTGTTGCATCTAAACCTCTATAACTTATCCATATGGATTTGTTTGGACCTTCAATAGTTGAAAGCTTGGCTAGAAAATTATATGTAAATGTTTTAGATGACAACTATTCTAGATTTACATGGATTTATTTTCTAAAATATAAAAATGAGAATTTTAATATATTTGAATGTTTTTGAAATGTTGTCCAAAATGAAAATGTTTTTAAAATAATTTCATTAAGAAGTGACCATGGTAGAGAATTTTAGAATCTAGAATTTAATTCATTTTTCTCAAATATGGGTATTAAACACACTTTATATGCACCAAGAACACCTCAAAAAATGGAATTATTGAATGAAGAAATAGGACTATTCAAGAAAGGGCTAGGACTATAGTAAATGAATACAGTCTTCCTACCTATTTCTGGGTAGAAGCTATAAGTACAACATACTATATAATGAATAGAGTTTTAATCAGACCAATTTTTAAATAGATACCCTATGAAATCCGGAATAACAGAAAACCTAAAGTAAATTACTTTAAAGTTTTTGGATGTATGGTTTACACCTTAAACATCAAGGCAATCTTGAAAAGTTTGATCCAAAATCGGATAAAGGAATTTTCTTGGGATATTATGCTACTTCCAAATCTTATAGATTTTTTAATAAAAAGTCAAAGATTGTTGAATAATTAGTTCATGTGAAATCTGATGAATATTATCCCTTTGAAAAAAATAAAGACTAAATTGATAAATCTGATCCCTTTGAGCAAAGGAATGTCCAAATTGAAGAATCCAACTCTAATGATAATATGATACTTGAGAACATAAAAGATGATTTTGAAAAAGATTTAAATAAAATTCAGTCCAGTTTATAAAAACATGACATTAAAGAACCTAATAGTGTACTACCTAGATAGTTTAGAATCCTAAAGAATCATCCTTTAGAAACTGTTATAGGAGACCTAGACACTGGAATAAAAACTAGAAGAAATGTAAGAAATCATTTTGAATTCTCTACCTTTTTATCTCAATTAAAACCTAAGACATTAGAAGAATCCCGAGTTGATGAAAGTTGTATGATAGCAATGCAATAAGAACAAAACCAGTTCAAGAGAAATGATGTTTGGAATTTAGTTGGAAGACCTCAAAACTATCCAGTTATAGGAACTAAATGGGTCTTTAAAAATAAACAATATGATCATTTAATAATAACTAGAAAAAAGTAAGACTAGTAGAAAAAGGATATAATCAGGAAGAAGGTATAGATTATGATGATACCTTTGAAACTGTAGCTAGATTAGAGGCTATTTGAATACTTTTAGCCTATGCATCTCATATGAACTTTAAATTATTTCAGATGGATGTTAAGTCTTCCTTTTTAAATTTTTACTTATTAGAGGATGTTTATGTCGAGAAACCTCCTGGTTTTAAAAATTCACAAAAACTAGATTTTTTTTAAACTTACTAAAGCTCTTTATGGCCTTAAACAAGTACCTTGAGCTTGGTATGAAAGATTAAGTTATTTTCTTTTGAAAAATGATTTTACTGTTGGGATTGTAGATCCAACACTGTTCATGAAAACTATAAACTCTAATATTTTATTGGTTTAAATATATACGGATGATGAAATTTTTGGTTCAACAAATAAAAACTTTGTCATGAGTTTTCCAATTTAATGAAAAAATAATTTGAAATGAGTATGATGGGAGAATTAAATATCTTTTTAAGACTTCAAATTTATCAAAAGGATTTTGGAAATGTTTTAAATCAAAGAAAATACATTACTGATTTACTAATGAAATTTAGACTTGAAAATAACAAGACATATACAGCTTTTATGTGTACTAATATAAAACATGATTCGGATGAAACTAAAATACCACTTGACAATAAGATATATAGAGGTATGATTGGTAGTTCATTATATCTTACAGCTAGCATGCCAGATATAATGTATTCAGTATGTCTTTGTGATAGATTTCAATATGATCCTAAAGAATCACACATAAGTGATGTTAAAATAATTTTGAGATATTTAAATGGAACTGTTTTTCAATATATTCTCAATCCAAAAACTTCTAATTTTAAATTAATTTTATATTTAGATGCCGAATTTGGAAGTTGTCGATTAGATAGAAAAAGCACCCCAGTGACTTGTCACTTTTTATGAAAATATTTCGTGTCACGGTTTAGTAAAAAAACATTCGATTTCCTTATCAATAGCCAAGGCAGAATATGTATCTGTAGGCAGTTACTATGCAGAAGTTTTGTGGATGAAAAACACTCTTATGGAATTTTGACTAAATTTTAATAACACACCTATTTTATGTGATAATACAAGTTCTATAAATATTTCAAAAAACCAGATTAAGCATTTAGAACTAGGAATATTGATATCACACATCATTTTCTAAGATATATTGTTCTTAAAAAGGATATATTTTTAATATTTGTAAGTACCGAAATTTAGTTAGCTGATATTTTTACTAAACCACTTCCCACTGCGAGGTTTTATTTTATTATGGGGGATCTAGGTTTATTTAATTTTAAATGAAATTTTAATTTTAATTTTTACACATTTTATTTATCTTCATTGTTTTAAACAAGTTAATTATTTGTTTTTAGAATAATTTACAATTTCATTTGTACTATTTTTTTTTCTGCATATGTTTTATTTTATTTAAATAATGTAATGATTGTTACGTAAGTAAATGACACATGGATCAAGGATGTCAAAAACTATTTCAAATTTCAAACCCATTCATTTTCTCAAAACCTTTAGAAACATCATAAACCCTTATCGCCTTCATCTACATTTGGCTAAACCTTCGAAACCCTAAACCTTCAAGCCTTCAGAACTTTGAAACAGAAATGGAGAAGACATAGAGAATTGAGGAAGGAGAAACTAGTAATTCCAGGCATCAACGCACGACATGAAGAACGATTCTAGATGGAAAAGTAATCAACTTGGAAGGGTTGTATCAAACAGATCTCATGATGCAGAAAGCCCACACTTTTCAGAATATTGAGAAGAATTTTATTGGAAAAAATATGGAGTTTCTATATGAGGTAGAGGTTTGTCATTTTTTTAAATCTATTCAGTTCAGTCTTGGAGATAAAGAGGAAACCATAGTTGCAAAAATTTAAGATCAGAATTTTTAATTTCATATATAGAAATAACTAGAATCTTAAACTGCCCTCATGAGGGATTTTATAATTTCGACTTAAAGAATATTAGAGATGATGAACATAAGTCAGAGGACATTATGTCATTTTTATTTTGTTTTAAAAGTATAAGAAAAATATTTGTGAAGGATCTGGAACCAGATCAAAATAATCTTGTTAATTTTGTACAAATGGGGATTTCACCAAAGATGTCTGAGAATGAAAATATTTCATTTTTCTGATAGGTACATATTTTTTTTTGATTATGAGGGAAATAAAAATGAATTTTTTGAGTCATATGGTATGATATCTCAAATAATATTGTCAACCAGAGGCTAGAATGAACTTCTATCCCAATTGAAGGTTCATTTATAAATTACTGTTTAAGTCTGATATGCTGAGATTAATAGATGCCAGAGTAAGATGCCATCATAACAATATATTCAATGCTTGAACTCTAAGGAAGATTAGCTTCTTCTAGAGTACTGTGAAAGGAAACCTTATGCCTGTTAGAGCTGGGGAAGACCATAAATTGTCTCAGATAGAGAAACATGGTAAGTCTAAGAAAGGAATGGATTAATCAAGAGCAAGTGGAACCTCAAGAAGATGAGATTTGAAGAAGTTGATCCACCTGTTAATGAGGAAAGTAAAGAGGTAATTTAGAGGAAAAGTCATCGAGTGGCTCTAATTGGTAAGGATCATGTTCAAGCAACTGATAATGCAAATGGACCTTATATGAACTACATATTTATTAAAGAACCTACAATACAACAAATTTAACAAACAATAATTTCCAAAATTGAGGTGACTTCTCCAGTGAAAAAAGAAATGGTGCCTCAAACTGTTGAAATTATTGGATAAGTTGAAGTGGCTGGACCTAAATCTAATCAAACTGTACAACATAATAACATTGTTAAAGAGGAATTAGTTCAAGAGGAACCTATTTTAGAGGATCTGGTCTTGGAGGAAATCAATGAAGAAGATGCTCCGGAGGAGCAAGAACCTGTTCCTGTGAATCAAGCAGATAACCCTTCTAAAATTCAAACTGAAATTATTAATGGGGATTTTTTGTGGGTGAGTTAGGGAAGGAATCGTAGGAATAATCAATTGAGAAGCCAGTATAATGATAAGATGAAGAGAAATCATATGCCAAATCTGTACCATTAGTTTTGTTAAAACAAGGGGAAGCTCAGACTGAGAATCAAGCACAAGGTTCCACTGATTCTATAAATGTAGAAGTTGAGGAGATATATAGAAATTTAACCTGAGTTGAATTAGAAAATACTTCTTTAATAAGATTATTAGAAAAGGAAAATCAGAGATTGTCGAAATTGAAAGCCAATTCTGTTTCAAAACAAGAAGTTGATGTTATTAAGAAGGATATGTTGGCTGAAGTTGCAAATTTGAAATCTGAGATGGTAATGAAGATAGATTTGGTAGATTTTATGCTTTTCATGGAGCAACATTTTGTAACTATCAGGGACAGTCAACCAGGCACCTCAGGTACTTCTTCTGATCTAATAAAGAGATTTTAGGCCATTATAATAGTAATGAGCAATATGAATGACAGATTATAGGACTTAAAGTGTAACAGTGCACCATTATCTGTTATGCTAGATAATCAAAAGAATATTGTTGACCATATATCCTCAGATGAACCTGGGGTGAATGTTTTGTTGAACATATTCACAGAGAAGATAAATTAGTTTATAGAGAAGGAAGAAAGGTTACATGAGTTTTTAGAGTCAATTTGATTGAAGATATCTATCTGACTCAGGAAGGAAGAGATCTCATAGTCCAGTTAGGTGATGGACTTATGGAAAGGTTGCGACTTCATATTTCAGAGCTTAAGTAATTCATTTATAGGTGCTAATACCTATTTTACAAACCTTTTTAGCCCAACCTTGATTCTCATTATCATTACTATATATGTAATTATATATTCAATAAAATATAATTGCATATCATTTTCATATCTTTTGATTTGTTTTACTATACTATCTATGTTAAAATTCCAGTAATCCGGTTTCACATATTGATAAATAGTTTATCAAATAATTCACTTAAGTTTAGTGTTATATTAAAATGTGTTATATTCCTTATTCTATAATTCTTTTTGATATCACAAAAAGGGGGAGAAATATGGATAAACACAACATTTTTTTACGGAGAAATTTTTGGATAAACAGAAAATTTTATTTTCTTTATTTATAAAGGAGGAGATATTCATTTACTTTATAAAGAGTAAAAAATGTAATAATTAAGAAATAATTTTGTTAAAATAAAATATTTTTTTATCTTTTCAAAATTCTAAACTATATACAATTAATTTTTTAAGATAATTTCATTGGTTATTTCATGGGTTTTGTGATCATCCAAAAGGGGGAGATTGTTCAGAAAGTGTTGTCTTCAACAACACTCTATTTTATTAAGGGGAGATCATTGATAACAATACTCTATCTCTTTGTGCTAATTTTGATGTTCACAAATACCCTTATTTGTTATTCTAATGATTTTACTTTGAGTATATTTTAGGAAATTAATATTCTTTATTTCTCTATTTTGTAATAATATCAAAGCGTTTGAACCATATGGAATATTTGAAAAAGTGTTCAGAAATCACATTCATGTGTTCTAGAAACATTTTTCATGCTCTACGTGTTCGGAAATCACTTTTGCATGTTCTGGAAACACTATTTATACCCTATGTTGAGTATCGTAGCGTAAGGATGGAATCTATCATTTAATTTATGATATATCAAAAAAGTATGGTTAAGAAACAATACGTTATAGAAAAATGTTCGAAAGAAGAACTCTACTTTTGGAAGGAACCTTACATTCAAGATATCAGAAAAGTATAGAATAAGAAACCTACATTAATATGGAACATAATGTTGGTTTCTCAAAAGTATGGTTCATCAACCATACTTTTTAAAATAAACTTACGTTTTATCAAAAAGTATGGATCATATACCTCACGTTTAGAAGCTGATTAAAGTATGGATTTTCAACCTTACTTTTATAATGAACCTTACGGATCATGTATCTTATATTTTGATAAAAAAGAAAGTATACATATTGTACCATACATTTGAGAGTTAAAGAGAAAAGTAAGGTTGATCAACCTTACATTGTGAACCTTACCATATAAACCAGAGGTTTTGAACCTTACATTCAGAGAATGAATTCTATACAGTTCAACCCTACGTTTGGCATGAGAGATTTAAAGTACAACTTTATAGAACAATGATCCTTATGCATATTATTAGGCCGATTTTAAGCCATATTCAAAGCCTGATTTTAAATAATGTCTTTGACTAATTGAAATCTTTGTATTTGTGATTCAAATGATTGATTTAAGAGGATATTTTCATGAAAAATATTTAGGGGAGTTACGACTGCTCTATTATTCAAACATTAGAATATTGCAATTCTAAATGCGACTTTTGTGGATCTAAATTTTTAAGGAAAATGATCATCTTTATTCTATATATATTTGTGATATTTTTTATTACAATGGAGGAGGGGAGAGTCATCAAGAAAATATATAACAATCTCTTGAGTTCTTCACGACTACCGTTTTACAGAGTCATTTGAGATTTACAGATCTGCCGCTACCAAGATCAATCAAAATATATTTTTATTTAGAAGAAGAAACGCCTTGAAGATTCACCATTTCTACATCGAAGATCTTTCATGAATCCATTTTTGTTAGAGTTTCTGAATTTATTTCTATATCTATTTCAACTCGATCAACTCAAAACTACCCTTTTCTGAAGAACATCTTTTTTGAAGATGAAGATCTATCTACTTTTAGTTGCGTGGTGTTGCAACTGTGAAGATCAACTGGAAAGTATTTCTAGACAAATACACTTCTTAATTTGAGTAAACATATTATCATACTAAGATATGTATTTGGTTTTGTGCATGAATTAGAAGGATTTATTTTTAGTCTTAACTTGTAAAGGTGCCAACTGCCTACACTCAGTTGTGGAAGGTCTGTCGATAAGAGAACCAGACAGTGAAAATCGCCAAGCTCATGGAGTAGAGCATTGGTGGAGTGGACTAGGGGCCTTCTGTTCCTCGAACCACTATACATCCTTGCATTATTTAATAGTTTATTTTCCACTGCATAAATAATCTAATAAAGATAAAAGAATAGACTCAGTAATCATCACTATTCGTGAAGAATTTGTAAAAGTCACAATTCACCCCCATCTTGTGCTTATTTGGTACAACTCGATCCAATAGTATTTGTTTTTTGGATAAAGTAATTTTTACCTTATCATGTCGTACCTATGAAATTATATTTATTTAGACAAAATGACATGATTATGAAATATATTGTATTTAAATCTTTTTTTATTCCAAATGTGTCCTTTTCCACACTTATAGAACTGAACCTTCTCATGTACTTTATTCAAAATTTCTGGGGAATATAACTTATTTTATACCTTTATAGATTTATTATCAATATCTTAGTTCTTCTGTTCTTCTTCTGGTATCATCTATAATGGCATAATGTTTTTTCCAAATAAGGTCACTCATTGAATAGGTAAATGTATTACACAACACTTTCAAAGTTTATTTATACTTATAAGTAATATAAATATCTTTTATAAATCCTAAAATAATGAAAAAGTATCATCAATATATAGATATTTTAATATTATTCTCGGAATACCATGTACCATCTCTAGTCTACAAATGAAAAATAAAAGTATCGCTCATGCATATGTTTGGAGTACCACCTGCACATAGAAATACAATTAATTTTCTATCACCAGTCTTCCTAGTTTTTTATTATGATATATTTAATGAATACAATTATATTTATGAAATTATTATGATTATATAAATAAAAATACCATTTATCTTCTTACAATTCCACCTGTTAAAAAAATGATAAAGTCTTTCATGTGTACATGTGGACTAACACCACTATAAAGTGATGTAATTAATTTTCCAAGTCCTCATTTCTTTGATGATAACAAATATTTATATTAAGAATATATATTATATTTAAATCATGATAAAAATTTTGGAGATGTTGTAACCATAACATGTATTCAAGTTCTAATACTTTTAAATTGGGTTTTACATGAAAAACTGAAGAACTGAGACTCGAAAATGAAATTTTAATAATGAATTATTAAAAAAAATGTTTAGATGTTATAAGTGGAACATATATGATATTATAATTATTTATATTATCTTGGTGTAGAATTATAATAAATCCAAAAAATAATATAGTGAATTTTAAATGAATTTACAAACCATGTCATACATGAGGTAATGGTTTTTTTTCACAATTCCATCCTTATTTAAGATTGTTTATGCTTATATATCATTTATGAAAATTAAATTTTCATTCTATCTTAAGGACCCTCTTATTTATTCTCCTATGGTAATTTCTACAATTCACAATTTTCCTATTAAGTTTCCTCTCCCTATGTAGAAAAAGTCAGAAAAAAAGGTTATAAAGGTAGGCCAACTTTATTTTCCTAATATATTTGGAATATTTTTCCTACATATCCATATTTTCATTATAATATTTTAAGTGACGTTTTTACAGTTCGGAAATTATTTATTAAATTAATTTTTTTGATGTTAGAAATTCAATAAAATGGTTTAAATGGAATTTTATATTAATATTATGAATGACGGACCTTTTACTAATGTGGGAACAAAATCTTTTTTAACACATAATGAATGAATATCACTTTCTTAGGTAATAATTATTAATTTAGTTTAATAACTCTATATAATTACTATAGATTTTTTTAAAATAAATTAGTATTGTTTTAGTTCTTTCAATATTTTAAATACGTTACTTCAAAATGGAAATTTTATTTTGTTTAGTAAATATTCTCATAGTATTTATAAATTATTTTCATCTATGTGAACATCCTTTTTTGAGTCATATGAATTAATGGGTATATAGTCTTATTATACCATCCATAATATTATATTGGAATTATTATGATATTTTTTATGGGGAAAGTATTGACATTCTATATGCTAGTTCTACTAGTATGATTTTTATTAATTATTAAAGAATGTTGATTAAGCTGTATTATTTTGAATATAATTAAATAATTGGAATTATGAAGTAATTGTTGAGGTCTCAAATTATATATTCCATTGATGCATTAGTTGGTCTCATTAGACAAACTTTACTGGGTATTTTGTGTATGGATGGACAAATATTTAGAATGTATTTTCATGATTCCTTGATAGTATGTTTATAATGTCAATAACTATATGATTATAATGTATGGTATTATAGATTCCAACATTTTGATTTTAGTATTCTTATCCATGCAATTAGTTATATTTTTATATCATTAAATATTATATTCTATTTTATTATATTAGTTATATAAAATATTTTATTATTTTTTATCTCAAACATATTATTCACTTTTTATTTATTATTTGTTAGATTATGTTGTATCCATTCCATTACTGATCACTTCAGATCACCCTTAACTATATTTTACTTTCACTAGGATACTAGGAATGGATACTTGAATAATTGAAGGGATATAATAGATTAAATAATAATGTTCTCAATGAATATTCTAGGTTGTATTTTTCATTTTCAAATGAAATGTGAGAATCATATTTGTATCTAGTCACCCAATATTAATAAACGTGTTAGTCATTCTATATGTGAACACATTTTTATTTTGAAAATTTATTGAAATAACCACTGGCTCTAGGTTACCGGATTTTGGGTGTTATAGGGACTGTCAATGAAAATAATGGAAAACTTTGACATGGAAGGAATAGAAAAATTCCAATGATTTTGAAGGAAAATTTTATTTTTGGTTCAAATTGAAAAATATTATTTATAGTAAAATATTTTCACTAGGATATTTATATAAATTTTTAAATTCATTAATAGTTTAAAGTTATTTAAATTTTTTTTGTTAATAGTGCTTACACGCGAAATTATATATCTAAATTTATTTCTGAAATCTCTTCTAAAATTTAACTATTTTAGTTTTCTTAATTTATTATTGTTTGGACTATCTATCCCAAATAAATATGAATTCCAAAAAAATTAATGAATCATTTTACCTATTAAATGGGAAAAAATATGTAATATAATGTTAATTATATTATAGATCATGAAATAATATGTGAATGAACACTTCATAAACAAAAAAATTGATACTTATTTGAGAGTTATAGAAATATTATAAAAAGAAGGATAATTTATGTTCATTAGATAAATTTTTACATATTTCTAATGAGTATTTATTTAAATTATATATTCATTATTAATTATAATTGAAGTTTACTGGACATTTTATTAATATAGAGATTCATTTATAATTATTTAGGATTTTCCGTTACATATTATTATTTATCTTTATTACTATTTTAATATTTAATTTTTTGTAATAATTAATTTGTGAGAATTATGGTGTAAATTGTTAGCTCATGGTCATGTACTATTTGATGTTTCCTATATTTATTATTCAATAAACGTGAAGAAATTATTTTATTCCAAAAATATTATTGATGTTTAGAATTTACTTAAATGTTTTATCACTTGAGAAGAAAATCATATTTATTATACCTTGAATATTTTTAACCAGTTTTATGGATTCTTATGATTAAAAATATTTTTTGGTTTGAGTTCATTTTGATGAATACCAACTACCCTATCTATTCATGAATGGAATAATTCAATGTTCTATCAATTTTCAATAGAATTATTATATTATGTGTGAGATTTTTATACAATTTTATTTTCTCCATGTATATTTTTAATGAACTTTGGGGGGGGGGAGGGTTAATTATTTTACTATATTATATTATTTTTACAATAATCTTATTATCTAAAGTGTTTAATTTATTATTTTAATTAAATTTAATGTTTATTTATTAGAATCATGAATTTAATTTATTATTAATGGGGAATAATATATTTATATAACAATTGTGTTTCATTTTATATACTTTTAAATAATTACATGTACCAAATATTCTATTATATGATGTTTTCCATGATCTAACCTTTATGTTTTACCATTATGATCCATTAAAAAAGGAAAAGATTATTTTATTTATATTTCTATGTATTAAAATCATAAAAAGTTGGTAGAATATTGATCATATCCTTTCTATTCTTCATTTTTTATTTTGATAATTACATTACACTCTAAATATTTTTTATTTTTTCCTTTTTATTTTTTAGATATAATTTAATATTTATTCAATACAAAATTATAAAATGAATATATTAAATACAATTCTATATTTTTTCTTTATTATTAAATGCTATTATTCATTATTAATGGTTAATGTTTATTATTTTATCAAGATATTATTACTCTTAATGTTTTAACATTTTATGTATAAGAAATTTATCAATGGAAAATTTAAAATGGGTATTAATGTTTAAAAATAATGAAGTTACATTATTTAGAATTCATATTTGGATAAGTAATATAGTTTCTATATTTTTAAAATTTATATTTATATTTAAGTAATGATGCATAAATTTTAAAGAGTAACGCTTAAATTTTAAAATATGTTTAGAATTTTGATAACTCATTATTGAGTAAGTGAATAAATGAACCTTATGCTCTAATTTTTTTAAATTTTTACAAATGAATGAATAATATGAAATCTTGATTGACTCTTTTGAATTCTAGATTCACATTTATTAAATTAAAAATTTCTATTTTAAAATAAAGATTGTAATGTCTTGGACCCAAATGCCACTGAAAGTTTCCATGATTCTAGTTGGCCACTTGGAATCATGCACATCTACCGAAGCCCCTCAGGCTTCTGACTATTATCAACAACCTATGTGTGTCTATGTGGAGACTATTCCCTTTTCACCAGAGTGTATAAAACAAGAATATAAATAAAATATATATTTTTGAAACCAATATAATAAACATATAATATGTAAAGAATAGAAGAATGATAAATAAACAACATCAGTCGTGATATCATATACCAAAAGATGATACATTTCATATATCTATAATAAATCGTCCAAAATGTTTTATTCAAGGTAGATATTAAAAAAGTAAAAAGGCCAAAATCTATTATACTTGCATCAAAATCCTCATCTAGGTTCCCTACACTTTCTCCCAAGTAATCATTAAGAACCTATAGTAGGGCTCTTTACCTTATCAATATGTACAATCATATATCCCGTCTGGGTACCCAAAGGTATCCCGAACAGGGTGTGAGATATAATCCCAGTAGGAACCTACCCATGTTAGGGTGCCAAGTAGTCTGCGGATATATATAATAGACGATGTGAAGGCCGTAATGTAATAATTATAGGAAATACAAAAAAGTAAAATTCTTATAAATCGGGTCCTCATTTATAACCAATTAATTTAATATGTTTCATTTAAAAGTATAGGGAATATATTTAATATCCATGGATATATCATTTATAAAATTGTGATTAAATTAATATTTCATTTAACTATAATTTCTTGAGACCAAGCATCAATCCCATAATTCCTAGTAATCACATGTAACCAAGGATTCCTAAATAGGCCATCCAATAAGTGTAAGTAAAGACTAAATCCAATATTATGATTTGGATTTGAAGATGCGTCATATAAGTCACTTCATATATTATTCATTTATGATCTTAAGTTTTCCATTTCCATTCCAAAGTTGGAATCCAAGTGTCACTCTAGGTGTAATATAAACCATCACCCTATGATCCCATCCTTGGAGAACCTCTCAGGAACCCAAGTATCGCTCTCGGGGTGGTATAACCACACTTCCAATCGAGTACATCCTTGGAGGTCCTCTAAGGGAGCCCAAGTTTCACCCATTGAATACAAGTTCAATTCACATTGAATCGGTCCTTGGAAATCAATGTGGATTCCAATTTTCCATTAACACACAATAGTCAAACCTCATAGTCTTTCCATAACAATCCTCAAGGGAGTGAATATTTCACTCAGCCTTATGAAAAGTCCAAACCAATTGAGTATATCCATGGAATTAATCATTTAATACATGTTCCACTCAAGTAATATAAGATTTATATCATTTTCACATCATTTAAACAAGTTTATTTAACTCCCCATGGTCAAAACAACGAGCAAAAAATTCAAACTCACCTCAAGAGGTGATTCATGTCACTGGCCAAGCATAGAAGGCTTGGCTCGAAAATAATCACATGAAAAAATATTTATAAAAATATATCAAGATTAAAAGAATTATTACATGGAATTTACTCTATCTATCTCGCATGTTCATCACAATACAAAGAGAAATCCATGCTTACTCAAGTAATTTCATAACAAGAGATTCACATAGACGACTTACCTCTCAATTACTCACACGGTCATTTTATTTAAAGAAACAACCCAAGATTAATATTCAATTTAATGGAAAGGATCTAGTTCCATGGAATAAAAACCCTAATTATTATCAATTAAATTACAATTCCATTTTTCAATTGACAATTAAATTATAATTTTCAATTTAACATTCAACATTATAATGAAAATACTAAAAGAGGAACACCCAAATGTATGCATTCCTAAGAGCCACCCATGGTGGTCTAGTAGAACTAATCAAGACCATCATGGGGTGGTTTTGTTTCATGGTTCTTCACCACTTATGATTTATCTACAATCATCTTTAATTTCATAGGCTACACCTATAAATTGAAGAATTTAATTTCATTTCAATGTGACGCCAAAAAATTGAAAGAGCAATATAATGGATATATAAACCACTAAAATTTAAACTAAGGGCACGATAAAAAATAACTTTGGTCCTTAGTTGATAGTTCATCCAATATCATCTCTTGATTTGGTTTTAATCAGGATAAAACTGAAGAAGAGATGATGACCCTAATAATAGGGAAAATTAGATTGCACCTAAATAGAACAACCAATATCCAGATGAGTGGAGAACGACTAAAAAGAAATAAAGATCTTGCCATTGTGGATCCAAAAAGGTGAGCAACCTTCAATTTGGAGATTGGATAGAGTAGTTATCTCAAATCCAATCATAATATTCAAAGGTATCTATCCAAGAGAGTTCTTCCTATGTGGGAGGAGAGAAACAAATTTTCGGTTTTAAAGTAATTTTAATTTAATTTAAAATTATATAATTTCCCAAAATATTAGGGCTACATGGTTTCAACTATTTATATAGAAAACCATGCTCCAACTGTGCATGGTTTACTTTAGGTAATGGGCATTCCCATAGTTAAATCATATAGTTTGAATAACTATGGAAAACCATGAAAATCACATCTATCTGGATTGAAGAGTTGACCGCATTGCCGTGTGGTGCAAATCCCATGGTTTGTCTAAAACTGTGTGACCTATTCCTGATCTCTTCCCTTACCTCAGATGGTTTATTAAACCATGAATAATTCTCCTAATGGTTTAATCTAACAATGCGCTAGGCCATTTTCACCTAAAATTGTTGGTTATGGGCTCCGAAATAGCCTCAGACACCCCCAATACCTTCATGACTTCAATGGGAATTCACATTTAGCCTTATGTAAACATTCAAACCAATAGTTGATAGAAATAAATGGATATATACATCAAATAAGAATCGGGTTCTTTTAAACTTCTCCCTTAATGAAATTTTCCCCCAAATTTCCTTATCAAGGGTGGTCAAGAATTTCTAAGAATATCTTAGGCCACTAGGACCGTACAACATCCTCCCACTCTGAGGTATCATCCTGTACTCGGCTGTGATTCCATAACACCTATACTAGAGGAACATATTTTCCTTGGATAACCTTCATTCTATGATCCAAAATATATATAAAATTCTCTTCAAAGGAAACATTTATCTGGAACTCAACCTCCTTAGGATGAAAGGTATGATACATGTCTGAATAATAGCGTCACAATTGAGAAACATATAAGATGTCACACGTGGACTGATACCTCTAAGGTGACTATTGCCAATAGTCTACTAGCTTGACTCTCTCTAGAATCCCAAATGGACCAATGTATCTATATAAAAGCCTAACCATTTTCTTGATCCTCTTGTTTCATAGCCTTAGTGAAACACATTCGAAAACCCAATCACCAACTTTGAACTCTAGAGGTCATCTTCTGTGATCATCATATAATTTCTAATAAGACCTCACAATAACAATCCACCCCTGAATCAACTGCACCTGCTCTGTGGCCTCCTAAAAAAAACAAGGTCCCAACATAGCTACCTATCCTACCTCTAACCAACATAGGGTTGATTGGCACGACCAACCATAAAAAGCATCATAAGGCACCATATGAATTTTACCCTGAAAGCTATTATTATATGAGAATTAAACCAGGGTTATATGCCTCTCCCCAAAAACCTCATTATATGGGACACATTCTCACAACATGTCCTATTGCACCCGAATCCTGTGATCTGATTCGCTATCTATTTTTGGGTGGTATATTGTGTTCATAAGGATCAGTGCAACCAATTCCCTTTATATCCCTATCAAGAATTAATAAGTAAACTGACATCCCTATTTAAAATGATTGAATGAAATAACATGTGAAGTTGTACTGTCTCACAAATATACATCCTTCCAAGCTCATCCACACTGAAGGTTTTCTTGATAGGTAGGAAATGTTCAACATTTATGAGCCTTTCAACAAAAACACAAAAATAATCATTATCTCGAGGAAACATATAAAAAACTATAATGGAATACATCATAATGTTGACCCAATTACACTTAGGAATGGGTAAATGTTGTAAAAACCCAACTGGTCACTGATGTTCTTCCTTCACCTACTGACATATAGAACACCTCCTGAGAAAACTAGCTAATTCCATTTTTCATACCTGAACAGCAGTACTAATTATTTAAATTCTGACATTTCTTAGTGATGATGGGGGTGAAATACCCAATATAAAGTATTAAAATACCCCATCATATCCTCACACAATTATAAAAAAACCCATATGTGACCATTTACACACATGATATCATCCTTCCCAATGGTCCAAATACAAGGAGAGTCGTCACCTTCCACACTCTCCCATAGGACTAGGAACTTGGAATCTGATATCTACGTCATTATAACTATATCCAGAAGTGTATAGGTAACAACTAAATATGATATAAATGCATTCAATATACTATCATTCACCTCCAAGTGTATCTAAGAGAACCACACCATAAGCTTCCACTCACTTCTGTCCTGCTGCATCACCTGTATATAAGTCCTTGTGCTTAATGAATCTGCAACAACATTTCCTTTAATATGGGTGTAGGGAAGCTCAAAACTGAAAGACTGTAGGTACTATACCCACATGCGCAACCTCAAATTAAGACCACACTATGTAAATAGGAACTTGAGGAATTTTTGTCCCATGTACACCACCAACACTCTCCAATTATGTAAGTTCTCCAATAGGACAATGCATGAACACGCACAAATAGCTCAATATTATGTGCCAGGTAATTCCTCTCATGTGGCCTCACTTGTTGAGAACCATACTCCGTGACTCTATTCCCATAACTAAGAACTAATCCTAACCTAATAACTTATACTTCATAGTGAACCATTTAATTCTTACCCTTCTCTAGAAAATTTAGAATCAGTGCTAATGTAAATCTCCCTTTCCTATCCTAAAAGTCCATCTCAAATGAATCTAAACATATAAACTTCATGCCCCTCTTAGTAAATACATTAAATAATTCTAGTAATCTCGGGATGTCCTATATGAATCACCTATAGTAACCATCTATCCCTATGAAACTCCGAACCTCAATGATTTTTTTGGGACTCTCCAAGGAAACTATAACAATCACCTTCTTTGGGTGAACTGATACCCATTTCTTTGAGATAATGTGACCCATGAAGTGAATATGATCTATCCAGAAGTGGATCTTTGTGAGAATAGAATGTAACTGAGGGTCTATCAGTGTATTCAAAACAATATAAAGATGTGTGGAATGGTCATGTCATTTGCGAGAACACACTAGGATGTCATCAATGAAAAACACAACAAATGAATCATGTTACGGATTGAAAACTCAGTTCATCTGTGCCATGAAGACTACTGGAACTTTCATGAGACCGAAATACATAACCAAATATTCATATATACCATACCTACTATGAAAGTATATGTGAGGTACGTACGATGGTATAACATCCACTTCATGATATTCAGATCTTAAGTCAATATTTGATAAGACCCAAGATCCTTGGTACTAGTCGAAGAAATCATCAACACATGGAAGAGGATATCAATTTTTAACTATCAGCTAGTTCATATTTCGATAATCCACCCATAACCTGAGAGTTCTATCCACCTTTTACAAAAAAAGGATCGACGAACCCCATAGAGAAGTAATGGGTCAGATAAAACCTATCTCCCCTAAATCTTATAGCTACCTCTTGAGATCTTGCACTTAGTAGTATCTATCCTATAAAGAGTAATGGATAGAGGTGAAACTCATGGAAATAGATAGATAGAGAATTATAACTCTCTAATAGAAATAAATCATTATAATTTTACCAGGAAAATGTACCTAAAATGATCAAACAATGTCAGGAAATATCCCTCACTTGTTCCCCGATCATCCAAATAAAAACTCGCAATATAGGTTGTCATCCCACCAATTCCACAATGCTTGGGTCCATATCAGCTCAAATGGGCATCCAATTCACATTTTTGAATAAACTCTTTTCCCACTGGTGATGTGATGGTCTCCCTGTAGGGATAGAAATAAAAAAAGTTATGAAAGGAGAGAAACCATTTCATCCCGAGAATGATATCCAAATCTATCATCTCGAGGATAACAAGGTCCCATATGAATTGATACCCACCGTCCTCAAGGGGGTGCTCCCTGGATTGATGTACACCCTCTTTTCTAAACCAAAAGGGAGTTCCAAGTGTAATAACATCATCTAAGGTCTGAAAATTAAGCCCAAATCTATCCATAATGGGGAAATATTTTAATATATGGGAATCAATAGTATAAGAATGTGTAGAAGCCAAAAAAAGGATAATGGAATAATACATATGATAGTAGATGGTCATGGATACCAATCTTAAAGGGTTTGATTTAATGCATATACTTGGCCTGAACTGCGGCCCTAAGATACTACCTAGCTTCCCTGAGTAGATATGCCCTAATATTGTTTTGAAACTTGGTTCTAACTACCACATCCACTCCACCACCTTAGCCTGATCGGCTAGTTGTACCCCAATTCCCTAAATGATGAGAAGCTTCTGACCATAATTCTGAACAAGCAGCTGGTGCTGACCTCTCTCTCTAGTTACTAGTGGAAAAGTCCTGAATAATCACTTTATATGGACCATCTTGATGCAGTATCGACACTCGACTGTGTCCCTTATACACGGTGGTCTCATATGTACCAGCCTACTACACTGGTAGCACCTCACCTGACTACCTGAGTTTGTGCTCTACCTATTCGTATCACCACATTGAAAATATAGAAGACACTTCCTACTACCAGTCAATGAAATTCTAGATGTATATTCTAAACCACCATGGATCTCACCTACATCTTATCTCATGTTAAGTTACGTTAAGAGCCTAATTCACAATTCAAAAAATTGTAGATAGATAAAAAATATTCAACTACGATCGAATGTCATACCTAAGACCATCCCTGAATCACCTATCTTTTGATAACTCATCACCTATGAGAATAAGTGAAAAATGATGGAGCTTAGTAAAACAGGATTAGTGATCCATAAATTATAGCCCACCCTACTCTAGATGATTGAACTCCCAAGATCTATCATCCCTCAACATATCTGGATATAAGTAGTCATAGAAGGATGTATGAAAGTCCATCAAGGCCATCTACTGATGACGATCCTTCTAAGTGAAAACATCTCAACACCTCTTGGGGAAATCACACATCATATATGTAGCGACCTGGAAACTCCTCCCAAGAGGAATCTCCAGATGATGAAATATAAATAGAATGGTTCCAATCCATGACTCCTCAGCCTGTAGTCTGTTATCCCTTGAAAACAAGGGTAGATGATGCTACCGAAACTCAGTCATCAACTCCTCTATAGTTAGGGTAGATGGGATGCTCGATGAATGGTATACATGAACCACAAGATCCCATCATGGAACTATGCCTCAAAATATATGTACGGTACAACTACTAATTCCACAAATAGAATGAATAGATGATCTATTAGTAGGAAAAAGCCTACAACCACCGAATTATGACCATCTCCACCTTTTTAGAGAACCATTGGAGGTCTTCATAGTGGAATTCCTCTATAATTCCAAACAGACATTTCAGTTCAAGATCATTATCAATGTTGTTAGCTAAAAATCCTAGTTATTTAAATAGGATTAGCACAGTCCTTCCTCTATAACAACACACCCCTCTTCCTACTCCATGAGTTAGATCTAGGCGTTATACAGATCATTTATAAGCAAGATACAGTACAAATAGCCCACTACTAAGCTCAGATTTGGACAGGTTCTATTCGATAAGAAACTCATGTTTCCATTTCATTCTAGATTCATTTTTATTTAATTTGATGTATTCATTCAAATTTGAAAACATTGTCATTTTATATTTATCGTAATCCAATTTTTATATTAAAGAAATGGTCTGCCAAATTATGATCTAAGAGGGCCCATACTCCCCAGGGACAAGAGTATGACATCCACCCATATCACACCATAATACATTATAAAAAATCTATCAAAATAGAATGTATATATATCCAAACACATATAAACACAATATAAAACAAGTAATGAATCCTAAATGACTTGGAATAATGCATGGCATGTGATTCTAACTAGTTCCTCTACAAGGCATGATATGGAACACCCTCATCCCATCAAATTACAACACAAATTAAACCCATAATCATATCAACAATAACATAAATATTTATGTGTGTAACCCTTCATTGGAATCAAATGAACTATAATATGCAAAATCTAGAAAATAATAATTACATTTGAGTAAAATTTTCTTTTTCCTATATGCGGGATAACTATTCCCAGGAAAAACTCATTATCAAATACCAATTCCTTTATATCCCTTTATATTGTTTCAGAACAATAAATATAACCAGAAAAGACCCATCTAATTACACTTTGTAAAATTATGGACCTAAAAGCCACTATACTGTGCCCCGAGCCCAGTTGGCCACATGGTCTCAAGCGCAGCTCCCCAAATGCCAAAGGCTGCTGAATAGTAGCGAGGGACTAGGTGTGTCCATGGGGAGACAATACCCTTATCACTAGTGTGTAGAATAGGTGAATATCAATAAAATATAGATAGTAGAATAATTATAATAAGTAGAACATAAGTAAACAGCAGAAGGCTGACAAATTAAAAACACTGGAAGTCATCTCATATTCAAAAAGGTGATCACTGTCATATGTCTCTAATGAATCTTCAAAAAAATGTATACAAGGAATATATATAATACATATAAAAAATGTAAAAAAGTCCAAATACTTCCTTCTCTCATAATGAGCCTCTGCTCTGTCCCATGCTTCTACTCCCAAGAAATTATCAATATCCTGTCATAGGACGCTTTACCTTATCAATACCTGCAATCACATAGTCTGTTTGGGTACCCAACGGTGGTCCAAATAGGGTGTGAGATATAATCCCAGTAGTTAACCTCTCATGGTCAGGTTCCATTTTGTTAGTGAATATATATAGTAGAAAATGTGAATACATTAAATTAATAAGTAAAGGAAATGCACAAAAGTGAACTTTCTATTAATCAGGTCCTCATTTACAACCAACTCATTTAATCAGCTTCATTTAAAAGGCCAATTATATGATTTAACAATCAGGTTTTTGTCATTTATAACATGACAATTTTACTAATAGTTCATTTAATTATCATTTATATGGACCTAGCATCAAGCCTAGTGTCCCTCGTAATCACATGTAACCAAGGATGTCTGAACAGACCATTCAATATATGTAGTCAAGATTGAATCCAAGATTTTTCTTTGGCATGTGAGACACATTATATATGTCACTTAATATATCATTAAATTTGGAACCTTAGTAGATCCTTGTCATTCCTATTTAGGAATCCAATTGACACTACCAGTGTAATATAAACTATCACCCTATGTTCCCATCCATGGTGAACCTCTCAAGAACCCAAGCATCACTCTAGGTGTTGTATAACATCCTTGAAAATCTTGTCCATCCTTGGTGGCCCACTAGAGGAGCCCAATGATCACCAATTAAATATAAGTTCAATTCCCTTTGAGACTATCCTTGGAAATCCAGTTGGATTCTAATTTTCACTCAGAACATAATAGTCAATCCTTAGTTTCCATCCTTTTTATTCGTCAAGGGGGTGTAAGTTTCACTCAGGCTTAAGAAAATTCCAAGCCAATTGAGTCCATCCATGAAATTACTCATTGAATACATGTGTCACTCAAGGATTAAAAACATTAAATCATTTACATATCATTCATAAAAATTAATTTAAAATGCGAGGGAAAAAACCATGAACACCCTTTTCAAACTCACCTCAACTAGTGTTTCAAGTCATTGTCCAAGTTAGAATGATTTTCCTACAAATAGTCATGTGGGAAAATATTTATAACAAGATTCACATGTTTACATAAACTATTATATGGAATAGCATCTATCTATCTCACAGGAGCGTAACATTGTAAAGGGGAATTCATTCTTAATAAATCAATTTCATTTCATGGGATAGTCTTAGAAGGCTTTCCTCTAAATTAATCACATGGTAATTCCATTTAGGGAAGCAACCCAAGCATAAAAATAAATTACATGGAAATGATGTAGGGTCATATCATCCATTCCCTACTCCTTGTCTATTCAATTACCATTCCATTAATCAATTGAAAATTTAATTACAATTATTAATTAAATACTTAATATTCAATGCAAAATAGTAAAAGGGGAACACGCAAAGGTATCCATTCCTAGGATCCACCCATGACAGTCTAGTCCATCTATCAAGACAACCATGGTGTGGTTCCATTGTAATGTTATTCAGCACATATCATTTATCAACAAGCCTCATTAATTAAATATTCCATTCCTAGAAATTCAAGAATATAATTTCATTTCAAGTTGATTCCCAAAAATTGGGCTTGTGGAACAAAAAAAACCACTCAATTTTAAATGAAAGGTATGGGACCACCTTCTATAGGACCATAATTGATAACTTTTCTAATATCATATCCTAATTCAGCTCCAATCTCGAGAAAATTGAAGAATGAATGAAGGAAATAATAATAGGGAAAATGATCTTGCACCAAAATAGCATAACCGATATCTAGAAGAATATATAATGGCTAAAAATAAATCTCGGTCTTACCGTTTCAAATCCAAAGAGACAAACACCATTTGATTTGGGGATTGGATAATGAATTTAGCTCAAATCCAATATTAGTTTTTAAATAGATCTCTCCAAGAGTGTTCTTATCGCGTGGGAGGAGAGAAACCAATTTTCGGTATTATAAGGATTTTAATTTGGTTTAAAATTATAAAATTTCCCAAAATATTAGGCCTGTAGGGTTTAGGTGCAGGATTTTTCAAATAGTGTGCCAATGATGCACAATTTTATTTAGGTAGGGGGCACCTGCAGGGTTTGACTAACCGTGCACAAATTGTTAAAATTTCCTCTATCAAGATTATAGAGATGGATGTATAGAATTGCCGCCTGAATCACATGATTTTTCAGAAACTGTGCGGCCTATTCATGATCTCTTCACCTTCCATGCAAGATTTATTAAACCATGTGACCTCCCCTGCACAGTTTACTTTAAATGTGTGCCATGCCATTTTCACTTAAATGGGTGGTTTCCTAGATCCGAACCATCCCTGAATGCCCCTAATACCTCTAAGAACCTTAAATAGAATTCAAATTATGCCATATTTAGACTTTTAAACCAATATTTTATTGAAATAAAAGGATATATACCTCAAAGAAGAACTGAGTTCTTAAAAATATGACCAATTTAAAATTTACATTGAAACTTATGAAATCAATATGAAATCAAAATTATATGTTATGAAATTATAAATAACTCTTATAAAATATAAGTCTTATGGAATAAAGTTACAGTGACCTATAAATTTCATATATATATATATTTTATATTAATATATGAATATTCATCACATAACATTTTTATCCAAGTCAAAATCATATTGTTCTAGTATATTTCAAAAGTTTGAAATGTAAAAATATTGTGCATTATATATTTATATCAACTGAAACTTATTTATTCATAACTATCACTCTTATTATACATAACATAGCTCATACCACTCTTCATAACCTGGGAAAGGGAACATAAAAAAATGGTGTGGTCAAATTCTCGATAAGGGAAAATAAAAGAGATATAAATGATCACATAATATAAACATGAGAATAAGGATATATGAACCTGAGTATACAATTTTAAAACCACAACCTACATATCAAATATTATAATCACAGGTCATTCTATAAATCATGGTAGTTTATAAGACATTAATCCTAAGGGAATCAATGAACATGATCCATGAGAGCATAACATTTGAATAAGACATATGTTTATGGAATACACATAAGAATAGTAAATCATTTCCTCAGTGTTCATGAATAATTTCCAAGACAATATTAGTGGAATGAGTCCACTCACCAAACCATTATAGTAGTCAAGGTTCACTCTCAAGAGTATCATAGTGTAAAAATTCCGATACTGAACTAGATTAAATATAAATTTTGATCATATTTGTCTCAGAAAATATCAACCTCTATGGAATGAATTGGAAGGATATATGTATCACAAATCAATGAATGAAAATCAGAAATACGTGTGACATCATTCATCATACCAGAATCGGTGAAATGGAACGGGTTTCATAAACATTTCATCATAATATGAAGCATGAAAAAGAATTGAGTTTCATTATTTTCTCATCCTTTTATTGAAGAATGAACCATGGAAATGAAATGGGTTTTATAAATATATTCTTATTATAAACATAAAAAACCCAGAAAAAATAAAGGATGGTATCATTAGATCACATCCCTGTAAAAGAATAATTGAAATCAATGGATATTTTCTTTGATGAACATAAATATCATTAAAACATTCAAGAATAAATTAACCTTTCCATTTTTGAAATTACTTATAAAAAAACCACCCAATTATAAATGAAAATATTTTATAAAAAAATAAACATTAAACTAGTAAAGGATAATTCTATGAAAATATTATTCAAGAAGGAAGAAAAATATATTCATTTCTTATATGTTAAAAAACAGTTATTTTCAAGAAATAAACATATAGGAAGAAAAGACATGAGTTTCTTGATAAACAGATCATAATATTTTTTCATTAGAAATGAAATCATAAATAATCCTAATAAACAATGATATTGTAAAATAAAACCCCTTACCATTTTGAAGTAATTGAATCATAAGCCTATAAAAGAAATAACTGTTGATATATATGTAAATTCACATAAAATTCATAATAATAATCACAAAAAACATTCAAATTTTGTATGTACACCACAAAATGAAGCAAGTGGTTAGTATAACTTGTGTCCAAAAGAAAAATCGTGAGATGAAAATCCCTTACCTTGAGTTCTCCTTTCTTTGAAACCACTCTAACATAATGTATAATAAATTTAAATTAATTATAATTTTATACTATATAAATATATTTTAAATAATATATTATCCTTGTATAATATTTCAAAGCCTAATTTTAATAATAATTGCTTATGAAATTGACATTTTCACGTGTAAACAATTTCATTTATCAAGAGTGTTACAGTTCATCTATTCTAATCCTTGCACCTTTATAATGGTTTCTTCTTAAGAATAATGTTAATAAATATATAAATAAAAAATATATTCATTATATACATATATATAGCAGTCTATAATATATATAAATAGGAAAATTAATTACACCATTCATTTTTATTGTAGTCTATATATACACATAAATGTTGTTTTAATTTTTTTAAGGAATGGAATGAGAGAAATATAAATTTTAATTCACATTTACATTATAATTATTATATCATATATTTATAACATTAATATTTAACAAAATCCATGTTAAATATATATGAAAAAATCACATCGCTTCATAGATGTTGTAGTGAACACTTATCCACAAACAACATTATTATTTCCCAAAGGATTTGATGGTAACTAGGTGTATTTGATATTGTAATTTTAGAAGTATAATTATTCCCTAAATAGAAAATAAAAAAATTATACCCATGATAATAACCATCCACAAATCATGGTGATATAAAATTAATTGTATCGCTGTGTGGAGATAATAAGTCGTACTTATGCAGGAGTGATACCTTCACTTCTCATTTGATAGAAAAAATGGTGTATAATGGTATTTTCAGTATAATAAAATAATTTAAGAATATATATGACACTATATTTATTATTTTATGTTACACACCAATGATTTATATGTGGTAAATATGAGTGGATAACACATTGATCGGTTAAGGCAATTATATCTTCTTTGAAATAACTACTTTATATATCCTCTAAAGTGCTCAAAGGTTTGTCTATTGGAAGGAAAACCACCTCTAGAATGAGTCTAGAAAAGTTAACAATATAAATAAATATATATATTGGTAGATATATAAGGCTCTATATTGTGTGAATAAGTGAGGGAGGAGGTTCTCTTTTATAAGGGAATTAAAAAAAAGATTAAATTATAATAATTTAATAATTAATCAAAATTACTCCAAATGGATAAGTATTCAAAGATATGTTTAAAAAGTTTAGTATTCTCATAAACCAATGGAATTTTGACATTTTTTGGGTCATTTTAAACCATATCATCTTGATTAAATCTCAGTTAACCGATTTTAATTTTAAAAACGGTAATTTTTTTTAATTTTAAGGGTTTTAAATTTTTATTATAAGGTAATTTTCAGACCATAAATGAGAAGGATATGAAATTTTTTACCTGATAATATCCACCTTGTCTAAATTGAATAATGTTTTTTTATTTTTAATAATTTAACAAAATATCATTATAAATTTTGACACTATTCATTTAATTCAACATCCAAGAAAAATATATCTGTTCTAAAATTGAATAAATATTTTAAAAACAACACTAATATGAAATACTAAACATTAATATTTTTTAAGTCTATAACATACTCAAATTATATAACTTAATATTTTCAAAATCATTTATTTTTTTTCATTAATTGAATAAATATTATTTTGGAATTATGTATGAATTTATGGTAATTATATAATACAAAAATATTATAAATAAACTACTATGAAAAATATAATTTAATTATGAAATTAATGAATTTAAATATTCATTCATAAATATTTTCCCCTATTTCAACACAGAGAGGATATTTAAAACTAGGAGAGTTACATTTTGTAACATTCTTAGATTTAAATTATATATAATTAATTGTCATGTAAATGTTTCCACTAAACTAACTAATTTCTAGAATTTAGCGATAAAGGTAAAAATCAATTCACACATCATGAATTTTAATTTTGAATTATGGAATTATGGATTGTTTTTATTGTAAGTTTACCTGATTTACCCTTTACCAAGGTGATAAATTTTACCACAGTTACTATTAACATTGAAAAAATAAAAGTTTCTTGTTTACCAAATTTTTACCTCTTAATAATAAATATTTAAATAATTTCATCTAATTCAATTCCTCAAAATGTAATAACATACGTTTATTGTAAGTGAAAATATGACCAAAAATGCGTTATAGATAAAAATAAAATTTTAAACATAAAACAAATTATCATATGAAAAGAATTTTTTTTAAATATAAATAAAATGATAATTTAAATAATATTTACATTTAATTAAAATAATTCACCAATAGTGACTAATTTATTATATTAACCTAAAAATACATTATGTGTATAAATTATTTTTCTCAAAGAAAAATCATTTTTATTTCAAAATAATTTTGGTTTTTAAAACTACTAGTTTGATAAATATTAAATTAATTTAATAAATGTGTAGATATTATATTATTCACAATTTATTTATTACTTTTCATACTCCCCAATCAAATTGGTAGGAAATAATAGACACATAATATTTTAATAATTTTATGTTGTTTGTATAAACTCGTTGTTTCATGTAACGAAAGCTCTCAATGAAATTACCAAATTTGAAGAGAAATATTTTATAAAACTATCAACGTGTTACGTTATACCACCTATAAAAAATTATTAATAAAAATTATTCAATTTGGGACAAATAGATAAGGATATTTTTTCCTCTACACTTCCTTAGGTTCCCACATAGGTTTCCAAAATTGCTCATTTTTTCCACAAATCATTGACCAAGTGAGGGGTTTTGTTTTAGATAACTTTATCTCTATAATACAGAATCTCTACTAGTTGTTCTTCATAAAAATATCTTTCTCCATTATTATGATAATTGAGTTTATTACGATTATAAGACCAGTTATGTGCTTCCTCATGAGAGAAACATGAAACACATCATGAACTTTAGAGAGAATTGGTGGATGTAGAAATCAATAATCTATATTCCCAACACGATCATTAATTTCAAAGGGAATAATATTACTTGGGCATAGAATTCTATTCATTCCAAATCTCATCACCCTATTCCATGGATATATTCAAAATAATACCTTGTAACTAACTTAAAACTATAGGTATTTATAAAGATTGTCAACAATTGTTTTTTACTCTCAGCAGATCTTATGTGTTATTGAATTGCTCTAACATTATATGCAATTCCTTTTCTAGAACAAGTCCTAATATCTTTGTTTTCACAACATCATTTTAACATGTTAGAGTTCTTTATTTCCTTCCATAGAGGGATTATAACAACCCAAAATTTCATCAATGGAAACTCCTTTCTTATAATTCTTCTATATATAATGAATCACATAAAATCACAGAAAGGACATAATAAAAACTATATAAATGAATAATGAATGATATAAGATGTGTTTATAGAAGTTAAAGAGCATATACTAATTGAATAACGACATGACATTTGGAATAGTAACATGAACATTAGGAATTGTGGTATGGAATATAGAATAGTAGCCTCACCTATGAAATTATAAATAATATTCATGCACTTTATAAATGATAATATGATATTATTATATAATACTATAAGTAAATAAATGTTTTAAAAATAATTAATTAAGTATTGGAATTTTTATAAAATATAAAAGTTTATTTACAATATTATAATTAATATAAGTATTTAAATAAAAATTTAGATTCATCAAATTTATTCATAAATTAATATTTTGTTTTCTTATTATTATAGGATCATTTTACGTAACCTAAATTACATTTTTAATGTGTCATTAAATTAGTTATAATATTAAAACTGATATTTTTTGAATAAATTATGGGGTTTTAATACTAAATTTCTCATATTTAGAAAATTATTTCAATAAAATGGAATATATTTTTTAATTATCCTTAACAAAAAATGGGTAGGGTTATTTTTTTGGATTTTAATGAAATAGTTTTTATGAATAGTGAAATATGGTAATTTATAGTATTTAACTAATACAATAATTATTGAGTTATAGTTGATGTATGGATGATATAAGCCCATATCCATAAAATATACATAATTATTTTTATATATATAGTTATAAGTTTCAAGATATTCATAGTCTAAAACCAAAATAATAAACTAATGACTAAAATAATAAAAAATCACTTCTCTCCTCCACTATAAATACCACCGCTCGCCAACCCTTCTCATCACACCATCCATGAATTGAAGTTTTTTAAATTTCTAACCAATCATCCTATGAATCCCCTCCCACATATATTAGATTATTTATTCTTTAGAAAATACCAAAACCAGTCTCCCTATAAAGGTTCTCAAGGAGAAGAATTGAAGATGTAAAATCCTCTTTCCTTTCTTTTAAATTATTTTCATTTTCTTTTATTTTCATTTTCTATCATCATATCCCCTTATAAAATTATAATGATAAATATTTTATCTTATATATAATTGAATGTTAATATTTTAATTGAATAATATATCATCAAACCTCTCGTCCTCTCCCTTTTATTATAAAAAACTGAAATAATCATCCATGATGTGTTGATTTACCACCATCAAGGATGACACATTTTAATTTTACTTTATTACAATCATGTATTGTCATAAAACCATTATAATTTTTGATAGATATTTTAATGTTTATGTTATAAATTTTTCTATGTTCTAGAATTGACATATATACATAATATTAAATAATAAAACAAAATGAGTTCGTAGTGACCAAAAACTGCCAAATTAATCTAAATGATTATCATTTACATTTTATATAATGAATAATCCTAATATATTGGAAAATAATATTATATAAGACCAATTAACCTTATTTAGGATCACTAATAACAGATAATTTCAATTCTGGATAATTTTCCCCATTTTACAAGATCTTCTATTCATGTAGACAAGTGAACCGATCGTGAAAGCTAAGAAAAACAACACCCCTAAGCGACGAAATTGACCTCTATAACTAATAGTAATGTACATAAATGAAATTAATAAGATCATAATGAATTAAATAATTCTATAATAGTATATATATTTATTAATTAACGAATCTAATTTGATTATCCAGAAAATTAAAGTGAAGAAAGAATTCAGACATAAGGTAAGGGGATTATCAATGCCAATTTCTTTTATTTGGGTTATTCCTCTTTATTTAAAAATTTAAGTATGGATATTCTATAAATATTCCTCATGTATAATTTAATTTCCCTTAAAATTTTTATTTATGGGATAAAAATTCTTCCAAAAAGATTTTATGATAAATAAAAAGATTTGTTCAAAAGAACTCTTCTTTATAAAAATACATGTTTTACATCTCTTGAGATTGTTTCTTCTTCACTAAATATTGATTATTATTTTACCATGTATGTTATTGAATTTCTATTTTGGGAACCACAATGTTAATTCCTAAATTATTTCTTCATGAAATTTTCATGAAATCCATTTCTTTTCCATGGGTTATTTTATGTCCAAATTGATATACGTTCTATGTGGTATGCTTGGTTATTTAATGTTATGACGTTATGGGAGCACTAGTATTTATAGATAACTCTAATGAATTGGTTAATATAATTTATATCATGATATAATTTACAATATACAAGAATATGATGCTTTATTTTTTCACGATGATTATGATGTTATGATTATGCACATAGTTTTCCATGAACATGTTGATAGATTTGTTCATAACTATGTGTGGTATTTTACCAAAAAGACATCAATATTATTTTTTGATGAATTTCCACATTCCAATCTATTTTCGAATGCTTCCTATAATTATTAATACGATGATACCATGTTTATTTTATGATGATAACGATTACGCTCACCCATGTTATATTTATTCATGTTCATATCTATCCTCTGACCAAGCTATTAGCTCACCCCTTTATTTGATGTATATCCTCGGCTGAATAATTTTACTAAGAATAAAACGAGGGACACTAAGAATATATAGAATAAGGAATTAAATAATATTTTTTTATTATCATGTAAATGATATTTTTTTTCCTAATTTTACCAAGATACTAAGCCTTTTGATCCTAGTTTTGTAAATATTTTATGTAGTTTAACATTAAAATGATATTACCATAATGTAAGAAAAGTTGGGTCACTATAGTTGGTATCAGAGCATGTTTTATTTACTTTTTTAATTATAATTAGAGAACATTAGTGAAAACCCTTAATATAAGACTAAGTATATGAAAGAACCCAAATAATATTTGTTTTAGAAAAATTATAAACATAAGGAACCCACATGATATGCCTTTGTAATTAATCTCATAATTGAATAAGTTATTTATTAATCAATTATTGTGTTATGTGTTGTTCAAACATTTTCTATTTTAGAAAATGGTGGGAGCTTGTAGAAATTTGGCCAATTACCCATGTGAGGGTCAATGTAGAAACTACCTGAAGGACGTCTCTAATGCCTTGGGAGGTGGAGTGAAAAATTTAATATCAATTCTTACCTACCTATCTATGGCTATAAAAAATAACCGAAATAATTTGAAACATACTCCTTCACCTAAGATGGATAAACTAGCTATCAAATCTCAAATGAGATAATGACCACCAATATTTAGTGGATCTTATGATCTACTAGTCATGGAATTATGGTTCAACTTGATGGAGAAGATATTTTATATAATTTACTATTCAAATATGGAGAATGTTACTCGATCCATTTATCTTTTAGATGGAGAGGCTAATCAGTGGTAGGTGTTGATTAAGAACACCAAGATGAATTGAGAAATTTAAGAGACGAATTATGATGACTTTAAGAAAATATTTCTCACCAAGTATTTACCTTGAACTATTCGTAAGAATATGGAGAGAGAATTATTTGAGCTAAAGTAAAACAATGGTGAATCTATCAATGATTAAAATGAAAATTCACAAGCCTTTCAAGGTATTCCTTAAGATTTTTATCAACTAAGAGAGAAAAACAGAGAGATTCTTTAGTGATTTAAAACAACACCTTCTAAAGGCTCCAACAATTACCGACTTTGGGTGTTATGAGGAAGTTGTTTTATGTTGTATTAATGTGGAGTTAGAGTCTATATAATGGTACCATTGCAATGGAGATTAGAAATAAAATATGGAATTTCAAGCTGGGGGATCTAATGAAAATGGTTGAATGAAAACTGAACCACTAATATGTAAAAAATGTGGGAATAATCATGATATGAATTTCATAAAAGGGATGGGGAAGTGATTGAAGTGTGGGAGAGAAGGCCAAAAAGCTAAAGAATGTAGAAGAGACATAAAGAAGATGGAAAAATGGTGTAAGAAAGGAGATAAACACCTATGGTTCAGTGATTGAATTGTAGGGAGAAAGGTCACTATGCAAGCCAGTTCACTAAATCCCTTTTTAGAGTAATCAGCGACATCAGCCAAAAAAGCCAAAGGATAAGCTATCACTACTATGAAGGCAGAGCCCATAAATTATGTTGGTATAGGTATGTTATTTATTCATTCATGAATATAAAACATACTATTTGATTTTTTTTCTACGAGTTCTTTTATATCTTTCATGTTTATTATAACAATTAAAACACCACCTCAAAATATAAAGGTTGAGTAATCTATGAGAACATAAAATGGAAAAATTATTTCATCCAAAGTAAATAACTTCTCCATGGTTAATATTTAGGGACTAAACTTTCCAATAGATATTTTCTTACCTCCTTTGGTGGAGTTTGATTCCATATTGGGAATGGATTGTACATCTTTATAAAAATCCAAAAATTAACCATCGGGAAAGGGAGATCTCTCTTAACATCCTGAAGCATCCTCCAATTTTGTAAAATTTTAAGGAGGAGGATGAATCTCCTTTATAATAATCATCTCAATTGTGGATATTATTTCTTTAGTGAAATAAAATAAATCTCAAATTATTGAGACAAAGGAGATAATCATGATTGATGACTTGCCCATTATGAGGGACTACACTTATGTGTTCCCAAAATAATTGCTTAGTCTTCCTCCTGACCGAGAGGTTGGGTTATCAATTGAACTTATTATTGGATATATTCATATATCAGAGAAACTATATAGAATGTAAACCATTGAGTTGGAAGAACGATAAAAATATTTTCACGAGAATTTGGAAAAGGGTTTTATATACCAAGGTGCTTATCCATGAGGTTCACCATTCCTCTATGCTAAAATAATTATGGACTGCTGCACTCTGGATTGATTATCATGAGATAAAAAATCAATATAATGGAAAATTATCTCCTTCCATGGATATATGAATAGTTTCATCAGTTATGTCGGTCGAAGTATTTCTCTAATTTGGACCATCAGTCAAGATATAACCAATTGATGGTGAGAAAAGATGATAATCCCAAGACTAACTTTTGAACGAGGTATGGAGACTATGAGTTCCAACTTTTAACTTTCAAAACTCCTAATTCTTCATCAATATTTATAGACTCAATTAATAGAGTCTTTAGAGATTACCTTGATAAATTTTTGGTAGTCATTATTGATGATATTTTGATATAGTCCAAGAGTATAAAAGAACATGAGGAGCATTTAAATTTTGTGATAAAGACTTTGTGAAAGGAGAAAATTTATGCAAAGTACAATAAATTTGAGTTATATATGGAGGAAGTATCATTTATGGTGCATGATTTCACAAGAAAAGGAATATCTATGGACATATACAAGAAAATGGAAATTGACGATTGACCTAGGAAAACATCTTTAACAGAGATCCATAGTTTCCTTGGTCCATCTATGTATTACTAGAAATTTTTTAGTAACTTATCATAATTGTAAAACCCAAAAACTAATCTTAAATATAAGTGAGAAAAGTTTTTTTTGGACTAGTGAATGTGAACATTTCTTCAGAGAGATCAAAATGAGGCATATCACCACACCAGTACTCACACTTTTGATAAGTGGAGAACTCATCGTGGTATACAAAAATTCTTACAAGAATGGATTAGGCTGTGTTACAATAGAAAATGAAAATGTGGTAGCCTATGACCCCATAAATTTGAAAATTCATTAACAAAAATTCCCCGTACATGATTTGGAGTTTGCAGATTTGATATTTACATTGAAAATATGGAGGCATTATCTCTACGCGGAGAAGTTTGAAATATATACTAATCATAAGAGAAAAAAAATATATTAATATTGAAGGATCTTAATATGTGCCAAAAACTGTGGTTATATCTCTTTAAGGATTATGATTTCTCAATCCATTCCCATTCAAGGAAGGAGAATAAAGTGGAATATGTTGTATGTTGAAAGGATCGTGCAACAATATGAATGATGAGAATTTATAAGCGTACAATCGTCTTTGATTTTCGAAGGATATACATGGGAATCATCAAAGAAGTAATATCATCAATCCTTTATCATATTTTTTATTAACCATCCCTCATATAGAAAATAATGGATGGTCAAAGAAATGAAGTAGATATTCAGAAGAAGGTGGTAGTCATGAGAAAGGGGAAATATAATAATTTTAAAATTTATGAAGGAGTCGAAATATTTTGGTCACAACTATGTGTACCATCTAATACATAGATAAAGAATGACCTTGTAAGTGAAAAACCAAGATTATAGATACCCCAGCCTTTTACACATAACATGACATGATTTAATGCATAATTATACACTGGAATACAATCCCAAGATCATGAAGTCTGGTGTATTTGAATACTAGGTACATAAAACTAAAAACATAAAACATTTATTTATTTAACCTTCATATTTAGATCCTAACCTAAATTCTTCTCATACATTGATATAGGATAACCTTGGGATAATAAATGAAAAGGGGTGATCTAAAAAACCCAGTAAGGGAATAAGAGAAAGAATAGAGCTTTAGAAAATGGGTTATAAGGTAAGACATAATGAAAATAGAAGGAATGGAATATATGAAATCATAACATATAAACATGGGATCATATAAACATGGATTCATAGTAATGTGGTAGCAACAAAAAACATGAATTTAACATGAGTAAAGGCTCATTACACATGGTGGAGACCAATTGAAGGTTTACCATCAAGACCATTGTGCATGGTTTCCCAAGTCAAGGATAATCACCAAGACCGTTGCCCATCATAGAAAATGTCAAGGCTAACAGCCAAGACCGTTGCACATAACTTCTCATGAGACTCAAATTTACCCAATGCATTGGACCACTATCCAGTCAAAACCATCATAACATGTTCATTTATATGTTTTCCACATAAGGAATCATACATAATCAATCATACATAAACATAATAGTTTCCCATGGAAACAAATGGGTATCCTAATTAGGTCATAATACATAATAAATGGGAATATCCAACAAGTGTACAAAAAAGTAAGGAATTAAATCATACATGGGAATTCATAATGGAAAAAGTCATATATCATTATAAGTGATTTCAAACATTATTGAAAACTTAAAAAAGGTATTAAAGAATCTTTAGAATTTAAACATTTTAGTGCGGTTTTAAGGAAAATACCAAAGTAAATTTAAAATAGAAAGGACATAATATTTTATATAAAACTATAAGTGAACCAAAAGGGTTTTCATAATAAATAGGCTAATTTAATAAAAAATGGTGTCTTAAAAAAATCATATTGTGCACTTGAAATTGGTAAGGACTTCAGGAAGTTCCTTTAAAACGAGTTTGTTATCTGGAAGTATTGTGGAGGGAAACATTTAAAAATATATATATCCCCAAAAGAGATGATGAAAGGGTATTTATACAAGAATTTGATACATATAAAAACCATTATAATATTTACTTAAAAAATAATAGATAACTTCGTTTGGTTAAAAATAAAGATAAAGCAACTTGAAAGAGTAAAGGAGGTTCGGGTTGAATCCGTTACGAAACCTCAACATTGTAACATGTGTAAATAGGACAGATTAATGAGAGTTAAATGGGTATATAATCAATTATATATCCTGATAGATGAATGGGGGATGTGAGAAAACATACCCAATCATTTGGTATTAAAAATAAAATGGCATAACTTAGAGGAAATTTTTGAATAAAAGTGAGAAGAGAGGATCCCTTACCTTAAGTTCAAAGGTGTTATCCACTTGATATTAATGACCTGAAAAATCAAATTAGGTTCATTAATCAATTATTCCATTACCTACTTTACATATAATTGATTTATTATATCCTTTTTAAGGTCATTCATAGATTTTCTTTGGGTTAAGAGGTTCAATTTCATTGTTTGGGTCCGTTTGTTTTATGATCGATTTACTTATATACATGAATGAATAATTTTTAAAAAAGGATGATTTTTTATTATTGGAGTTATATTTCACTATAGAATATCAAAAAGGTTACATGGTTGTAAATTTCATTTGTTTACTTGGAGTGAATTTTAATCATTATATAAAACTTTAGTGATAACCTTTTGGGTTAATTGGCGTTTTTATCACAATGAAGACATATTTATTTATAAATAAAAACCATGTGTATAAAAGATTTCAGAACCAAATATGATACATAATAAATATATTATAGTTTTTTTCAACCCTAATAATGGTTTCATCACCAGAATTGAAGACAGTAATAGAAATTGAAAATCTATCTTCCTTGAATTAATGTGGTGAATTAACACATCTTGGATGGTGTTTTTAATACTAGTATAAAAGAAGCATAAAAAATATATGATAAAAATTATGGTATAATAAAAACAATATTATATTAAATTTATTTTACTTTAGTTTTCATAAAATTTGGATGAGGATAGGTAAGGATATGAAATAAAATAAAGGAACTTGAAAATAATGTAAATGAATTGAAATGAGGAATTTAACTTTGGAATTAATCTTCCTTGAGAACCTATTAAAGGGAGAGGATTTATTATTTGTAGGAGAACAAGGGATGATGAAAATGGGGGATGATCATCTAGAGAGATTTTTTCAGAATCTATTCAAGATACAAGGCTTGAGAGGAGTGAAGAGAAGAAGAGAGTGTTGGTGGTTTTTATAGTTGAGGGGAGGAGGGATTTCTTAATATTTTAATCATTAGTTTATTATTTCTCCATAATACAAGAAATTGTGATCATTACATGAACACAAACAGTAATAAGTGAATGTAAGTTTGAAGAAAAGTCCATTTACATCATCCATGAGTCAAGAATGATGCATAAATTCATGTTTATCACTAATCATAAATTATCATATTTTACTATTCATAAAAAATTCCAGTATTTTAGAAAAAACCAAAAAGTTCACTGTAACCATTTTTTAATGTGTAGAATCAAAAAATGAACTACATTTTATGAAAATAATTTTCTCAATAGGGGAAATTTAATATTTAAATAAAATCATCATTTTCATGAAAAATACATAATCTAAAATTATAAGTTATTTTATAATACATTGAAAAATTAACAAAAGTCTCATAAAATTATCCTATAATCATAAGACATCAAAAAATAATTTAGAAATACAATTTATGGAAATGAATTTAGTTTTTAATTATTAAATTATACAAATTTTTTTATTAAATATCTATTACTTATAAAAATACCAACACTATCATATTGTCACTTATAAGATGGATAAATTTTATTTATACATTCATTGGTAAGGTTACTATTTAATTGGTAGATTAACTATTCATAAGGTTCATATTAATATTCATAAAGGTAACATTACTATTCATAGGGGTCAGTTACTATTCACTAAAAATTAATTTTATCTTATCAAACTCCAAATAACTTACTGATCACAACTGTGTATGCCAGATTTTTGAAATTCATTTCAAAGAAGTGACAATATTATGATTAAGGGTCACATTGTATGTAATAGTTTATTATTTTGTGATTTAATGTGGTTATATGACATAATTATAATATGGTAATTTCCATTGATTAAACTTTGGGTCATTACATTCTTCCCCCTTATGAATTTTCCCCTTGAAATTTCTTTTTACATTCTAAGTCATGAAGCTGTTCAAGTACTTATTCTTCATTTACTCCTCTTGTTCCCATGATGCCTCCTCATACTTATGGTTCCACCATAGTACTATGACCAGGTGAGTTTTCTTGTTACATATAATATTATCTCTACAATCCAAGATCTTCACTGGATGCTCCTCATAAGAAATATTATTCTCCAACTGTAGCACCTCTAAATCCAGTACATGTCAAGGATCTGGTATGTACTTTCTTAAGAGGGACACATGGAATACAACATGTACATTAGAGATAGTAGGTGTAAGTGCTAGTCGATAGTCCATAGCTCCAACATGATCAAGAATATTGAAGGGGCTGATGTACCTGGGACTTAGCTTTCCTTTCTTCTTAAATATCAGAACCTTCTTCCATAGAGATATATAGAGAAATACCATGTCTCCAACTTTGAACTCAAGGTATCATCAACAGTTGTTTTCATAACTCTTTTGTCAACTTTGGGCTACCTTGATGTGCTGCTAAATGGTTTTCACGTTCTCCAACATTTCTTCAACCATTTTAGGTCCTAACAGCATACGTTCACTAACTTGATCCCAAAACACTGGTTTTTTTTGCACAATTTCCCATAAACATCTTCGTACAGTTCCATTCAGATGGTTGAGTGGAATTTATTGTTGTAATAGAATTCGACTAGTGGAATATGTTGGTAATATCCTCCTTTGAAGTCTATAGAACATGCTATCAACATATCTTCCAATTTCAGAATAGTTTTCTAAAATTGGCTATCAATTTGAAGATGATAGGTCATACTATAGTTTAGCTCAGTGCTTAGAGAATGTTAGAGAATATTCTAGAACATTGTGTTGAATCTCAGATCTCAATTGGATACAATATATAGTGGTACTCCATCTAGCCTTACCACCTATTTGACATATACCTGTGAAAGTTAACCCAGTGGGAAGCCCTCTCAAATTATGATTAAGTGATCTATCTTTGGAAGATGATCCATAATGACCCATGTAGCATTATTTCCTTTGGATGTCCTTAGATGTCTAGTGAAAAAGTCCATGGAAATGTTCTATCATTTCCATGTTGGTATGGGTAGCGGTTTCATCATACCTTTATACCTTTTCCTCTCAGATTTTACTTGCTAATATTCTGGGCACTTTGATGTATATTCAGTGACCTCCTTCTTCATATTTTCCTCCCAAAAGTTATCTTAGAGATCTTGATACATCTTTGTTCTCCCTAGGTGAATAGAGAAAGTTGAGCTATGTGCGTTATTTAGAAGCTCCTTCTTTACCTATGGATCTAATGGAACATATATTCATGACCAATATCTTCAAAATCCTTCATCATCAAGATTTAACTCAGAGGATTTACCATTTCTAATAGCTTCCAACCCTTTTCATAATTTCCA
Organism: Viscum album; assembly: GCA_963277665.1. Classification (NCBI taxonomy): domain Eukaryota; kingdom Viridiplantae; phylum Streptophyta; class Magnoliopsida; order Santalales; family Viscaceae; genus Viscum; species Viscum album. The sequence continues at coordinate 485,209,056 of OY728156.1, read as the reverse complement.
CATATTTTATTTGAGAATTTTTTATTTTCTCTATGAGGGATGGTTGAGAAACCATTTGAGAAAGGATTGATGATGTTTCTACCTTAATGATTCCCATGTCTATCCTATGTAAATCCATGAAGATTGGATCCTTCTCAAGTCTCATCATTGATACAGATGTAGGATCCTTTCTACTTAGAGCACCTTTCACCAAATGTTCTTTACTAGGATGGTAGTAGATTGAGTATTCATAATAGTTGACGATATATAAACATATTAAATGGTTAATATTATGCTCTTTATGTGTGGATCTATATTTTAGACTCTTTTGATCAGAATATATCTCACACTTCTTCTCATAGAGCTAATACCGCCAGATTTTCAACATAAAGATCACAATTACCAACTCTAGAACATGTGTGGGATAGTTTTTCTCATAAATTTTCAACTTCCTTGAGGATTAGGAAATGAATTTGTCATTTTTCCTCAGATTCCACCAATGTTTGACTTATAATATTTTCAAGAAGAACATTCCCACCAAATTTAAAATTTGATAAAATACATAAAGAAGTTTTCCCTAATGATTTAATATCATTTCAGGTGGGGATTCAATGTTCTTAGAAAACATAAAAGATATAATAATAGGAAATTAATTAAAATACATTATGAAATACACTACATTAAAGTAGTGTTTATATTTAATTTATTCATCATTATCCACATTAGAATATTAATTTTCTTAGTCTCCTGATCATGGAGATTGGTGATGCTCAGCATGCTTCTCAGCACTTGAAATAGAGAATCGTCTTGTATACTGTCCAAAATCTCCACATTTATGACATAGAATTGTGTATGAAGCCTTAGATAAAACTTTGTTTCCATTCATCAAATTATTCATTTTTTTTCATGACAAGTGGATACCTTTTTTCCAACATTTCCACACTTAAACAATCTCTTTATCCCTTTGTGAAATTTCCCTTGGGGTCTCTTTCCACACTTTTTGGATAAAGAAAATTTGGTATTCTTTCCCTAATCTCCTTTTTCAAATGGGCATTCATGAGATTTTATCTTCCTCTTCCATGACTCCTTTTGGAATTCAACCAAGCACCAATTTTTAATCATGATTTTTGATAGATGGTTTGGCATAATCACAATATGTCTTTCTTGAGCTCTCATCAGATTAGGGATCTCATTTTGGTAGTCATTACTTTTCCCTTTACATTTGTTGTTAACCTGATTCATCCTATTACCATCCATTGGGTATAATAAAATGAAAATTTAGGAATGAATATCACATAAGGCGAAACCAATTAAATTAAAGGGATAACTTACAAATTACACTTATCTCATTAACTTCTATATTTTTAGGCCTCATTCTATATCATTCATTACCTATCTACCAACGTATATTCTTAATGGATATTTTTATTGTTCCCTAAGTAATGGTTTATACTATGCTTATGAATTTTCCAAAGCATATCCCCCGGGAGTGTCAAACCAAGAGTGCGGTAAGGCCCATTATCATGCACGAGTTCCTATTAGAGTGTGGCTTAAAGTAGTGTTTTCAGATCTTATCCCTAGATACATCTATTCTAGAGCCACCTCTACGTATTTGTATCTATAAAGTGATGTATTTTTTTGATAGACCACTTACTCTATACTTTCCAACATTTAGGAAAGTTTTATTATACTTAGTCTTATTCAAAAAGTTATTATTAATGTGATATTTTCCTAATCTACCAAAATAACTAGACCATACTCTGATACAAAATATATCAAACCTATCCATTTACACATAAAATTACATGATTTATGCATAATTATACATCCGAACACAAGACAAGGATAGTGAAGTCTCATTTCGTTGAAGATTAGGTACATAAAAGTGAAAACATAAAAAAATTATTTATTTAATCTTCATATTGAGATCCTTACTTCCATTGTTCTCATACATCGACACATGATAACTTTGGGATAACATGAACAAAGGGGTGAGCTAAAAATCCTAGTAAGGGAATAAACATAAGAATTGATCTTGAACACATGGGTTAGGAGGCATGAAATTATGAAAATAGATGGCATGTAACATATGGAATCATAACATAAAAACATGGGATCATAAAAACATAGATTCATAATAATGTGTCAGAAACATAAAAAACACTTTAGCATAAGTCAATGCTCATTGAACAAGGTGGAATAAGTCAAGGATAACTACCAAAACCGTGGCACATAATGTCTCATGAGAATCAACTTTACCCAATGAATTGAAGTTATATTTGGGCACACCCATCTTAACATGTTCATGAATATTTTTTCTACATAAGGATTCATACATAATCAATCATACATAAACATAAGGATTAACCATGGATATAAATGGGTATCATAATCATGTCATAATACGTAATAAATGGGCGTATGCTACAGGTGTCCATGAAAGTAAGGAATTAAATAAAAAATGGGCATTACTAAGGAAAAAAGGAATAAATCATGATATGTGATGTCAAACAGAAGTGACAACATAAAAAAAGGAATTAAATAATCTTTATAATTAAAACATTTTAGTATAGTTTTGAGGAAAATACTAAAGAGAATTTAAAATAGAAAAGGGAATAATATTTTACATGAAAACCATAAGTGAATTAAGAGAGTTTTAATAAAAAAATATAATGAGTATATAAAAGCAATGGTGGATTAAAATAAATTATATTTTGTTCTTGAAATTGGAAAGGAATTCGGGAAGTTATTTTAAAATGGGTTTTCTTATCAGGATGATTGGGGGGGGGGGACAATTTAAAAACATGTATATGCCCAAAAGAAATGATGAAATGGTATTGATACATAAATTTGATACATGTAGACAAAATTATAATATTTACATAAAAATGAATAGATAACTTCATCTAGGTAAAAAGAAAGATAAAGAAACCCGAATGAGTAAAGGAGTATAGGGTTGAATCTCTTATGAAAACTCGACATGGTAACAGTTGTACATAGGAGGGATTAATGAGAGTGAAAGGGGTATCTCATCATTTATTTATCATCCGGGGAGTATGGGGGAGGTTTAAAAACATACAAAATCATTAGTTAATAAAAATAAAAGGGTATAACATAGAGGAGATTCTTGAATAAAAGTGAAAAAAAAGAGGATCCCTTACCATAAGTTCGAAGATGTTCTCCACTTGATATTAATGAACTAAATAATAAAATTAGGTTCATTAATCAATAATTTCAGGACCTATTTTTCATGTAATTGATTTATTATAACCTTTTTATGTTCATCCATGGCCTTTTTGAGGGGTTAATAGGTTCAATTTCATTGTTTGGATCCTTTTGTTTCATGATCAGTTTAATTATATACTTGAACTGATAATCATGTAAAATGAGGATGGATATACAAAATTGGAGTTATATTTTATTATTTAATATATAGAAGGTTACATGGTCGTAAATTTAATTTAGTTACTTGGAGTAAAGTTTAATCATTATATAAAACTTTTTTGATAACCTTTTGGGTTAAGTGGCGGTTTTTTGATCACAACGAACCCATTTCGATTGGTAAATAAAAACCATGTGTAAGAAATATTTCCAAAACATAAATGAAACATAATAAATATATTAAAGTTTTATTTAACCATAATAATGGTTTAATGACCATAATAGAATATGGTAATAGAAATTGAAAACCCATCGTCCTTGAATGTGGTAAATTAACACATCTTCGATGGTGTTTTTACTACTAGTATAAAAGAAGGGTAAAAAAGAGATGATAATAACTTATTCCTTCATAATAAAAATAGTACAGTATATGTATGGTACTAAAGTTTTCATAAAATTTGGATGAGGAGAGGTAAGGATATAAAAAAACCAAGGAACTTGAAATGGAAGAAAAGTAATTGAAAAGTGAAATTTACCTTTTGAATAAATCTTCCTTGAGAGCTTCTTAAAGGGTGAGTATTTGGTCTTATGAGGATACGAAGGAATTATAGATGTGGGGGAGGATCTTGGGGAGTTTTTTGAGTAGAATTTATAAAAGGAAAAATGATTGAGAGGAGTGAAGAGAAGAGGGAAGTGTGGGTAGTTTTTATAGCGGAGGGGAGGAGGGTCTCTTAATATTTTAATCATTAGTTTATTATTTCTCCATAAGACAAGAAATAATGATTAATCTATGAAAAAAATAGTAATTATTGCATGTGAGTTCAAATGAAGGGAAATTTACATCATCCAAGACTCAAGAATTATGTAGAAATTTAGGTTTATCACTGATCATAAATTATCACGTTTTACTATTCATCCAAAATTCAATTATTTCAGAATAATAAAAAAAATTCACCTAACAATTTTTTGATGTTTAGAATACAAAAATAAAATACCTTTATGAAATTAATTTTTTAAATATGGGGAACTTAATTTTTAAATAAAATCATCTTTTACTTGAAAAATACATATTTGAAAATTATAACTGATTTTATAATAAATTGTAATGTTAACTAAGGTCTCATAAAATTATCCTATAATTGTAAGGAATCAAAAAAATAATTTATAAAAACATTTTATGAAAATAAATTTTACCTTTTAATTATTAAATTATTCATAAAATTTTAATTAAATATTTATGACTTATGAAAATATCAACACTATCATACTGTCACTTATAAGATGGATAAATTTTGTTTGAACTTTCACTGGTAAGTTTAATATTTAATTGGCTAATATACTATTCATAAGGATCATATTATTATTCATACGAGTAAGATTACTATTCATAAGGGTTAGTTACTAGTCAAAAAAATTTATTTTTGTCTTATCAGACTCTAGACATATAACTAATTGCAACCAGGTATATTAGATTTTCGAAATTCAAATAGCATAAATGACAATATTATTTTTAACGATCACATAGTACTTTGTAGTTCATTGTGATGTGATTTCATTTGATTATATTACATAATAATAAGAAGGTAATTTTCATTTATTAATCATTGGGTCATTACATATCCTAACCTCATATATTCACCAAAAGAACACAATGATGTACCATGATCACTGAGAGAATTATTGGTGGGGAAATAGAAATAAGGAGATCACTCAATATATGGAAAAGTGTTTGATATTTCAGCAAGTGAATTTTGAAAGAAAAAATTCTAAGGGGATGATAAAACCATCACCCATACCAACATGGAAATGAGAAAATATAACTGTGTACTTTTTCACTAGACATCCGAAGAAATCCATAGGAAAAAAATGTTATATGGGTTTTTGTGGATCGTCTCACAAATATAGATCACTTTATCAAAAATTTTGAGAACTTCTCACTGGATTAACTTGTACAGATATAAATCAAATAAGTGGTAAGGATATATAGAGTGCAACTATTGATTGGATCTTATCGAGATATAAGATTCACATCTAAATTTTCAAAAATTTACCAACATGATATAAACATTGAGTTTATCTTTAGTATTGTTTATCATCCTTGAACCAATGTTCAATTTGAACAAACAATTGAGATAGTGCAAGAAAATATGAGAGCATGTTTTATGGACTTCGAAGGAGGATTGGATCAACATCTACCGATGGTCATTTTCTCTCACCAAAATAGTTTCCTCTTTAGCATCCAAAAGACTATATATGAAGCCCTTTATGTGAAAATATGTAGAACACCAACATGATATGTTGAGTTCGGTGAACTTAAGATTCTAGGACCTAAAATGGTTGAAGAAATGGTGGAAAAGGTGAAAACTGTCTAGTAGTTCATCAAAGAATCCCAAAGTAGACCAAATATCTATGCATAAAATTATTCATGGAACCTAGAGTTTTTGGTTGGATACATGGAATTACTCTGTATATCTCCATGGAAGAGGATCATGAGATTTGGAATGAAAGGAATGATGAGTCCGAGGTACATCAGCCCCATTGAGATTCTAGATTGTGTTAGTGCTATGGCCTATCAACTAGCACTTCCACCAACCATGTCTTAAGTACATGATGTATTCCATATATGCTTATTAAGGATGTACATACCATATACCTCACTTGTACTAAATTTATAGGTGGTACAAATGGAAAAATATCTTTCTTACGAGAAACAGTGGGTGAAGATCTTGTATCGTAGAGATAATGTTGAACCCAATAATAATACACCCCTGGTCAATGTGTTATGGTAGACGAATATATATAAAAAGAAATCCTGGGAACCAGAGGATGTGATAAAGGATAAGTACCCTCACTTGTTTTAAATATACTATGTAAAATGAAATTTCATGGGTGAAATTTCATAAGTGGGGAAGAATATTATAACCCAAAAAATGATCAATAGAAACTCCCATCTTTGAATTATTATATACATAATAAATCACAGAAAATAAAATATAAGGCAAAATAAAATCATTATAAATAAATAATTAATGTTATAAGAGGTATTTGAAGATGTTAATGAATATATACAAAAATGAATACCAGTATGACATTTAAAATAGTAACACGACCATTAGGAATAGTAATCTAGCCAACAGAATTGTAACCTCCCCTAATTAAGTAAAAAAAAAATTTATCCCCCTTATAAATGATAATAAGATATAATTATATCATAGTATAAGTAAATGGATGTTTTAAAAATTATTAATTAGTTTTTTATATTTTTATAAACAGAAATGACCATTTAAACTTTTATTACTAAGATAATGACTTAAAATAAAATTTATTTTCCTAAAATGTATTAAAAAATTTATATTTTTTATCTTATTGTTAGAAGATAATTTTATGATACTTTAAGTATATTTTAAAAGTATCATAAAATCAGTTATAATAAGACCGATATTTTTTGAATCAATGATGACTTTATTTTAAAACTAATTTTTTTTTATTTTAAAAATTAATTTTTTAAAATGGAGTCAATTGTTCAATTATAGTTGTCCAAAAATGGTTATGGAGAAATTTTGGTTTTTTCTAAAATAGTTGAATTTTTATGAATAATGAAATATGAAAATTTATAGTATTTAACTAATACATGAATTATTGAGTCATATATCATTTATGGATAATTTAAGCCTATAATATTAAACTACACACCATTTTATTAATATATTTAATGTTGATGTTAAAGATATGCATAACCCTGATCCAAAATACTAAACCAATGAATAAAATAACAAAACAACACCCATCCCCTTTACAATAAATACATCCAATCACCATCCCTTCTCCTCAAACCTTCCAAGACTAGAATCTTGTCCACTTTTTACCCAAAAATATTCCCAAAACCCTTTCCAAATTTATCATCCTTTTGTCTCAACAAAATTCCAAAACCAATCTCCCTAAGGTTGTTCTCAAGGTGAAGAAATCAAGATGTAAAATCCTCCTTATTTCTTTTAATTTTTTTTCATTTTCATTTAATTTTTTATTCTCTCTTCATCTCCCATTATACAAGTAGCATAATATCTATATTATCATATATATAATGTAATTTTATAATTTTTATGGAATAATCTATCATCAAATGTCTTCTTCACTTCATTTTATTCTATGATATGAAATCATCATTCGTGATGTGTCGATTTACCTCCATCAGGGATGTCCCGCTTTCATTTTATTTTAATTACTCCAAGGATTGTAATAATACCATTATAATGGCTAATACAGATTTTAAAATATATTTTATTATCTTTTTTATGTTCTATAACAATATTATATAAAAAATATTAAATAATAAAAAAATAAGTTTGTTGTGATAGAAAACTAACAAATTAGTCTAAATGATTATCAATAACATATTATTGAAATAATCATCCTAATATATAGAAAAAATAATACATAATAGAAATTAAACTTCTTGATGTTCACTAATAACATATAAATTCAATTTTTGATAAGTATCGCCATTTTACAGGATCATCCATGAATGAATACAAGTGAAAAGGTCATGAAATCTAAAAAAACGAACACCCCTGAATGACAAAATTGAACTATATAATTTATCATAATGACAATAGATGAAAATAATTAAATTATAATGAATGAAAATAATATAATTGGTTTTTGATTTATAAATCATTTAATCTAATTTTATTATCTATTCTATTAATGTGAAGAACGAATTCAGACATAAGGTAAGGGAATTATCTAACCCAAAATTTTTCTTTTGGTTATTCTGATTTTGTAGAAAATTTATGTATGGATATTTATTTAATATTCCTAAAATAAAATTTATTTTTCAATAAATTTTTATTTTGGGGAAATACATGCTTCCAAACTAATTTTAGGAAAAATAAAAAGTTTTTTCTAAATGAACTATTCTTTATAAAAACACATGTTTTACTTCTCTTTAGATTCTTTCTTGTTCACTAAAGATTGATGATTATTTTACCATGTATGTTATTCCATTTATATTTTGAGAACCCAAAAATTTATTCATGAATACTTTATTTATGAAATTATTATGAAACCAATTTCTTTTAAATGAGTTATTTTATATGTAAGATTAATATACTTTCTATGTGTTAGGCATGATAATGTAAATGTTATGATGTGATGGGTGCACCAAAAATTATAGGGTGCTCCAATTCATTGGGAAATGAGATGTATATCATGAGAAAATGTGTAATATGTGTGGACATAATGCTATATTTGTTTACAATGATGATTATGATATTACTAAGCATATATTTTATGTGTGAACATGATGCAAGATTTGTTCACAATTATGTGTTGTATTTTACCACTAAGACATGATGTTTCATTTTCATGAATTCACATATTTCTAGACTTTAAATATTTCTTCCTCTCATTATTATGATGATGATACCATGTGTATGATATGATGATTATGATTATTCTCACCCTTGTTATCTTGACTCATTTTCTTAACCATCTTCTAACTGGGATTTAAGATCACTACATTCTTCAATTCATATCCTTTAGTGACTACTTTTATTAAAGAGAATATATGGGACACTATAAGTATATAGAATAAGGAATTAAATAATTTTTATGTTTTATTATGTAAATATTGCGTTTTATTTTAATTTTTTCAAGGCACTAAACCTCTTGATCCTAGTTTTGAATTTTTTTTGTTGTTTATATCTAAACTGAAGTAATTGAAATGTATGAATAGTATGGTTTATATGGGGATTCATAAGTATCCATATGAATACTTGAGTGAAAGATATTATTGTATTAAAATTAAACCTATTGAATGTGATGATCCCAACCACCTTTTAAATCCATAGCACAAGATGTCAACATGTCTTTTAGAGTATAAAAGGTTCTCTCAAACTGAGCATATATTTGAGGAAAATAAATAGTGTTGAAACTTACCTTTGTATCCAGATAATTCTAATTGATTTTCTAAAACATCAAGGTAAACCACTAACCCCAATTTGATAAACTAGATAGTGGAACACCATGATGTCTTAGCACTTACATAATATATAACTAGATATATAGAACTAGAGGGAAATATTCTCTAATTTAAATGAATTGTGTTGAATTCATAAGTTGATAAATGACAACAAAATATACATATTACCATTGGATTTTTTGGGGAGTCTGATGAATAAAATCATTGTGATGTTTTACCATTTCCATTATAATATTAGTATTTTTTGTATCATACCATTATACTTCAATCTCTCAGCCTTAACATGCTGAGATACCACGCACTGAAAAACATACTATACAATACCTCCATTCAATAAATCCCACTAGAAATAATCACTGAAATTTCTATACATATTTTTTCTCCTAGTATTTATATAATAATTATGAACAGTGATATTTATTCATCAGTTCCATATTCCAATATTACACATAAGTTTCATGACTCATCCCAAAGGGGTACATTATATGAATTGGAAAGACTACCATTGATAGGGAAGGGGATGGAGACTAGTGATGAGTAGGCATATCACTAACATGGGAGGCCGTAGTCTATGTACATGTACACACAAACACATATCTAAGAACACAAAATTTTAAAATAAAAAAACAAATGAACAACCATTCATGCATACATCTAAATCTCACAACCATAGTATGAAAATAAGTAAATTAATGTAAATTGGACTAAATAAAATCCAACCAAAAAATGAATGAAAATAAGTCCAACCATAAATTAATATTGGGGATTGATTTCAAAATGCAATAAGAACACACCTCATTCTGTCAGGTCACACTAAGGATCGTTTGGTCTTGGTCGGTCTAGGACTCTGTCAAAAGATTGATCTTCTGCAAAAGACACAACATGTGAGAGAAATTCTTATGTATGGATGAGTATAAAAATTCAAAGCAGGAAACCCTGAAATTATAAAGCGTAATTAAATTTAACTAATTAATCTCTATATAGGTATACTTCATCAACATAATTAACAAGAATTTGCAGATATTCTCAACAAAGATATATACTCTAAAGGAAATTCGAAATCGTTACACCAGCCAAGGATTATAGCTCAAAGGTTTTATAATGAATTTTTCTACGAGAACACAATTAATGAGTTTGATATCACTAATGAAATCCATTCAAGAGGTATTTCCCATCAGGTCCTACCATAAGAAGTACAAGTTGGATGTCTCAAGAGCTATGACACATAGATGAGGATCACTCCCAAGGACATGGTGTATACCAACAAATAAATCTGGATTAACCTTCCATGTTTTGGATCAACTCCCACATAGTTTTGGTCACAAAGATACCAATAACTCCACCTAGGACATGAATTTTAAGAGAGGGTCTTTCTCCTGGCCTCACATAATGATTTCTATAACTTTATCTATAATGTCTTACTAAAGGGATTGATTTGCTATGTGTAGGAGGTGATTCCATACCAAACCTCAAGGAATAGATATGGGTAATAAAAAATAGAAAAACATATCAATGATATAGTGTAAAATGTTTATAATCCCTATTTTTAGGAGTAAAAGGAATGTATTATGGTTACACACAGGTTCCTATCAACCTTGGGTCTGACATGTGTCAAAATCCTATGTCATGTGTCTGTGTCCATGTAACAGTACACAACATGTTGTTTTCCTATACACTCTACCTGTGTACCGATACACTTATTATACTGTGTACTAATTCACATCTTATCCCAGGTCTTTTCAATACATGTTGGGTCCTTGTGGTAGTACACGATAGGCCTGTTCTCGTGTACTCAAGCTTCGGCCATTGTTCCATTAGAGGTACATGATGAGCCATTGGGGAGATGTCACATGTCATGTGATATTGTCAAATTCAGTGTGATATATAACATTATCTAAAAACCTATCTAGTACTAGGAGGTTCCCAAAGGGTGTGTGGCTCCATTTTACATGCCATGTATCACCGAATATTCTAAAATTCCAGATCTAGAATTAGTGTTCATTCATTCCCCAGTCCTTCCATCCTGTGACAGTCTTGCTGGAAAACCATGAAGACAACTCTTATGAGTCTCTTCGTCAATAAAAAACACTTATCAGCCATAAAATCCTTTCTGAATTCACCATTGAATTCCATTCATCATTGCACATTGAAAAACCGGATATCGGGTATCAAAAGCGGCATCATCCATCATCAGTCCCATCATTACACCACAGTTGTGTCATGCTGACTTGAATCTTCAATGTTGGATCGTTTCACCAAGAAGAGAGTGTTAAATGATGAAATCATCATGATATGTTGAACCACGAGAAAAATAATTAAACCCTATGAAGAATGATGATATAGGTATTAAAAGAACAAAAATAATCAAGGGGAATTACCTCTTTCAATGTTCATGGCAAACTCAAATCATTGTCATTAGAATTATAAGAGAATAATCAATTACCACGAAGAATTTCTCACCATTCCCAATTAATATATCCCATACCACAATGTGCATGATCCGAGGATCAATTTTTTGGTTGATTGATATTTTTTCATCTTTGAAAGCAATATAGGGAAATAAAACAAAATCAAACAACATCCTATCATGAGATGGATCGATCACTAACGAAGGCCAATTTAGGGTCTTCATTATTTGTGATGAATCTTTTTGCATTATGATTGATGATCTATGATCTGATCACTATTAATCTGAGAGGAAATCCTCCAAAATTCTCTTCAATATCTCCCAAAATTCTCCTGGGTAATGCGGTTAACCCTAGAATCTTTTCATAATAGTGTACTTAAATAAATTCTAGTCATTAAGTCAATGAAATAAAAATAAAAATAAAATAATTAATTATTTTATTTATTTCATTCTTGTGACATATATCACAAGAATTCCCCAAAATAACTAATGTTATTCCATTCCTAGGGTAAACCTCATGTTTGGAGCTCAATAGTGCCCTTATATTTCTGATTTGGGCCCCGTTTAGAAGTAATTATAGTATTCAATAAAATTATACATGCATGAAATTTAATATATTTAATATATTTAAAATGTTTATTTCAGGCACAATAGGCCTCAAAATCACACATAGTCATAGTTCCTAGTCTAAAAAAATCAATCCTATATCAAAAAAATAATACATAGAAAATACAATTTATTAAATTCTCCCCACCTTGGGGTGTTTCATAACTAAATATAAAAAACAAGGTATATGAAAATATATGTGGGTACTGAGAATGAATATAAGACTTAAGGTCCCATGTTTTGTCCTAAATATTCTTGTGTTGTCATTAGACACATACTAAAGGAATCTCTCACCCAAAAAGGTTCCTCCCCCGATGGTCCTTGATCTCTACCAGGTACTCATCAATGGTTGCAACAAAATCGATGTACAACACTCACTAATTGATAACGTACAATGGGGTATGCTTGTACCTCCTCAGTTGTGACATGTTGATGACATTGTATACCTAGTAAAACTATAGTTTTAGAGCTAAGAGGTTCACCAACTCTCTAACTCTACATAGTATCTGGGAAGGGCACTGAATCATGAAGATAACTTGTCACACCAGCCAAATTTCTATAATCCTTATCTAGGTGAGACCCATAAAAACACATGGTATCCCTCATCAAAATCCAGAGTCCTCTGCCCTCTATCCTCATATGTCTTATAATGTCTCTATTCAATATTCATATTCCCATGGATGATTTTCACCATCATGGTAGTTACTACCACAAACTCTGGGCCCATGAGTGCCGACCCTCTTTGGTCAGTCCAACAATGTGGTGAACTACTAGTTTTTCTATAAAAAGCCTCAAATGGTGCCATACCTATTTTGGAATAGTAATTTTGATTTTACTAAAAAATTAACCAGGGGTAGGTGATCCTCCCAACTACATCCAACATCCGACATGTAAGATCGCAACATGTCTTCCAGAACCTCAATGGTCTACTCTATCTAGCCTTCAGTTTTGTGGTGGAATGTTTTATAATGCATAAATGATTCCCAAAATCCACCTATAATTAATTCCATAAAATTAGTGTGAAGTGAGAATTACCATCAAAAAAATAATCAATGGGAATCCATTGAGTCAGGATATCTCATCCATATAGATGTGTCCCGTGATCTCCATTGAACTTTGGTCCCAAGTAGCTATGAAGTGGGCTGACATAGTGAGTTGGTCTATGATCTCCTAGAAGGTATCATGACTCCGAGAGTTACATGGTAATCCCATCATGAATTATATGTATATCCAATCCCAATTATAATCTAGAACAGCAATGAGTTGATCTAAACCTACTAGAACTTAGTTCTTATCCTTCACTTTCCTATAATTAATGAATCGAGAGAAAAACTATACAATTCCTATCTTTATCCCTTGCCAAAAAACTAAAGTTAGAGGTCATGGTACATATTTCACACAAATAAATGTTCTGTAAAATTATGTGTATTAAACTCTCTCAGAACCACATCCCACAACGTCATTGGTACCATAGTGCATCCTCCGAAAGGAACAAAATTCCCCCCAACTCGAAAAAATCCATCAGGAGTACGTGAAATGGATATATGTGTATGCAGGGTATCATAGATCATATCATCAAGCTATGTATCCTAACTTGCTATAAGAGAGGAGGTGTAAAAACCATAAACTGGAGGTAAACTGATCCATCTCCATCCATAAAGGATAACTGCAATGAGGCTAACATATTAGATTACTCATTACACAATTGTGAACAAGATTTTCTACTAATAGAATCTACTTATAAACTCCTCTTCCCATTAGTATAGACAATATTGAATTCATAATACTATATAACCTCTATCCATTTACTCTACCTCAAGTTAAGATCCTTTTGACATAATATAAACTAGAGAATCTTGTGATAATAATAGATGATAAAACAATATCCTATTGGGTAGTTTCATCACATATATAGTGTGAAGACTATAGCTGCTAAATCAAGATCATGGTTTGAATAGTTCTTCTCATGTGGTATCAACTAATTTGAACCATAGGAAATCACCACCTGCCTCTATATGAAAACAAAACGATGTCTGGTTCCCAATGATTAATTGAACACTACGTTCTTAACACCATCCTTTGGAAATGTCAAGATGTGAGTACTCTTCAATCTCTATGTCAACTGATGGAAATCCCACTGGAACATATCTAACCACAAGACTAGATTACCCTTTTGTGTCAAAGGTGTCCTGAGAGCTGATATCTTGAATAATTTTACTACCAATGTCTATAAATAACTTTCCAAACCAAAGGAATCTATGAACCTCTGTCATGATCTTGGGTGGATCCCAAGAAAACACTACCTTGACCTTGGATGGGTCAACTACCACTCATCTTCTGATATAAAAAGTCTTTAAAAGCTAACAACATGGATCCAGACCAGAGATATTGAGGGATTTTTGTAATGATGGTTCTCATGATGTATATCTAGAACCATCCTCAAGTGTCTCATGTTCTCCTCCTTAAAAAGAGAGAACAAATGGATATCTTTGATGAAGACTATCATGAACAGATCTAATAAATTATGAAAGATCCAGTTTAGGAGTCCCCGGAACTATACTGGTGAATTTTTCATTTCAAAGGTCTTCACCAAGTAATCATAGTTAACATAGAAACATATGATTATCATCTTCAGTATATCCATGTCTCATACATGCAACTGGTGATAGCCAAACTTGAGGTCAAACTTTGAGAACCATTATTCCCATATCAAATGATCAAATAGGACATTGTTCCTCGATAGTGGATACTTTTCCATTATGGTTAATTCGTTTAAGTGATAATAGTCCACAAATAACCTCAATATCCCACCTGCCTTCTTGGAAAACAAATCTGAGGCTGCAAAGGGTGAAACACTGGGTCTAAGAAATCCCTTCATCTACAAGTCCTCAAACTATTCCATCAACTCAAGAAGCTCTACATGAACCATATAATATGATGACACCAATTTCGGTGTGGTATCACGATTTAGATTAATGTATATTTCTATCTCCTAGGTGGGAGTTATGGTAGGAACATCCTTAGGGAATACATCCTCATACTCCGCCACAACTGTTGGAAATACGGAACTCATAACAGCCACTACACCAAGGGTGATTTTAGACAACTGAAGAGTTATTGACTTCACCCTCTTATGCATGAGTTAATCTTTGTTCTCCTTATGTCTCCCATTCACCCATAAAGAATAACCTGGTCCCATTGGTGCAGACACACCATATTCTCTACAAAAAAAAAATAAATCTAGGAATTAACTATAAACAACCAATACATACATAATATGACATCATAAGGCCTGATCGCCACTAGAAAGAGATCCCAATGGAAAATCTCACCTCTAATAGCCATGTCACACTATAAGCACATGTTTTTGATCACTTAGTCACCTTCAATTGTATTCTCTAAGTGTAAAGAATGATCCAAGGCTCAACTAGAATCTCTAAGTGTCATATATGATATGTGGAAAGATATGAATGTAAAGAACCTATGCCTATCAGTACTCCAGTAAAGGTATAAAGAAAAATATCAAACCTCATATCATTTATGGAGCATCTGGGTCATAAGATTCAACTACCAAAATCTTTCCCTCCCATGACTTCTTCCTCACAGAGCCTGGAGTTGACCATATGGGGATGGTTTTGGTAACAAGTCAAATAGGTAATAGTCAAAAAATACACTCATTATAATGGTAGGTCACAAATGTAATTACATCCTAGGTTTCCAGCTCGAAGGTTCCATAAATAACTCATTCAAGAGAACACACTCCACAAGTCTGATATAATTAAAGACATCTATCTGAGAGGTAATGGTCATTGGGTCTCACCATATGAATTATACATAGAAATATTGAAATGATATTCTACAAAAATGTGGATCACTCCCAAGGCCATGTGGTATACCAAAACTCAATATGTATTGACCTTATAAGTATAGGATCAGTTACCTTGTAGTATTGTTCATGACGATATAAAGAACTCCACCCAGTGAACAAGGATTGATAGATGATCTCACTCTGGACCTCAGAGAAGGATTCCAATAACTCTATCTAGTAAGTCCTGCTAAAGGGATCATTTTTTAATGTGTCTAAGATGATTCTGAACCAAACCTTAGGGAATTGATATGGGGAACACACCCAAATAAAACTTCTCTATGATATAATAAAAAATGGCACAACGAAATCTTTTAGGAGTTTATGACGTGTAGTAAGTCTACATGCCTTGTCCCTTTGACCCTAGGTTCTACCCATGTGAACAACCCATGTCCAATGTCCTTGTTCATGTAATAGTACATGAAGTGTGATTTTCCACTGTACTCTACCAATGTACCTGTAAATGACTTAGCCCGGGTAATTTCAATCTAGGCCATGTCTGTGTGAGAGTATATGGTGTTCCCCTACCCGTGTACTACAACAGATGTCTGTCTACCTTATGAGGTATACACAGATCCACAAAGGAGAAGTCAGACATCATGTGATAGGGTCACATTCTATGTGATACATAACATTTTATGGAACCCTATCCATCCTAGGGGGGCCCATACAACATTTGGCTCTGAGTTACATGTCATGTATTGTAGAATTTTCTAGATTTTCAAATATGGAATCCTTGTTTATTATAGTGTCTCCAGCAATCAATACGGTAACTGTCTTTCAAGAAAACAAGGGAACCATATCATGTAAGCCTATACATTAATGAAAAACACATTTCGACCATCAAATATGTTCATAAGTAACCACCAAACACTGTTCCTTGTTGCGTGTTGAAGATAATGAAATTAGTTATAAAACCATTTGATTTGTCACTTCTCCCATCTTTGTAGCACCTTCGGGTTGTTCTGATCTCAGATATAGAGTATTGTATTGTTAAATTATGAAATGGGTAATAAATGATCAGTTACTTGGGATATGTGGAACCATAGGCCAAACAAATAACACCCACGATGAATAAAGATAATGAGAAGAAAATAACTAGAAAAATTAAATGGAATGGACCCTGCTCAATGTTCTTGTCAACCTACATTTTTTACTATTAAAATAATAATTTATGAATCCAAAACCACGATGAATTACTCCCAATTTCTGATCAATCTTACCCATCACACAATATGCACAATCCATGGATCAATCTATTGGTTCATTGATCTGTGTTCTTCCGAGAAACCTAAACAGGGAATGAAATCCAAATAAAAAACATTATACCTCAAGATGTATCGATTTCTAAGGAAGAATGAGTTAGTGTCACTATCAATGATGAGATCTCGAATCTTGTTGCCTACTAATCCGCAATCTACGATCTAGTTTCCCTTATTATGAGATATAATCCTCCAATATTCTCTCCAACAGTTATCCAATGACTCTAGGGTTATGCGGATAACCCTAATATTTCATCATAATAGTTTAATTAAAGGAATTACATTGACTAAATCAATTAAATAAAAATAAAATAATTTTATTAATTATTTTATTCATTTTTTCCCATGAAGAATTTTCCAAAAACACCCCCCGATGAACAAGGTTATGTCATGCATAAGGTAAAAACCGCATTCAAAACTAAACATTACCCTTATTTTTCTAATATATCCCCCATTTAAATTTTATTCCACTTTTTTATGAAAATTGTGCATGCGTTATATTTAATATATTTAACATATTTCAAATATTTAATCAGGGCAGACAAGGGCTCATAATCTACCTCGATCATAGCGCCTTGTCTTTAAAATAATCTATAAAAAATGCAAAAACATAATACATGAAAAAATACAAATTATTACACTAAGATACACATATGTGTTTCTAGAACATTATTATTCTATTATAATCATTTTTTTGACTTAGTAAAATTTCTTAACTTATTTTGAAGTAATACATATTCCTTATGCGCCTCTTTAATCTTCACATAGATAAATGGTCGAACCCTCATGTGAGAAAGATAATATTTCTTCCATTTCTTCAATATTTCATGAAACATCATTCAAAATTACATTAATATTTGATATTTTTATACCCATCATTGACAAGCCAGAATGTTCATTTCAGCTCAAAAAAATTTCCACCTTATTTGGTTTCACTGTGTGATAATGTCTTGAGAAATCATAATATTTAATTACATCTAGACATATTCACTAGAATATATTCAAATATTTTTTTAGTGAAGAAAAAATATATTATTTTGTGACCAGTATATATTTCACAACTTTTTACATAGAGATAATTCATCTCAATCATTAATGAAAAATATACCGTTGATCTATCCAAATCGTGAGTAGGGTAATTATTCTCATTTTACTTCCATTATCTTGCGTAATCAGATATAAACATATATGTTTTCATGATAAATCATCCCAATACCTCCTATGATGTATCATTATAGATTAAAACCCATTATCCACTATAGGATAGTGTAGGAATAGGTGTACTAACTATCCTTCTCTTTATCTCCTTAAAACATTAATCATATTCATACATCAAGAATCACATGGATACCTTGAGAGTTAAACTGATGTGTGGATTATATAGACATGAAAATATTCTCCATAAATTTCCAATAATAACCATCCAAACCATGAAAACTATGGATCTTAGTGATAAAAGTGGGCATGGACCAATGTTCAATAACTTCTATAATTGAAGGTTCTACTGATATACCTTAAATTGAGATTATATGACTTAATAGTTAAACTTTCTGTAGACAATATTAACACATGGTAATTTTTTCATAGATATTATCCTTAATTAGGATCTCCATCACAATACTAAATTGATCTAAACTATCTTCCTTCATATTTAAATTAATAATGATATATTCAATAAATCCTTCCCACAATGATAAATGTAATATATAAAGACTCTATTTATTAAATCAATGAAAATATTAGGGGGATTAGTAATATCAATGAAATCACTATAAATTTTTAGTTTCCAATCCTTGTAAGGAATTATATCTTTGGTATATAATTATTATTGAACCTGAATTTATGATATTAAAAATGATCTTGAATCTTAAAAAGTATTGATCTCTACATGGTTGATCAAACAATTCATTGATATGGGGTAGAGGATACTATTTCTCGGTAGTGATCTTTTTATGTTCTCAAAAATCAATGTGAAGTCTCATCGATCAACGATATTAACAAAATGAATACATTCACCTTAAGGAGATGAAATTTTTAAAATTAATCCATTATCAAGAGTTTCTTGTAGTTTTTTATTCAATTCTTTCAACTAAATTGGGCACATTCTATATGGAGCCTTTAAAATAGGTGCAACACAAGGTATAAGTTATTTTCAAAATTGAACTTCATGATTCAATGGAATACAATATAATTAATCTATAAAGACATCAATAAAGTTCTTCATAATAGGCATACCTTAGATGTTTATTTTCTCCACAACCATTAGAGATATACCCCCTTTTTAAATTGGAATCAAGACGCACAAAATGGACTTAATTTCAATTAGAAGTTCATACTTATCATCGCACTGATTGATGATCATAGGTTATTTTGGAATATCTAAAGTTTCTTCCATTCATTAGAAATTGATGTGGGATTGATATAGAGATAGTTAATCCATGAAAAAATGGAATTGAACTATACCAAGGGACAAATAATAAGATTTTTAGGAATCAAATTCCAATAAAAATTTACCAGAGAAAAAACATACACTTGATATTTGATCATTATAAAATTTGGTATTTTCAAAGTAAATTTAATATCTAATCATTGATAATATAAATTTTCTTTCCTTAATAATATTCATAACATATAGAAATTCATGTAACTAATACCAAATAGGGTACTTTAATATTTTAACTTACCTGTTACCACCACAATGTTATATTTTAATCTATGATTCCTTAGTAAAATAAATTAGTTAGATTTACAATCAAGCATCTTTGATCTGAGTGATAAATCACGGAAAATAATTTATAGGATGTATATATAAATAATAATTTGTTTAAATCTATTGAAACTTAGTGATAACTGATGTCATCCATGATTATATCCAAAAAATATAATTTTATCCTATACTTATACTTATCTATAGGGTTCTTACTAACATTTTATCTTAATATTTTATACATTTTAATTAAAAAATTCCTTGATACTATATATAGTGACCCAAAATGTTTTTCTAGAGATATTAAATCTTAATAAAAAATATACATTATGAAAAATTTTGATCAATTCCAGATTATTATAGTTATCATATCTTAGAAAACTTAGAAACATAAACATATACTAAATAATATTTATAAAACATCTAAAACATTCTTCTTTATAACTAGCGCGCTTCATAGACATATAAAAATGAATAAATTTATTTATAACCCAGGTAAAGGAAATATATGATAAGGGTGAGTTCAGATTCCAAATACTTGTATCCAAGTAAGATATTAACGAACACATGATAATATCATGAGAATAAGGGTATTAAAACATGATATTTCTTCTGAAAATCATACACTACATATAAAATATTATGATCTTAAGTCATGTAATAAATCATGGAAATTAACAAGGTATGAATCATAAGGGAATCAAAGAATTCAATCCATGAAAGCATAAAATTAGCATAGGACAAAAGTTTTTGGTATACATATAATCATAGAAAATCATTTCCTTAGTAGTCAAGGATCATTACCAAGACTATTATAGTGGAATGGGTTCAATCCACAAACCATAATAGTATTTAAGGTTCACTCCCAAGAATTTCATACTATAAACATTCCCTTACTGAATCAGATTCACTCCTCATTCTATACATTTTTATCTAATAATATATCAATCATTACCCAAAGAATGAGAGGGAGATATTGGTCTTGCATATCACATAATAAAAATATTACTTATATGTGCCTAATGCTCTTAAATAATTCACAATATCAGAACCCACGAGAAGATATGTGTTTAATAAGAATTTCATCATAGAATTACCCATGGGAAATAAAGATGTTTCCAAAACATTTCATTATTTCAACATATAATTACCGGTTGAAAGGAAATGGGATTCATAATCATGCTTTTATCCTTGGAATAATACATCCAGTGGAAGAAGAAGGATGACATAATTGTAATTTATCCAAAATAAAAAATATTTTAAATCAAGGTTTTTGTTTTAAATGTATAGAAATACCATTAAAATACCATTGAAACAACCTTGAAGATAATAAATTTTCCATTTTTAAGTCACAAACTAGAAAATTACAGAATTATGAAGGAAAAAAATTTCTTTGAAAGGATCCTTGTAAAATTTAATTGAAATATTCAGGAAACATATAATTGAAGAAATTGGGAAAACTATTTCATGGTGTGTGAGTTAAAAAAATCATTCCATCCATATTTTTTGTTGGATAAGTCACAATATACCTCATTTTGAAAATAAAAAAATATTCCATTAAAATGTTTTTATAAAATGTTAAAAGGGGTAAATATTAATTTAAAAATACTTTCAAAATATTAAACTCCTCCATTAATAAATTTTCTAAAAATATATATATATATTATTATTTTTTGAATTTTCATAGAAATGATGTCATATTTTTTTAAAATCATATTCTTTGTATCTTTAGTAAAAAAGTGAGGAGAATAAAACAAACAAAATTTATTTTAAATAAATAACAATCGGATAAGAAAATTTAGGAGTGTATTAATAGATATATTTATATATTTCATCATTATAGGATAAATATTATATCATATATATGATATATATTCCTCAAATAAATCATCATTACCATCCATGTAAAATATAAATGATAAATAAATCATATTGCTTCGTGGAGGTTGTAGTCCACACGTACAAACGAACAACGTGGTCATTTCCAAAAATCATTAGATGGTAAGTAGGTAGATGTGATATTATAATACATGAAGTTTAATTATTTAATAAATATGATATTTAAACCCTAAACCCATAATAATACAAATCCATACAATATCTTAATGAAAAATTAATTGTATCACTATGTGGAGATGAGATGTCGTTTGTAAGAATCAGTGATAGTTTCACTAAACATTTCACACGATAGAGGGTTTATAATGGTGTTTTCATAAAAAAATACTTTTAGAATATTCAATAATCTGAATTTATTATTTTATGATAAATACCATATATTTATATTAGTTAAATAAAAGTGTGATAAATAGTATTCAGTTAAGGTGATAACATCTTCCTTGACACGATGCCTTTAAATATCATTTTAATGGTTCTAGGGTTGTACTTTTGTGAAGAATAAAAGCTCTATAATGTATCTAGGGGATCATTATATGAAAAATTTAGAGACTATCATCGATATATGTGGCTTAATATTATAAAAAATGAAGTATTTGATGCCTTTTTATAATTGAGGTGAAGGGAAAATTTGTAATTTTTAAAAATATTAAACAATAATAAATTTATTCTCAAGAAAATAGATATAAATGGAAAAAAATTTAAATATATGGTTGGATAGTTTTTTTAAATTATCTAATATAATTTTGACAAGTTTCAGTAACATTTTAAATGTTATCATCATGATTAACCCTTAGTTAAACAATTTTAATTTTAGTGATGGTAACAAGTTTTTTAATTTTTAAAGTTTTGTAATTTTTGCTTATAAGTTGAAAATTTGAACATGATTTGGAAAGTTAGGAAAATTTAGACTATATCTTATCCACATATTCATATATAATTATTTTTATTCTTTTAAATTAATTTAATAGAATATATTTTGATAACATATCTTATTTTAAATTTTGACACTATTTATTTAATTTGCGTTAAAAGTAGGAAATAAAAACTTTTTCATAGAATAAATTCATTTAGAAAAACAATAATATGACATATTTACCTTGGAAAATTCATGTCAGGCTATAAAATAATCATATTATATAAATATTAATATTTTAAAATTCATTTATTTGGGTTTTTAATTAATTTCATAAATAATAGTTTTGTGTCGTGTAAGTATTTAAGGTAATGTTATAATAAATGAAAATTATTAAGAAATTACCATCATTAATATAATTTCATTATCCAAAAAATTACTGTTAATATTAACTCATAACTTGTATTTCCCCTATGTGAACACACAAGGGTAATATAAAACAATGAGAGTAACACTTTTTAACTTTGTTTGGTTTAAATAATATATAAATGATTTTCTTGGATAGGTGTCGATTAGAAAAATAAATTTCATTCCAAAGGTGATAAGTGTTGAATTACCTTCTTCAAATAATAATTTGAATGAATTATTGTGGCCTTATAAATAGTTATTTTTCTAGACTAACATGGTTTACACTTTACCGAGGTGATATATGTTACCACCATTAAATTTTATATTTCCCAAAAAAAATATTTACCAATTTTTTACCTTGATATTATAAATATTTACTTTATTTCATATAATTAAATACTTATATATTGAATAAAAGAATTTTAAATTATTTACAAATATTATTACAAAATTTCTTCTTAGAAAAAATATATTTATAATCATACAAATGGACTTATTCTTAAACATTTCTTAAAAAGGTATTCTTTTAATGTTTAAAACTATTGAGAAATTAAATAGTATATTTATTTTATTAAAATGTTTCCCCAGTACTAATTAATTAATTTTTATAATATAAAAACACTTTTCAAGCATACAAATAGTCTTCCATAAGAAATCATTATTCTTTCCAAATATTTTTTGTTTTTAATTCCAATCAATTTTTAAATAATTAATTCATTTTATAAAAGTGGAGACCAAATATTTTTTATAATATAGTTATTACTATTCATTTAGACCAATCTAATGGTTAGGTGATAACAGAAACATGATATTTTTATAATGTTACATAATTCGTTTAAACTCGTAGTTCATTATAATGAAAGATATTGAAGAAATAAAATTATTTAAAGAGAAATATTTGAAAAAAATATCACGTTGTTAAAAAATTTAATATATAAAAAATATTAACTATATATTTAGTTAATAAATACACATTTTTATAACTTTATAATGATATATTATTTTTTTCCATGGGGTTTTTCACATGTCATGAAGACTGGATTGATTTTAAAGATACAATGAATTATCTGCATTGTGACCTGTAATAACTAAAAGATACCTCAAGAAGTTATAATAATAGTAGAAGGGTAATTTTATGAAATCAACACTTGAAGAAATCTCTCAAATTCCGTATAATGTTTTGTATCATTGTTATAGTGTCGATAAAATGAAATCCTAATTTACAACATAATATTACAATGGGACCATCAAACTCTTAAGAAAAAACTTAAGCACTAGATCCTTAAGATATTTTATTAGTTATTAAAATAACATTTTCAATATCATTTTCATATTTTTTACCTCATGATGGAAATGTTGGTTGTTTATCTTACTTTTTGTTATGAAAATTATTATTAAAGGATATTGATGATAATTTAAATGTTTAGAAAGCATTTTTGGATAGATTTATTCTAATATACGATTAATGAAATTGTTATAATTATGTGATTATTGAGACTCTATTACATATTAGAGAATAGATGAAACTTTGTGATGAACTACTAAAACACTATATATTATCAGCTTCAACTCGACCTGGTAAAAAAATTCATATATTTTCATATGAAGTGACATAAAAATAGAATTAGAGATTGAATGGTGGTGTGTCTAATACATGGTGTTAGATTTTCAAATCCCTAGTAATAGGATTTATTGGAAAATTAAAATCCATGTATTAGGTACCCACTATACAAAAATATATAGGGGATCCTTATAAAATGTATTGAAATAAAAATCATATCATTTATAAAAATACTTGTTGGGAAATAATAAGGGATGATATTTTATCCCCAAACAACTAAAAAACTAATTGTGTCCTACATATTTAATTTAATGTTATTCCACTATATTAATGATTTAAGCGAGAAGTATTATTTCTCATACATTGAGAGGGAGTTTCAAATAAACTTATTTTTTCATAATAATTAAATTCCCTACACCTCTTATTTCATTATCACCATACATTTGACATAAATGGTAGAAATCCAATAGATAAGATGATTGAAGAACTAATAGAGTGAGAATGTTGATAAGTATTTATGATAATTTATATCTATATATTATATTGTAAAGTGGTTTTGCTAAATGAATATAGTTTTATGGAAACAATGACAATGAGATTATTAATTTCTTAATGATTATAAATTAATGTTTTTATTCGATTATGTTCTATCTAAATTGTCAATATATTGAATCTATTTAGCATATCGAGGAATCTTATAAAGTGATGAAGATGTGTGGATATCAAAAAAGATAAATAAATCTATTTTAAATCTATTTTTTATGAATATTTTATGTTTTTTATATATTTAGGGTATAAGATTGTGAGTTATCCCAAGGAATATTATTGTGTTCAAAGATATATAAGGATTGAAAGAATTAAATCTATATAATCATGTTGGAGAGTGAAATGTGATTAGAGATAGTGAAAATGAATGGAATTTTTTGACAGACTATCTAGTGTTATCATGTATAATTTTTTGTGGTATTTAGAATCTACACATGGATGGGGAAATTTATTGAAGTTCTGATGAAATCACTATTGTAAAATATCATTAAATTACTCAATGGAGTTCATTAGTGTCACAAGTGATTTTTTATTTATTTTTATTATGTTCAATCATTATTTGATACATTTATAGTGTTATTTGGGATGATTCCAATATTCTAGATACACTTTGAAGATATATTAAGTTATATTACTTGTATTTATTATTTATTAGAATATTTTTTGGAATATTTTAATGTTAATATGTAATATGCCATTAAAAGAAGAAAATTTTCAATTTAATGAGAAGTAACTCCAAAAACGAAATACTTAAAATTATCAAGATATGTAATTATAATAGAGAGGCTAAAATATGATATTTATAAATACCAAAAAGGATATATATAAATAATCTTATGATACATATTATTAACATTATCATTTCCATTCCTGTTAAATGTTAATTTTAAGGACATGTAAGATTAATATTGAGATTCCATAGAATAAATATGGAGAGATTTTGATAATGTAAGATTGTATCATATCATTTATTAGAGTATCCTATCTTTTTAAATGGTCACACGACATCCAACACAATGTAAAATAAGAATAAATCAGTGTTTTATCAAATAATGAAAAATAAATTTTGATGATTCATATCTTTTCATTATAGAATAAATATCATGATATTGTGAATTTATAAATAATTCATGAAAATATTGGTTAATATTTTTGATAGAGTATATTTTATAGGGTAATAGAGTTTTCTACTTTAATATTATTTTTTGCTTAGGATAATTTGTACAAGAAAAATAAGTTTATGGATTTTGGGATACTCAAATGAATGATAGAAAGTGAGTTATCAGAAGATGTTAATTGTGATTGTTGAGTAAATATGAGATGATCCATGAGTTATATTGGGGGATATTTATTTGAGAATGAGATGTTTCAAAATATTATATGATGGCTATCATATTATCCTTTGAACATACATAACTAGCAGAAATGTTTGAATTAATGATGATCAAATTGTCATGTTTGATAGATTTTTTAAATTCACGTATATAAGGGATATTCAAGTGACTATAAATAT
Organism: Viscum album; assembly: GCA_963277665.1. Taxonomy (NCBI): domain Eukaryota; kingdom Viridiplantae; phylum Streptophyta; class Magnoliopsida; order Santalales; family Viscaceae; genus Viscum; species Viscum album. The sequence goes on along the minus strand of OY728156.1, from coordinate 485,182,092 downwards.
TTTTATAAATTACAATTAATACTAGAATAATTGAATGAGTTTATACTTTACTAATTATTCTAAACATTAAAAAATGGTGATAAAAAATAATGAGTGTGAGATACTATATTGTGTACTATGAGTTAAAGAATATTTTGGGTTTTGAAGAATAAAATAAGATGTTTTAAGAGATAATGTTGTAAGAACATCAAAACATTATAGACACAGAAATATATTTACGAGGTGAAAAATATTGAGTGGTTCCAAATTCTTACATTAGACATATCACGTGTCGATGTTCATGAAGAATACATATAGAGGTAAGCACATCTATATTGTTATAACTAAACAAGAAAATCATAACTACCTTCTATAGAAGAGGATTGTGATTTTACAGATCATATTTATTCATGAGCACTTGGAATAATATAGATTTTAGAAAATTACCTTCTTAAGGTAATTTTCAATGAGGTTATGTAAGTGGGTTAATACTTAGACTATTGTTGTAATGTATTATAATGTTTTTGTTTCTATGTAAAAGGGTTAAAGGTATTTCCAAAACCAATGAATGCCTTTATAAAAAAATAATAACCATATATGTATTAGATAATAACCACCAAAAATTGATAAAATTCTTAAACATTATTCTTATCTAAAAAATTATTTTCCCACAAATATTTTAGAAGGAAGTTATAATTAAATAAAAACAATGACATATAAATTTATGTCAAACGATATTAGAGAAAATGAATATTTACTAGCTACTATTTGTTATATCAAAGTATTATTAAAAGGTATACTGGATATTTTTGACATATTTCAATTTGTTGAATACATGCAAGACATACATAAATGGGATGAAAGACTATGCCTATTAAAACTATAGATAAGGGTTATATAAATAATATATCCATTTATAATAGGTTTGAATTCATAGAAAATTTATATGGATATTTATTCAAGGGTATTAATTATGTCAGATAACGATGGTTTTGATCAACCAAGTATAGGATCAATTAAATTAAAAAAGGAAGAAAAACACAATATGAATAAACAAAGAAGATATAAATGTCATTTTACCATTGATTGTTTCTAAGAAAACATATACAAAAGACAAACCTAATAATACTTAGAAATATGTTACACAGATAGGGATTATATGCATATATTATAAAAGAAAATAACACATCATAGATCAATGACACAAAGATATTATTATTTATTTTCATGGATTTATGTCAGTTCTTTAATTGAGAGAATCTATTCAAAAATGAATTAAGAGGGTTTGTTTACTAAATACATCTTTGAGAATAATATATAATTTCGATCTACCAAGATATATATTGTATAATGATAGTCAATGATTTGAATGAATTTGTGTGGATTGTACATAAATACATAACACATTTTAAAAGAATGTTATATCAAACCACTAACCCAGTTTCAACAATGAGAATGATAAAGAATGAACCCTGTAATATATGTAAATAAATTTTATAAGTGACGAATGGGATACAATAATATGGGATAACATAAAGGATAATAAAATTTAAGATACTCATTGAGATAACTATTTTAAAAATTAAGGGAGTTTCAAAAAGAGATATATGAATAAATCTACAAACAAAATTCATTGTTGAGAGAAAACTCTCATCCTTTTTTATCATTAGTAAACTAGTGAAATGATATATTATTATCATATCTATAGTTATCATTTTAGTATACCTATAATTAATGGTGATTCACATAATATATTCACAGAAAGGTTAATTCTATTAATTTTTTTTTAAAATATAGAATGACACTTCTATCATGGATTTGAACTATCTAAGTTGTGTTTTTCTTGAATATTGATTATGAAAAGGGTAAATCATGTTTAGATTAATAATAGGTCATGATTGATGAAGAAATGATGTATAGTACAAATTGAGGGGGCATAAATTTCATAATACATCCGAAATTAATTAATTAATTTGATCTTATAAATTATATAATGTATGTGATATTTTTAAGATTGATGCATGTTTATCAAAGATTATAATCATTGGTTTGAAATAATAAAATATTATGTTATGGATAAGAAATATGATATCTGACTAACTTAGACTATGATAAACATTTGAGATATAGTTTGTTAAGAAAATAAAATTTTGGGAATTAATTAGTCACTTTTGTCTTCTATATTGGGCATTTCCAAAGTAAAAATAGTGTCCATAAATTAATAACTAAGATACATTATAAATCCATTATATTTATATTCAATAAGGTGTAAAAATTATGAAATTTATTTAAACCATATGTATATATATATATATTATATCTACTAAAGAAATGAAATTGGTAATCTATTAGTCACTTAGATAATGTTGTATTTTACTTTATCGATAATAAAATATGTCAATATGTGTTGAGAAGAGAAGGTTGGAAGAATATGGAACTATAAATTCAATGATATCTATACACATTGAGTGATGATGAATAATACATGAGTTATAATATTATATATCTCATTGGACTTTGAAAGTTGATAATTATGAGGGGAAATTTGGTGTATTTATATTATGATGTGAATAGTTTTAGTTGATGGAGTATAAGGTATTTACAATGACCATAATATAAATACTCTATTCATATATTGAATATTGAAAAATAATTTTGATGGTAAATATACAAAAATTTAAAGGTATATATTGGGAATATATTCAGCGTATTGTTGTATATAATGACTTGATGAATATATATAAATATTAATGAGGATCAATATCTATATAAAATGACAATAGATGATTAATCATCAAGGTATTGAATGTATTTATAAACATGGTTGTTAAAAAGATTTTTGTTCTATGATTGAAACATTTTAGACCATACAATCTTGTTACATTATCTGTTTTGGCTATTAGAAATTTCCAAAGGTAGTTTTGGCGGAATTCACAGTTGTTAGAGATCATATTTGGAAATTATGAGGTATAAAATGTCATAATAAAAGGTATTATTAATGATTTTTACTAATCTAAATTATTGTTGTACAATTTGGTGGCTAGGGTTTTTGTTTTTGACACTAAGGGAGATTTCCATTTTATGTTTTGTTATACCAAAAGGTAAAATAATCCCATGGTAGATATCCTTTATCATTGAGTGTTTCACTGTGGGAAATAGTGGGGTGATCCATGATATGGTTAAAGGATTTGTGATTCTAGAGGCCAACGATATTCTCCCAATAGGAATCATAGTGATATGAAATTCCTAGATCTATATGCATGGTTGTGAGAAATAAAGTGGGGGATACATGTGATGTAGGATAGAACAAAAAATCTTGTTCTTTCCCTAAAAATGTTATTGCCCAAGTGGTTTGAAATGGTTAGATATTTATCCCTATTATATGATGAAGGGATATAGCATCCTAGTGGGTGTTGAAAACACCACACACCATGTTGTAGTGTAAACACCACACACCATGTTGTAGTGTATGGAGTGGTGGAAGTGATAATGTTAAAATGTTGTTTTCAAAACAATTTTTTTGGCGGATTTATTATTATGAACCGAACATAGTTTCCATCCAAGCCCACACCCAAACATGAATGTGAAATGGCATACAGGCCATTCCCGTTCCCCATATACTTTAAAATCGTTCCTTCCAATCAATAAACTCATTTGTGTAAGATTTTACCATCACAATAATCGATACCAATATCAAGTATCATAATATTAATCCATAATAAGAAATATAAGAAAAGATACATACAAAAGTTTAAGGGATTACATCCATGGATAAGTACCCAAATGGATTAACAATATATATATTAAAATCATTATGGAATATGGGAAAACCACCGATCATGTAACTGCCAACACCTAACCCAAATATCCACTTGTAAGAATATGCACTACCACCATGCAACAAATTTCTTTTACCCGAGTCACACAAAACAATATCAAAATAATCATATTGGGTGTATGTAGAGTGTGATATCACTTTCCCTAAAGTATCCCCCTACGTTTTTCATGAATATATGTTATAAAAAAATGGAATTTTTTAAAATAATGAAAGAGTTTGATTTAAATTTCTTTTCACCTTTAAAAGACAAGTATTGAAAATAGGAAATCATTGAGTTGGTAAAAAAAACATAAGAACTATGGGAGATCCATAGGTAGATAGAGTTATTTTGGACATAGGATCCTCCTACTCTCATTCAATGAACCTTATATATATTCATACATTTTCATGCATGATATCCAATGCATCAGATTTCATTTAGTTACTATTGTATCATTATCATACTAGGGATGATAGTATAAGTCCATACAACCCCATTTGTTGTATTTGTAATAATATTCCTACCTCGGTACCTAGGGTTACAAAAATTTCCCCCTTATTTCAAAATTGAAAAATACACTTTCAAAAACGCTGAACCACCAAACTTTGGAGAACAATGTCGCCAACTTTTACCATAGAGGAAAAAAATTTCAAATTATTACCCACATAATAAATATCCTTTAAAATTATCCTTTCACATACATAACACAATTTAAGAAATAGTTAAATGAAAAAATAATCACATTTAAGTTGACAAACTATTGAATAACATGAATCCTCTAACATTTTCACTTGAAATCACAATGAACCCATTGGAGATGCCAACCAAGAGGATTGGGGATCATAGAGATTTAAGAAAACATAAACATCAAACACCTTTCCATAAAAATCATATTAAACAAACCCTTTGATGTCAAAACCACTAGGTGTAATTATTCTTGAGAATTATTGGAGAATAAATCAAGAGGAATGGAAATCCTTCACTTAATTGGATGTTTCTTTAATAATCAAGGGCAAATACCTAAAAATTATTCTATGTGTTGAGGGGAGGTGAGTGATTTAATTAAAGGTGTTGGGAGTATTGGGGATGGAAAAATTAATGGGTTGTAAGGGTTTAAATCAGGCTTAGAGTAGTTTAGGAATTTCTCATATTTTAAAACTAGGTAGACCACAAGGTTTGGCCATAGGGTTTTCTAAACCATGCACCATCACTGTAGGTGCTCTAGCGCCACTACATTAGAATGTTATTTTTAGAGGGTTAATACATTATTTCCTCTAACCATTCACCAAAATGTGTGTTAGGCCCTATTTCCAATAAAAAATAATATTTTTTTAAAAAATACCTTGAAAAGTTATGGATAAAAACAAAGACATGAAAAAATACCTGATAATAGAATTATGGGAAAGATAATTTCCTCACCATATCACTTTGTTCTATTGAAATGTTAACTCATATTCTAATCAGAGAGTAAGTAAGGTCATTACTCTTCTACCCAAGACATTAATTCCTACATCCCATGATCACAATTATTATGTTTCCATAGGAAAAAAACTAGTGGAATATATTCCCATAAAAAACATCACTTTTGAATCAATAATCCAAAATGGAATCTCATTCAATTACAAATTGGATTCCAACTCAAGATCTTCCCACATCAACAAATCAGAGTAATCTAAGTTATTATTTTTCATATGGGTGACAAAAAAATATATTGAGTCGATATGAATGAAGAAGGTAATTTGAATGGGTATGTGACCTTACCAATTCTCTCAGTGATCCAAAAAGGATTGACATACCTCAAAGAAATATTTATCCATTTCATATAATAGTAATGGCCTAAATGAGGTGTGACTTTTAAAAACTCAAAGTCACCCACTATAAACTCCATGTATTGGAGTGGATGATTGACACATGAATTTTAATGTATCTGGGTTTTCATTTAATGTTGATTAATCATCTAGACCATTCATATAATATCTTTCATGATGTATGGTACAACCAATTAAGTCTTACCCACTTCCATCGAGAATAAAGGGGACCACAAATGTTGTCCATAAAGAAATTTTAAGGGATCCGTCTTGATATAGTATTTTACCTATTATTATTGGAACGTTCTACCAAGCCCAGATGGTTATACCATGAATCTATGAAATATAACAAGAAGGAATGAATCATGTATTGTAAAATTTGGATTTTCAGCTCCCTATATTATTTTTCCAACTTACAGGTAGGAATGTGGAGAGTTTGAAGCATGCTTTAGGGGTTATGATGCTCCTTATTGACACACTGATCAATATATAACCAAGGAAAAATTTCAGTGTTGTCGTGTATCATAAATCACCACCAAAACTAATGTTTCATGTCATGTAACATCTTGGAGCCACCTGTATGGAAATCCCAATATGAATAATGAAAATACAACAACACCTCATTTCTCAGGGACGAAAGTAATTTTTTTTTGATGAACATAATTTTTTGGGAGAAAAATACCACTCATTTTTTACATCACCACATTTTCGAATATGAATAGAATTCTAATATCACACATCCAATTGTCTTCTTTCCATGGATCAGATATAGAGGAGAGGCAATGAACTGAATTCTATATATAAAAATGTCTTATTTATCTTCATCAGATTTCCAGTGGATTTAATAAAAAAGCATCATATGTTCATTAGTTTCAAGGTGAATCCAAGTAAAAATCCTTATATAGTTTCAATAAATGTTAGGATATATCAGAACCTGAGTTGGAAACCTATTTATTAGGGAATCAAAGACTTAATTCCATTTGCCTAGAGTGTATATGATGTTGAAGTAGAAACCTTTAGATAATATCACTACCTTCTCTACCCTAGTTTAAATATTTTTTTGTAAAATATGTACCTGATACTTTTATGGTCTGAGTGGACTGTAAATATTTCCCTAAAAATAATGTGGTGGTATAACATGAGGGAATAAATCACAAATTCAAGATCAAGGTCATCAGTATGGTAGTTGTTGTAATGTTTCTATAGGTGGTGTGATATATATGCCACTACATTGCCACAGTGCATAAGAACACAACCCAAACTCATGACCATAGAATTATTGTAGAACATGTAACCCTGACCTACCATACAAAATATCCAGACATAGAAGATGGTGGAAACAATATGAGATCCATGAATCAAGATTTAAATTCCAGGGTATAATAAGATATTGTTTTTCTTTTTTGGTAAGATCCCTCATAGGTGATGTGAGTTGAGGTAAGTCTTAAAAGAATCACATGTTGAACCCAATTGTTCCCAAAATGATACTAATTTTGAGAACAATAGTTATTTCTTTCCATGACATCACATATCATACATTATCTAGGTAAAATAAAACCTAATGTTCTAATATCACGTGAACTAGAAACATGACTTCTTTTATCCATAAACTGTATTTTGATATTTTTTCCTAAAAAATATGGCCCCTCAATACTCCCATAATAATCCTAAAAAATATTCCATGTCCCTCTTCCGATTCTGAGTAAACTAGAATGTCATCCATGAACACCGTGATGAAGGTGCAGAGGTATCTATTGAACATCCAGTTCATATGGTCCATGAAAATAATTATAATTTTTTTAATATAAGGATCATTAAAAAATATTTAAACTTCCTGCACAAACTTATGAAAAAGGTATTTAGAACACAGGTGCCTCTTACCTTGACATGGTGTTTTATTGAATGTGGGTAAAACATTGAAACCCATTTTCCCATTTGATATGGTAAAGATGATCATCAATATATAAAAATAGTTATTTAGTTTTTTCTTGTGACTCAGTTTAGCTTCTAATAGCCAATGTATGGAAAAGGGATCCATGGGCTTTCTTGGCAATAAGAACTATAGTAAAACACAGAGGCAAGATCGAATAAATGAAAACATTGTACTCTAAATCATTCATTTGATTCATAAAAACCTTCAACTGAGTTGGAGGAATAAATTAGAAGTGGATATATATTGGATTTATCACTAAAAACATATCAATACCAATTTATATGTCCCAATTAAGAGAAAAGCCAGTGAAATACCCCTATCACACTTTAGGAAACTCACTAACCACTGAAGGAAACCTACAATCAAATACCTCTCTATAAATGTCCAATATGATGGATTATACCTGGAAATATGCTTTTTCCAACATTGAAAGTGGAGGTCTCACTTTTCTTGGTAGCAGATCCTGCCCTCCATGAAATACCCATGTTCTCCCATTAGGGGCTATGAAAGTTACAATGTGATGTTAGAAATTGACGTGGGATATAAAAAATATCATTCAATCCATTCTAAGTATCATTTCAAAGAGTTATGTCTCTTGGAAAAGTATTTCAAACTATAACTCAACTATTAATAAAGAGAATACATAAGATAGGAATCAGAAACCCTGCAACTTCCTCTTCCCAAGAGGTGTACCTTGATCCATTTTATATTACAAAATCTAGGATAAGAATTTCAGTATATCCATAATGAAAGAATATATAAATGAGTGTGATGAATCTGTATTGATATGATTTAATTAGAAAATTAACTTTGAATGTCATGGGAGCTTCATCCAATTCAACCAGTGCTTGACCTATTACTTTTTGGTTATCCGTCTCTCAATATTTTTATATTTGATGACTATCCTATGGATCTACACGGAGATGAATCGATTATAATAAGATTAAAACTTTTCCTCCATACAAATTTAAGTGAGACCCCATATATCTTCAATAATAAAATTGAGTTAAAAATCCTTTCTGTTATATAGATCCTTCACCAATCAGACTGGGAGAAACACTATTATAAAAAATTTTCATATGGCCTATGTATTGAATTTTTTTGAATGAACTAGGATTGAACTAACATGTATAATATACATGATTAGGATTTTCACACTGATGAAACATAATGGAACTTCCACCTGGAAGTTTCAACGAAGATGATCAGGGTGAATATAAAAAAATACCAAGACCCCATTTCAATTTCTCTTACATTTACCTCTTATTTTTAGATGAGATAATCCCACATTGTCCAGATGTTGAGGCATCCAGTTAAAACCAAAAATACCTTCCATTTAATTTTGTATAATTAAATCTTTATCAACCACCTAAATTTATTTCTTCAATTTATGTAGGAATAATTGCTATCAAATATATAGTTTTTGTCCCATTTCAAATAGACATACACTTAACTTATCCTTGGTGATCTCTTAGGATAAAATTTAACCAGATATATAAAGAGATTGGAACAATATATCACTAAAAAATACCCCAATTGAGGGTTATGGAACTCTAGGGACATGTCTAGGGTTAAGGTCCTATGAAAATATTTCTTGATAAAAGAATCCTTAAAATCCTTCCACCACATATAATCATTTTTTCTAGGAAAAACCTGATCCTCACACTACTAATGGATGGGGAGATCTAATAAAATACTATCACACTTCAAGTAAATGTCATTAGGTGTTCCAAAGAACTCATTAAAAACCCTCAATTTACTCCACCACATCATTATATTCGTAGGGGTCTCTTCTTTACCAAAAACGTTGGGGCCATTTTTGAGAAACACAAAATCCAAATCATTATATATCCCCTTTTAAGATTCACTAGAATGAGATTTTCCAAATCACACTCATTACTCTATGGATAAAATAATATGAACCAATAACTCTATAAGTATTAGATCAACTGGTAGGTTTTATGATAGATAATTCTCTCAAACCTCCTTTAACAGTTATACAGGAGGCCTCCAGGGATGCATTATACTACACAAGTTAAAGAAAATAATAATTTAAATCACTAATAAATCAATCCAATGGTAATAAAATAAAGGGAATAATAATACATTAGTATAAAAAATAATTAAATAATAACAACCCAAAAAAATCTACCATATCGTGGTTCCCAATCCCAGTTTGTAGCATATTCACTACATCCTAGGGTAGAGTCAAATCAAATTCCGATAAACCCATTGTGATCCAAATCCCATCATAAAGAGTGTTATAAATACACTACACATAAAAATAGAACCTCCAGCCCCAATATTACTAGATACTATCAATATATAAATTTACCTATTAACAAGACCCAAAGAAAAGGGAAAAACTTATCTTATACCATTTTTTCTTGAACAATATAAGATTCCATACAATTTGGTACATTACATAAACTGTGATGTGGCTCAAAGGGGTTTCTTAATCAATACGATCTGAAAACTACTGGCTCGGCATTAAGAAACACCTTTGGGAATGATTTTCCCATCATAATAATTGATATCAAAATCATTAAATATAATAGTAATCTATAATAATAAATATATCAAAATAATTATTAAAAATTTTAAAGGATTACATCCATTGTCATGTACCAAAAATAAAAAATGAAAAGGTGACCAATAAATGATCCACTAATATCCTTATGACACAACACTCAACCAACTATAATGTCACAACCAACACCCGCTAATAATTTCTACTAGAAAGAGTACCTAGAACCACCATTTTAATCATTTATTTTATCTGATTAATATAAAATATGAAATATACAAACCACTATTTTTATGTATTGAATGAACTCATATTCCCAATAGTATCCCACCAACTATTTCAATAATATCCATTATAGTAAAAATAAAATATGTTAGTTTTTTAATTTTAGAAATTGTTTGGATTAAACATGATTTCACCTTTATAAGAGAAGTGTGTACAATATAAAAAATGACAAGTAATTAAAAACATATAAACAAGAACCATAGGAAATCCCAATGTAGTTATGTCTATTTGGAACCTAGGATCCTCATACTATCAATGATCAAACTATAAATATATACAATCCCATTCATGGTCTATAATAGCTACTATACTTTTCATTATTTATTATTTTAGAATAATCCAAAAATGGAGGATAGTCCAAATCCCTACTACTACATCTTTAAGAATAAATTTCTTAATAATCCTACTGAGGTAACTTGGGATCCCTTGTTCATTAACCTTTTTTTAATCCATAAAAATCAACTTTTCAACACATTCCAAACCACTACATACTAAATCACATCATTTATAAACATTTATATTTGGGAAATCAATTTGAAAAATATTCACACACAAAACAATTTCATTGAAAACACAAATTCACATACACACCCTTATTTAAGAAATAGAAATTTTTTGAATAAAGAATGTTTATGTCCTAAACACATTAAACAACATGTAATCACTTACATTTTCTCTTAAAATAACAATGAACCATTTGGGGTCTGAAAAAAATGGTATAAAGGATCCTATATAATAAATAACAAACCATGAACATTAAACACATTCCATAGATGTCATATAAGACTAAACCTAGGTCACCACAACCACTGATTATATGGAAACATCAGAAGGAATGGAGAAGAAACTAATGAAAAATTATAAGAGTCACTTACATGGATGATTCTTGAATAAAAAATTCCAAAACCCCTAAAAAATAGAGACATAAGGTGAGAGGTAGATATAATGAATGCATAGATATGTGAGTGTTAGTAATGAGAAAATTATCGTTTGGAAGGTGTTAAATTAGGCTAGGGGTAGGTTAGTAATTTTAGGTATTTTAAAAAATAGGGAGACTACATAGTTTGATTGCATGGATTTATGAATCCGGTTACAACTGTGTGGGTGCACTGGTGGCACTGCCTATGAATGCCTGATTTTATGGGGTCACTTAATGGTTTTCAATAACCATGTGTCAAAAATGTGACATTTACTTCTTCTCCATAAAAATCATATTTTTAAGAAAAATATCCTTAAAATAATTGTATAAAAAATGAAAAATAAACAATAAATATATAAATATAGAACCATGGATGTGACATATTTTTTTTGAAAGGATAAATACTCATACATATGTTCACTGAGAGGAACCAAATGTGTAAGTTGAGTCACTAAATTATGGTGGTGGTTAGTTAAACTGATTCTATAAATAGAAGGAAAACTTTTCTTTGTTTTATTTTCCTTCATTATATCTTATCCCTAGTTGATACCAACCCTCAAAACATCTTCAAAATCTTTCTTAGGAGGATCCAAACCTATTGGATCCCTGAAATAAATTATATTAGTTCTAGGTATTAACCTATAATATTACTCTATCCCCTATTAATATTTTTTTACTCTAGAGGATCATTGTGTTGAGGTCCCTATATTTTGGAGTATAAAAAAATCATGTGAAAATGGAGGTTTTATGATGAATGATTCCAGATTGTTTCATTTAAAATTTATTTGTTATATATACTTGTTTCATGCTATATTTTTTTTGTGGAACATCAAAACTTCATTCTCAGGAAGGGGATTCATTTTTTTCTCATTTCTTTGTATACATAATGGGATTATCATGGTTCTTTTTCTTTAAGTGATTTATATGAATTAAACAAACGAAGATACATAAATTTATATATAGATAAATGGTAAAGGGAGTGATTCAAATGTGATTTATAATTATTTATTTTTGTTTATTATTATGAAACTATTGTAATATATTTTTTTAGCGATGTTATGGATAACTAAAAAAGAATATGAAAAATTTATTGTAGAATCTATAAGAATGAAATGTGGCAAGAAACAAAATATTTTATATTGAAAAAAAAACTTTATTAAATTAAGGAACTATTATATGTTTTATGGGCTTACCATGTTGCTGTATATTTATTGGAATTGATTTTATTTGTTGTTGTTGTGTTTAAAAGATGAAATCACCTAACATAATTGAATAACAACTAAAACTAGTAATAAAATATGTTTGTTGATTATCCTAAAACTATTATTATATATGTACTATAATATATGTTTTATTCTTAATGGGTGGTGATTTTATATTACTATGTGGATATGGTTCTTGTATATTATGTGTATGGCCAGAAATATTTTCTTAATGTTATATTTTTTCACTGAATTTTTTATCGCTTGAAATACTATTCCGGTGGGGTTATTTTTTGTTGGGAATGAAAGGGTATTGTGTTTTTTTCCAGGTTGGAATCATATCTAGGGTAGTTCATAAAGAAGTGATGTGGGGTCGGTGAATGTGGTGTGGTTGGAAAAGTGTATGGATATTTGTGAAAGATGGATATTAATTATGCGGTGTGTATAATTTTATTTGAGGATATATTCGTGATTCCTTATAGAATGGGGTTTAATGGATTAATAATTAACATGGATTGGGTTTTTTGGGATGTAATTTAGATTTGGATCTTAATTATGAATTTAATTATAATAATTGGAAAAGTGGAATAATAATAGTGTGGGTGTTGGCATGCGAAGGGTTTCCTATAGAATATGGTAAATAAATATCAAGATGAATATAAATTGTAAAGTATAGAAATGGATGAATAAATGTTTATGTGAATAATGAGGATCACTATATAGTTATTTATGTGGTTTAAACCTATTTATTATATAGATTAAACACCCGTTATTGATGGGTAGAAGTAATGTGATGGTGGGGTAGATGGGATAATATCAATTTGTTGGTGTACATCCCTAGAAAATTATTTTTGTGTGATTATCTATACTTTTATTTTATTATGATTTCTATATTCACCCCACCCATGATAGTTTACCATACCAATACCCAAATATTTCATGTCCTATGTGTTTCCCTTAACATCCACATTAGGGATGAATGACGTTTATTTAACCCCTCTTCCCTAATATTTATTTGATTGTAGTATGTCATGGAAATATTAAATAATAGGGAACATTCATTGGAGGATAAGGGTTTAAGTTTGATGTAAAATATCTTCATGATACCATACTATGATAGGCAAAGAAGTGATGAAGTTGTGATGTGTGGTTTGGATAATTGGCATTGATCGATAGACAGAAATCATTACTATAATAACGTGGTGATTTATAGGGGTTGGGAGTTGGGTTTTCCCATTGTAATTAGGATGATTATATTGAAGGTATGGGAGCACAAGAGTTTTAATGATTCAACATGTGAATGGAAAACTAGCGGCGAAGATTTTATAGAGAACTTTTGATTATGTTCATATGATATTATAATAATAAATTTTGTGTGATGAATGGTGAGTTAGAATTGCTATAAATGTATAGGGGTAGTTGAACTTATAGGTGCTTTTAGGTTTTAAAACATTTTTACTATATCATTGGTATGGTCTAATCGGATTTTCCTAAGATCCCATGAGGATAATCATACTGAGTATATATATTATGCTCACCCCATATATATATTTATATTGTTTTTGGGATATTAAGATTTATTTTGGGACATAGATAGACCATGAAATATTAAAGTCAATACAAGTTGTTCGTGTTTCCACCTTGAATAAGTTTTGTACTTTATTTTTTGGAGAATACATGTATTTCGTATCATGCATTGTATAATTTTTATTATTATGAAATTTGTTTTGTTTTTATGAATTGGTGTAGATTGGGGATAATCATATTGTATTCCATTTATAAACACCTATAATTATAATAATTCCTACAATTGTGGGTTTTATAATCTCAATGCTAGTCTCTAACCAGTGGCCTATTAGACGTGAGCCTCATAGATTGATTTATATCTTCATTAAGAGACCCAAATGGATACCAGTGTTGATTATTGTGATATAGTGGTATAAAATCTATTTGTTTTGTGATATGATATAATTTAGTGAATATATACAAGAGAGTACTATATGGGTTGGTAGGAAAACAACATGTAATAGACAAAGTGTGTGATGGAAGGGTGTGATACTATATAGTATACATAGTTTTAGGCCCCCCATGATCCCATGCATGGACCATGAGAATACCAAACATAAAAAGTCAATTTATTCTTATTATAGAGTAGTGGAATATGATATGTACATGCATCATTCTTGGTTACATGTGGGTTTGAGAAGTGGTTATTCCATGAAAAAATGAATTAAATGAATATAAATTAAATTGGTTAAATAAGTTCTTTAACATCAGGATTATGAGTTTCACCGTTCAAGTAGTGATTCTAGTTGGAAATAATCCACATGTGATTTTGGTTAGATAAGTTTAACATGATGATCTATATATCAATTCGACAGTTAACATAGCCAATGAAATTATGTTATAGTAGAGGACATTTTGTACTTTCAAGTGTCATGGTTTAGTGAAGTATAAAGGTGGAATCTCTAATATGAATATGGAACCCTATATAGAGGATTTAAATATTGTATGTGATCGATCCGTGACCTAGTTGAGTATTGGTGTTCATATGTAGTTATAAAATTGATTGCATCCAAATGATAGTGGTGGATTTCATTTATCTAAAATAAGAAGGAATATGATTTATCCTTTAACAATTTCAAAAATTAATTCTATTCAAATATTCCATCCTCAATGATAAGTATAGTAATGTGATAAGTGTTTTTCACCATTATATAGAGGATCTTGAGAATGAAAGATCTCTTTGTGTTTCTAAAGTCCTTTATTTCTTCCCTTAAATCATTAAGCATGAGGATTTCATAGCTTGGTGCCATAAAATGGAATTGGGAATAACTATCATATACATGGTCACTTAATTTTGATTATCTATATATATTTATGCGTTTAAGAATTCATTGACGATCAATGGGATGCATTATCAGGGAGGCCAATTGATCTTTTTGATGGGTTTAGAATCATAAAGTGGGTCTCAAATAATAGTATTATTGATATTATATCTAGTAGGGAGTGAAACAGAACTTTCTAAACTTTAGTCTCCTACAATTAGGAGTTCCCATGAATCTATCGGGAACCTTCAACTTGGGTGGATAAATTTCAAATTCAACTTCTCTCTGTAGAGTTAGGGCCCAACCATCTAGGAGAGTAAGTTTGATGTGAATGGTTGGATTTTGTTTCTGACTCTACAGTAGCTTTATTAAAGGAAATTTTAGAAGAATCAACCATAGAATTCTATTCCACAAATAGATGATAAATCAAGTGGGGGCCTATCTTTGGATGTCCCTTTCCCCAGGGAATAAGAGAAGAGAATGGCTATAGCCTATATGTAACATCCTCAGATTTTATCTAATATTAATCTTTATTTTGGTGTTTAAATAACAAAAAATTTACCAGGTTTAGAATATCCATTATACCCTTGTTGTTTCCATAAAAAATTTATCTAGTGTTCATTTGGTTCTATAATATTGGGATTAACCTAGGGTCGATATTTCAGAGAATGTGAGAGTGATGTGACACCTTAAAAAAATACGATAAAAATATTATATTATTTTTATTATGCATGTGAGTGATTCTGATGAAATGCATGTATATATTGTACAAGACCTTAGATGTGAAAATGATACTATCATTGAGTTTATAACTAGGTGTTTAATATAATCATGATGTTAGTATATTTCACAGATGTATCCGTGGGTTTCATATTAAAGAACATAATAATTATATAATTTAATTTTTTATTTAATTATATTAATATATAGAGAAAACCTGGGCCACAACTATTTAATCCTCTATATATACCCTTACTTAATAAAGTCACATTTTTTATTTACGTACCATATTTATGGGATTTAAGAGGATTAATGTGGAGACAATGATGCTAGACTAGGGAGTGAAATTATATATGTAGTGACTTCTATAGAAGGATTTTTAAAGTGATAATAAAAAATACAACAACTAATCAAAGCCTTGAACATTCACCACATAGATCATGTATTATTATTTACATAGCTTATCCCTACTCAAATTTATATTGTGAAAATAAATCAATGACTTTTGAAATATTATATTTATCCTTCTTTTATTTCCCTATTAAATTGTATTTTTAATCATTTTTTGGAATTTATAATTGTTCATCATGATTATTGTGTTTCCATGAATGCCTCTTTAAATTCCATAAACGAATGGTTGCCAAGATAATAATGGCCCTGTTCAAACCCTAAATTTTATATTTCACTGATTTATCCCTTTATTATATGCTCATTCATCACCAATATTCATTTGATCAGTTGATCATCCATTCCATAGACAAATTAATTTAAAAATCAAGCATTTATTCCACAGATCATTTTCGTATGTTTAACATAATATATTATGGAGTGGTGGATGTTCTATTATAAAGATTTATAATCAAATAAGGATTTAGGGATTATATTTTCAATAATTGGGGAATTTAGGATAGTAGATCATTTAAGAGAGCCAATTAAGATTTGTTTTTCTGTTGAATGGTTTCTAGAATCCAATTTTTGATATGGTATTAGTGGTAGCTAAAATGTTTTGTTGATTTTATAGTTTATATGGTGGTGGAAGTGGTACAATGCTCAAATATTTAGGAGGAATCTAAACTTGTAAAAATTTATATAATATAAAACATGAATTTCAAATGAATATATTCCATGTAATATGGTATCTAAAGAGTTATAGATTTTGTGGTGAAAAATATCTCATGGTCCTGTAGTGGGCTCTCAAATGTTATGACTCCTACTTATACTATATGGGATTTTTTAGAAGTAATTTCTAGTGTTCTATATGGTACGACACACCATGTGTTTTTGGAAACACCCCATATGCCCTCTATGGTGTATATTTTTGGAAGATGAGGTATATACCATGTACCTATCGAGAAATTACATGTTGTGTGACCCCTATAAATGATACATGTTAGAGTAGAGACAATCCATGTGGGATGATAGAACACAATCATGTGGTTGAATTGGGAAAACATACGATGTACCCATAAAACTCATCATATACACCTCCATTGAATTGTAATAGTTTAGTGAAATATAGATCATTTCACTCACTATTACCATGTGGAGTATGTACATAACCCATTGGGACAATTATCCTTCTAGGGAGTTGTATTTGGACTACATAAGCATGGTTTTGGGATCTTCTACCCACAAAATCAGATAGGGTAAGAATTTATAACACATTATGCGGAAGGGATCCTATATATTGATATTGGTATTTCCATTACCTATAGATATCATATAAGATATAGATTTTCTATTTGATTCTTTATTTCAAACATAAACACGGTGTTAGAAACTTCAATAACCCTTTCAAAGATTGGTAGTGTACAATGCTAATTCTTCTGGAGTGAGAGATAAAATGGGTTTTTTTGGAAGATGATTTGTTTGATATCATACACTAGGAAATTAAAACTATAGATGACCATACGTAGGTATATCCTTTTACATCACTACCAATCCACTACTTCGGAAGAAAATCATACTTTTATGATTAGGATAATCCCTTTCCAAGCATCTAAAGAAGGCACAACAACTTGATGATTCTACTTGGTGTTTGTGTTATACATTTTTTCAATGATTTTGTAAGTGAAGGATCACTTGATGAAAATATTTATTGTAAGGTATGAATAATGTAAGTAGTTGAAGTGGTTTATTTTTAGATAAATATCCATCCATGAGGATTTCAAAGGTCAAAAATTATATTTTAGATGAATTATAAAAAACATTGATGATTTTTGAGTTGTTATTTAATGTAAAAAACTTACGTCTCTCGTGGAAATTTTTTTCAACATGATAAAGAAAGGAATTAAATAATGAAATAAAATATTTCATTATACTTGATGATTCCAATGAATACATTGAAAATATTTATCTTTATAAATATTGTCACAATAGTTTAAAATGCTATTTTATAGACATTCAAAAATAAAAAAATATTTATATTTTTTCATGATAAATTCGTTTGAGTAATGTATTTGAGTTGTATTTGAAATTTAATACTTGGTAATTATACTAAGTATATTTTCTTTATGGTAAAAAAAACATTTCCATCTATATTCAATGAGTTATTCTTGCTCGATCCCACACACATGGGAGAAGAATCAACCTTGTTGGTGATCCAAAAAGGATAGCCAACCATTGTAGCCAGAGCGAGTGGGAATACATAGAAACCATAGGGAGAGAGAAAGGGTGAGAACATAGTATTCCAACAAGGCAGACATGCATGTGTCGAAGAAACTGTATAAGGGTGTGTTGTAGCCTATGTAATATGAGTGTGTGTGGTGTATCCAGGTGATGACCCTAGTTTCATCTCAATGAGAGGATGAAATAGATATTAATATATAATGGAACTTTATACAAGTAAAATCTACTATGGTATGATAATGAAAAGTATGTTGTTGATATTTTTGAAATTATATTGATATAATCAAAGCTATTTGATCAATCCAATCCAAGTTGTCTGATCTCTTACTACATTGTCCCCTAACTCTCAGTGAGAATTTTTCATGCCACCCAACTCTAGATTTTGGAAAAAAATTAATCCAGTAATTTCCATTGATAAATATAAAAAAATGAGGCATTCTATAATTTAAGTACCTAAATTCATGAAATATTCATACTATATGCATTTGTTTATTTGAATTATTCACTATTTTCTAAGCCGATACAATTTTTCATGAGGAAATCTTATTATCTATAAATATTCATGGTGCATGGATTAAATGTATTTTATACATGTGATTACGTATAAAATTCATGTGGGACTAATTTATAATAGAAGCCTCCTATAATGTGAGGAGGCCATTTCTTCAGTATCCTAGGATTTCAATGATAAATAAGGGAACCCTTGTTAAAAAGATAAAAATATTTAAATCTTAGGTGACATTAAAATAATCTAGGACTCCCCCTTTTTACTAAACATGGAATGTTTTCCAAATAAGAAAATGTAGTGTATCCTCATATATAGCACTGAAATGATGACAATAGTAGAAGCTCCAAAAAAATCAGGGTATCTCATTTCTATAAAAGTGAAAGAGAGGGAATAAGATCCTCTTAGCATTATTAAGGTTGAAGTTCAATGGAAAAATTAGAAAAAATAGGTTCTAAGTACAGGTTATATTACATGAAGGAAATTTAGATACCACAAAGTAATAATTATTTTTTAAAATACTCAAAAGTAAAAGGATTATTAATTCACAAAGTACAAAAATATACACTGGTTGTTTCATAATGATAATATAATAGAATGTGTAATCCACATAATCACATGTATAAGAAGAGTAACATATTATAATAGTAATGTGTACATATTTTTACATGAATAATTAGAATAATAATATTGTAAAAAGGTATAAATATTCACATGAAGAACGAGAAACAAAACTTGTATATATACTCAAAATAAATATTCAATGAAATATTGCATGCATTTTAATATTATGTGATCGAATAATTTTAAAGGTTTTTTTATTTCTTATGTAAAATATATAGAAGATAACATTAATTAAATGTTCATGTAAGAAATATGTTGATCTAAGAACATATAACAAAATCTAATTTTGTTTGTTCATTAATGACGAATTAGTAACACCATGAAAAAATTAAAACAAAACTAAATTGTTGACATTTGATATTAAATATTGAGAATTTGAATATAGAGTTTGATATCTCATATCATGTTTCAAGGATAAAATGAAAAATAAAACTCATTGATAATGTTGGTTTTTATAATTAATACTTGGGTCAGAGAATTATGCGACATTCATTCTATATAACTAGATATGTTTATTCTAAATGAAGAAGGAATCAAGTGGTATCCAACCATATTGTTATGTATTTGAGACAACACAATTATTTTTTTTATTCTAGGAATCCCTTTTTATAGTTGACGTTTTAGGAAGATGTTAAGAGTTCATAGGTGTTTATTGAAGAAGACTTGATGTACTCTTATGAACACTTTAGGAAGGATAGTCTGACATACTCTAATATATTAATTTATTGATAAATTATTAATTGTAAATAGTTAGTTCCAATAAAACGAGTCCAAGGAATTCGTTTTACCATTAATTAATTGATAATAAAAAAGGAATTTTTTTTCCTGTGGGATAATAACAACCATACCCTTTAGATGTAGACATCCACTTTGGAGGAAATATTTATCAAATATCATAGTGTTATTTACGATTTTTTGTTTTTTTTCTATGATATCTAACCACAAATGAAGTATATATGAGATATATTATCTATATAAGTGGATAAGTTTTTGAATTATTGAAAATTTATACAACAATGACCCCCTCTCTATGTGTGGTAATCACAGTGTGATCCAAGCACTACTAGAAGGAAATATTTTCCTAAATTCTATGAGACATTTGTTAGTTCTAGGTGGAAATGATGAAGATAATGAAGAAATAGGGTGGGGTTGGTGGGGGGTTGAATTGTGTTATTCAAAAAAATTGATATATTTAGAATGCCTCTCTTGTTATGTAGTGAAATTTTACTTCTCTCTTAAAGACAATTGACAAGTGGAAATAAATAAAGGCAAAGACCCCAATGATTTATAATGGTTCAAGGAATAATAATCCCTTAGTACACTCCACAGACACTCTCCCAACGTGTTTGGTTTTTTGAATATACATGTGCTTTTATCAAAAGATCTTAACAACATAGTATAGGATATTGAAACCTTACATAGATTTTATAGGGCCGTCTAGTTCTTCTACAAGGAACTAAAAATCCACAAATTAGTATAAGAAGTGGACAATTCACCATGACTAAGTCTGAATAGACAAAACATTATCATGAATGAGTTTGAGTATCTTCCACTATAATAAATCAAAATATTTTAACATGATTTAAAAAAAAATTTAAACTTCATATTTAAAGTGGAAATTGAAAGATGTAGTTTCTCTTCAATAACACAAAATAATAAATAAATCTTCAAAATTGAACATTCCTTCTTGAAATATTGATCAAGATATTAGTAGAATGATTTTTAAGTATGTATGACCCCAAAATGTATCTCTTAAAAAGTATTCATCAACTATGAAGAAGAAGATATAATAATAATATTCAATAGCAGCGATATCAACTTCAGTGAGTTGATCAGATTGGTCAAAACATGCATGTATCCAAAGTGTAAATCTAAAGGCTATAACACCCATATTTTATTTATGTATATATATCTTTTATATCTCCTGTATTTTTTGATGAATAATTTGTTGATATTAAAATTGTAGGTATAATAGCTCCAGACCATCTCCATAAATTACACACAATAAGTCATGAATATTTTAATTTAAAATCAATAAAGCGATTCATAGATTCTTGAAAGAATAGAAACGATTTAATACACTGAATACTAGACTTTTAAATTGTTCAAAAAAATCATTTGAATCGGTCATAAAATAGTTTAAAATAGATCTTTACATCCATTGAAACTTTTGATTAAATCTCGGATAATATTGTATATTTGAAACTTCTTCATTGAATTGTCTAACTATGGTTCATTTATGTGATAGAAAAACTCCAAATGCAGGTTTGAAAACATATGGTGGATTAAAAAAGTATGTTCGATGTACCATATGTTTATTTACTCAAATTTAGGGTTCCTTACAAACATATGGTTGTTTATCCATACTTTCCAAACAACGTAGGGTATCTGATCCAGACATTCTGTTACAAACATAGGGGTTCTGAACCATACATTAAATTTACCAACATTGGGTATGAACAGTGTTGACAAAATATCACATCTATAATAATTCAAAAAATATTTTCCATAGATCACTGAATTGAATATATTTCCATAAAACATTTATTACAAATACAATTTTTCTTAAAACTCATATAAAAACAACATCATTATTAACAAAAATGCAGTCATTTTTGAGATTCAAAACCAAAAAAGAAATTAATGAAATTTTTAAATTAATACATTCTAAAAAATGATCCCATTTTAATGATAAAAAAACCTGTATAAAAATATGAATAATTAAAATAAATTATTCATAACCTATATTAAATCAAAAAAACATTTCTCTTTTAACAAATATTTCTCATATAAATATTTTATAAATTGAAAATTTCTCCCCTAGATTGTCTTTATAATATTCCCCCAAAATAAAAATTCTCTCTATGATAAGGATAAAAACTTCTATAACTAATCCAACATTATGATAAACATGTAACCTAAAACTATTAACTTATCCAACTTTTCTTACTTCAAAAAGATAAGTGTAAAATGTAGTTAAAATAAACTCCACCTACATTAAGGCTTACTTAAATAATTTTAAGAGGAATAAAATATTTTTAACTAATTTTTACATAAGTAATTTAAAAAAAAAATGAATTACTTTCAACAATAAACTAATTTATTGAGGTAGTCAATTATTATGTTCATTCTTATGGAAGAAAACTTTTAAAAGTTTAAAAATAAATTATGAAACAAATTATAGCA
Organism: Viscum album; assembly: GCA_963277665.1. NCBI lineage: Eukaryota > Viridiplantae > Streptophyta > Magnoliopsida > Santalales > Viscaceae > Viscum > Viscum album. Next base: position 485,159,130 of record OY728156.1, on the reverse strand, counting down.
CATAATTTTACAAAACAAGATATTAAAAATAATAAATAAAATATTGACTTCAAATAACCTACATAAAATACAACTAGGAGTGCTAGGAAGGAATATATGGTTTATTTGATCTTACTGAACTTTTAAAATTTTCTCTTAAATAAGAAAAAACTCATAAAAAGTGTTCTAATTTATTTTGGAAATCTTCTGTTCTTTGATATAAAGAAGATGAACACTATTCAACTATGAATAGTTTCATCTTATCGTGAGCCATCATAGTAACAAATTATCTTCTGAGTGACTCCATATGACTAATCATTTCTACTTTAAAATATTTAAATTTTTCTTTTGAGATCGAATTATATCTCACATTATGATATTCTATTTGTAACAAATCAAAAACCATTTTTGAGATTGATGCTTTCTTTAGTTCTTCATACAACTTTCTAGATGTTTTCAGATCAGCTTTCAGCTTCAATTTTTTTCATTCATGGTTCTCCCTTTGAATAGAATATTTTTATAATACATTTGAGATGAAGAAACATCCATTTCATCATGACTATGATATTATTTATTTCTTTCACTATAATTTTCAAATTAACTTTCAACATTTGAAATTGACTATTATTTTGAAAAATAAGAAGGATTAATATTTCCCCTTTTGTGAGAAATATTTTCTACTGAACATGAAGTACTTTACCACTTTATCTTTCTATGAATCGTTTCATAATTATTTAAATATAAAATTTCGATGAATATGGATAAATTATGTTGTATAAGAATAAAATGATACATTTTTATGACATTTTATAGATGAATTTATATATTCTTTAGACAAAAAATAAAAAATAATCATTACATATTTTAATTTTTGAAAAGACAGATTACACAGGAAATGTTTTTTTACACATAAATAAATAAAATTTTAGAAACATGAAATATAAATAATTCAATAGGTTTAAATATGGAAAATAAAAACTCCTCCATACTTTTAAAATGTATTGTAATGTCTAAATATTATTTTTTATTGGTATTTGAAATTTATTAGAAAATTAAAATAGACCAAGACTTTCTAAAAATATTAATTAAGATTCTTTATCAAATTATAATAGCTATATCACTCCACCAATATAATACAGTTAATGGCCTATAAGTTTATAGATATATAAAAATTAAATACTTCCTAGATCTATGATTTTAGTACTGAGAATTTTTTGATAATGAACTACGTCAGATTGCATTCCTCCATTTGTAGAGTTTTTCATATATCACTCAATTAACCACTTAAATTTTTAACAATTTTTCTTAGTGGTGTATTCCTAAAAATCATAAAATACATGTTCCTTTTGGTACCCAAATTCGTTTGGGTCTAGCAATGTTTTCAATTAAATATTTTGGTAACCATTTTTGTTTATATTGAGTATGGATTCAGCTATTCCAGTTAACCAATTCTTTTGAACAATAAATATTTTTATCACCATAAATTTGATGTAATGCCCTGACCCCTGAATCCTAGAGCTAGTTCATTATTTTAATACATTTCCATGATTACAAGGAATCAAGTCCCAAAGGACTTATTAGTTTAACACTCTTGGAAAATTGATTACATACATGAACTTCATGTTAAATTTTCAAACATAAAATAAAACATAGATAATACTTTGAGAATTACATTATTATATTAGCTTTAACCTGAATATAAATTATAATATACTTCTTGGAATCCTAGGAATATAAAACATAAGAAAGTGGTGAGCTCAGATGCTCTATAAGAATAAAAAATATAGTGGAAGCTATTATAAAAAATATTAAACTTTTATAGAAAGGTATAAAATTGAAACAAAATCCCTTTAAACATAATCCTCATCATAATATTGAAAATTTAAATCAAATAATTCCATTTACTAATTAACATAGAAATTATAAAAGTTGATTAATCACATTTAACATCAATAACTAAACTCATAATGATGAAATCAATAATATCGGGCATCTTAACCACAAAGTCAAGGCCTCGTTCCAAGACCCTAAATATATTTTGTTAAGGCCTTCTTCCAAGACACTAGTTTGTCTCATAAGACCTACTGATGCATGTAGGGGATATAGTGGGCCCCAAACGACACTTTCTAAGTCTAATGCATTCCTCATATGAAAACGTTGAAACATAACATAAACATTTGTATTAAAACTAGCTTACGAAATGTCAATACTTTGAAAATAGGCCATGAATTGTATAAAAATAACACATCCACAGTCTAAGACATCATAAATAATTCAATAAAATATGGAATTTTGTATTATAAATAATCGACCTCAATCAAGAATAATATCCAGTAGAGGATGTTGACATAGTTGAAAACAATCAATAAAAATCTATGAGAGAAATATCGCTTTTTTTTTAAATCATTTAAAATTCACACATTTTAAAAGGATGACATTTAAAAGAGTTTTTTGAATCAATGTTTCCCATAACCATTTGAATATTTGTAAAGTAATTAAAATTCTAAAACAATCATGTTCATATAAATAAATACATAAAATAATTTTAGAAACATGGACATTAATTAAAAAGATTTAGAAAATTAAATAATTAAAACATTTAAAATGATGATCATGATAAATAGTCCTTTGCACAAAAACCTTAAAATATTCATTTTGAAAACATTTTTATGAAACATGGAATTTGATGATAAATAAGTCCTAGTTAATACTTACATATAAACAATCTCATATAATAATGAGATTGTGGAATTAACCCTTACCTTGTACTTTCCTTTAGTTGAGGGTACGTTTAACCTCCTGTATAATGACCATGGTATGTCATTAAATTATACCCGAATCATATTCATATTTATGATATCCCATATGATTCATTTATGACTTTAGACTACCCATTTAATAATAATTTCCATGTTAAAGTAACATTTCAGGTAATAATCACTTTCTTTATCGTACGTGTTTTAACTTGTTATTCTTGATCATATCACTTACATCACGATTTACATACTTAAAGAATATAAAATATGATTTATATATCACTGATATTCATAATAAAATTATTTATAATTGATAGATATATTAAATGGGAACACGATTAATGGAGACGGTAGTCCTTATGTACGCATGATCATTGTTTCCATTTTCTAATCGTATAGTATGGAAGTAAGTAAATGACATATATTTATCTAAATAAATATATATTATTATATTAGTAGTATTTTTTCATATATATCATACTTAATCAATATATATATATATATATATATATTTATAAAAATTCTTCAATGGTGATCATTGATGATGATTCTCATCACGTCGTGGAGATAGTAAGCCGTACGTATGCACGAGCGATAATATCATTCTATTGATGATTAAATAATGTTTAATTGGATGATATATTATATATAAAGAATAATTAACATGTTATATTCATTATTGAAATTAATTATACTCATTATTATACCCATCCAAATAATGTAGTGTTGAATAACAAACTACACCACAACATGGAGACGGTAAACCGTACGTACGCACACATGTTGACATTGTCATTAATTAGATGGATAGAATAATGAATATGGTTGTACTATATTTATAATAACATATTATTATGTACTAGTCTCTAGATTTATTATTTTGGTATATAAACAATAAAGAAATATGATGAAGAATAAGAAAATAACTTTGAAAGAGTTGATGAAATAATTACTACTTCTTCAGGTGCTTCTATATAATTTGAGAAAAAGGGCTCCATTATTGGGCTTTATGATCAAAGTAAGGACTATATTTTGGATTTAGGGTAATTGGGAGGATATTTGAGTAGGTTTGTGGAAAGAAAAATGGATTTTGAGGTGTGAATTAAAAATAAAGGGAGGTTACCTTTTATAATAGCGGTGAGGGGAACTTTAGGGAAACCTTGAAATATTAATTTATAATAAAATTATTTTCAGTTTATAATAGTTACAAATGAATTTATTTATAGTCTAAGGTGGGTAAGGGTCTAAATAATCTTAAAAAATAGGTTTTGGCCATATTAGGTCACCATATTAACCTTATCTTTTATATTTAAACCTTAGTTAAATAATTTATCTTTTACCATGTCTTCTTGTATTTTTATACTACATGGTCAATATAGTTACTATAAAATTCCAAGATAACCTCAAGTGGTTCATTAATAACATATATAACATTATATAATTCATTTGGAAAAGTATTATATTTTAAGGAATATTATATCATTTAAAAATTAGTATTTGTTTTAAAACCCCATTTATGTCAATTTTGACACTATTTAGTATTTGTTTTTTGTGAAAGTCATAAAAACATGATTCCTTGAAATAAAATACATTGAATAAATCCTAACACGTTCTATTCACATAGAAAATTAATTTATGGCATACAAAGTTTAAATTTACATTAATTTTAATATTTATAATATCAATTATTTTAATCTTTCATTAATAAGGTAATTACTACATCAACATTTTGTCATAAATAGATTTAATTATTTAATGTAAAAAAGTTATAAAAAAAATAATATGATGTAGGAAATAATTTTAGCTTTATAATTAATTTTTACAGTTTAATTTATCTTATGTATAACCCCATATTAAAAATGGTTTATTTATTAATATATGAATTTAACACTTTAAACTATTCTTTAAACTAAATATAATAAATGTCCTAATCTAATCCAAGTAGATAAAAAATGATCATATTTTTTTCCTAAGGTTTATTTTGGTCTAAATACACTTATCCAATAGAATTACAACATGTTTTTGGGTAATTTTATATTATTATAATATTGCTTTTACCTTTAGTTACCTGATTTACTTTTAAACATGGTAAATAAAATTAGAAAGTTAAATTCACCAAAAATTATTTTCAGCTTATTAAACCAAATTTTACTTAATTATGACAACAGTGAATATATATTTTTTAAAATTCAATCCATAGAAGCGCTAAAATTATGTTTTATGCAAATTTTTAAATGTGCCTAGATGGTGGATAAAAGACGTTAAAAAGTTCAATAAAATTTGATATATCTAATCTTATTATAAAATGAATCAAATTAATTAAATTGGACTAATATATCTATTATGTATCTATTTTTTAATTTAAGATAAATTTTAATTAAAAATATTTATTTAAATGAAAAATTCGGTTTTTATGTAAGCAGTATTTTTTTTACTATTCATAAAAAATTGAATATTTTCAGAAAAATACCCAAAATTGACCCTAACCTAATTTTTATATTCTGAATTCAGAAATGAAGTCTATTTTTTCAAATTAAAATTTTAGGAGTTTCTAAAATTAATTTTATAATCGTTCACAAAAGGACATAAAAAGAAGTTCTTTTAAGAAAATAGTTTTTGTAAATATATAACTAATTTAACAAAACATAAAAATTTCATTAAAAATTTATTTTATTTATGTAAAAATATTATAATAACATTTATAATTTATTTTATACTATTAATATTACAATATTTAATTGATAAATTAATATATCATTTAAATAATTATAATTCTAACGGGTTGTTTTGCTGAAAATCAATCTCACATATAATGCAATCCAAGTCGGTGTTGCATGAAATATAAGCTGTTAAATTAATTTAAAGAGACAATTTTCTATGAAATCTAGGGTTGTTACATTTGAGGTCATCTAAAATGTTTTTTACTCTCATAATATCTAATAATAACATAATAAAAACACTTAATATTATACATGTTTTTCATATTTAAACCGTGAAAAAATTGTTTTTATATAATTTTGTCTTTCACCATTACTTCATATTCTAATTTTTTCCTTTATGAATTTTATTATTACCAGTGATTCGATTAAACTATTTTTATCTTTAATCAATTTATTTTAATATAATTTTCAATGATCAAATTTAGTAAATATTTATTTAATCTATGTTTCATGTTTTTCATAATGGATTATAGAAGAATTAGATTTCATATCTATAATCTGTTTTGAAAAATTATTTCTACGTAATAAAATAGTATCATAAAATTTTATAAATTTTTTGTGTTATTTATCTAAGGATTAATATTTATCTTGAGGAATAAATAAATACCAATTTAATTCATCAAAATAATGTTTTTATAACTAGAGTTTTGATAGTAAGAACATTTTACCACATCACTATGAGATATAAGAAATAAAATCTTCTTTTTATAATCAGTCCTAGAATATGTAAAAGATTCATCATGTGATCCATTAGAATTACTCTAGGTAGTATTCCTAATTTTTTTATGTAACATCCCAATCTTCCACGATATGCTTCTCTTTGAATAATACAATAGCTTGCGCTGTATGAAATTTCGAGTTCTAGCACACCACGACCAATCAAACTAGCCATTATGAATTATAATACCCACTTTATGAAATTTTATTAATTTTATTTTTCAAAATGTACTTCATTTTTGGATTCGTAATATCAAAATTATCTTAGGTTTAATTTTTGGTATTTTTATTTAAACTTTCAATGTTTGATGAATAGTGAAAAAACAATGCATTATGGATTAAAACTGAATTTTTATATAAATAATTATTTATTTTATTTAAATTTATTTAATGTCAAAAAGATCCATAATACCTATATAAGACTAATTTAATTCATTGGAGTCATTTTTAAAAAAGATTATATATATATAAATTTTTTGAACTATTTAACGCCTTTTACCCACATTCTAGGCGCATTTGTGAATTTGAATAAAATATAACCTTACCGCTTCTGTGAATAGAATTTCAAAAATCCATGAGGCATATTTGATATCAGTAATTAAAATGTGGTTCAATAGGATGATAATTATTTTTGTTGAATATTAACTTTTGAATTTTATTTACAATGGTTAAAAGTAAATAGGGTGATTACAGGTAAAAGTGATATTATAATTACCCCAACACCTGTCCTAATTCTATTGTATAAGTTTATTTCAACAAAAATGAACATTAGGACAAAAATATGATTCTATTTGATCCACTTGTATTAGATTAGGATATTTACTATTATTTTATTTATAGATGAGTTAAAAGTGTGAAATTCAATGTTTAATAACTAAACCATTTTTAATATAGGGTTACACATTAGATAAATTTGAAAATAAATATGAATTAGAAATATAAAAATATTTCTTACATCATGGTATTTTATTTATAATTTTTAGACATTAAATAATTAAATTTATTTATGACACAATGATGATACAATAATTATTTCTTAATGAATATTAAAATAATTGATGTTATAAATATTAAAATAAATGTAAGTTGAGACTTTTGATTTATTCGAGGAATTTTCTTTGTAAATATGAGATTTAAGTGTTGATTCAATATATTTTTTTTCAAATTAATCAAGATGTTATGTGTTTCAAGAAAACCAAATACAAAATAGTGTCAAAATTGACAAAAACGAGTTTTTAAAATAAATACTATTTTTTTAAATTATATAATAGTACAAAAAATAAAAGGTTCAGCCAATGGACTTATATAATTAATGATATTTCATTAATGAACCATTATAGGCTCTCTTGTAATTTTATAGTATGTTTATTAACAATGTATTTTAATAATACATGAAGACATGGTAAAAGGTAAACTATTCAACTAAGAGTTAAATCTAAAAGATAAGGTTAATATGGTAAAATAAACTTGTCTAAAACCAACTGGTTGAAAGTTTTTAGACCCATTCCCACATTATCTTATAAATAAATCCATTTTTAGCCATTATAAACCAAATATTATTTTATAATAAAATAATATTTCAAGATTCTCCTAAAGTGACCCTCACCTCTCTTATAAAAGGGTACATACCTTTCTCTTAATTTTACACCTCCAAAGCCTTTTGGCTCTGCCAAGACATGCTCAAATATCCTCCCAATTACCCTCACTTCAATATAGAGGTCTTACATTGATTATTAATCCAACCTATGGAGCCCTTTTGTTCGAATCAAAAGGAAGAACCCGAAGAAGAGGTAATTACTTCATCACCTCTTTCAAAGTTCTTTTCTTCTTCCACATCCTCTTTCTCTTATTTTTCCATACTAAAATAATAACTCCAGTAACTTATACATACTTAGATGTTATTATAAATATTTTACTACTATATTCACTATTATATCCATCCTATGAATGGAAAAGTCACCATATGTGCGTACATACAGCTTACCTTCTCCACATTGTGATGTAGTTTGTTATTCAACACTTCATTATTTAGATGGGTATACTAATGAGTATAACAGATGTAAATAAAAAATATAACATGTTAATGATTCTGTATATATAATATACCATCCAATTATATATGATTTCACCATAAATAGAATGATATTTTTGCTCGGGCATACGTACACATTACTGTCTCCATGAATGCAATAAGATTCATTCCCCATCGTAACCATTCAAGAATAATTTTCATTTTATAATTAAAATTATTGTTTATGAACTTAATATAATTCTGGATATAAATCAAATGCATCATATCCATAAAAAACATGACTTATATAACAAAAAATATAATGTAAAAGAAACCAGTTAACACCCGAAACAATGATACTACTAAAATTTTATTAACAAAGAAATATTAGAAGATCATATATGATATCATATTTTTGTGTAGGTTTCTTGTAAAATTTAATAATAATTATTTAACTATTATAGAAGATGTTAACTTACCCTCCACTAAAGAAAAGTACATGGTAAGGGTTAATTTCACAATCTTTTTATTATCCATGGTTGTTTATACGTAAGTATCTACTGGGACTTATTTATCCTCAATGTCTATGTTTCTTAAAAATGTATTTTAATTTTTTTACTATTTACTAGAATATGGGTTAAATTCATTAATACCCTCATTTGATTTTTTTTAAATGGTTTGAAAGGAATCATTTCATCACTTTCCAAACAAGGTACTTTATGTCCTTTTTGGAAAATTAAGGAAAGAATGTTTTTTAACTTATACGACAGGTGTAGATATTTTCTGCTATTATTAAACCATTGGAAATTCCCTTAAAAGCTTATAATAATATTTTTAAAACAAATGTTTTCTTTACTTTTAAATTATTTCAAAATAGAAAGAGATATTTCACTTAAATAGTTATTGGATTTATTTCATCTATGGGAACATCTTTCAATGGATTTTACGTTTGTTTGAATTTGATTTATTATGATACAATCTTCCATATTGTATTGATGGGTTTTTGATATGTTTGACCTTGGATATGATATTTTTATACCATTCATGGTTTATGGTTAATGTATTGAAATTTTTTATGATAATTTTAGTATGAATGTTTTTATTATGCTTCAAACTTTTCATATGAGGAATGCGTTAGACTTAGAAAGTGACAGGTGTGGCCTGTTATTGCACCTTAATGCATCGGTAGGTCTCAAGAGACAAACTAGTGTCTTGGAACAAGGCCTTGAAGAAATCTTTTTTTTAGTCTTGGCACGAGGCCTTGACTATGTGGTTATGATGTCTGACATTATGCATTCTATCATTATTAAATTAAATATTGATATTAATTATGATTATTCAACTAGTTGAATATCCATGTGAATATGTAAATAGAATAAATTGATTTATCTTTTCCATATTATGCTGAAGTGTAAGTTTAAAAGGGTTTTTAGTCTTATACATTTCCTTAAATGTTTATGATTATTTATGATAGTTTCTGATATATTGCTATCCTTACTAAGCATTTTATCTCACCCCTTTCTTATGTTTTATTTTTCTAGGATACGAAGAAGTATATTATGATTATCCTAAAGGAATTGGCTAAGGTATATGAGTGTGTTCAAAGGGGACAAAATGTTGTTGTTTTTTCCATTTCATAATGTAATGTAAAACTTATATATTAATATACTACTTCCAAGGCTACTAAACTAATCCTACTTTCAAAACATGATCTCTTGTGATCATGAAAATGTTATGTAATAATTCACTAACTTCATGTAACTAGTTTCGGAGCGTTACAGTTGGTATAAGAAGAAGTTTAGTACAATCCTTGGAAACTAGATTTATAAAAAAATCTTATTAGAGAACATTACCCTAAGATAGAATTTTAGGATTAGTATTGAATAACTTCCTAGAATTTTGATAATGTAGATATTTTGTGAATTTTCCAAGAAATACATCCCTGGAAAGATACGAGCTGGTAGAGGTGTCACTAGATCATATGTATCTTGGGGTAAAACCTAAAAACATTGCTTTGAGGTAGTCTCCAATGGGAATTGGTGCACGACAATGGGCTGTGAAATACTCTTGGTTACGACACTCCCATCGAATATTCTTAGGATAATTCACATATTCTTTACCAACCATTTTGAAGGATTTAAAGAAAATACCTCCTCAATGAATTTTTTTATGATTATGGATTATATGCATAAAGTGTTAAATTTATGTTAGTTATTTTACTAGTTTATAATTATGAATTGTGATTCAAAAACTAATCTAGTGCATGCCATTGTTTAGAAATGGTTCCCAGTGAAAGTAATTGAAACCGTATCAATTCATGTAATCCGTGTAGGGATTTCCCTACTACTAAAGATAATTATAGTGGAGATTGTGATGCAACTGGTGCTGAAACAATTATAACCATACTGGGAAAACTCACTCAGGTTATGAATAATAACCTTACCCATATGGAACACCCTAATCCATAACGCGGAGGATAAATGTTAGACCGCTTCCTGAGTAAAAAACCACAAACATTGTATCTAAGAAATCGATTAGTTCCTTAGTGAAAATATTTCATTCTTTGGGGAGTATCGAATGGGAAAAAGTTTTCATGGCAGTTTATCGCCTCACATGAGATGAAGATCATTGGTGGTAATTAATTAAAAACACAAAAGGGGATGAATAAGTATCAAATATGTAATGTATAGAGTTTAAATGTCTTTTCTAAGAAAAAAACTTCCCTCATGAAGATCGAGCGAATTTGGAAAGGAAATTTTTGAGTCAGTGGAAAAAGGAGGATGAGAATGTCGCAAAGTATGTGGAGAACATTACAAGGTTATCAAGGCATGCTATAGTTTATAGACATAACACAAAAAGTAATATTTATTGATTCTTTTATGGGTTAAAACTTTATCTCCATTGAGCATTAGTCTCACAATCCTTCTCGTCGTACGAAGATATTGTATCTTGTGATTTCAAGATAGAAAAGGAATTCTTTAAGTCTTATAACATTAAAGAAAAGCAATAGAAGAAGAGATCTACTGAACACTTTGGAAATGGAAATAAGGGGAACGGGGGAAAAGTTGAATTTCCACCCTATAATAAATGTGGGAAAAACACCCAGGTACTTTTCAAAAGGGGATGAGAGTTTGTTACAAGTGTCGAGAAAAAAGCTACCAAGTTCATGATTGCAAAGGGAAGAAGAGGTTATCAATATTGAATGACATAGTTGTAAAAAAATGGGGCATTATGCCAATTAATGTCCTTAGTGTCAACGAAAGATACCATAGAAAACGCCATAGGAGCAAGGATAAGCTTATACGATCACAACTGCATAGGTTGAATTTCAGAATGATGTAGTGGTTGCTACATTAATGATTTCCTAAAATTTATCCAATGCTTTATTTTATTGTGGATCATTTCTTTCCCTAATATCTTCACAATTTTCCAAGGAAATAGATATATCTAATTTTACTCAACAAGGGAGTTGTCTGTCAAAAATCCCAAGGGAAGTATCATTTCAACAAAGTTTTGTGAATCAGTTACCATTATGGAATATAAACGAGATTTATCTGATGATATTATTTTCATACCCACGATTGAATTAGATATAATCCTTGTCATGGATTGAATTTTGTACCATGATTAAACAATCTATTGTAATAAGAAGGAGGTTACAATTTCTTATAATGATAAGGAATAACATATCTTTAGAGAAGAAATGTAACCATTGGATTCTCATCAAAATCCACCCCCAATAGCTTCTTTAAATTCAATTATTGGGGAGGAAGAGAGTGAAATAACTATGGGTGAGGAAAGGAATGCTCAAATATAGGATTTACTTGTTGTTCTAGAATATATTGACGTGTATCCAGAGGATTTACCCGTACATCCCCCAGAACGAGAAATTGAGTTTTACAAAGACATAATTCCTTGTTCAAGTACCATATTGAAGACCCCATATACAATGGACAATGTGGAAATAGTGCAACTAAAGAAACAACCAGAGGAATTGAGTAATAAAGGATTTATTCTCCCTGTTTTTTCTCTATGGGGAGCTCATATTCTTTTTTTTGAGAAGAAAGATGGATCAATGAGGTTGTGCGTTGACTACAAGAAGTTCAATGATATAACAATAAAGAACATGTATCCCCTACCTCGAATTGATGATTTATTCAATTAACTTCATGGATATCAATATTTTTCAAATATTTAACTTCTATCTGGATATCATCGGTTGTGTTTAAAGAAGGAATACATTATGAAGACAATATTTTGTACCAAGTATGGGAATTATGAGTTTACAGTAATTCCCTTTGGACTGACTAATGCACCCTTTGTTTTCATGGATCTAATGAATATAGTTTTCAAGGAATATCTTGATGAATTTTTAGTGGTATTTATTGATGATATCTTGATATATTCTAAAATCTACTATGATCCTGAAAATCACTTGCGTACAATTCTGAAAACTCTAAGAAGAAATGAATTCTATGGGAAGTTTAGCAAGTGTGAATTTTGGCTTCAAGAGATTTCTTTTCTTGGACATATTGCTTATAAGGATAGAATCTCTATTGATACTTCTAAGACAATAGAAACAAAAGAAGGGCCAACACCGACAAGTATAACTGAGGTACACTGTTTTATTGGATTAGAAAGTTATTATTGGAATTTCATGTAGAATATTTTCTGATTGGCTAACCCAATTACCATGGTTACATGTAAAGGGGTTAAATTTTCTTGGAAAAAAGAGTGAAGAATGTTTTGAATAACTTAAGAGAATATTATTCAATGCTACTATCTTAACTCTACGATCAGGGAATGATGGGTTTATTATTTACTGTGATTCTTCAAAAAAAGAACGTGGTTGTGTCCTTTTGCAGAATGATAGGGTTATTGCCTATGCATAATGATAGTTAAAAAATCATGAATAAAACTATCCTACTCATGATCTTGTGTTAGCAGCAGTTATATTTTCTTGGAAGATATGGAGAAAATATTTCTATGGTAAAAAATGTGAGATATATACCAATCAAAGGTGTTTGAAGTAAATTTTCTCATAGAAGGAACTCAACATGAGGTAAATAAGATGGCTTGAACTACTCAAGGATTATGATTGCAAAATACAGTACCACCCAGGGAAGGCTAATAAGGTGGAAGATGCTTTGGGTAGAAAGGATCATGTATTTATAAATAAGACGAGAGTGTAAAGGGATCCTATGTTCATGGATCTAGTAGTGATGGATATTGGAATAATCATGTAAGGTGAAACATTGATATTTTCTCAAATGGTTTCCAATCTATCTTTAGTAGAAAGGATAAAAACTTCCTAGAATGATGATGAGGAGTTTCAAAAGAAAATTAAAGATGTGAATGATGGGATATTGAATGACTTCGTATATAAAGATTTAATTTTAAAATTTGGGAAGAGGTTTTGTGTTCCCGATATACCTGATCTAAAAAGGTAATTGTTGGATGACGTTCAAAGCTCCAATTTATCTATACACCCTGGTCACACTAAGATGTATAGATATTTGTATGAACATTTTTGGTAGGACAACATGAAGAGGGAGATTGCAGATTATGAGTCATGATGTATGGTTTGTCAATAGGTGAAGGCTGAAAGAAAAAATCTTAGAGGAGTCATGAAATCCCTTCACATACCTGAGTGGAAATGGGATGATATTACGATGGACTTTGTCATGGGGCTACCAAAGACTCTTAGAAGGAATGATGCAATATGGTTCATTGTTGTTCGTCTTACCAAGTCATAAAATTTTATTTCTATAAATGAAGATTTACCAATTGAATGTTTAACAAGACTATATATTAATGAAGTTGTAAGACTTCATGGTGTACCCCTATTGATTGTTTCTGATCGTGATCAACGTTTTACATAAAGATTCTGGTAAAGTCTTTAGAAATCCCTAGATACTAAACATCGTTTAAGCCCTGCCTACCACCCTCAATCTGATGGAAAATCATAACGGACAATTTGAACCTTAGAAGACATGTTGAGATCTTCCTCACTTGACTTTCAAGGTACGTGGGATCAGCATTTACCTATGGTCGAATTTTCCTATAACAATAGCTTGCATTCTAGTATTCAGATGGCACCATATGAAGTGTTATATGGAAAACGATGCCACACACCAACTTTTTGGGATGACATTGGTGAAAGAAAACTTGTAGGCCAAGAACTTATTGAGGAAACAATGGAAAAGGTGAATATTATCCAAACCCACATCAAAGTAGCTCGATGTAGGCAAAATAGCTATGCCGATAACAGAAGGAAGGATTTGTAATTTCAAGTAGGAGATAATGTTTTCTTGAATGTATCTCCATGGAAGGGTGTTATGCATTTTGGTAAGAATGGTAAATTAAGTATCAGGTAAATCAGACCTTTCGAAATTCATGAAAAAATTGGAGTTTAACTTACCATTTGGAAATGACGCCAAGTCTCCCAAAAGTTAATGATGTGTTCCACGTATCATTGTTGAGAAAATACATGCCTGAACCAACGTATGTACCCACCTATGAAGAAATATAACTATAACCTGATATATATTATTATGAAGATCCTATCAATTTTCTTTGATACTATAGAGAGAATGTTGAGAAACAAGACGACTCGTCTGGTAAATATTCTTTAAAGAAACCATAAAATGGAAGAGGTAACATGGGAACCTAAGGAACTTCTGATGAAGAACCACCCAAATCTTTTTTTGTGTAGTAATATTTAGGAAATTTAAAGGATGAGATTATTTGGTGGAGGGAAGAATGTAACACCCCAAGCTTTCATGATATGCTTCTCTTTGAATAATACAATAGCTTGTGTGGTACGCAACTTCGAGTTCTAGCACACCACGACCAATCAAACTTGAAGTTATGAATAGTAATACCTAATTTTTAAAATTTTTAAAATTTTATTTTTTGAAATGGACTTAATTTTTTGGATTCAGAATATTAAAATTAACCTTGTTTGAATTTTTTTTATTTTTCTAAAAACATTAAATTTTTGCTGAATAGTGAAAAACACTACGTTATTGTTTAAAACTGACTTTAAATTTATATAATTATTTATTTTATTTAAATTTATTTTTAGTCAAAATAGATAAAAAATACCAATATAAGTCTAATGTAATTAATTAGTGTCATTTTATAAAAATAATATATATATATATATAAATTTTTACTTTTTATTAAACAATTTAATGCATTTTACCCAACTTTTAGGCACAATTGTGAATTTTCACATAACATAATTTGACCACTTCTGTGAATTTAATTTCGAAAATCTAAGAGACACGATTTATATTAGTAAGTAAAATGTTTGTTCAATAGAATGAAAATAATTTTTGGTGAATAGTAACTTTGGAATTTTATATACCACGGTTAAAAGTAAATAGGGTGATTAAAGGTAAAAATGATATTATAATTACCCCAAAACATGTCCTAATTATATTGGATATGTTTATTTCGACCAAAATAAACCTTAGGACAAAAATATTATTCTCTTTGATTAGCTTGGATTTGATTAGGATATTTATTATTATTTTATTTAAATAAGAGTTAAAAGTGTAACATTCAAAGTTTAATAACTAATACATTTTAAATATTGGGTTATACATAAGATAAATTTCACTATAAATATTCATAATAAATCTAAAAATATTTCATATGTCAAGGTATTTTATTTATAATTTTTTAGAAATTAAATAATTAAATTTATTTATGACACAACGTTGATGTAATAATTACCTTAATATTGAAATATTAAAATAATTGATGTTATAAATACTAAAATAAATGTTAGTAGAGACTTCTTTTGCATTCCAAGAATTTTCTAGGTAAATATGAAATGATAGAGTTGATTCGATAATTTTTTTTCGACGTAATCAAGTTGTTATGACTTTCAAAAAAACCAAATATAAAATTGTGTCAAAATTGACATAAATGAGTTTTTAAAATAAATACTATTTTATTAAATTATATATTAGTCCCAGAAATTTAATATTTGGGAAAAGGACTTATATAATTATAGATATTTCATTATTTTACCACTTGAGGTTTTCTTGGGATTTTATATAATGTTTATTAACCATGTATTATAATAATACAAGAAGACATGGTACGTGCTAAATCTAAAAGATAAGGTTAATATGGTGATCTAAACTTTTCTAAAACCTATTGGCTGAGATTTTTTCGACCCATCCACACCCTATCCAAGAAATAAATCCATTTGGATCCATTTTAATCCGAAATTGATTTTATAATAAAATAATATTTCAAGTTTTTCCTAAAGTGACCCTCACCACTCTTATAAAAGGGTAATTCACTTTATCGTAATTTGAAAGCTCTGAAGCCTTTTGGCTCAGACACACCACTCTCAAATATTATCCCAACTAACCCCACTTCAACCTTGAGGCCTTACTTTAATCCTGAAGGCAACCTAAGGAGCCCTTTTGTTCAAATCAAAATGAAGAACTCAAGGATGAGGTAATTACTTCATCACGTCTTTCAAAGTTCTTTTCTTATCCCAATTCATCTTTCTTTGATGTTTCCATACTAAAATAACAACTCTCTTACATTATACATACTGAGATGTTATTATAAATATGGTACAACCATATTTATTATTCTATCAATCCTATGAATTACAAATTCACTATACGTGTATACATACGACCTACTGTCTCCACATCGTGGTGTGGTTTCTTATTCAACACTTCATTATTTGGATGAGTATAATAATGAGTATAAATGATGAAAATAATAAATATAACCTCATAATTATTCTTTATATATAATATACAATTCAATTACATATTATTTCACCACTAATAGAATGATATTGTCGCTCGTGTGTACGTACAAATTACCGTCTCCATGAATGCGATGAGATTCATTCTCCATCATAACCATTCAAGAATAATTTTCATTTTAGATTTAAAAATAATGTTTAATAACTTAATATCATTCTAAATATGAATCAAATACATCATATCCATAACAAACATGACTGACTTATGTAACAAAACATATAAATGAAAATGAATCAGTTAACACACGAAATAATGATACTACTGAAATATTATTAACAATGAAATATTAGAAGATAATCCATGATATCATATTTATATAAGTAGTTCTTTTATAATTTAATAACAATGATTTAACTATAATACAAGAGGTTAACGTACCCTTGGCTAAAGAAAATTACAAGTTAAGGGTTAATTTCACAATCTCTTTATTATCAGATGTTGTTTATTCATAAATATCCACGGAGAATTTTTTATCATCTACATCTGTGTTTCTTAAAAATGTATTTCAAATTTATTTTAATAATTACTATACTATGGGTTAAATTAATTTATACCCTATTTTGACTTTTTTATTAAATGGTTTGAATGGAATCATTCCATAACTTTCCAAACATGGTACTTTATGACCTTTTCAACCAATTAAGTAATGAATATTTTTTAACTTATATAGCAGGTGTGACTATTTTCCACCATTATATCACCTTTGATGTTTCCCATAAAATAATATATCAATAATTATAAAATAAACATTTTCTTTACTTTTAAATGATTTGAAAACAGAAAGAGATATTTCACTCAAATAGTTTTTGGATTGATTTCATCTATGTAAACATCCATTGTTGGATTTTACATTTATTTGAAGTTGATTTATTATGATACAATCTTTCATATTGTATTGAATGTTTTTTTGATATATTTGACTATATTTGTGCTATTTTTATACCATTCTTGGTTTATGGTTAATGTATTTCCATTTAGTATACTAGTTTCAATACGAATGTCTATATTGTGTTTCAACCATTTCATGTGAGGAATGAATTGGACATAGTAAGTGACAAGAAGGGCTTGTTATAACCCCTCGATGCATCAATAGGTCTCATGAGAAAAACTAGTTTCTTTTCACAAGGCCTTAAAAAAATCTTATTTTTAGTCTTGGCACGAGGCCTTGACTATGTGGTTTTGATGTCCAAAATTTTTGATTCCATAATTATGAAATTATCAATTGATATTACATATGATTATTTGACTTGTAGAATATACATGTGAATAAGTAAATGTAATTAATTGATTTATATTTTCCATATTATTCTAAAGTTTATGTTTAAAAGTATTTTTTAGGCTTACACATTACCTTAAATGTTTATGCTTATTTATGATACTGTCTGTTATATTGTTATCCTTACTGAGCATCAGATCTCACCTCTTTCTTATGTTTTATTTTTTCCCAAGATTAAAAGAATTATATTATGATTAAAATACAGGAATATGCGAAGGGATATAAGTGTGTTCAAAGGGGACACAATGTTGTTGTTTTTCCATTTCATAATGTAATGTAAAACTTATTTATGTATCTAGTACTTCCAAGGTAACTAAAATAATAAGTCTTTTGAGACTTGATCCATTGTTATCATGAAAATGTTATGTAATAATGCACTAACTCTAGGTAACTATGGTCATGGTGTTACATCTTACCTTTTCTTTTATAAAAATAACTCCCTTGAGATTATTTTAAATGATAGTTTTAATTTTTATGAACTTTTTCCTTACATTTATGACATCTATATTTTTCAATCTTATTATTTTTATTTTTATACAAATTTTCCAATATTTTAGAACGATCTGATAATTATTTATATAAATATGGATGACTAGAATTATTTGATTTGCTGATAGTAGTTTGGAGAGAATCTTCTTTACATTTTATATGATTTTTAGCTTCAACCTTCATTTTAGCTTCATTCGTCATTAAAATTACAATCAATTCCTTCATAGCTAATTTTTTCACTCATGTAGATTGATGTATAGGTATAGATATTCCATTCCACTTAGAGATTAGTAATATGAGTACTTTTAATGCTTGATATGATTGTGAAATTAGATCTCCCAAAGAAGCAACATTATTGAAAATATCTGTCAATATTCCATTTATTTGAGTGATAGTTTCATCCTCATACAATATGAAAGTATGAAAATTTAGTTTTATAATAGTTTACCTTAATTTTATGTTATTTTTAGTTTTTTCATTGGTAGAAAAAATAGTTTTCCACAACTCATATATAGTTTCACATTGAGAAAGTTGATTAAAATCATTAGTTCCTAAACCGTTGACTATAGAATTCATTTATATTTAATTGAGATCATACTAACTATCATGGTAATCATTCAAATCTTCCAAAGCATAAATAATAATATTATAAGGCTTAACAACCATTACATGAACCCTTATTCCAATATTTTACAAATAAGTAATCATATTGGATTTCCAGTATCCATAATTTCCACCATTAATATAAGGAGAACAGATCGTCAATATACCTTCTATAGAATGATCCATTTCTAGATGTCTTCATCTGAATCTTTAACTTAGGGTTGTTAGAGACAATAAATATTCTTGATTATGCATAGGATCACCACCTTTGATATTACATTTTGATATTAGATAGATTCAAAACCATTTTCTCAAGAAGAAAATATACTTTTAGAGACCTACCTATGATACCAATTATTTTTTATGGATAGCGATGATGAAGACAAAGAAAAAATTGAGGTTAATTGTGTTCTTCAAACACTTTGATATATTGGAAACACATCTATTTTTATATAGTGAACCTTTCCTTCTCTATTAAATATTAATGAGCAATAGAAATATATAAGGTAAAATAACATATGGATGTATTGTTGATTAGGGCATAATAATCCCTAAGTCCACTCCACTAACACTCTCTTAGTGAGTTTAGTGATTTCACTAGAATTTTCCCCAAATCATAATACCTAAATAACTAAATATAATTACCGGGACTCCTGGTTCATTTACAAGGAACCTAAAATCCACACCTTATTATAAGAAGATGACACTTAACCATGATTGAGCCTGATTTACCAAAACTCCTTCATGACTGAGTTCGAGTAGTTTCTACTCCAATAAAACAAAAGTGCTTTAATTTATTGAAAAACTAGGATAAATATCATAGTTGAAACATAAATTTAAATATGGAATTGATATTCAATATCACATACTAGTAAATTTATCTTCAACATTCCATATTATTTCTTGAAATAGCGATAGAGAAAAAACCAAATAGATGTTCAGACATGTAAGTTTCTATAGTGCATCTCTGAAAAATGCTACATCGATATTACAGATGAATATGTAATTATAAGATCCAACTATAGAGATAAAAACAATAGAAATTCAATCAGATATATCAAAACAATTATGTTTCAAATGTGTTTCTCTGAATGAAATGACAAAAACGTTATATATATATATATCTATTTATATTTACTCTATTTTTAAATTTATAACATTATAGTATTTATAATATAGTTCAAACAGATCCAGTTCAAACAAGATCCATAAATATCACACAATAATTTGTGAATATTTGAATTCAAAATCATTTGATAGATTCGTAACTTCTCATAAGACATAAATGATTTAATCCATTGAATATGAGCCTTTAAATTTATCTGAATGTTTCTTTGAATTGATCATAAAATAGATTTTAATAGATATTTACATCCATAAAAACTATTTTATAAATATTGGACAATATCATATATTTTAAATTTCAACGACTAATAGTCAAACACAGGTGTCCATCGTGTGATAAAAAAATCCAAATGTCAGGTTAACAATGTATAGTTGATTAAAAAAGATGGGTTGATGTACCATATGTTTGTTTCCTCAAACGTAGGATCATTAAAAAATGTACGTATGTATATCCATACATTCCCAATATCATAGAGAAGATGATCGATATATGATATTTCAAACGTAGGTTTTCTGAACCATATAATTCACTTTGCAACGTTGGGGATGAAGAATGTTTCAAGAATAAAATTTCCAAAATCCCATCCAAAATATTTTCTAGGGATCAATGAAATGAATATATTTCTAGAATAAATGTTCTGATGAATATTATTTTCCAAAAAATAAATTAAAATAACATTATTAGTAATAAGAAGTAGGCTTTTGTGGGCATCAAAACAAAAAATAAAGTAATGAATTATTTGAATCAACACATACTCAGTAAATTTTTATTCATCAATACTTTAGGGTGTTTCATTGAGACTTTTTAGCACCCACACTCAAGTAACCTAGATCATATGGTCATCTTACAACATTTAAACATAATACAATAGACCGTATACCATAGAATAAAATGGTTTAGCAGTCTTGGGAGGTTAGAAACATACATGATTCTCTCATTACATTTGATAACATGAAATAGAATATAAAATTATTTTGAGAACATTATAACTTCTTCTAATATATCCTTGGAACCATTCATATATCTCATATAAGTATCCTAAGTAATGGAAAACATAATAAAGGATGGAATATGATTATTAGTAAGAGAAATTATACAAAACATTCATCACATAATAAATAAACAATTAATATTATGGATTAAATAAAAAATAATAAAATAATACTTATAAATAATATCCTAAAATTGGAATATATCTATGTATTATATAGTAGTATATTTAATCACATGGATAATAATTAATTGTTTCATAATTATAGAATTTATATTCTAGATATCATAATCTTACTAGTGAGGCTTCATATGAAATACCATATATAAATAGTTATTTTACTTGATAAATACCCAATATAGATTATCTAAAAAGTCATACTAATGCCTCAAGGTCCTTTCTATAATGGGTCCCATTAATTCACTTATTATGTCTATTGAATTATTTATATGAAAGGAATGAATAAAAATTCAATACATAATCCCCATAAAATTCATGTTGAAAAAAATGGAATATGAAATGGTAGTATTTTACATTGTATATTAATAGAATAAAAATATCATAACCCATATGGAGTAATATGATTAATGGTACCAATACTGAATATCTCTGGTAAATCATAATAGTCTTTAACTGATACTGATATTGTTTAAACACCTTAAAAATATCACAAAAACATTTCTTGTGGAAAATACCTATTTCTTTATCAAATCACTCCTTTAAAATCTAAAAATATATCAAAAATTTGGAAAACTATTTTATTTTAAAAGAATAATTGAATCATTTAATCAAAGAGACATGGAAATTAATAGTCATGATTTTGGAAAAATCAATTCATATGGTAATCTTTAGAATAAAATTATGTTCATAACATCAGTGAAATTGGAATCCTTCAGAAAAAATAATAAGATCCCTTTGGAGAATTTTTTTGGAAATTCAAATTTTTTTAAAAATACATGGATAATTCATTTTAAAATGTAAAAATCTATAAAATATTATAAATAGGGTATGGACATAGAATAATACGATTTCCAACCAAATATAATACAATTTCAGGTTTTCTTAAAAACATTCTTTCATAAATTTGAGTACTCAAAGAGATAAAAAAGAGAGGAAAAAATTAATTTCAAGAAATAAACATATAATAATAAAATATATGATAAAAAATATTGAAATATCATATTATTACCATAATGAAAACTTAAACATATAAAATCTAGAATTAAGATGATATTATGAAATAAAACCTTACCGCTTTGGTAACTATTCAATCATAACCCACATAAAATAAATAATATCAAATTAAAATTTATATATAATTAATATAAGTAGTTTTCAGGTATGAAAAATAAAATTGGATTTAAATACCCACATGAAGGAAACATGTGTGGAATATGGAAAATGTCTCATTGAAATAAAAGTGATACAACAATCCATTACATTTGGTCCAACTAACTTCCTATGTTGTTTTAACCTATTCTGTAATGATTTTAAATTTATTAAACTTGTATAATAAAATCACATTCAAAATTAAATTATCATACTTTGTTTTATTATGGTATATTGTCAATTTTTAATAACAATTTGTCATTACCATCTTTATTCCGGTTGTTTATTGCATCATTTTTCATGTTTGTTTTCTTTCAATAGTTATGGTTCTTGTATCTTAATAATTATTAGATAATATTAAAAAATGTTAATAATGATATAAATATAATTTATATGAATTATATATAATTCTAGATTCATACATGAAAGGCATATATGAAAAATGAATCATATCACCTTGTGGAGGTGGTAGTCCGCACGTATGCAAGAGTGGCATTATCATTTGTAATGGGTGGAAGGGTAAGAAGGTAAATTAAATATTATATTTCTAGAATCATAAAGATGCCATAAATATAATATATACTCATTATTTCTGTTTGAATCACCTATTTTGATAATCTAAATTATGTTTATATATGCTTTGATAATTCCAAATGATGTCTATCTATATATTAATTATAATTTCTAATTATGACATCATAATTATGAGTTAATATTAATGTAAAAATGATCATATAATATCATCGGAATATTTTATTCAATGATTATTTATGATTATAAATGTTTAACGATGATTAATCTTGATACTAACTCAATCTGGAAATGAAATGCATAGAACATATACTTAATAAGAATTCAAGTTTTAGAGTCACTGATACAGACATAGCTACTGATAAACAAAGGTCACTGATAGACTAAGTCTATTGATAGAAAAGGTCACTGATACATGCTATTGATGGAATGGTGAAGCCGTTATAGGATGATACAGATAGAGAGACCTACCACTACCGATGTTAACATCTACTGATAGTGAGGAAGAGCTACCGACAGAAGTTCACCGGTATGAAGAGCTACCGATAGTTAGAGATACCGATACAAGGATCTACCACTACACATGGAGCTACCAATACAAGCAAGATACCATTACATGGAGTAACAACAACCGATACAAGAACTATTGTTACAAGTCCATCGTGAAAAGTTCCCTGATACAAAGAGCTACCGTTGGAAACCCGTCACTGTTTCTATAAACTCTATATCTGTTTGTTTATTAGAAACGTTCATATTTTGTCATTTTAATGCAACTGATATTAATTAATAATGTTTTTTGGATACTAGGGAACCATACCTCGTACCTACAGAAGTAATCACGTCATATGTCTGAAATTAATTAATGAATTTTGTTGTATGTCTGGGAACCGTACCTCGTACCTGCAGAAGTAATCATCACTTATGTCAAACCACCGCATGAGCTATAAAAGGAATATCAAAGCTGCGTATCAAAGTGGTTAAATAGAGAATGCACATAGAGACACATACAAGAAGAACACATGAAGAACTAGAAGAACACTCATACACATTAAGAACATAAGTTCAAAGAGGAGGTTCAGGTGCTGCAAGGAATACTCTCACATACAAGCTGAACACCTATACTAGAAGTAAAGGAACAGAACCATGACACATTGTTTTCCAGAAAAATTCTAGAGAAGGACTCAAAGCTTTATCTAATTCAATCCAATGAAGTCTAGAGTAGCATTGACATCACACAAGAGCATTCTAAACTCATATCCATATTATTTCTTTGCTGTGATCGTTTTTAATTACATTAAAAGCAATGTGTGTGCTTCTGTCTGCTTTGACACACACTGAATCCTGGGCTGAAGTAGAGGATATTGAAATCCTCACACTAAACTCTTTACACCCTTGTGTATCCCACATAGAACTGTGTCAGAGGTCTGAGGACCTGGACATCCTGTGTGTTGTTGTTATTGCTTTCCCACGTAGAACTGTGGTAGAGGTCTGAGGACCTGGATAGTCTGAGTACTGTTGTAAACCCTGATCCAGGGTGTGGATTAAAGTTTTATATAAAATGTTTGAGAGGACTAAGTCTCAACTTGAGACCGAACCTCTTTGTTAAAACTGTTGTGCATCTTATTTCAGTTGAAACTATTATCAATATTCCATTGCTTATTACTTTGAAATTAAAATTTATTTGAAATTAAATATGATTGTTGAACTAGAAAGTGTTTATAATTATTGATATCCAGTAGGATAGTTTCAAAAGATAACATAATCTTCAGATTAAGTTAACTGAGAAATAATCAATCTTTGAGAAACTAATTGAACACTTACAATCTTCATAAATTCACTACAGTTTAACTTGTTTTATGAATTGGGGGATTTCCATATAAATATTTTAAACAGAAATTTTCAATTAGAACTCAATTCACCCCCTCCTGAGTATACACTCCGACCAACATTTAGTATTAGAGGTAGTCAGATAAAAGTTTTTCAAAACACTTTGTTTGTGAACTGTTTTCAACTGTGACTGTAGTTGTATCTTAAAGATCTCAAAATTTCTGTTAATTGCAAATTTGTATATATTGATATATCTTTTTAAAACATAGTTATTATGGATAATAGATTAGAAGGTGTAGCTACCAAAAATCCACCTTTATTTAATGGAGTTAATTATTCCTAGTGGAAAATTAAAATGAAAATTCACTTAGAAAGTATGGGATTTGACATCTGGACTGCTATAGAGACTCAGTATAAGATTCCAGAAACTATTAGAACTACTTGGGATGAACCTAAAAATATTCTTACAATAATAATTTTAATGAAATGAATTCCCTGTATTGTGCTTTAAGAGATGAAGAATTTAATCGAATATCTTCTTGTAAGACTGCTTATGAAATTTGGGATACTTTGGATGTTTCCCATGAGGGAACAACCAATGTTAATGAAATGAGACTAAATACATACACTATTAAATAAGATAATTTTAAAATGAAATATGATTAATCTATTTCAGATATGCATCTGAGGATTAATGAGACAGTTAATACAATGAGCTCACTCAGAAAAGTTGTTCCAGCAAAAGGGAAAATCATTAGGATACTGAGATGCCTACCAGACAGATGGAGAGGAACATCTGTCTCTATACGAGAATCATGTGAAATTGGAAAGCTACCTATCAAGGAGCTGATCAGTAAGTCGATGATGAATGAATAGGAGCTAAAGGTAAACAAAGAGGAAGATGACGAACCCAAGAAGAAGTTAGTGGCATTAAGTATACTGCCTCAAAGACCAAGGATAAAGAGAAACTTCACATACCTGTTGAAAGCTAAACAAGTGAAGGTCCAGATTCAGACAGTAACAAAGAGATGGATCATATAGCCAGGAGATTCAACAAATTCTATAGGAAGAAGAAATTTTTCAGAAAATCAAATTATAAGGGTAAGTATGACCAACCACGTAATTGGAAGAGAGATTGGAAGAAAGATGACAAAGATGATGAGATAGTCTGTTATGAATGTAAAAGGAAAGGACATGTTAAAGATGACTATCCAAAACTGAAATTTAATAAAAAGTATGACTATAAGGATGAGAAATTCAAGAAATCCATGAAATCTACATGAAGTTCTAATGAAGACAACTCAAGTGGATCTGAAGCTTCAGATTCTGAAGAGAAGAATAATGCCAACATGTGTTTCAGGACTGAAACATATAAGGTAACACTTAATTACCCTATGGACAATGATTATTATTCTGGGAATGAAAGTAATTCAAATAATGATGATAATATGTCTAAAACTGAATTATTTGAATATTGTAATATGGTATAGGATACTTGTAATGAGCTAAAAGATAAGTACAAATCATTGAAGAAATAGTATGCCATGACTAGAAATGTTAAATCTGATCTTAGTATAGAAAAGGAAAAGAATGCACAACTGTTAAAGGAGAATACAGAACTCAAATAATCTAATGAGAAACTTAAAAAATACATATAGAAGTTCACAAATGGAAAGAATACTATCACTCAAATTCTTGGAAAACAAGTTGCACCAATGTTTACTACTGGTTTAGGATACCAACCTAGATAGAGAAATATTGTTAAGAATAAATTTATTCCAAAATCTGGACTGTATACTATTAGTTCAAGATCTGAAAACTCTTATGCTTTATCTAGCTATTTAAATTCTTACAGACCAAACAACGTTTATTTATCAAATTTTTTTGAATATATTAATTGTAGGAAACCCATTAGAGAAATATGGGTGCCTAAAGTTTTACTTTCTATCCTTTCTAGACCCAAGAAAATTTGGGTACCAAAATTACCTTCTATTTAAATCTATTTTGTAGGAATCTTGCTTGAAAAGTTCCTGTAGGAATATAAGGTACCAGGGATGTGGATGTTCAAGACATATGACATGAGACTAATCATGGTTTAAGAGCATAATCAAAGTTGATGGAGGACATGTCCCCTTTGGTGATAACTCAAAAGGAAAGATGATCGGTTTAGGCCATATTGGTAACAACGATTCAATTTTAATTTCTAAAGTATTATTTTTTGATGTATTAAAATAAAATATGTTAAGTATTTATTAGTTGTGTGATGATGGTTTCAATGTTAAATTTGAAAATGATGCTTGTAATGTATTTAATTCTAAAAATGTTTTGGTATTTACTGCATTAATAAATGAAAATGTATATGCCCTAGATTTAAATTATTCAGATAAACAAAATGTTACTTTTTTAAATTATTTTTATAAAGAATCTTGTCTATGGCAACGAAGATTAGGACATTGCAATGTTTATTCACTTAAGAAACTGATGGGAAAAACATTAGTTAGAGACCTACCAAAACTAAAATTCCCAACAGACAAAGTTTGCAATCCATGTCAAAAGGGAAACCAATATAAATTTTCTTTCAAATCAAAGAAAAAAGTTTCAACTTCTCAACCTCTCGAGTTGGTTCATATGGATTTATTTTGGAAATCTAGAGTTTCTAGTTTAAATGGTAAACACTATGTCTATGTTTTAGTAGATGAATTTTCTAGATACACTTGGGTATATTTTCTTTCTCAAAAAAGTGAAGCTTGTTCCTATTTTATTAAGTACTCCAAGTATGTAGAAAACCTAAGTGGACTTAAGATTAAGACCTTGAGAAGTGATCATGGTCGTGAGTTTGAAAATCCTGACATTGAAACCTATTGCTCAAATAATGGATATAGTCACAATTTCTCTACCCCCAGGACACCTCAACAGAATGGTGTAGTAGAAATAAGTAATAGAACCTTTCAAGAAATTTATAAAACTATTCTCAATGAGTATGAATTACATGTTTACTTTTTGGATGAAGCTGTAAATACAGTTTTTATATTATAAATTGAGTCTTGATTAGACCTGTTCTTAAAAAGACCCCTTATAAACTGTGGAATAATAAGAAGCCTAAAGTTACTTAATTTAGATTATTTGGTTTCAAAGTCTTTATTCTCAATACTAAAGATAATCTTGATAAGTTTTCATCCAAAAGCGATTAAGGAATCTTTCTAGGTTATTATATATATAGTAAAGCTTATAGAATATTTAATAAGAGGACCAAATGTGTGGAAGAATCTATACACATCAAATCTGATGAAACTGATCCACATGAAACTAAGACCCCTCTTTAAAATCTTGATGAAGACCTATCCATTCTAAAACTTAATGACAAGAAAATTGAACCTGTTGTTCAGGCAACCAGTTCTGGAAAATTTCCAGAACCTGTTTCTATTGAACCCGAACTTGTAAATGAAAATGAAATTTCAATCCCTATCTTATCTAGACCAACTAAGACCCTTAAAAATCATCCTTTAGATTCTTTAGTTGGATATTTAGATAGAGGAACAAAGACTAGAGCTTCTCTAAGAAACCAGGTTGAACATCAAGCCTTTCTTTCACAGTCAGATCCTCAAAATATCTATGATTCTATCAATGGTGAATTCTGGGTAATGACTATGAAAGAAGAGTTAAATCAATTTGATAGAAACAAAGTCTGGGAATTAGTAGATAGACATAAGGACACTTTGACCATAGGCACTAAATGGGTTTTTAGAAATAAAGTTGATGAGCCAGGAAATATAGTTATAAACAAAGCTAGGTTAGTTGCACAAGGATATAGTCAAGAAGAAGGAATAGACTATGAGGAAACCATTTCACCTTTAGCTAGGTTAGAATATATTATAATTCTACTTGATTATGCTGGTTATCTGAATTTAAATTTATATCAAATGGATGTTAAAAGTGCTTTTCTAAATGGTTTTATAATTGATGATTTTTCTGTTGAACAGCCACCTGGATTTACTAATCCTCATTTTCCAAATCGAGTTTTTAAAATTTATAAAGTATTGTATGGTTTAAAACAAGATCTATAATCTTGGTATGATAGACTTAGTAATTTCATTATTTCAAAAGGTTTTATTAAAGGTATTGCGAATCCAAATATTTTTATCAAAAGGATTTCCAATGATGTTTTGATAGTATAAATCTATGTTGATGATATTATTTTTGGATCTTCTAAAACTGAATTATGTATTGATTTTTCAAAGAGTATGAAAAGTGAATTTGAAATGAGTTTAATAGGAGAACATAAATATTTTCTTGGATTTCATGTTTTTCAACATGAAAATGGTATTATTTTAAATCAAAGTTAATATAAAAAGGATCTTTTAAAACGTTTTGGTTTGGATAGTAATAAGTAAAATGATACACCTATGAGTACCACTTGTAAATTGGATGCAGATGAAACTGGGAAACCAGTGGATCAAACCAGTTATAGAGGTATGATTGGGAGTTTACTTTATCTTACTACTAGTTGAACGAATATTATGTTTAGTGTGTGTATGTGTGAAAGACTTCAAGCTAATACAAAAGAGTCACACTTTCTTTCTATTAAAAGGATTTTCAAATATATTAAGCATTCTACTAACTTAGGATTATTTTATCAAAAAGGACAATAATTCAATTTAACAAGTTATTCAGATGCTGAATTTGCGGGTTTCATGTTAGATAAGAAGTGTACTTCTGGAACATGTCATTTTCTAGGTAAGTCCTTAGTATCATGGTGTTGTAAAAATAAGAATTCTTTTGCATTATCTACTACTGAAGCAGAGTACATAGCAGATGGTAGTTGTTTTCCACAAATTCTGTAGATGAAACACACTTTATTGGACTATGGATATCAATTTAAGCATGTATCTTTAAACCGTGATAACACTAGTGCGATCAACATTTCCAAGAATCCTATATCTCACTCTAGGACTAAGATCATTGATGTAAGACACCACTTTTTAAGGGATCATTATCAAAAGGGTGATATTTCTCTTGAATTTATAGGCACTGAACATCAGTTAGCTGACATATTCTCCAAGCTTTTAAGTTCAGATAGGTTATGTTACATTAGACAAGAGTTAAGAAGGATAAAATTTCTTTAAACCTCACTATTAGATGAACCTCACTGTTATTCCTCACTGGTATGAACCTCACCGTTATACCTCACTAGTATAAACTTCACCGTTATACCTCACTGATATGAACCTCACTATTATAACCTCACTGGTATAGACCTCACCGTTATAACCTCACTGTTAGTCGACCTCGCCATTAGGAATCCTCCCCGGTATATGTTACATCTAGTTTGCACTATTTCAAATTTCATGTTTTTTAGCAGCCAGAATCTGTATAGTTCTTATTATATTTATTATGTTTTATTTATTTATTTCTTGATTCCTAAATTATAAAATATTTGTCTTAACCTCTTTTCAATCCACCTCGAACCCTTTACCTTCAAACCTTAGCTTCCAAATCTTCGTTTCTCTCGAACCCTAAACCTCACGATCCGTAGAATGGCACGAGTAAAGAGACCAACTATTAGTAAAGAGGGTGATGAGCCGAATTCCAAGATACTCAAAGGGGAATTTAGTGGTGGCAGTGAAGTGAAGAAACTAGTGAACCCACATTTACTGGATAAAAATATTGTAATCGAGAAATAACTCTATGCAGAATGGCTCCTGACTAGAAAATCCTTGACTCTAATAATTTTCTAGGAACAAGGGTGGATAGAATGTTTTTCAAATAACAATGGTCCTTATTATCCGAAATTGGTAAAGGAATTATATAATTTTGTTTGTTTTTAGAAATCTTAAAGTGAGAACAGAATGGTATTAGTAGTAAATGAAAATATAATACCTTTTTTATCCATTGAATGGGATGAGTTCTTGAAATTTCCACACGAGGGTGAATTTGGATATTTCATAAAGTCAGTACCATTTACTAGTGACATTTTTGAGTATGAAGCTGCTTTGGAAGAGATCACTAGAGATGGCACACCGAGAAAAGTAGTTGCTATAGAAACGGATGGAGAAAACCGATTTCTGTTCAAATTTATCTAGCATGTATTAAGTCCAAGAAGAGGGGACTTTTCAATCCTGAGATTCCAAGATATATTCCTGTTGAATCTACTAAGGCTTGGTGTCAAAGTTAATTTGGGTAGGCTTATGCTGATTCAAATTGAAGATATAACCTGTCTAAAATCAAAGACAAATGCTCTATTCTTTGCAAAGATAATCTCTTTGATGATAAAGGCATGAGGTGTGGCTGAGTATCAGGATGAGACAATGGTTGTAAGAGAAAAATTTTGTATTATAAAAATAGTTTGTATGTATATGATGATTGGCTGGAACCCATGGAATGGATAATGGTTAAACGATGATGAGAAAATTTATGATAAATTTAACTCTGTTGAGAATCCTAATCGGATAAGAGATAAGAGAGATCCAGGTCTATGAACTAAGGAGGAGGAACCTCAATAAAATGATGATGATGTTGAGGAGGATACCTCAATAGAAGAAGTAGGGGATACTGATTTTCCTCTAAGACCAGCTTCTGAAAAGGTATCTTATAGAAAGGCAAGTCCACCTGTGACCCAACCTAGTAAGGAAGCAGTTCAAGGAGAAAGTGTTAAAGAAATATCTGTAAATGAGGAAGACCCACCTAGATCAGATCATAAGGAGACTGATCTAGATTCTAATAAGAGTGATGATGAAGAGGAAGAAGCATCTGAGAATGGAAGTACATCTTTGAGTCTCAGTCCTCTGATTGTGAACTCTATTATGCCTGTTGAGGAGATTTCTGAAGTAGACATACTAGTACCTATTGCTGACATACCCCAACCTGTGCAAACTGGTTTGGATATGAATATGGATGTAGATGACTCTTCTGAAGAAGAAGTACCCAATGAGGTTGCTGCTGATGCAGACATAGTGATGAAAGCTCAGGTTGAGGGGGGAGCGACTTGTAAGGATAAGATCAGTTTCTGTGACCTATGAAGTTGAAGATTGGACTGTGGATCTAGGATTTGTTGCATTGGGACTAGAATATATTGATTCTGTTGATCAGACACCCATTAGAAGACATATGGTGTCTTTTTATATATTCCCAGAGGAAGTTACTGCTCAACCAGTGGCTCCTCTAGCTCTTCCTAATGACATTGTGAGGAAAGGAGATCTTGAGGCACTGTAATCTAAATTAAAAACCTATTTTGTTAAAGAGATAAGTTATATGGAAAGTTCTTTGGTATCATCTCTGAGAAATGTTTTGTCAAGTACTGTGACAGAAGTGATGGATGAAGTGAAAGTGTGTCAAAATCATATTAGGAGTTTGATAGAGGCTGTTGACTCTTTGAAGCAATCTGTTGAATTATTTGAAATCTTCATGAGTTCTAAATCTCAACTTGATAATGGAATCAACTACATTTGAGGTGTTGTGAAACAATTTGTGGATGTGTCTGAAGATTTTAAGAAGACCATAAAAATGCATGTCAGTAATCAGGATTTTGTTGTGAAGAATATGATAAGTAGCTTGACACAATCCTTCTATGAAATAGTATATTTCAATGTAAAACCTCTTGGTACCTATAGAGTTTCATTAGATATGGAACAATTTATATCTATGCTGAAGGAAGAACGTGGTCAAGTAAGTACCAATATCTCATCTAACTCTCAGGTGATTACTACCACCAGAGATATCAGAAAAATCATCCAAGAATATATGAGAGATGGCACTGCAGCCCAGAAGAAAATCAAAGACAAATTTGATTACTATTTTCAGAGAGTGTACACCAAGCATCAACTAACCAATCATTTGAAGATGCTGTTAGAAAATATGAAAATTCCCCCAGTTACTCAAGACTTTAAAGAACAAGTCAGCAAGCTCAGAGAGTTGACTCCTTCATTGGATAAATTTATAGAGAACAAGGATGACTTTATCTCTGCTATGGAGAGAGGGGGAGGTATCATTATGTATTTTAGGAATCTCTTACTTCCATTACTGCATGTGGACAGTACCCCTATTATCGTACCTCCAACACTGCCTACCTCTAGTCAGTCCACTTCCACACCTCAGTTGATTCCACCTCAAGCTATGAGAAGTCTTACTCCTATGATCATACAAAGGGGTACCCACTATAGGCCCGACAGTGTTTTAGTATCTCAAACACCTTTGATCATCACTGGTGTTCCCAAGCCTTCACCTATGCCTGCCAGGCCGGAATCATCTTCTGATCCTAAATCCAAATCCAAATTACCTATTGATGAGGTTGATTAATTACTGGCTAGAATTTTGATAGGAATCTTAATAATTATTCTATTTCTTTTTTACTATCTCATGTACCTTTGTCAAGTGGAATGAAAATGTATGTTTTCTCTCTTCTTCTTTTATGTTCTGAATGATTTTTTTTCTCTTTTTTCTAATCATAAAGGGGGAGAAAAATTCTAATATGGGGAGAAAAATTATAATATGGGGAGAAATTACAGTAAGAGGGAAAAAATTATAATATGTGTCTTTATGAAAATATATATATTCTCTTTCTATTTACTCTAATGTTTTTCCATAGTTTAACTCTGACATATTTGAGAATTATGATCTGAACACACTGAGAAATTCCATTAGATGTATCTTACTCTGATTCATTAAAGTTTATTCTAGATTATAATGCCATAATTTGTTATTATCAAAAAGGGGGAGATTGTTGGACTCACCTATTTTGATAATCTCAATTATGTTTAGATATTCTTTGATAATACCAAATAATGTCTATCTATATATTAATTATACTTTCTAATTATGAGATCATACTAATGAGTTAATATGAATATCAAAACGATCATATCATATCATTGGAATATGTTATTCAATGTTTGTTTATGATTATAAATGTTTATCGATGACAAATCTTGAAACTAACTCAATCTGGAAATAAAATGCATAGAAAAATACCTAATATGCATTCAAGTTTTAAAGTCACTGATACAGACAGAGCTACAGATAAAAAAAGGTCACCGATAGGCTAAGTCTACTGATATACAAGGTCACTGATACAAGATACCGATGGAATAGAGCTGCCGATAGAGGAATCTAATCATAGAGAGAGCTACCACTACTGAAGTTAACAGCTACTGATAACAAGGAAGAGGTACTGATAGAAGTTTAATTCTATGAAGAGCTACCTATAGTTGGAGCTACTGATATAAGGAGTTACCACTACATATGGAGCTACTGATACAAGAAATCTACCATTACAGAGAGTAACAATTACTGATGCAAGACCTACCATTACAAGTCCACCTCTACAGGTTTGCTAATATAAAGAGCTACTGATGGAAACCAGCCAATATTTCTATAAACTCTATCTCTGTTTGTTTATTAGAAAAAGTCATATTTTATACTTTTAATGCAATTGATATTAATTAATAATGTTTGTTGGATGTCAGGAAACTGTACCTCGTACCTACAGAAGTAATCATGACTTATGACGAACCACCGAATGATCTATGAAAGGAAGGTCAAAGATATATATCAAAGTGGTGAAATAGAGAATGAATATATAGACACATACAAGAAGAAAACACGAAGAACTTGGAGAACACTCATACACATTAAGAAGAGAAGTTCAAAGTGGAGGTTCATGTGCTGCAAGGAATACTCTCACATTCAAGCTGAACATCTGTACTGAAAGTAAAGGAATAGAACCACGACACTCTGTTTTCCAGAAAACTTCCAGATAAGGACTCAATGATTCATCTGATTCAATCCAAATGAGTCTAGAGTTGCATTGACATCACACAAGAGCATTCTAAACTCATCTCCAAATTATTTCTCTGTCATGATCATTTTTAATTATATTACTTGCAGTGTGTGTGCTTCTGTCTGTTTTGACACACACTGACTCCTAAGCTGAACTGGAGGATACTAAAATCATCACACCACACTCTTTACACCCTTGTGTATCCCACATAGAACTGTGGAAGAGTTCTGAGGACCTGGACAACCTGTGTCCTGTTGTTATTGCTTTCGCACGTAGAACTATGGTAGAGGTCTGAGGACCTGGACAGTCTGAGTACTATTGTAAACCCCAATCCTGGTTGTGGATCAAAGTTTTATATAAACTATTTGAGAGGACCAAGTATCATATTAATATTGAACCTCTTGGTTAAAACTGTTGTGCATCTTATTTCAGTTCAAACTATATTCAATAATCCGCTGCTAATTACTTTCAAATTAAAATCTTTTTTAAAGTAACTCTGATAGTTGAACTAGCAAGTTTTTGTAATTATTTCTAGACAGTAAGATAATTTCAATAGATAACTTAATATTTAGATTAATTTAACTGAGAAATAATCAATCTTTGAGAAACTAATTTAACACTTATAATGTTTATAAATTCACTATAATTTAACTTTTTTTTATGAATTAGGGGATTTAAATATATATATTTTAAACATAAAATTTTAATAGGAACTCAATTCACCCCCCTCTTGAGTATCCACTCCAACCAAAAATTTCCATATTTATATTCATCCATGAAATATGAGGATAAACATTTACTACACCTTTAAATGGAAATGGTAGTTCAAACATACGCAAGATAAATCTCATAATTTTAAACTAAATGGAATGGAGAAGGAAAATGGTTGTCTCATAATATTAACAACCTATAAATATATTTATGTTAAATTTTTATTTAGGTTAGGATGGGTAAAATATACTTTTATGAATTATATGAAGAAATAATCTTTGAAAAAGGTTGTAAACACAATTTCCATCTTCTTTGAGAGAGAAACTTGGTCCAACAAATTAAGAATTTATTAGATGGTCATAGGAGAATAAAATATGCTAATGAATGAAGGTGGGGGGGGGGAGTTAAGAAGTATTTTATGTTGGCACTGGTTAAGATATAACGCCTAAAAGAAATAAATATAATATATATTATAATCATGTATAATGGATCAAAAGGAAAATTATTTTCAAGGTTGAATATTATAAAGTACTAATCTCTTGAATTAATGAAATTTAAACTTTGTTAGGTTCCCATTTAGTCCTTATCATTTTGTTTGACTCCTTCATTAACTTTTTTTAACCTTAAATGTATAAACATATTTTTTAGCTTTAAGTGTCATAAATTTACATATTTGGTTATAGGTGACTTCAAAATGGTCTATGGAAGACATTTTTCACAATTTCCCATCACTCTTGTCCTCTTTACAAATTTTATTTTTATTTTTAAATATTTTAATAAAATATTTTTTATCATAGTATGACATAAATGTCATTTTGGGACAATGTATATACTAGGATTTCAATGTCATCAAGACAATGATGGAATATGAGTATAATTTTTTTCCATTAATTAGATCTTTTAATTACCCATAAAATTCATGGAATAACACAACCCTTTCCAAAAATGATAATACTATTTTTTCAATATCATTTACCTTGATATTTATACTGCTTGCACAAGCATTGTATCAACATTGTTTAAGCGTTTAATGTAATTCTAGAATATCTATAAATTGAAAATAAATTAAAATCAAAAAAATTATGCATTAATATTATTTTTAACCATTTATAACCCATTATAACTTTTTTATCCTAAATAAAATATATTTGAAATATTAAATTAAATATAGTGACATTTTGTAACTTTCATCACCTAAAATAATTTAATTTACATTATCAAATGAAAATGAATGATTTTTTATATTATATATGTTTATTTATATAGTATAATTAATCACATACAATAAAATAAGGGGTTATTTTTTTTATTTTGAGAACATATCACATACATTTGACAATAATTAACCTTATTTACCCTTTACCATGGTGATATACTTTTACCATGACTATTAATCATTATGGGAAAAAATGAAATTATCCAATTTAAAAAATTGAACAACATGATTAAAAAATTTTATTTTATTTTTAAAAATTAAATTTCTATAAGATTCAAATATCAAATAAAATATAAATTTGTACAACATAATAAAAATCAGTTTTTAGAAAATTGTGTTTTTAGGATAAAAATGAATATATTAAAATATATATATAATATCTATTCATATGGAATTATATGATATAATATTAATAAAACTAATATTATTTTTCTTTAATACCAAATCCAAAACCCTATAGGAATTTTAACTTAATTTATTCATTGAAAAGAAATGATAATTTTACGAAAATAATTATTTTACACTATTTAATGGAAAGAAAATCATTAGAAACAAAATTGCACCATAATATAACAATAGAAATATGTATTAAAAAATTGTACTAATTTTTTTCAAATATGATTCAAGAAATTATGTGAAATTCGTTATAATATCCCAAAACAAATTGAACTAAAAACATTTTTTATGAAATTTAACATCGAACAATCAAATGATTTTTTCCCTAGTAAAAAATATATTAATGATAAATTTATTAATTGAATTCATTATTTGTATTGAATATATCATTTATGTATATATTTTATATTTCATTTTTTTCTTATTCATACAAATTAACCCAAAGACTCAGTTATAATAGTCATATGGAAAAAATATTGTTTTTTTCATCTATTTAAGAATGAGGTTGCATGTAGTTTTCACTATCACGCACACTTTTATTTTAAAAGGAAAGTATAAACTAAAATATCGGGTTATCATGTACTCATTTATGTAGTTGGATATCAACTTATGGAATTGTAGACTCTTCAGGGCATTGATAAACATTAGTTACCTTTGCATTGTGGATTTTGATATTCAGAGATAATATGACTGGGAAATCTCATCATTCTTGAGTGCCCTAGTTTCAAAGGATATCTATATTACTCTTATTAATTTAAATTCATTTACTCTTTAATGTTAGGAAACATGATCTATATTAGTTTAATATTTTATATTATTTTCCTCTTGCACACCTCTAATATCATGAGGTGAGGTGATTGTTTATTTTTTCTCCCTTTATTCATTTATGGAGAAAAAATGAGTATTTATATTATCACCCATGGATGGGACTTGGGCCCACACATCTTGTGTCATTGTAGATGATATATAGTTCATAGATGGATTCATTAGACTCGGGTTGACATAACTTTTTTGGAGTTCCTAACTAAAAACCATGGTGGATGTGTTGTTTTCATATGATATGTTTTACTAGGATAAAATGATAGTAATAGATGATTTCATTTGTATTTACGTTGATGTATGGTCATCTTTTCCATGTCTATTTTACAAATATCCTTTCTGACTATTGGTTATGATTTTTTTCTTCTTAATTATATATTATTCAAATAGGTTACTTTGTGGATCTTCATATATATATATATATATATCTCATTAATGTTTTATATTCATTACTAGTAATTGTATTTGATTATTTTCTGATGATGTTTTTACTTACCTTATGCATTTGATATGTCAGTCTACTGCAGGTTTTAATATGACATGGTATCCCACGTGTGCGTTGTACATACTCAGTGTTAATCACCAAAACCTAAATTACTAGAGTCAGTCATGGGTTGCGCTTATGGCATGTATTCATCCCGTTTGGGGATCTAGTATGTTAGGATGAGACCAACAGTTATTAGAGTGTCTCTATGATAAGATAATGATTGAAGTTAGTATAAATTTTAGGATTAGATTTGGAAATTAGCGCATTAATGTTATAGAGGCATTAAATACAATTAATATACTATGGAAACTATTATAGGTTTTATGTCTAACGTATCATTTCATAAGGACATTGATGACCTATTTGTTATCCCAGAAACCAAAAACATTTGTTGATGGGTAAAAGTTGTTTGTAAAGGCATCATATAGTTGTTAGTTGGATTATACCGTATAATTATTTTGTTACCTCATCCTAATATACTCAGACCTTTCAAGAGAGACCTATTTATTTTAAGGTTACACATATGGATACCCATCTTGTATATTTTGGTATAGTTGTGGTATGAAATACCTAATGATTGGTTCTCTATTCACCCAATAATGGGAAATAAGGCACTTTTTCTTGAGATAATATTGAGATATTCTCTTACCCCGTGATTTGAGGCTAATAATCTTCCAATTATATTAATAAAAATCATTCCCATTGATAATATGATAATTTTATTTTATCTAGAAGAAACAATTAGTATATTAGGTACACTATATGCATTTTATGTAATATGACTCAAGAGTATGTGAGGTAGGATAGAACATTGGGTGACAGGGAATTAATTATGTTATGGAATTCAAAACATCATCTAGTTTAGACTTATATATCCAAATATTTCATCATACATTTAACATCAAATATGTCACTACAAACTCTTAGTGGTTATATACTTCTCGAACCCTTGATGAGGCTTCTCTCTAATGGTTGGAGTTCAAGAACTTTTTTGGGGATTTAGTTCTCATCGGATGATGTTCAACATGTGACATCGTTCTATTACTATGTTAGGTAAACATCAAATCATGATGGATTTTGGAGTTTGTTATGTGAATGTTATATAACTTTATTATTGGGAAGGACTCCAGATGAAAATTATTTAGTCTTTGGTTGCTATTTCTTGTGATGAAATCGATTCCTATGTCACCAAATATAGCCTTGGAATATATCGAATCTTAGTGGACATGAACTGTGGGTATATAATAATATCATACTTTCACCTAAAATAGCTAAAATGGTGTTTTAGATGGAATTTAAATTTTTTTATGCGGATCTATGCATATCATAATTATAGACAAAGATGATTTCTATGAGTTTATCATTGGAAAATATCATGGAGTTATGAAAACCTGAGTTTTGGTTACCATGTGAAGTGGATTCTTATTCTTTGGTGGAAATTCAAGTAAACCAGTGTGTAACTCATTTGAGTATTCTCAATTAAACACATGTTGTTTTATGTAGGCATATATTCCTTACTTAATTCTATATGAAATATCGTTTAATAATAGCATCAAAAATCATGTACGATTATCTAGATTATAGTGCTCCCTGTGAGGTTAAGTGTTATGCCCTCATCATTCTGGTGGAGTGAGATTACCTCTAATAGGGGTGGATTCCTTTTTATACATTTACACAGAATTTATAAGGGGTGTTATAATACTTACAATGGAGAATTTTGGTTAATGAAACTAGTATCACTAGATTTTTGAAAATCATGTGGATGATATGAGTTCTTTCTATAACACTGACCAAGACCCATGAGATGAGGCAGGTAGAGACAACCCATTATATATTGAGTTATGTTCTCCTCAATTAGATAAGTGGACACATAAACTATATTAATGAATAATTTATTCCATCAATATGAATATTAAATAATGTTAAGATGATTTATAGGGCTTATATGTGGTCTACAATTTATGAGAATATAGTATATTCATTGAACCTCATAACTGGAATAGGGAATCATATTATGGAGTTAGGATGTGGTGAGATAAATATATCCAAAAGATGATTTATGAAGGACCCTTTCAGTCATTCAAAATTTAATTTTATGAATCATAGATTTGAAGATTGTATTGGACCTTTTTGAACATATACTATGGAGGTTGAGGATTTTAGAGTATAGTAGTTGTGAATTTCTAAAATAAAGAACTCTATGTCTAAGAAATTAAGGAAATGTGTGAGTTTTTATTTTTAATAAATTTATTCTAGACTAGATGGGGAGAAATTACATTCTTTTATTTGATTATGGGGAACTCACAAAATTCTTTTGTGTGAAGGAAACTATGGGAAAAATTTCAATAAATTCTCTAGTTTGACTAGATGTTCTCCTATGTAAAAACAAGATGGTTTTTCTTTGAAGATGGAAAGTTCAAGACCCACTACCATAAGTGGAAAAAGACTCATACATAATACAGATGATGAGTGTTTAGATGTGAATCATATTCATAGACCACCCTATTCAAGTATGGTGTCTTATGAGGCATTCCAAGTGTTTATGTTTTAAGATATCCATCCCTTTATGAAACTAGTTTGTGTGGATGAGGAGGTTCTATTTGGGGGTTTTGATAGTTTTCACTTGGTTGGGTTCTTTATTTGGTTCTAGAGCTAATATGGAAGGGTTATCTGAATGGTTAGGACCATTTACATCAGATTATGGGAGATTGGGTTACCCAAAAAATAGGGAAGGTTCACTGATAAATTGGTGAGAAGTTTTTTATAACCAATGTTCACATTGATAGCTTCATGAATGATCAAAGACAACCATATTAGCATATCATTGAATAAGAATGTGACTAGGTTTGATATCATGACCTTAAAGGAGAAGAAACTTGGGAATATTGGTCTAATATTGTGAGTGTAAGGATCATATTACCCATTGATCATATTCTAGAAATGATGGAGCATGTTACATTTTGGTAGTTTTTGGAAGAGGTTGTTGATGAAAATATGGAAAATATTATGGGGTTATAAATTTTCCAAATACACTGTGGAAAATAATTTATTTTCCATGTGTGGGGGAGTACCATATATGGAAATCACTCAAACAAGACCATTAGGAATGATCCTTACAATATAGGGAGTCAGGAACTCCCACCATGTTTAATATTTCTGATGTTAATTTTAAAGAAAATTTAATAGAAACTTTGGATTTATCTTGTCCCATTTGTTGGGATATCCATTGAATTAAATGTTTAGGAAGAGTAAATCATAACTTTGGAGGAAGTACACAATTGTTTCATCTTATGTTTTGGTAGTCTGAATCTAGAATATGTATATAATATATAGTGTTGTTCTTCCTAAGAGGTTATGTAATGTGTTCCCTTAAAATCACACCTCATAGTTAAAAGTATTTCATATTATGGTATATTGATTCTATATCTGTTTAATCCTAATTTTTATTATTATAATATCGAGTTATTTAATTTTATATAATTTAATTTCCTAATGTGGGTATAATGTAATTTACCATGTTTTAAACCAGTGGGACTTATCTTTATTTTGGGTTATGTAATATCTGGACCCTACCAGGTGTAAAATGGTTATTCTACATAATAAATCAAGATAAAAAATTAGATCATACTATTTCTTATTTAATATGGTTTTTAGAATACGGTTGAGCCAACTTGGAAAGTGTAATTTTTGTGTGGCCTTATAAGTTAAACAATAAATATATTATATTTTTTTTATTCTGTGTTTGAGTGTTTCTAATGAAAAACTTTTATATCTTCATAAATCCCACAGATTAGAAAAATGAAAATGTTGTTGAGCTAGGAACGAATTTTTCACCCAAGTTAAGACATTATCATTGTTCGCATTGTGATTATTTAATATTAATTGATGTGATATGATTAATGAAATAATTTAATTATTTAACAATTTATACGATTTATTTAAAAACTATTGATCATATATATTTAATCCTCCTTATAAGTACTCTATAGGGTTTACTGCATTTGACATTTCCAATCTCTAAAGAGTGGAGAGAAGTGAATGAATATGGGGTTGGTGATGATGGATTGAGAAGTGGAATTGGATATATGGTAATGTATGTGGATGAATTTGTATGATAAAAAATAAGTATATGGTTGTGAAAATAGACCAGAGCTATGAAAATTTGTCATCTATGTACGGATGTGTTTTTATGGAACATATCACTATTCTCATTGTTATTGTGAATTCTGATTAATTGATCTATAATTAATATGATGATCATTCTTGTATGACCCTATTATATTATATTTTTATTCTATATTTGGGAATTGATAATATTTTCTCTTGATTAATATTATTTCATCTCCATGTCTTCGAATTAAATCAATGAATGGTGTGCATGATGAAAATATTAATTTTTAGATCCTCACATTTGTTTTTTTGAATGTTCCCATTATTTTGTGCATGTTAATCATTGATATTCATGATACCTATGGATTGACCTTTATACTATCCAATTCATTGTGAAATCAAGTATTTCTTCTAGAGATTATTGTTATGGTTTAACTTTATGGATTAAAGTATAATAGAGGTTCATTGGAGACAATGGGTAATCAATGCAGGATTAGGTGAATATAGTTTTGTAATGAGGAGTGTATAGGGATATGGATCTTCCATGGTGAGTGATGATGGTTTTTTTTTCTAGAATTTTTTTATAGAATCTAATTTTCAAAAAGGTGTTGATGGAAGTTAATGTGTTTTTTATATTTTAAAGTGGAGATCATGGTGGAAGTGGTGAAAATGCTATTTCCTTTGAAGTAATCTTCTATTGTATAAATTTAAGAAACTAAATTTAATGTGGTTTAGGGGAAAACACATTTTTTCATCTAAATATTGTTTCTCTATTGTGTTTGGGATAGAAAAATATTGCACAGTCATGTTGTGGGCTCAAATTCCATGTGAATCCTACTTAACCATCCTAAAATATACCAATTGTACATACCTAGAGATGTGTGTCGCCCCACACTACACATATATAAGGCCACACCCCATGTACCTATGAAGTTTCATTGATTAAGAATATAAGGTACACTACAGGTACTTTTTCATATATGGAATGTCATGTGAACCATCTATAAGCCCTGTAGTTAGAAAGAGGTACACCATGTGGGTTAAGGAAACATGTCTAGGTGGACCACATTTAATAACATGTCGTGTACCTATAAAATATGCAACGTACTTCCCTTTGACCTAGAATAGTTTTTTCTCACATGGATCATTCCCCTCACTATTCCCCGGTGGAGTAGGTATTTCACCTATTGAGACATATATACTCTTGGGTGGTGGTATTATTCCCATATATTCATGGGTTGTCATCCTTTGCTTGTTGAACATGATATAGTAGGTATTTGAAAAATATTATTGGGAATGGATCCTTTATAAATTCTATATTATTTTACTTATTTATAATGATTAGATGGGATATATACCTGCCATAGAAGTCATTTTTTCACCCATATATATGGGCTACAGATCCTTAATAATCATCTAAGAGAATGAACACATAGGTTCTTGAGGATTCTTGACTAAGATATGTCATGGTAGAGTTTTCTTTGATAGTAGTTATTTTTTTGATCATACACTAGGACTTCAGTAACCTCTATATCCATACATGGGTCTATCCTTTTCCATCTAATAATATGATCTACCATAGTGAGTGATCATTATTTATGTCTGAGAAAAATCTTATTGATGGATTCTAGAGGTGGTTTAGATACTGGATTAATGTATTTTCTAAAATTCAATAATTTTTGTGATCACTCGATACCCTGGGTTTTCCA
The DNA here is from genome assembly GCA_963277665.1 of Viscum album. NCBI lineage: Eukaryota > Viridiplantae > Streptophyta > Magnoliopsida > Santalales > Viscaceae > Viscum > Viscum album. The sequence continues at coordinate 485,114,748 of OY728156.1, read as the reverse complement.
TATATGCATAATATTGTGGTTGGCTGTTAACATTATGATTTTTGGACTCTTTAGTGTTCTGAAAAAAATCATCTACACATGCATGTTGGATTTTAAGGTTTTGAGCTATGATTGTGGGGATTACTCATCACCCCTATTCCCGATATTAGTTTACCATATCTATAATACTTCTCTTGACATCATTTTGGACACTACTTAGTGCCTAGAATTGTGAGTTAATTTGGTTTTTTGTTTTTCCTCATTTTACTCCTTATAAACAATGAATGTGTTAGGATCTAAGTGGATTGTTCCTCCATTCTCACTTTATGGTATTTAGGTAATCCTATTATGTTTGAGAATACTCACCCATGCATGGGCCTTATCCCCTCATTTCTTGTGTCAGGGAAGATAATGTACAAGATGGAGATATATTTATGAGTGTGGGGTTGAAAAAGATTATCCATATTTTCTTCCTCACCACCATAATGGATTTAGTGATGGAAATTGTGCTACCTATAACTTACCATATTAGGATCTTTTCATGTCTATATCTTTTTTATAGTGAGGTCATCTTTATCTTGTCTAGTTATAATTTTTTTAGACTATTACACATTTATTTTGAAACTTTTTATTCTATGTTATTTATTGTCTTTACATTGTGGATCTTTGTATATGCCTCATGAATGTGTTATATTCAATATAGTTTCAAAAAATTTATTTATCATCCTAATGATATTTCATACTTTATACACAAGAGATATGAGTATATTATATGTTGTTACAGGAAAGGGTATCCCATGTTTGTGGAAGGCCTACTCAATGCAAGTCACTAGCCCTTAGAGTATTTAATTCGGGATTTAGGTGTCAATTTTAGAATTTTTTCATGAGATAGGCTCTATTATATAATTATGAGATAATCGATGTCTATAGTGATAGGAGGGCAGAGGAGATGGTCTTGTCCTATTGTATTGCATCAGAATTACAATTAAGGGGGTCTAGAGATGATATGAGGAATGATTTTATTTTTATATAAATCTGATCAGGTATTTTATTGACTCTGTGATATCACAATCATTCATCTACCCTTACTAATTCTATGCTTTGGGAGTAAAGGTGGAGAGGCTTGAAGTTCTTCTAGTATTAACTACACTAGTCATAATTTAATAAATATTTTCTGATATGTTTCAACAGTTTTAACTGATATCATGCCACCATCAATAATATGGGGATTTATTGCTACATTAGATCTGACCATATAATCTTATTTCTGGAAAATATATTTATTTTCTTCTATATGAATATTTATATACTATTTTAGGTTTGGGATTGTATTAAATACTATGGAGGTCCAATGTAAGATGTTTTTTTGTGAGAGAGATAACTGAATGGGTCATTTTTTTATATTCATTGTTGTTGTAAATAGTATCTTTAACCATGGATATAGAAGTGGATAAGACATTGGAGTTTTTTGAGTCTATTCATAAGTGTTTTTATGTTTTCCCCCAAGGAATTTTTGACCACATCCCCTCTATATGAAATCAGTATCTTTATATAATTGAAACCATAAGTTTAATGAAATTAGATGGACCATATCGCACTACTACAAATCTGACCTATAGCCACAGTTCTATAGGTCTGTGGCTATATCTTATATACTGACACGTTAATATCTTCATCCGTGGCTATATGCAGCAGCCCCATTTTTTTCCCAAACCTATCGGGCTACTTCTCCCCCTCCTCCTCCCCGAAGCCTCCTCGCCAACGCCTCCTCCGCGCCATGCCCTCCTCACCGCGCCCTCCTCGCCGCGCCCTCCTCACTGCACCCTCCTCCTCGCCGCACCCTCCTCGCCGATGCCTCCTCACCGCACCCTCCTCCCCGATGCCTCCTCACCGACGCCTCCTCTGTGTCGCGCCCTCCTCACCGACGCCTCCTCGCCACGCCCTCCTCCTCGACACCTCCTCGCCGACGCCTCCTCCGCGCCACGCCCTCCTCGCCGCGCCCTCCTCGCCTCGCCCTCCTCGCACAGGTGTGTTAATGATGGGTTCTTCGATTCATCTATTTGTCGCAGTGTTTACTTGATAATAATTCTTCGATTCTTCTATTTGATAGCCCCTTCAAGCATTTTTCCTACACTCGATACTACTCGGATGGTTGTAGCGCTTCATCTATATTCATTTCCATGAGTTCTAATTATTGTAGAAACCATTCCATCATCTACTCTATCTAATCCAATTTCATCTCCATTATAGGATGCACTGACCATGATCCACAGACACTACCAAATCTCAAAATTAAAGCACCAAATTTGTTCTGTTTTGAACTTTAAAAATTATAAATTAAAGTATATGTTTACACTTATAAGAGATGAAATTTTGGAAATCAAAGGTATTTAGTCAACAAGAAAAGAAGGGAAATTTTTTCCATTGATCTCAAATGAATAGAGCATCTACACCATGGGAGTAATAGTTTAAATTCTGCAATTTTTCTACTTAAACTTGAAAATTCACTTCTTTTTTTAGTTGAAATAAATGGTTGGAAGTTGCCTTTTAATAAATTTTGTATGCTGAAATCATCTTGTTAAATTTTTTGGTTGTTGCTTCCTTTTTTACTACCTTTGTGTATTGAAATTCTGGTGTGTATTCTTATTTTAATGTTTTACTAAAAATAGTTTTTGAACTTCAAATGTTAACATGCATCTACTTTAAAACCCATGAATATGTGTTAAAGTTGTTAATATAGTAACTAGTGGGTATCATTCATGCATTTTGTGTGATTGTTTGAACTCTATGTTCTTCAATTCTTTTGTTTTTAATATATTAGTTATATTCTTTGTTTGTAATTAGATAAAAAAATTCATTATTGTTACAAATTTATGCATATATCTAATTAATCATTTATACCATAGGATGAGGTGGTTGGTGTTGGTTCTAATGCGGGCACGTTGGCATGAAACCGACAAGCAAGGGGGGACATCTATTCTTGGTAATGGGCATCAATGTGAACTTCACTTCTCAGTTATTGGTTTTGATTAGAGTGATATTAACATATTATTTTGTTCACATGTAGTTTTACAAACATAAAATAAAAATTTAATTATAGTTTTATGGTTTCAATTCTAAAATCTTTTTTATGAGCTGAATTCTACGGTACTCAATTGTTGTGCTCGATATGATTGTATCACCTTCTTTCTTCCATAAACCTTTTACAGTTTGATGAAGATAGGGTGCAACTGGTGATGAAATTTTTGAAGCTCTAATTTCTAATAGTAACTTTTCAAAACAAAACATTTTCCTCTCAAGTAAGCTTTGATTTGTGGTTCTTGCATATACTATTTTTGCAAGATACATGTTTGTATTCAGGAACATAAACAAAAATATATTTCTTTTCAATTATTTATTCTCTACATAATTACTTCTGATTTATTTTGATCTTTTTTTCTTTATTTCTTGTAGGTAAAATATAGGCTTAGGGGGAAAAAGAAATATTCACCCAAAGTACTCTTAAGGCACCATTTTGAATGATGGTAACATGTTGGTAAGTTCATTTATTTCTTTTTACCATACTACATCATGTATGTTGAGAGGGGTCTTTGATTTGTGGTTCTTGCATCATATATTTTGTTCTTTTGTTATATTTGTTGAAAATAGTCATTTTATGTCTTGAAGTGTTTTTGATAATATCTTCGGGATGTATTGAAGTATGATAGGGGGCTAGGTGGAGGGGGGCAGGGGGCAGGGTGGAGGGGTGCATGGGGCAGGGTGGAGGGGGGGAGGGGGTAGGGGGAGGGGTGTCCAGGGGGAGGGGTTGTCCGGTAGGGGGGGAGGGCTGTCCGACAGGGGGGGAGGGCTGTCCCGCAGGGGGGGAGGGCTGTCCAGCAGGGGGAGGGCTGTCCAGCAGGGGGGGGGGCTGTCCAGCACGGGGGAGGGCTGTTCAGCAGGGGAGGGCTGTCCAGCAGGGGGAGGGGTATCCAGCAGGGGGGAGGGGTGTCTAGGCAGGGGGAGGGGCTATCCAGCAGGGAGGGAGGGGTGTCCAGGCAGGGGGAGGGGCTATCCAGCAGGGGGGAGGGGCTGTCCAGCAGCGGGAAGGTGTGTCCAGGAGGGGGGGGGAGGGGTGTCCAAGCCGGGGGAGGGGATGTCCAGCAGGGGGGAGGGGCGTCCAGTAGGGGGAATTAAATATGACTTAAACTTGGTTCATGCTATGAATTCTTCCCTTATTTATGAAATTGTGGAAATATCCCAAAACACTCCTATATATTTAACAGGGGTGAGTGGTATGTGAAAATCATCATGAAGATTATATATACAGATGAACAAAAAATATTCTTGAGGAAAATCTTGGATTAAGGAGTATGTCAACTCCTTTCACCACGAAATGAAATATAAAACCCTCCCATTATCCTACCATTTGTAGTTTGAGAGATTTAGTATGGTTTTCTTCTATAGAATCAAGCTGAATTGGAACAGAAACATCCAATTGAGATCTTCCCACCCTGTAATTGATTGAGTCGATGAACCAGTGTACCCTATAAATGTTGGTCCCTATAATTTCTGTATAAAGATCTTGGGTTTCAATACTTATTTTTTAGGGGTCCCCATCATGGAATGACAACGGGACACAAAATGGGTCAAATTATTCTTTGGGTCCCCTAAACCATCGAAAATTGGAAATGTAGTGTTTCCCAAATTTAGTGGGAAAAATTCAGATCACCCCCTTTAGGGTAAGGCTTGTATTATAGTTGTACCAATTCCCACTATACCTCTATGGATTCTAATCAATCCATTAGATAATCTATAGTTTTTATGAGCCATTGAGGAATGTATAGCTGAGAAGGAGCATGAATAGGTGCAACAGCCGGTAGAGTAAAATGTGGCAGCCCTATTAATATATGTCATGTGTAACCTATAGGGTGAGGTCTGTAATGATGCTCTTAGACATGTTTTGGTTGTGTAAAAAATGTTGGGAACTCTCTAATTTCTATTTCTTGATTCATGTATGTTGGTTGTTGGTACCCCATGTTGATAGGATGTTTCATCTTAATTCTAGTTGCGGTAGAGAACCCTCTTTGATAAGGTGCTCAAGTTGGGAGTACGAGTTGAGGATCTGCTTATAGAATATATCCAGCAGGAACGCTACCTCAGAGAAGTTATTCATTGATTCTTCTAAATTATTTCAAATCTTCAAACTATTGAGAAAATCCTTCCTCGTGTGTAAGGGGTTCAACCACTTCAGTATGTGGTTGCAGTGTATCCTTAATTTTACTCTATTCCTTGGTGGATAATATCTAAGGAGGTAATCATGGAGTGGTTGAGTGAATTCCAAATTTCAGGGAAAGCATCTTAAGGTTGTAAGAATTGGATGGTCCAAGAATTATTAAACATATAGGGAATTCTTAGCTTGTCCCCCTTAGCAATGAAGGTTGTAAGAATTGGATGGTGATTAGAATTGTGCTTTACTAGAGTGACACAAGAGATGGTTTTCCAACTTCCATGAAGAGAGTGATTACCAAAGGCACAGTCAACCCTACAGGCCCTACTTCCATTTAGATTCCTCCTATACCAAGTGTATTTGGCACCAATCAGATTGGTTTCCATATGTTTTAATTCCTCAATACAAGCTTTGAAATTTCTCATTGTGGTAGCATTGGAAACATGTCTAATCTTGTCATATGCATGTAAAATAGCATTGGAATCTCCCATTATAACCGAGGGATCTAATATAACTCTTGAAATCTCATTCATGTGTTTCCAATGAGTTCTTCTACTGATGTAATAGTAGAAAGCATAAACAATTTAACAAAAATAGATCTGGCCCTCGTTAATGAAGGTGCAAGTGATAATTTGGTTTTCCACTCAAAAAACTGAAGGATTAGTAACATTATGATGGAAAACCAAGAAAATTATTTCAATACTAGTGATATCTTTCACAGAACATAGAAAAGAATTACCATTTTGGGAAAAAAGAGCCAGAAGTGATGTTATTAGATTTTAGCTCAGAGATGCCAATGAAATCAGGTTTCCATTTACTCACAAGAAGCCTAAGGAAACATAATGTTCTAGGGTTGGCTAGCCCCTGGAAATTCTAGAAGAGGATACACATTATTGTTTATTAATGGGGGAAATTACCCCTTTCTGTTATTTCTCAGTTTCACTTTTTTAATTGGAGCTTCTCAACTCTCTCTTGTTGGAATGGTTGGTAGAATAAACTTTCTTTATAGTGAGCTGGATCCCCAACCTAAAATAATATTCCCTGGTTTGTAATCCTTCCATTATGGGGTATGAATCTTTTATACAGATGTTTATATGTTGAGAAGGTGTGTGCTCTGACAATTGCATAGAGAGAGCAGCCTGAGAAAATCCAGCTGCAAGTCTGTCATCCATATCAACTGTTTTTAATAATTCTGAGGTAATGAACTCCAAAAGAGGGATTCAGACTGCTGTTTTAAAGAAAAATAGAGAATATAATCTGATACCAGTTTCAGCATGAACACATCCTTGGGATTTTAATTCCTCTACTTAGTCTTACTAGGATTTACTAGTAGCAGAATTGTTATCCCAGGTGACCTTTTTTTAATAGAGGATGGATTGCAGAATTTCTGTACAATTCTGTACTTATCAGGGGGTCTAGGGGGGAGGGAGGGGTGTCTGGGGGGGGGGGTCCATGGGGGGTGTCTAGGGGGAGGGAGGTGTGTCCAGGGGGGTTTTCTAGGGGGGGGGAGGGGTGTCCAGGGGGGTTGTCTAGGGGGAGGGGGGATGTGCTGGGGGTGCAAGGGGGGATGTGCAGGGGGTGTAAGGGAAGCTATACAGGGGGGGTGGCAGGGGGGCTATCCTCGCATTTGGAATCTCTCAAATAAAGAGTCGTTAAACTCTTTTATTTTCTTAATCTTCACTTCCAACTTAGCATCACTGACATTCATGGATACTTTATGAAATTTCTCCAAAAGCTTGGATCACTTTTTTATCAACATTTTCAAACACTTTTCACATAAACTCTTTGAAATTCTTCATTATCTTGAAAAAATCTTTCATTTCAGGGGTGGGGGGGGGGTGTCCAAAGATGCATTCTGTTTTTTACCATGGCTATAGACATAATGCCACGGTTTTAAACTGTGGCAATTAAGTCTGTTCGGCCTTTAGTATAGCCACTATTGCAACCATGGTTATAGTGTTAAATCCACAGTTTGGAACCATGGCTATAGGTCTAGGCCTATAGCCATGCCAAACGTAGCCACAGTTTGAGAAACCGTGGCTATTACCTATAGCCACGGTTTTAGGGCCTATATCCATGGTTTAGAACCGTGGCTATAGCCCTAATTTCCAGTAGTGTCGGAATAAGTCACATTGTCAATATAAATTAAGGATAAAAGTTTATGTTCAGATGTATATAAGATTTATCTGAATTTTTATATCTATTTCGGGATATCCTGTGTTGTTTTCAATGAAGGAATATGGTGTTTTGAGGAATTATATAGACTATAATTGATAAAACCATGTGATGATCATGGATCTCACCCCCTTCTAAGGTGTGATGAATTTTATAAATTGTTTTTAGGATACATCTTGTTTTTGAATATTTATCTGCTATTGGGGTATCAACATATAAGGGTTAAAGAGGTAGACATCCTAAATAACACATTTTGTTTATAGATATGGACACCTCAATTCTTTTCCCATTCCATTTTGCGAGAAAATGAACTTGATATATACATTGGACTCATTATATCCATTTTATAAAATTTCCTGGACTAATTTATGGGCATGGCCATTAATGATATTATCATATATTCAAAAATAGGAATAGGATCATGTGAAATAAGTACGAAATATTTTATGGAATCTCCAACACCCCTAGATCATTGGGATGACATAAATGTTCTTGTTTTAGAAGTAGAAGGTGCACTTAATTGGACATGTAGTGTCTCGTAAAAGATTTAGAGTTGACACATCAATTTTTATGATGTGGTTTTCATAATTATCACCCACACAGATATCCATATCTTCCTTGTCCATGTAGGATATTATTGGAGGATTCTATCTAAATTCTCTTGAGTATTTGTAATATTTACAACACAAAATTAAAAAACTAGTCCTTTATATAGAAATATAAGTGTGAGGTAGATTTCACCAGCTTGAGTAAGTAGTTGATTAGTGCATCCATTCTTAGGATCACAGTGGAAGGATTGGTATTATATGTTCTCTGAGATTCTTCCCATCCCGATTTAAGGGGTGTTTTTGAGTAGGATAGGGTAATGATCTCATATATTCCTAAGTAGTTACATCTCCATGTGAAAAAATTTTCTCCCAAGAAACTTTAGGTAAAAGTATCGATATTCCATCTAAAGAAGTGAAGATATTTCCTTGTTAGGGATCATTTGAGAATCAATATGTGTCACAAGAGACTGAGTATTTTCATTAATAAATGAGACCTAAATATATGCTTGTGAAGGTGGTCGAAGTAACTCCAATATTCTGACTTTGTGATATTATATACTCTATGGAATTAAAATTCTAATTCTCATATATTAAATTGTGATTCATAAAGAGATGATGTTCAAGAGACTTATGATGCATTGTGGGTAATAGTGTAATTTGAAGCGGTGTACATTGGTATTGAATAGGTTTTTGGTAGAGGATTTTTGTATTTAATGGTAGTTTAATCCTCTTTATTGTAGTTAGTATATATCTATTAGTGCGAAGACATAGAGGTGATGATTATAAGAGACTTTTTTACTCAGAGTTATGCCTGGGAAGGTTTTCCATAGGATGAACAACATCAAATAGTTATATAGGAGAAAGTTTTCATGCTGCCTTTATTGGTATATTTGTTTCAATATGATTTACATGGTTTACCTCTAATGTAACTAGTTTTACATTAGATCCACTATTCTTTGATGGATTAAAATTGGTGGGATATTATAAAGTGGACTGTAGAAGGTTTCATATCATAGGGTTTGGACTTCCAACTAGGGGAGTTTGGGAATTATGTTCTAGGTGGGTTTTTACTATAGTTGGATGCTCCCAATTTGAAATGGAATTACATATATATGGATTCATTCACTTTTCTACCATGGTTAAATGGGTTGTTATTATATTTTTGTGATCAAGGAATGATTAACCAAATCAAACCATTTCATGTAGATTAAGGATTCGAGTTCTTTAGATGCTCTTGTGAGGTGGTTTGAGGGTGTTATTATATGGTCTTAAATGATGTTGAAGACCACCAATTATGATATAGAAACTAATTTTACCTCATGATTCTTTGGAAATAATTAATATTCTTTTAACTCCTAGTTTTGATATAGAACAGCTTTCTACCCATTAATAGTTGGGAAGATATAGTGAAAAATAAATACATAGGAAGTCATGATTAGGGATTGTATCTTATCATTCAATGGGTCATTAATGAAGCACGTTACATTTATATATTTTATGTATAACTTGTGTTAACACTCTCCCATCAGCATGGATACATTGGAAGCTTCATAGGGGTGAAATTTTCATTCATCATGGTACAAGACTGAGATTATAGAGAAAAATATCCATATACCAAACATGATACAAAACATGATTGAGATGGACTTGGTTATTCAATAGAATATAAAGGAATAAAATTCTCAGGATATGACTTATAATGATTAGAGGAATGCACATTTTGATTTTTAGTTTGGGGATAATTTGATTATAAAGGTTCCTTTTCATCATTTAATTCAAATGTTTGATCATTGGATTAAGTTAAATCATAGATTTATTAACAATTTATAGGTTTCCGGGATAGTTGGTGGGGTAGCATACTTATTGTTGATTCCTCAAAATCATTAAGGGATTTAATATGCCTTCCATGATTTGAAACTCCTTCAATATGATCATGAAAACTATTCTATGATTCATCATGGTGAATTTTTTTGAGATGATGTAGTTATATTTTCTGAGAAGGTGATCATGATATTGGGTTATACAGAGAATATTTTATATAGATGCATTTTTATATTTGGTTGTTGTTCTATAAAGGCATGGAGGTTTCGAGAAATTTATCTTGTAATGTGAGTTGTAGATTCATGTAGGGTATGTCAAGTTTTTTTATGTTTATTATTTTTTGTGATATAAAATTTGTAATCAAAGAATTATTTCATCTTGATCATTTTTACTAATTTGATTCATTTTCATTATTGTGCTTAAGTTATTGTTTCATTCTTATTTGATAGGTGTGTTCCCTATGAGTGTGATTTTATATGGATATGAAACATTTTTAAGGAAATCGTTTTTTAGGTAATTATTGTGCTAGGTATATTGAAATATTTATGAGAGGTATCTCACAGGGTGTCTATTAATATATTTTATTTTCTATTCTTGTATGTTTTATTTTAATTCATGAGGATGAGAGTATTATTTTATAGGTTTCTAATGAAACGATCAAAACTTTATTATATTGACACATTGTGACATTATAGTGTTTGATAGGTTGATAGGGAGTTTGGATACATTATGTTGGATTATAGATGGGTGTTGGTTTGTTTGGGGTACACCATGTCCAAATGACTGGTGTTTTATGGCCATGTTGAAGCTTTTTTAGAGGTGTATGATGTTTTGACTAATATTTTTGAATCTAAGGTCCCAGAACCTAGAATTTTTGGGTTTTATTACAACACTAGTTATGAAATTCATGTGGTTTAGGATGTTTTATGTTACATGTTTCCCTATAGTAAATAGTGGTGAGATCCACACCATGGAATAAGGTTTAGTGATTCTAAATACTTGAGGCATTATCCCTATAACAAATAGAGTTGATTAACACATTCTAGGTGATGGTCATTGTGAAAACATGAACACACACTCCTCGAATACAGTGTGAATAGAAAATTTATTTGCATTTTTGTTATGAAATTTACTAAGATGACCAAATTTCAAAAATAAGTAATTACAATATCAATAAATAATATTGAGTCACATACATTTTTTGGACCTTTAAGTTAATGTTTTAGAGATTTAAGGAAAAAATTAAATAAGAAAACACATTCTATCTAAAATGCATATTTTTTCATTGTATATGAAATTAATTAATCAGTGATATGTTTTTAACATATACAAATAAATTTCCCAAAAAAGTTATTCTATTATAAATATCATGTGAAAAATATTTATTTATATCAAAAGAAAATTGAAACATATAAATCAGTGATATGAAAATCTCAATAAGTGTAAATATAATATTAACCGTTCAATAATATTAATTGACAATAACATGAGAAAAGGTAATATTGTGGGAATAGATAACATAAATAATTATACATTCAAACAAATTGTGAGAAAAATATATGCTTGGTATTCATATCAATAAATACAAAAGCAAAAAATAATAACTAGTTGCTTAGAAATAAAATTCATGATAGTAGATATAAAATTCCATACCAAAATCCTACAAATCATTATCATAGACTTAACAATCTTACCATCATTTCCCTGTGTTTTGGGAATATTTTTTTATAGTTATTCATAGAACAAGATATCAATGTTATTTGTCATCACAATTTTTTTTGAGTCATTTAAGGGATATTAAGGGCCCAAAAAATAACTAATTAAGATTAATGCATCCATAATAAGAAAGAATAAATAATAATTAAAATATATAAAGAATATTCCATAATAATCATTGAACAACCATATTAGAATAAGAAATATATATATTTCCAATATTTCCCAAATCAATAAATGGAATATTATTCTATTTAAGAATACATCAAACAAAAAATCGATAAATAAAGGGGTATATATTTAAGTAAATAATTTCCATAATATATCAACAAATTTAATCTTGGTTAATTCCCTTAAAATATAGGAATGAAGTATATAGTGTTCATAGGGGAAAATAATTCGAAGAAAATTTATTGTTATAATAGAGAATGATATAGAAAGACAAAGGAAGTGCTTTTTTTTATAGATTAATCCACCAAAATAAAATAGTATGACAAGATATTTAATTTAATACATTACCCATATATTCACAAAAAAATAAGTAAGTCATGAATATAAATCATATATTAATGAAAAAAAATTGAGAAACAAAAACCATTACCATAATGGTAACATAACAGTCAAAATAACATGACATGGATTCAACGAAATTTAATGTTATTGACACTACTCAATGTAGAAATTTAATACATCATTTAGAATAAAAAATATATTTAAATATCAAATATATATCATAGACTTGAAATTATATTCAAATAACACTTTTATATTTTGAGAAATTCTAATCAAACCATATGAAGTATAGAATTTGAAATTTAACATTTTATACAACAAATAACGAGTGAATCATGACATAAAATATAAAATTGGAATTTTTTACCTAATAAAATATATCACATGGTGTATAATATAATAATTTCTCAAGGAATTTAAATATTTGGAAAATAATGCTTACATGTAACATAATCATTGAGGATAAAATAATTTGATAATGAGGTTATAAGGAATAAATATAGGGCCTTATAAAATAAGAAGGAACTATAAAATAAATTATTTATTAGTTATAAGAAACATGTATTGGAATAATAGAATTTCATTAAGAATGTTTATAACTCATTAATAGAAAAAGATGATAGTATAAAACCTAACAAAACATTAAGCATTTCATTCAAAACATATTGAAGAATATTATTTGAAATGAATCATTAAATATCAATAATAATTAGAGGATCATGACACAAAATAGTATAGGTGAATTAGAGACACCATTACAAGGAAGACACAATTCATAATAAGAAATAATTTTTAATGGGTGAAAATTTGAGATATAAAACCCTTATAATAATTCATAGTCAAATGAAATGTTCTATAAAAACATGTATGTAAAAAATATTAATCCCACATTTTATAATATTTTTCATAATCATAAAATATAATAAACTTGAATTATATTTTATTCTATAAATTTATATTAGTTATTGGTTTTCAATTTTTGATATTTTGGGTGACTAATCATGAACATTTTGAAATATTTTCATTATATCAGTGTTTTTATTTATTATTAATGAAAATATATTAATTTCTAGAAAATAAAAACTACTACAACATATTTTTTATAATAAATTATATTTTTATTATTTGATTATATGATTTTTCTAGTTACAAACCCTAATTATGTAATTAAATATGATCATTTTGAAATAATTATTAACAAAAATATATTGTTAACATAACTAATTAATATAATATTAATTTCATAATAATTCAAAACATTAAAATATTTTTTAATTAATTATATTATATATTATGAGAAATTGAATTACCATAGTCACACATTATATAAATTTATTGAATTGTTCAAATAGGTGGTTAAAAAACTCAAATAAAAACATACTATTATTAGATGAAAATTATGAAATGATTTTCTTGTAATACTATTATAGGAGAATCATAATGACCATATTTTTTGTTTATAAATAATATAAAAAATTATTTTAAATAATTAAAAAATGAATGTAACCAATTTTAAGTTATTACATTGTATGAAGAAATCATTTTTTCTCTTACTATGCGCTTTTGGGAAGTTTAATGAAGATGATTTTTTATTACTCATATTAGTAATTGGTTATCCGATTTGGTTCTAAAAAAATTAATAATTTCACAAACATAAATTTTATACATTTTAAAAAGTATCATGACCATTCATGAATATTGATGATGAAATGGAAAAAATAGAAATCAATCACTCCATGGAAGCGTTAGACAACACATTTGCGTTGTTAGAGATACTATTTTCTGTAGAATAAGATATATTTATAATATAGTTTATCATTTTGGAAAATAAATTTATTATAAATATAATACTTATTTATTAAATTCATCATTAGTAACACACTTTTATGGTGGTTAGGGAACATTAAATGTGATGCTTTATGGATGTGGTAGACCGCAAATATTCAAGAATGTATATTTTTCCTTAATCGAAAAGGGGAAAATTGGTTAATAGATATTTCCGTAGAAAAAAAATTCATTATATAAAATGCGTATTTATTTATATTTTAATAGGATAAAACGTTTATATATTTTATATTGAAAATAAAATTTATTAGGGAAAATTAGTACTCATGTTAGGAACTTTTGATATCCCTTAGAGGACACCTTAGAATGGGAGGGATTTGGATAATATTGTGTGACAAGAAGATTTATAGTGTGAAATAAAATTCAATTATATGCAATAAGGTCTGAGTTTTAAAAAATAAACTCAATGTTTCATTATTATGGATGGGGTGGTGAGAGGCCCCTTTTATAAGTGGTGAGAAAAACCATTTTGAAAATATTTTAGGTCAATATAAATAGAAAAGTTGTTTCAAAATTCATGTGGATACGAAAAGGAAAAATAATATAGTATAGGATGAGTGAAGTTTGGTAATCCCTGAGAAATTCATTTTTAGACATGTTTTAATCATGTTTCAATTTCATTTACTCATAGAATATTCACACTATCATTTTTATTTTTACCATTGTAGATAATTTGTAGCTAGGTAATTTAATTTTTTATGCCTAAAAATATAATGTAATATATTAAAATATTTTGACCTAACGATTCCAAATATTAAATCCATTTTTCAAAAATTGTTTTTTGAAAAAATTAATTTTAATATTATTATATATAATGTATAAAACCCCTTTTTGTTTGAAAAAATAATTTTTGATGTTACAATTTCTTTGAAAGAAAAAATTAGATATATATTTGGTTTTCATGATTATAATTGATTTATTTACAAGAAAATAGTTTCATATGGATTTCATATAATTATAGAACTGTACTTTACAAAGAAACATTCTTATCGAAATAAATGTTCGAAAAAGGTTTATTTTATTGGAAAAGATTACTTATGTTCATAAAATGATAAAAATATTTTTTTAGAAATTCTAGATGTTATTTAAAAGTGTATACAATTATATATCAAATAAATATTTGAACAGTTAGTGGTATTATAAATTTATATGTATTTCTTATATAATGATTAATTAATTATGGTTATAGTTTGGGTGAAAACTATATTTTTCACTATTCATCTCTAAATCATCTATTTTTGAAAAACACCAAAATATAATATTAAAATAATATTGACATGATGAAAATAAAAATAGTTTTTATGTAATCAAATATATTTTTAATTTTTTTGATAATTTAGCTTTTTAAATAAAATCATAAAAATATAATCAAAACTATTTTAATAGAAAAATAATATCATTTTAAATAATATTAATTGTTACTATTTATATTTCATAATAATTACTAATTTAATTATTTTTAGTAAATTAATTATATAATTATCACATTTTATCTATAAATTATTTATTTTACAGAATAAAATATAAAAATAAATTTTTTAGAAAGGATACATTTTAAATCCTAATTTAGTATTGTAAGATATTTATCAACATTAATTTAATTTATTAATGAATTAGCATGGATAAAAACATTATTTTAATATATATATATATATATATATATATATTTCAAAATTCATTTACATGATTCTTTACCCACCAATTATAAAGTTTCATCATATTGATTGTATATTTTTCTCTTGTTTATTATGGTTCATTATTGCATGTATCACTCACTATCTACAATATTAGTTGTTAAAGTATTAAATAATGTAAAATATCTAGGTGTTAAACTCTATATCACTTAAATAAATTTCATGCTAAAAATTTTATTTACCAGCTACTATTTAAATTAGTTGATGGTTTACTTAAAATATTCATCATTTAGTTTATAACCTTTAATATGACATCTACCTTACTCTATTAGTATATATTAAGTTACTAATCATTCCTTAAATAATTGTAATCTTTTATTCGATAAATTACTCAGGTATGTTCATACTTTTGAGACCACAACTTCTGATACCTAAATATTACATTTTAATAGATTTATATTCATTATTAAAAGATAACAATCCAATTTATAATCTCATTGGTCTAGTGCATTTGGAAACATGGGCACATAAAAAACTAGTCTATAACTGAGCTATGTAATCTTACACTATGTTCCTCATAACTAGAACCATTCTTAATCATATCAAATATAATACCACTATTCATGTCATGGGGAAATGAAATATTAGAAATTTTGAGCTTAGATTCTCAGTAAGGGTAAAAAATTGATATATCAATCTAAAATGAGAATATGAGTATAAAAATATAAGAACAAAATATGAAAAACATACCATGAATATCACATATCATAAGTATGAGTCATAACATAAATCATTATAGTTTATAGGACACGATTCATAATGGAATAAACAAACATTATCCATTAGATCATAACATTGACATAATAAATAGATTTTTGTAATATACATGAGTATATAAAATATTATTTTAAGTGTACCCGCAAAGACATTCATAACAGGTTAATCATATGATAACCTCCCGTGTTCCCTATTTTGGGCTTGGGATAACCTCTTGTGTACCCAATTTTTGGCTTTGGACAACCTCTAATATACCCTTTATGATCATACACCATTAATAATTACCTAATGTATTATAGAGATATGTAGGTCCCAACCATCACATAATCTATACATATGTGTACTAGAAACACATAAAACATTCATTATATCATAAACACTAAAATGAAATGGGTTTCATAGGCATTAAAAAATGATAACTAATGGAAAGGAAATGGGATTCATATGAATTTCATGATAACATAATGCATGGAAGAGAAACCGGGTTTATAAAAATCACTTCATTACAATCATAAACCATCTAGAAGAAGAATAAAGATGGTATTATTTTATTTTATCCCAGGAAAATATTAAGTAACATCAAAGGATGTTAAGATAGATGGAAAATTACTTTGAAATAAAATCCACATGGAGAATTTCTTGATAAAAAAAATTTCGTTAATAAAAATAATTTTAAAACAAGAAGTTCATAAAAAAAATTTTGAAATTATTTTAATTGAAAATAGCCTTCGAAAAATATTATCGATGCTTCAAAAATCAATTATATTTTTTTGGTGAAGGTATCATTTCTCCTTAAAAAAATAAAAAAAAACATTTTAAAAATCACTTTTTTATGAAAATAAAAAACAAAAAATATAAATGATTCCTAAAACATTTATGTGTTCTTGATGGTAAGAAATATCGTTTATCTCATATATGTTAAAATAATGATTCCACTCAAGTTTTTTTTCATTAAATCTAAACAAAACTTTTTCTTAATACAACATGAAAATTTATTTTATATTTTTTAAAAAATTCAAACATGTTTATAAATTTATTTTAAAAAAACATAGGATAAAAATATTTTTTTGCAACATTTTTAGAAAGAATAAACACGAAAGAGTAATGGTTTTTCATCGAATACAAAGATAAATGATATTTTTATTAATTTTTTTCATTATTTTTAATTACTAAAGAGATGAGAAAATGGTAATATTACCTAAAAAGATAATTTATGACTATATTTTAATAAAATAAATAAATAAATTTATATATAAACCATAATATTTCATTAATGGTATCATAATCTTAAAAAATCTCGAAAAATGATGTGATTGTAAGATAAAATATTTTCCACTTTGGTAGCATTTGTATGGTAACCACCTGAAAGAATATAATCAAATTAGATGTTTAAATATCATTAACATATTTATATTAATTATATAACTTGTAAATGGGATTGTATATACACCTCATAAAATACGATTGGTGCATAACATGACATATGTCTCAATGAAGGAAAATTGAGATAAAAACACATTACCACTTTGGTAACTTTTGAAATATAAATCCCATGAAAGAGTGTTAAAAAAATGCATAATCAAATAATAATAATTTTCATGATAATAATTATAAAATACATTCATGATTCGTATATACACCACATAAAATAAATAGGTGGTGAATGTAACATGTGCCCCATAGATGATAAATGTGAGACTGAAACCCCTTACCATAAGTCTCTACTTCAAACACATTTTGAATGAATGTATAATAGATAAAATTTTCATAGAAATTTATTATTTAACAATAATTATATATATCACCCCATATATTACTTACTTATGACCTTTTATTACCCTTTTATTTTTAATTCCTTGTTTAAATCACTGTTCGAGCATTAATTGCTTTGTTTTTCATGTATGTTTTAATTTTTTCGGTCAACCTGATTGATCTTGGTTCCAACATCTAATTTTTTTTACCATGATAAAAATATAAAATATATATAGTATATATATATTTATAGAAATATATAAATGATAGATATAGAAAATGTAATACACAATTTAAGGGGACAATATGCCATAAGTGTGCATGAACACTGTTTCCATTTTCTCAATGGTTGAAATGAAATAAAGTAATAAATTACTATTAATGTATAATTTATATGTCATATATATCACATATTTTTATTTATAGTTGATATTATTACCTTTCATGTACATCGTATATGATGAACAAATCACATTATTAAAAGAGGTGGAAGTCCACCGTACACACGAAGGACGTTACTCTATCCCAGATGAGATGTAATGTAAAAAATGAATACATGATAATATATTTAAAAAAGTTTAATAATGATTAATGTTCCATACATATATATATAGTATATATATCATCATACTCACCAGTGAGAGGTGTTGATAGAAAACCTGCTACATTTGTTTAAGAGGCGGTAGTCCACTCTACACATGAGTGACGTTATAGTTTCCCATTGGAAGGAAGAGTAGATGGATATATGTAATTTCTATAGTATAAATAAATATAATTATATGTAATATACTTAGGCTATTATATTAAAATGGTTTATTAATAAATTACTGAGGTAGAGAAATAAATAATATAAAATTCTCTGTGGGGGGTGTTACATCTTCTTTGTACACCTTCTTTGGGTTTGCACCAGAAGACTTGTTAGGTTGGATTAATATCCAAAATAAGTCTTATAAAAATATTTTATTGAGTTATTGAAGTATTGTTTTTATGATTTTCTTCCAAACAAAGGGGTTTTTAAGTGAATAGAGAAGAGTAGATTTGGATGAATTTTATAAGTGAGGTGAGTGGCACACTTTTTATTTTTAAAAAGTAAAGGTGTAACATCATTTCTGAAATGATATAAGCCTAAAAAATAGAAAATTATAAAACATAACACGTGATAAGGTAGAAATATTTCTATAAAATTTGATATTTAAATGTTTATATTTTAGTTTACCACTTATATTTTTAGTTTAACTCCCACAGTAAAACCATTTTCACCTTAAATGTGGTAATTATTTTTTTTAGTAATTTTATTGTTCATAACAGTAAAAAATTAGTTGAATTTATTATAAAATATAAATTACTATTATTCCAAATATGTAATGAATTTTTTCAAATTCCACTCTAATAATTGGAAAAAATTAATCTTAAATTAATCACTCTAACATGATGTAAAAGTTGTTTTCCAAAGAGAAAACTTTCAAAAGATTAAAAATATTGTTCATAAAAATTCAACATGAAAATGATTCTAGTGACCTAAATTGGACTAATATATATAAAATTTATGTAATGTTACTTTTAAACCATATTATAACAATTTGGAGGTTTTAAAAGCTATAAAATAAAAGAAAATTTTTAATAACAACGAGTATTTTTCACTATTCACGGAGAAGTTTTTCTTTAATGAAATATATAAAAAATTCACTCCAATATAATCTTTGAAAGATTATTTGAAAGATTATTATTTTTAATTTTTTTTTTAAAATCTGAAAAAAAATTATTTTAAAATAAGGTCAAAAAGAAGGAAAATTTTATTTTTATAAAAATACAATTTTAAGTGTTCAATTAGTTATATTATTATCTCCTGTCTAGAAATAACATAAGTTTAATTTCAAAAAATTTATTGAATAATATATATATGTATATATATTTTTAAAATAATTAGAAAAAAGGATTTGTTTTATTTATTTGGTTAAACACACATTTTTATGCAAAAAAAATAGTTTTCTAAAAAAACATTTCTTTGTGTTCAAATAGTTGGCTTTTCATTTAGAATTAACTAGTCACTAATAATTCATTATATATACATTTTTAAACCATATAATGTCATAATTTTGTTAATCCTATAGACTCCCAATATTCCAATGGTTGGGAGATAAGAATCATATTTAATAATAATATTTTAATAGTATATCATGTTTCTTTAAAACTAAATATTACATGTAACACATGATATACTAAGTGTTATATATAATAAATGCTAAAATATATTTTTAATTTAATGAAAAATAATTAAAAAATCAAATATATTTGAAAAAAAAAATATTTCAAAAAAACTCATGGTTTTACATTCGACCCCACTTAAAATGAAATTTTTACTCAAAATTAATCACTTTAGTATCCGAAAATAAAACAATTATGCCTCATGAAATCCTTAGGTACCCACATAACATCCTCAAAATGGTTGTCTCTACTTAAAACAATGACCAATTGAGTGGTTTTTTAATGTAAAACATTCTCATATCTAGAATATCCACTAGTAGTTCCTCCAAATTGATATCATTCTCTGACGGTGTTCCATATATGTTTAGTACATGTGAAGGATCAGGTATTTACTTTCATGGAGATATATATAGAACACATTATGAAACTGATAGAGGTTTGGTAGAAGTTCCATGTGTTAATATACAGACCCAATATAATCAATAATTTCAAAGGGATCATTATATGTAGTGATTAGTTTTCCCTTATTTCTTACATGGAGAAATTCATATAAAAACCTTCTCACCATAATAAATTTATAGTTCGCATTGATGATTATCATCATAATATTTTTTTCCACTTTCGGCTACCCTAACATGTTTTTTAATGGATTTAATGTTCTCTTACATTTTATAATTTAGCTCAGATTCATATAGTTTTTTTCTAAAACATAATTCAAGTACATTTTAGTTATACACTTCTTTTCATAAGGGGAATATTAAGGAGCCCTCTAAATGCTCTAGTGAAACTATTTACTAAAAGAATAAAAAATGTATATGTCGGGTTTGATCCCAAAAACATTGAAATATATAGATTAATATCATTTTATATCCTATAGGGTCTAAATTTTCCTCTAAAACTGACCATCTATATTGGAATGATATACAATTTTGAAACTCTAATCTATATCAAGAGCTTATTGAAGAGTTTGATGAAATTTTGTGGTAAAATTTAGATCCTGATTAGATATAATTGAATATAGTACTCCATAAAACCTTATTAATTCCTTGATGTATATTTTGGAAATTGGATCTAGAGAGGAATCTTCTCTGATTACAATGGAGCATGATGTCCTCAAAGATTGGCTACAATAAAAAATTTCCTCAACATCAATAAGAAGATAAACTTAAATGTTACGGGTACCATTAATAATGTTTCTAAAAATCATAAAGGTATTCCTGCTCAAATACATTTTTAAATAATACATATAAAAAACCAATGGGATTAATTTCAATAAATGTCACTTAAAATATCTTTAATATTAATCAAATCTATTCACATTAAACCAAAAATGGATTTCCATGAATTTTAACTCATAAAAAACCTTAAACTCATAAAACCAAGATGGTATCCAAATATATTATGTAAATATTACATGGAGAAATATACACTTCAGAAAATTAATTCACACTTTATTCATTATATTAGTTTTTATCTTATAAAAAACATTTTCTTTGGAAGGCAGGGTTTTTCCATGTACTAACAGAATATAAAATGTTATCTGGTTAATGTATAATTAATTTTGTGGGAGATAATCACATAAATTCACTAAATGATGAACAATAATAACTTCATGGGGCTTATTCATACAAAACCAAACATGAAATTTCTAACTAAGTAGGATAGAAAATGTTTTCCCTAATTATAATGGTTCAATCCATGCATTGTGATTTCATAATATTTTCATTTGTCCTTAATATTTAAATGTTGTTTTGGATTATCATCCACAATAGCCCTTGTATAGGGGAATTGATTTTTATAATGCCCAGTCATCTTGTACTTGAAGCACTACTGTGTGGATGATGCATCATATTGATCTCTCTATACATTCACTTCATTTAATGGACTCTACACATCAATTATACATTATTTTACTTGATGTAAAGGATTAACACACTTGAAATTCCCTATTCTTCTTTTAAATAATTCTAATATGTTCCTTTTCTATATTTTTAGAATGTAGGTGACTAAAATTTCATTCTACCATGTAATTTATTTGAGTTATTATGAGGCTCATTATTCTTTTTCTTTTCAAAACCATTAGAATGGTCAGAATATCCAATTTGAATTTCTACCTTTAGTTAACATTGAATTAATTCTTGGTAGATACTAAGGTATCAAATCACTAACAACTTTATAAGAAATAGTCTTATGCCACAAAAAATGATCAAATTTTACATCTAGATTGATGATTGTACCAGAGCTTAATTGGTACCAATAGATTAAATATATTTCTTCTTGAAATCAATAAATTACTTTTTAATACTTATTAATTGTAACGCCCTGACCCCAGTTACCCAGAGTCGGTGCATTATATAAATACATTGGCATGATCACAAGGAAATTATGTACCAAAAGACAAATCAGTTTAGCGGTCTTGGAAAATAGATTACATACATTAACATTACATTAAAATTTCAAGAATAAAACATAGTATAAATAGTTCTTTGAGAAAACCATTATTCCCTTTATCTTAACCCTGCATATAAATCATAATACACTTCTTGGAATCCTGGGAAAAATAAAACATGGAAAGAGGTGAGCTCAAACTCTCAGTAAGGGTAAGAAATACAGCGAAAGATAACATAAATAATAAGCATGGAGAATAATTTAAAACACATGCCTTTACCAATAATAAACATGAATACTTTTATGGAAAGAATATGATCTGAGTAAATAAATCTATAATAAAACATAATCTTGGGTACTATACTAGTCTAATGACCACATGAACCATCAATATTATTTCCATAATTAGGGAATGTATAATGCCATACATTATGAAACATTTTTTCAAGGCCTCAACTAAGACGTCTAAAATTGATTAAGGCCCCGGCCAAAACTATAAGACAAATTGGGAAAGGGCCTTGGCCAATTCAATATCTAGTTGTCTCATAAGACCTACTGATGCATCGAGGAGCTATAGTGGGCTCTACCCGTCACATACTAAGTCCAATACATTCCTCATATGAAAAGGTTTAAACATATCATAAACATTAGTATTAAAACTAGTATAAAAAATGTCAATACTTTAACCATAAACCATGAATGGTATAAAAATAGCACATCTATAGTAAAAAATATCACAAAACCTTAAATACTATATGAAAGTTTTGTATCATAAAAAATAAACTTTAAAACAAGTTTAAAATACATTGAAGGATTTTTCATAGATGGAAATGATTTGTAAAACTCTTTGATTGAAATATCCCTTTTCATGAAAACATTTAAAAGTCACACAATTTATAAAGGAAGACATTTAAAGAAATTTTTGAATCAAAGTGTCTCATACCACTTGGAGACTTTTTAAAGTAATTAAAATTTTAAAACATTAATTTCCATTTAAATAAATCCTTAAAACCATTTTGAAAACATGGACATTGATTAGAATGGTTTATAAGAATAAATCTTTAAAACATTTAAAATGATGTTGACATAGATGAAATCAAAACTATTTGATTGAAATATCACTTTTTTTTTGAAATTATTTAAGAGTAAAATAATTATAAAAGAAAACATTTACTTTAAAAATATTCTTATAATGTTGTAACGGAAGCTTCGATGATTTTATAATGGTGCAAAATAGCCGCACCCGTCGTATAAGTAAAAAAAAGTCATTATTACCTGAATTTTGTCAAAAATGTTAAAAGGAACCTTGTTTGGAAAACGACGGAAAGATTTATTTATAACCATCTTATAAAAATTAAAAAAAAGGTATAAATGACTTTAACCCATATTCAGTAAAATAGTAAGAATGATTTGTAAAACATTTTGAAGAATCATGGATGTGGATGATAAAGAGGTCCTAGTAGAAAAATATATATAAACAAACTTCGATGATGAAGAGATTGTGAAATAAAACCTTAACATGTAATTTTTCTTGGTCGAGGGTAGATTAATATCCTATATAATAGTTAAATCATTTTTATTAAATTATACAACAATCATATACATAAATATGATATCATATATGATCTTTTAATATTGCTTTGTTAATAATATTTTAGGATTATCGTCGTTTCGGGTGTTCACTTACTCGTTTTCTTTTATATGTTTTGTTACATAAGCCATGTTTGTTATCCATAGGTTGTGTCTTATTCATATCCAGAATTATATGAAGTCCTTAAAAATTATTTTTAATCATCAAATGAAAATTATTCTTGAATGGATATGATGGGGAATGAATCTCATCGCGTTCGTGGAGACGGTAGTCCGTACGTATGCATGAGTTACAATATCATTTTTGGATATTAAAATCCTATATAATTGGATTTTATATAATATATAAGAAATAATTATAATTTTATATTTATTATTTACTGAAATTACACATCATTATCATACCCATCAATATAATAATGTTTTGAATAACAATTACACCACGACGTGGAGACGGTAAGCCGTACGTACGCATGTATGGTGAAATGTCATTAAAAGGATTGATAGAATACTGAATATGGTTGTACAATATTTATAATAACATCAAAGTATGTTGAAGATACTGAATTTATTATTTTGGAATGGAAATAACAAAGAACGAAGAAGTTGAACAAGAAATGAACTTGAAAGAGGGTGGTGAAAACATTACCTCTTCTTCGGGTTCTTCCTTTTGATTTAATCAAATGGGATCCATAGGTTGGCTTTCTGATCAAACTAAGGCCTCTTGGAAAAATTTGGGGAAGTTGAGAGAATATTTGGGTAGGTTTTGACGGAACAAAATGGATTTGAAGGTGTGAATTAGTGAGAAGGGGGAGTGCCCTTTTATAAGAGGGGTGAGGGGAACCTTAGGAAAAGCTAGAAATATTATTCAATAATAAATTCATATTCGGTTTATAATGGTTCCAAAGTGGATTATTTAAAGGATATGGTGGGTATAGGTCGAAAACCACTTAACCAATAGGTTTTAGACAGGTTTGGGTCACTATATTAACTTAATATTTTTCATTTAACTCTTAGTTAAATAGTTTGTCATTTACCATGTCTCTGTGTATTTTTATAAAATATAGTTAATAAACTTACTACATACTTCCAAGAGACCCCCCAAGTGGTCCATTAATGATAGAAATATCATTATATAAGTCTTTTGAAAGAAACTTATATTTTTAAAAATATAATATAAATTAATAATATAATATTTTTTTTAAAAAACTCATTTATATCAATTTTGACACTCTTCAATAATAGATTTTTGTTAAAGTCCTAAAAACTTTATTAATTCGAACAAAATTTATTTAAGAAATAATAAAATGTCATATTAACCTAAAAAAGTCGTGGATGGAATCAAAACTTTCAAATTATATTTATTTTATCATTTATAATACCAATTATTTGATTCTTTTATTAATAAGGAAAATATTGTATCATTATTTTGTCATTAATAAATTTACTTATACAATGTCTAAAAATTATAAATAAAATACGATTATGTAGGAAATTTTTTTTATATTTATAAGGAATATTTTTAGTCGAAAATATTACATATATAACTCTATATAAAAATTGTTTTTCTAGAAGATATATGCTTATAACATTTTTGTATTTACTTTTACTTAATTAATATAATGTGTCAATATCACTTATAAGTTGCTCCATGGGGTCCCAAAATAGACCCAAATATGCCCATGGTCGGACATGTATCAACCAATCGGGTTAGTATATGTTTTAGGTTAATTTAATATTATTATAATAATATTATTTTACCCTTATTTACCGGATTAACCCTTTAATCATGGTAAATAAAATATTAACCGAAGTAATTATTCAAAATGTCTAAAAATAAAAGTTACCTATTTA
Source organism: Viscum album (assembly GCA_963277665.1). Taxonomy (NCBI): domain Eukaryota; kingdom Viridiplantae; phylum Streptophyta; class Magnoliopsida; order Santalales; family Viscaceae; genus Viscum; species Viscum album. Next base: position 485,088,745 of record OY728156.1, on the reverse strand, counting down.
CAAAATTTGAAAATTCTGATTCCAAATATGGAATCCATTTTTCCAAATTCAAAACACAGAAGTGGAATAAATTAATTTAAAATTAATTCCCACTGTCAAAACAAAAAGCATGTTTTTAAGAAATAACAACTATCAAAAGATTGACACTTGTTTATGTCTTGTTTAAATGTAAAATTACGTCCAATGACCAACCATGTATTAAATGATAAAAATATATTCTAAATATAATTTAAAACCACTAAAATTCATAATTTAGCACAATTAATTATTTTGATTAAAAATGTTTATTTAATTAATATTTAGTAATTTTCACTATTCATCTAAATATGAAAGTTATCCAAAAAGTACCAAAAATTCACTATAAGCTAATTTCAGTATTCTGAATCCAAAAATGAAGTCCATTTTAAAAGATAAAATTTATAAAATTTTAAAAAGTGGGTATTACTATTCATAACGGCTAGTTTGATTGGTTGTGGTGTATGTTAGAACTCGAAGTTGCGTACAACACACGCTACTGTATTATTCAATGAGAAGCGTACCGTGGAAGATTGGGGTTTTACATTCTCACCTCCTTCAATAAACTGCGTTCTCGCAATTTGAAATTCTTCTTCGAAAATAAAAGGTTGAAAATAGAAAATATCCTTGTGGGAAAACCCACATCAGAAATTGGGTTAATAAAATTTAGTCTCAATAAGAGGAAAAGAGGAATGAAAGGGTCGCCACAAAATTATGATCATGATTTGGAGAACATTGGTGGAAATTAGATACACATAATTAGAGGAAAAACATAAATCTTTATAGGGAGTGATTGTGGTCATCAGTCACAAATAATTTTAGAATTTAGGGCCTCAAAGTCATCAATCTATGATGATTTAAAATATCACCAGTTCAACAAAACATAACATATTAGGATAAAACATTTTTAGTTTTAAGATCCCTTACCTAATGTTTAAGAAATAATTTCTTCATAGAATATGATTATATATATATATATATACTTGAAAAGTATACTTCCATCCTTTCACTAATTTCTACCACAAACTCATCTTTCACTCTAAAAGATAATAGAACTTAAAAAATATATTCCATTTATCCTATTCGTATAAGGTTACAAAAAAAATTAATTTCAAATTAATTTATCGGCCCTTTTAAAAAAAACTACATTATTCAATCTAGGAAATCACTTGGACCAGTGGTAGCTCGTACACCCTTGTCACCCTTCGGTTGTGGGTTCAACTCTCGCTGCCTTCCCGAATGCGACGGGTTGTCGCCCGACCTATGGGTTGTCCTTTTATGGGAATCCAAAAATAATATTAAACTAGAATATCCAAAATACTTCTATCAAAAATCACAATCCAAAATTTATAAGGAAGTTAAGCACAATGAAGATCCTTTTTTCCATGCAATAACATGTGAACACCTTCATCATGTATTATTTTAAGACATGGTAATATCCTGAATTACCATAAAACCTTATTGATTACATTCATTCTCCCTTGTTCTTTATAGAATACTAGATATACTCCCTCTATCCAAACATGTTGTAAACTCCAACAACGAGAAATCATTAATCGGTTTCGAGGTAGTCAGGAATATCCAATATAATTTATTCAAATCATCCATCTCTTACTCCAAAAATCACTACATCATTATCAGGACCATATTAAGGATTACCTTTCCTCCAACCATGTATTTTACCAAAAGTGTAGCTCACTATTAAGTCAATTTTCTTAGAACCATATAATCTCAAATCCTCAATAAAATAGTACTTTAGTACAATCCTTATTTATCTACACAATTCATATAACCAATATATTGTTGATACAACACTCAAATGAAATAATCCTATAACAAAATAAGAACACTAGTTATTCTTCTTTATCTGAGGTAGTATCATAACTTAATTATCATCCAATAACATCATTTGGGACATACTTTTATGATTGGACATTGGTTCGCGTAGTGTCCCAACTCCTTACAAGATGAAACATTGTACATTTTAAACCTTTTTCTTACCCTTACAGTCACGTACTTGGTGTCCATTTTCTCCACATTTTAACAAATTCCCATTCCCTTCAGGCAAGTTCCAGGGTGTTTCTTCCCACAGTTATCACATATGGGAACATTATTCTTTTCCCTCTTCCCTTTATCCATCTTTCTCTCTTCCAACCTTTTCTTATCTTTCTTCCCTTCAAATCTATTGGACTCATAGAATTGTTTACTTATCTTATTAACACATGATATTATTTCTTCATATGTTGAGAAAACATGAGAGACTATTTACCTTCTAAATTTTGGGTTAATACCGTGGAAGATATGATCCTTTTTACTCTTTGGATCATATGTATTGTTGGAGTTCACATTCCTTCTACTGGGTGCCATTTCTATACAATGGCATACACTAGGCCAGTTTATGAATTGCAATGAATAATTCCAAACAAGTAAAATTCCTAACGTAAATTGAAAAGTTTATGGATATAATCCATAATCATAAAAATGTTTTCTTTGAGGAAGTATATACTTATAAACCCTCCATAATGGTTTGTAAAGAAAATGAAAATTATCTTAAGCATATCCCCCGGGAGTGTCGTAACCAAGAGTGCAGCAAGGCTTGTTGTCATGCACCATTTCCCATTCGAGTCTAGCTCAAGCGGTGTTTATAGGTTTTACCCCTAGGTACATCTGTGCCAGAGACACCTCTACCTGCTCATATCCAGACATGGATTTATCACTCAGAAAACTCAAAAAATATCTACAATACCAATATTTTAGGAAGTTCTTCTATACTAATCCTCAAACTCTATCTTAGGGCTATGTTCTCTAATCAGAGTTTTTCTAACTCTGGTTTCCATGTTATTTACTAAACTTTCTCTGATACCAACTGTAATGCCCCAACCCTAGTTACCCAGAGTTGGTGCATTATTCTAATACATTGGCATGATCACAAGGAAATCATGTCCCAAAAGACTGATCAGTTTAACATTCTTGGAAAATAGATTACATACAATAACATTACATTACAATTTCAAACATAAAACACAGTATAAATAGTTCTTTGAGAACGCCATTATTCCCTTTAGCTTAACACTGCATATCAATCATAATACACTTCTTGGAATCCTAGGAAATATAAAACATGGAAAGGGGTGAGATCAAATGCTCGGTAAGGGAAAGAAATACAGAGGAAGATAACATAAATATTAAGAATGGAGAATAATTGAAAACACATGATTTTACCAATAATAAACATGAATACTTTTATGGAAAGAATATGAGCTGAGTAAATAAAGCCATAATAAAACATAATCATGGGTATTCTGCAAGTCGAATGACCACATGAACCATCAATATTATTTCCATAATGAGGGATTGTATAATTCCAGACATTCTGAAACATTTTTTCAAGGCCTCATCCAAGATGTCTAGAAATGATTAAGGCCTCGACCAAAACCATAACTCAAATTGGGAAAGGGCCTTGGCCAATTCCACATCTAGTTGTCTCATGAGACCTACCGATGCATCGAGGAGCTATAGCGGGCTCCACTCGTCACTTACTAAGTCCAATATATTCCCCATATGAAAAGGTTTAAACATATCATAAACATTCGTATTAAAACTAGCATACGAAATGTCAATACTTTAACCATAAACCATGAATGGTATAATAATAGTACATCTATTGTCAAACATATCACAAAACCTTCAAAAAAATATGGATGTTTTGTATTATAATAAATCAACTTCAAAATAAGTTTAATATCCATTAAAATATTTTACATAGATTGAAATTATTTGTAAAACTCTTTGATTGAAATATCTCTTTTCATGAAAACATTTAAATGTCACACAATTTAGAAAGGAAGAAATTTAAATAAATTTTTGAATCAATGTGTCGCATTCCACTTTGAAACTTTTTAAAGTAATTAACACTTTAAAACATTCATGTCCATTTAAATAAATGCTTAAAACCATTTTGAAAACATGGACATTAATGATAATGGTTTAGAAGAATAAATATCTAAAACATTTAAAATTATGTTGACATAGATGAAATCAAAATTATTTGAGAGAAATATCACTTTTTTTAAATCATTGAAGATTCATATAATTATAAAAGAAAAAATTTACTTTGAAAATATTCTTAAAATCTTGTAAGGAAAGTTTCAACAATTTTATAACAGCGGAAAATAGCCGCACCCTCCGTATAAGTATTTTTTTAAAAGGTAGTTCTTCGGTCAAAGACCGAGGCACAATTTATTGAAGATAAAAAAAGTGTTTACAAGAGTCTAAAGTATGGGAGTTTCCTTCAGTCATTGTCATAAAGCGGAAAAATATCAAGAGGGAGTGCATCAAGCCAGGTCATCTCCTAGTTAACTCCCATGTTTGCAAGCACATCATCAACCTTGTTTTCTTCTCTGAAAGCATGATTGGTGATAAATTTGATCTGCAGATGAGTGTCGAGGAACTTCATCCAGCGAGTAGTGAGTGCCCATGCTAGATGAGTCATCCCCTTCTAGATTTCTTGAACGATTGTGGTTGAATCACTTCCAATCCAAATCTTCCTACATTCTTTTTGAAGTGAATAGTTGAAAGCGAGGATCACACCCATCATTTAAGCTTATAGTGATGAGACAGTTCCACAACCCGTGAAAAATCATCCAGGGAATATACCAAGATGGCCTCTGAAGATCGCTCCGCAACCGGAAGGGCCTGGGTTTTCTTTGGAGGCACCATCAAGGTCCACCTTGATCCATCCTAGAAGCGGGACCTACCATAATACTTCAATGGTGCTGTTGGGTTGTCTGAAGATGCCTTCAATGAGAATTCTCTGAAGAATATCAAAGTCCCTAATAGTTTTATTGCAGTGATCCTTTTGAATTGAGGAAGCCTCACCTGTCATAAGGAGGATACAGGCATTACCTACATTAAGATTTGGTGAAGAATTATTATGAATCATATTGTTTCTATCATACCAGATCTCACGAAGAAGCTCTGAAATGGACAAGAGGAAGATATTTTTGATTTGTTGAGATTCCTCTTGCTGGATACCTCTATTTAATTGTGATCTAATAGTATCATAGAGGATCCATCTGCAGCCAAATATGTCGAAAATATAATTCCAAAGAGGGGAATCTATAGCACAATACAAAAAGATATGATTCACATCTTCCCTGTGTTGGTTACCACCAACATTATGATTTTTATTTCATAAAAACAACCCAGCTACAAATTGTCAACCAGCGAGGTCCACCCTACAGTGGAAGAAAATAATGCAACCCAAGTGCGTCACCCCTAATCAAATTGACCCCCTCAGGTCTAATGGGCGACACATTATCCACCCAAACCCTAGTGTCCCCAGGAACCGAAATCGAAGAAAAGTAGTCCGGAACATTATTCCCTTCCCGCTAGGTATGAGTTACCCTAACGTTGTTCCCCATGATAGCCTTTCACTTCCTAATAGTGTAAGAGATCCTCCACGGTGTCGTACCTTGTCCATGTAACACATCATGGATAATTTTTGAGACCGTTTCTATCTGCTCCACCACCAGGCCTATGTTTATGCACAACAGAACCCCTGACAGTACTACCAAGACCTCTGCCTGCACCGAGCTCCCCCTCCCGTAGTGTGTAGCGAAGGCCATCATCACACTACCGTTGCCATCACGTAGCACCCCCCCCCCCTCGCATGGTCTCCCCAGCGCACACGCCATCAACGTTCAACTTTAAACCTCCCACCGGAGGGATCCAACGAACCCAAGACCCCGCCCCCTAGAAGTCCTCTGCCCAACCCTCATCCCAGGAGAGATCAACATACGTATTGAAGGAACATCCTCCACAAAGCCTGCAATTCCCACGAGTTCAGTCAATAGGAACCTTACTCTTGTGACCACCACCCTCCCTGTGGACGCGAGTCCCTCGTACCTAGCCCGATTCCTCGCTTCCCAAAGTACCCAGCATCCCGAATTGTAAAATAAAGCCCCATCCTCTTTATCCTCCACGTTTCCATCACACCCCTGGAACCACCGATCCGAAAACCGATCCCAAGTGTCGTCATCAGAAGAATACCCTATATGTGTTCCCAAAAAGCTCCATACCACACATTCCCATACCCCTTCAAGGATGATATACTCCATGCTCTCCTCCCTCCTCCGTTTACCACACTGACACCCAGACGCTAGGCTAATACCAAATCTTTTGATATTCTCATCCAAAGGGACGACCTTTTGCTTGATCCGCCATGTCAAAAAAATCATTTTTGAGGGAACCCTTATGCTCCACTCCACCCTATTCCTCGACTCCTGCAGCTGCTGATCATTGGAACTCCTACGAAAGTCTTTCATATTGAACCTACCCGACACCGAGGGCGTGAAAACACACATATCCCTCTCCTGGTTGATCACAAACGAATCAAAGATCCTCTGAGAATCCTCATCCAGTACTGCTCTGAAGAATAGGGGATGAAGCTTGGCCTACCTAAAGAAGATAAGTGGGGCTGGACACCCCGGAAAATCATGCACCCTCCCTGACCAGTTGTAATCCAAGAAGCAGATCCCCCCCTCCCCAATAATCCACTGAGAACATTTCTGCAACTCCAGGACGATATTACTAACCTCGGCCCACATGGAAAAACCTATCGCCGGATGGTCAGCGCTGCCAGCCATGTACCTTCTCTGCATACACCTACCCCACAACGTCTCTCCCTCAATAATTTCCCATGCAAGCTTTGCACGTACTCCATGCACCGTATCCGCCATAATCCTGACGTTAATCCCTCCTTCGTTGATCGGCCTCACCATTTTCCTCCACGAGACCCACTGTCTCTTCCCATCCAGCGATGCATCCCAAATGAAATGTGCGAGCACTCTATCAATAGAACTTTTGACCCCCTTCGGTACATTAGTAGCCACGATCGCATGCACTGGTATCGCTGCAAGCACACTATTCACTAATGAAATATGACCCACAAAGGGAAGGAATTGATTTTTCCAATCCATTAGACGGGCCAACATCTTGTTAACCACCTTGTCAAAGTCCCAATTCTGCATCCGACCGGTAGTCACTGCAGCCCCCAGGTACTCTATCGGTAAGGAACCTTTCCCCATGCCCAACGTGTCTCTCACACCATCCACCCTTTCCTCTCTGCACGAAGTCGCCAAATAGAAACAACTCTTCTCCCGGTTCACCAACCGGCCACTCCATTTACAGTACTCCTTAGTATTATGTTGATCTCCCTCATAGACCTCACCCCGACATTCATAAACATGATTGTATCATCTGCATACATGAGGTGAAATACTGCAAGGCCCCCATGTCTCTTGCGGAATGGTAAGATTTCCCCTGCCAATCCCCCTATTAATCAGTCTACTAAGAGTATCTTGCATCAGTATGAAAATTCTATGGGATAAAGGGTCCCCTTGCCACAGGCCATGAACGGATTCGAAGAATTCATGCGTTCTCCCTAAGAAGGACACTGCCATCCACGACGAACTAACGGACCTGAAGAAGATGTCGCACACCCAGGCCGAGGACCCCATCCTCCGTAGAACTCCATTCATGAAACCCCATTCCATTCTATCATAATCTTTACTCATATCAATCTTTACCGCTATATTAGCTCCTCAAACCTTCATGTTCATATCCCCCTTCAACTCCTGCGCCAGCGCCATAGCTCCCTATATTGACCTCCCCTTTACGAAGCCATGCTGCTCCGCAGATACCCACATCGGATGATAACTAGACAGATGATTGCTGATCAAATGCGCCAATAATTTGTAACGAAAATTGCACATACTAACTAGCCAATAGTTATTAAGGGATGTAGGGTCTTTACACTTAGGTAAAAGGACCATGGTTGTCACCGCCGCTACCCAAGGGATGACACCCCCACGGAAGAAATCCTGAATGGCCAACACAAAATCATTCTTCACGAATTCCCAAAACCCTCTATTGAAACTCAACGGGAAACCATCCGTCCCCGCGACACTATCTGGGTTCAACTTCCACATTGCCTCCTGCACCTCCACTTCATCCGAGATGGCTTAAAACTGTTCATTCTCCTGCATGGATACAACCTCCAGGATCTCCTCCAATAATCGAGAATCTCCGGTGGGATACCCCATGTCCATCACCTCTCGGACCAGCCAGAAGATCCTTAAAATGATCCAAGGCTAGACCCCCAACCACTCAAAGTTGGATTTAGTGTTTATGAAATTATGATCATAGTAATTTTTTGAGTCAAGGATGCCATTAGTAGCAGGTTCCCAGATAAAAAAATCATCAGTATTGGAGAAAGGATAACTATCAATGACTTGCATAATGTTATCATGGATATCACTATTGTGGGAGTGAATAACATCTTTAATGGTCCAGTTGGTGTTTTCAATAGCGACATTTAGCGTTAGTGGAGACGGTAATCTATACGTATGCACGAGCGACAATATCATTCGTTAAAATTATATAAAATTGGATGGTATATCATATATAAAGAATAATTATCATGTAATAATTATTATTTACATCAATTACACATCATTATTATACCCATCCAAATAAAAAATATTGAATAATAGTTACACCACGACATGGAGACGGTAATCCGTACGTACAGACGTATGGTGACATGTCATTCAAAGGATGAATAGAATAATTAATATAGGTGTACCATATTTAAAATAACATCATAGTATATTTAAGATACAAGAGTTATTATTTTACAATAGAAACAATAAAGAAAGAGGAAGTGGAAGAAGAAAAGAACTTGAAAGAGGTGATGGAATATTTACCTCTTCTTCGGGTTCTTCCTTTCGATTTGATCGAAAGGGCTCCTTAGATTGGATTTCTGACTAAATTAAGGCCTATAAGATGAGGGGATTAAGATGAGAACGTATTTGGGTAGGGTTTGGTCGAGCCCAATGGCTTTAATGGTGTGAATTAAAGAGAATAGGGGGTGCCCTTTTATAAGAGGGGTGAGAGGCACCATAGGAAATGCTTGAAATATTATTTTATAATAAAATATTTTCGGTTTTAAATGGATCCAAAATGAATTATTCAAAGGATAAGGTATAAATGGGTCGAAAATCACTCAACAAATAGGTTTTAGACAGGTTTGGGTCCCTATATTAACCTTATCTTTTAGATTTAACTCTTAGTTAAATAGTTTGGCATTTACATCGTCTCTTAATATTTTTATAGTATATGGTTAATAAACTTAATATATACTTCCAAGAGAACCCCAAGTTGTTCATTAAGGATAAAAATATCATTATATAAGTCTTTTTTATGAACCTTATATTATTAAGAATATAATATCAATTAATAATATAATATTTTTTTTTAAAACCCCTTTATGTCAATTTTGACACTATTTGGTATTTTGTTTTTTCTAAATTCATAACAGAATTATCACTTAGAAGAAAATTCATCTAACCAACTCTAATACTTTATATTAACATGGAAAATTAGTTTAATTAATAAAAATCCTAAAATTACTTTTATTTGGATATTTATAATATCAATTATTTTAATCTTTCATTAATACGGGAATTACTGCATCATCATTGTGTCATAAATACATTTAATTATTTAATGTATAAAAAATATAAATATAATACAATTATGTAGGAAATATTTTTATATTTATAATAAATATTTATAGTTGAATTTATCTTATGTTTAACCCTATATTAAAAATGGTTTAGTTATTAAACTTTGAATTTAACACTTTTAAATCTTCTTTGAATTAGATAATAATAAATGTCCTAATCTAATACCAGTGGACCTAAATGATCATAGTTTATTCATAAGGTTGTTTTTTGTCGAATTACACTTATAAAATAGAATTAGGACATGTGTTAGGGTAATAATAATATCATTTTTACCCTTAATTAACCTATTTTTTAACTATTGTAAATAAAAGTAAAAAGATAGCATTCAACAGAAATTATATTCATCCTATTGAACCAAATTTTACATAATAATATCAACCATGTCTCTTGGATTTTTGAAATTCAACTCAAATAAGCGGTAAAATTTTGTTTTATGTAAATTTAGAAATTCTCCTAGGAGGTGGGTAAAGGACGGTAAAAAGTTCAATAAAATTTTTATATATCTAAAATTATTATAAACTAACTCCAATGAATTACATTAAAAATATATAGGTATTATGTATCTATTTTGACCTAAAAAAATTTAAATAAAATAAATAATTATTTAAATAAAAATTCTGTTTTAAACTATAACTTATTGTTTTTCACTATTCGTCAAAAATTGAACGTTTTCAGAAAAATACAAAAAATTCGCCGTAAGATAATTTCGATACTCTGAATACAAAAAATGAAGTCCATTTTAAAAGATAAAATTTATAAAATTTCAAAAGGTGGGTATTACTATTCATAATGGTTAGGTTGATTGGTTGTGGTGTGTTAGAACTCGAAGTTGCGTGCAACACACGTTATTGTATTATTCAAAGAGAAGCGTACCGTGGATGCTTGGGGTGTTACAATATATCACACCAGAATTTTTAAATTAATTTTTATTTTATTATTTAACAGCTCTGGGTTCTTACGCCAAGGTCCTAGTTGCGTCCCGAATTGAATTTTTTTTGTTTATTATATCTATTTGGTTTCAGACCAGTGTGCGGTAACTGTGCGGTTGGCGGTAGCCACGCACCCAACCCATGAGTCGAGAGATTACCAATTATTACTATTATTAGTTAAATTTTTATTTTTATTATTATTCACATTATTATTATTATTATTATTTTTATTAATGTTATTGTTATTATTTTTATTGTTCTCATTTTTTTATTATTAATTTTATTATTGTTATTTATGTTATTTTTATTTTTGGAATTATTTTTATTTTTGGTTTTATTATTATATTTATCGTTAATATAATAAAATGAAAAAAAACTAACCCTTAACCCTAAGTGCTAACCGGTCACCCCTTTCCTCATTCCATGCTGTGAGCTGCCTCCCTCACCCATGCCATCCTCGCCCTCCGCACACCCCGTCTCTCACCGCACACCCCGCCTCTCTCCTGCAGCAGGTCCTACCGCCATAGACTCGCACCTCCGATCCCTCCATGCATGCCCCAACTGCCTTTCTATCCTACATCTAGTCCGCCCTTGTCCCCCCCGTCTAGCCTTGCGCTCACCCCCATCTCCCTTGACCCCCAACGCTAACCATGACCCTCCGCCCTGACCTCTAGCGGACCTCCACACCTTTAGCTAGGAGCTGCCCTCTAGGACCCCATAGGCCCCTCACTCTCTATCCGTCCAACACCTAGGCCCTCGCCCCACACCCCCTGCCTGCCGACTAGCCCCAGTCGGCCTCCAGCCTTCCACATTCCAGTAGGCCATCATGCCCTAAACATCCATCTCTGACCTCTACCCTCCACACCACCGGTAAGGACACCTCCAGCCAGTCAAGTTCTCACTAGGCCACCTTGGCCCTCGACTCTCCTTTACTCTGACAACAACCACACCCCCTCGATCTCCTTCTTCACTTCCAACTAGCGCGACTGACCTCCAATAAACCGAACCTCACTTTTGGTAGTTTGTTCCAACATCTAGTTTTTTTATTTATTTGGCCAATTTATAATGTCCCTGGTTTTGGTTTGTGGCCTTCTAATATTTTTCTAGTGTGTGCAATTGGTTCGTTGATTTTTTTCATCTTTCTACAGATGCGTCGTTGCGTCCACACTTGATTAGATGTTGAAAAATCCATAAATATTCCTACGCAATCCATTTATTTGGCTCTGGTTCATCCAATTATTATTATTTTATTTTAATATCTAATTTTCATCATCGCAATATATCCAATTAGTCTATTACAAATTTATACGTTTTTTAGGAATTTGTTAAAAAATGGATTTTAATGCATTTCTTCCACTATGTCGTAGTGTTGTTACATTTAGTATGATTAATTTAAATGTATATATGTTTCCATGCTGAATTTGTATATTAAGGTACCAAATATTATTTTGAAATATTTTAAAAAAAAAATTTCATGATCATAATGCACACAATTAGTTTGATGTGGTGTTTTCTAGATGATTGAATTTTTTAAATGTAACTTCTAAGGACTTTCATACTTACTGTTAGGATTCTAGTTCCTAGGTTTTCCTTTCTAATTGACAGTGTTTCTTTAAAGTGGGATTTGGGGCCCTTATGAAATGTGTAGCACTCATGTTGTTGTGGAAATGTTTATTCGGCTGTAAATTTGGTTTGTAGTGTATAGTTTTGAAATTGTGTGGTTTGTTAAATGTGTTAAAATTTTTTGAGAAAAATTTAATGATTCATAAGGGGATGGTTTTATGTTTCCTAAATAAGGTGGGTGGTTGGACATGGTTCTTAATGAAATGGGTGTTTTTATGGAAATGGTTTTATGTGTCTCATTGGGTTTTGGTGTATCACATGATGTTGGTGCATCCATGGGTGCACTAAGTGCACACATGGATGGTTCTACAAATGAAGGTGATTCCTTAAGTTCAGTTTGTCTTGAATGTTCATTTTTATAAATGGTTTTTACATTTCTTAATGAGGTTGGGTATTTTGTGTAGGTTCTAAAAAATGGATTTTAAAGGTGTTCCTCATGTTTGAACCATTTGGACTTAAAGCATAATTTGGCATGAGTTAAAAGAGTAAAGATCTTTTGGCCTTTGGTATAAGTTTTTCTGAATGTTTGCTTAAGTTCCTGTTTGGTATTGAAAATATAAAAATGGAATTGAGTGTTGTTTTGGAAATGGTTGGTAAACGTTTTAGGTCTTGGAAACCATTGGCCCATTCAATATTTTAATCCTTTTGAGTTAAAGGCCCATTTGGCACATTTAACCAAAGGGTAATGTTTGTACTAACATCTAAAGGAGATTGTGTGTTGGAAAAAGTGTATGCCTAGTTGGAAACTTTGAATGTTTTGTAGACTGTTTTTAATGATTTCATGGCATGACAACCCAGTTAGCACCTTTGATGATATGGTTTATATACATTTTTGGGGAAGATCAAATGGGGGATATCCCATTATGGGTTATCGTATGGAGTGTCTATGTTTGGGGAAGACAAGAAAGGTGATATGAGTCACATGGGTGAGGGCCTTCCTACTTACATAGTATTATTATAACCACCATGGGTTCCTGGGCATCTTTTAGATGGTCTATTGGTGGTTGCTGATCAACCCCGATTAGACAGGTTAGTACTCCCTAGATTAGTTGTTTGGCGAAGTAGGCTTTGCCATTGGATTGGTCAGTTTCTGAAACTGAGTACGTCCAGGGGTCTTCTAGTGATGTTTAGGATTCCCAATGGTTACTGAATTATTTACATTGTTTGATTACTTTCCATTTCACTAGTTTATTATCACATTTCACATTTTACTTATTTTACTCTTGAATAGCATTGGTATATTATGTTTTGGATTTTATTTATAAAATGACAAATGATTTTTGTAATGGTATGTTGCGTGTCTTGGGTTTTTAAATAGGGAAAAAAAGTTTCTTATTTCAAAATGTGAAAACCCTACTTTTATATTTATACTTCAAACTTGTGTAATTGGACTATTTTGGGAAAGGGAATACTTGGATTCTGTGGTTATATTTGGAATCCCTACTGAGTATCTCGGTGATCACACCTATTATATTCTTTTAGTTGCAGGTTCAGTTCTTGTTTAGGTTCCTAGCTTAGATGCTCAGTGTTGGAGCAGGATTGAGTCCGAGTTATGTGGTGACCAAGAAGGTCACAAGAAGGTATGTTTGGTTTTATTTTCTTTCTGCTGCTATATTTATTTTTATTATCAGTTTTTTATATATTTATATTTTGTTTATTGTCCAAATCGTTTCCAATAGGTAAATATTGATATCTGAAATTGATTTCCAGCCCTTGGGGATTGGGAACGCCCTTTGGGCCATGTCGCAGACTAGCTTGGTTGACCGGTTCAAGGTCGATTCTGGTTGGTTCATGAAAAAATGGTATTAGAGGAGGCCCATGTTATTTGTGGGGTTTGGTAGATGGAAATTAGTACTGTTGGTACTCGAGAGTTAGGTATGGGAAGGACAGCATGATCCCTCACCCATTTCTAACCTCAAGTCACCAAGGGTAGTCCAGGAATTTAGTCCTTTTCTCTTTTTTGTTTGTTTTAGATCGAGGTATGACAATAGAGGCAAGTCATTTTTACATCATGATTTCACATGGAGTAGTGACCCATGTGGACTATGAGTACACAGGTTATGTTCATCATAGTTGTTGACTCTTACTTGGGTCATGTACCACAACCATGTCGTCATGTTAAGCATGAATACTAATCCCTCACTCTGGTGATTTGATGAAAGTTAAGTGTTGTTTTGGTTCTGGTTCGTGTGAGTGTGCTTTTGAAAATGAAAAAGAATTATTGAAATGAGAATGAATTCTTTTAAATGGATTTAAATTTGTGAAATGGGTTTCATACCTGAATTCTCATGGTTTGAAAATATTATGTTTTCTTGAAACATGTAGAGAAATGGTTTCTGTGCAACGTCAGGTACTCTATGAATGTTCGCACATGTGAGGGAATGCATGGGATGTTCACGTGGGAGCCTATGGATTAAAGTGGTTTACTACATGTGCAATGTTTCATGGGATTACTAGGGTGTGTTCTTAGAATTGAAGGCTTGAACTTGATTTTATAAAGTGATTTTGAAGAGGGGAAATGATTTTGAAAATTTTAATTTGGTTTGAAAAGTGTGTTTGGTATTTGGGAAGTAGCATTGAAAGAAGGCGTTTTTGAAATCTAAAATGAAAAAGAGGAATTTTGAGTTGTATTTTAATCTGTTTGGGTTTTGAGTTGGCTGGTTTTTAGATTAATGTGATTTAATTGATGGTGCATCAGTTGGATATTGGTTTTATATTTGTGTTTTATATGTTGTTCATAAAATGTAGCCTAGAAAGGTCCCCATGGTTTCTGATAAGTTATGCCCTTTTTTTGGTTGTTCATGGATACTGCCAATCATTCATAGTGAATGTGGTCTGTTAGAAGTAGCAGAGTGGCTTGAGAGGTCAAAAACATCTTCAGGGTATTGAGAACTCCTGAATCTGTCTGAGTGTGTGCCATTTGGGTTTGTGTGAAGGTCCAATTATGGATGAATTATAGACATTCACCCTTCCATCACTACAAGTTGGGATGACATTGGATGTCCTTAAATCCGTATTTTTCTGATGGTTTGTACCTGAAGAGGTGAAGACAAAAAAATGGAAGAGCTCATGCGTATTCAACAAGGCCAACGAATGGTGAAAGCATTTGCTGACTATTCCAAGGAACTGATGTACATTTCTCAGGAAGTAGTATCACATGATTTAATGATGACTTCACTCTTCATCGGGGGAATTCGTTTAGAGATCAAAGAGCCAGTCCTATGTTCTATGGACCTTCATTTTGAGAAGCCGGTGGATGAGGCATTCTACACAGAGTTGGTCTCCAGAGCTCAGATGGTTGAAAATCCAGCATTTCCAGTCACTCATGAAGGTTCCCCATCTGGCGAGTAGGGTTTTCTAGAGGAACCTATTTCAAAAGTGTCCTCTACAGTGGTTCTGGCTTCCAGTTCGTTGGACCATTCAGTGGTGTGCCACCAGTGTGGCCGGTTCGGGCACATGAGTCTGTCAAGTCGTATTGCTCCGAAGACGAGTCATCGTTGTGGCTGTCTAGGTCACTTGGAGAAGTTTTTCAGGAAGCATCCCTTGAAGAAGACTTTGTGAAAAAAATAATTCTAGTACATAACTATGAGGTATTATATGCTTTGACTCTCTGAGCCCCAGCCACAAGTCTGGGCATGAATCTCACATGCAGTCAGGAGTTGCCGGGGGTGTGAAACCTCGGTTCAGGTTTTGTGTTCTGTGCTCGTATTGGAACATTTAAATTATTTTCGTTCTCATTTTTCTACTCTTAATGTCTTGAAATTGTTGTAAGTTTACTGTTTTATCATGAAGTTTTGATGGGGTCATCCTATTTTAATCCATGTTGTCATGGTTGTGTTGATGTGGTTTTCAGAATTGTGCATTTTTTTAAAAGTTAAAATTTCCCTTGTATGGGTTGATCTTGGTTTAGCGATGTTTGTTTGGAGATGTAACTGCCTGCAGAGGATTCAAGGCTTGTAGTTATACTCGGGTTTTCTACTGGGATTACATCCTTCTTGGAGGTTTTTCTCATGTGTTTGTGGTTTTTTTTCTAGGTTGAGAGTCCAAGTTTTAGTGTTGGTGTTGTTCACTTATACTATAGAAGTTAGTTAGGATCGGTTGAGAGTCCAAGTTTCAGTGGAGGTGTTGTTCACTTATGCTACAAAAGTTAGTTAGGATCGGTTGAGAGTTCCTGCATCACCCTCTTTACCAAGGTGGTATGTTTGGGTGTTAAATTTCCGCACTTGTTGAGTTCTTGTGGTGGGGAGAACCCTCTTGTGTTCTCCCATTTACTTGTATTGTGGTTTCTTTTGGTTTCAAACAGGAATGGTTTCTTGTTTTGTTTATTGGTCGGATTGATGACTTTTTGGGGGAAGAAAGTGTCTGTGGTGGGGAGAATTGTCACACCTGAAATTTTAAAATATTTTTTATTTTAATATTCCTCATCTCCAGGTTCTTGTGAAAAGGTCCAGGAAGAGTCCCGAATTAAAATTTTTTTCATTTAATATATCTACTAGGTTTTGAACCTGTACGTGGTCACTGCATAGTTGGTAATAGCCGCACAGTCGGACCAAGAGTCATGAAATTACTAATTATTATTATTAGTAATATAGGTATTGTTATTCTAATTATTATTATTATTATTATTGTTGTTGTTGTTTTTGTTTTTATTGTTAGTGTTATTATTTTTATTGTTCACCCTTTTTTTATTATTAATTTTATTATTGTTATTCAAATTATTCTTATTTTTGGTATTATTTTTTTTATTGGTTTTATTATTATATTTATTGTTATTATAAAAAAACAAAAAAACAAATACCTAAACCTATGTGCTACCCGATCACCCCCCACATCCTTGTTCTACGATGCGAGATGCCTCTCTCACCCTTTCCATCCTTTCCCTCCACACACCCCACCTCTCACTACACACCACGACTCTATCCTGCAATAGGTCCTTCCACTATAGCCTCATGCCTCTAGACACTCTGTGCATGCCCCAACCACCTTTCCATCCTGCATCTGGTCTGCCCTCGTCCCCCTGTCTAGCCTCGCGCTCACCCCCTTCTCTCTTGACCTCCAATTCCTGTGAGGATCCTCATCCCTAACCATCAACAGACTTTGCACCTTTATCCATCAGAGTCCCTCCAAGACCCCATAGGCCCCTCATTCTATATCTGTCCAACTCCCAGGCCCTCGTCCCGCACCTTCGGCCTATCATCCAGCCCCATCCAGCCTCCAGCCTTTCTCGTTTCAGTAGGCCACCACTCCCCAAACATAAAACTCCAGCCTCCTCCCTCTACACCACTTTCAAGGACACCTCTAGCCTCTACAGTTCTCACCAGTCCACCTCACCCCTTGGATCTCCTCCACTATGGCAACAACCGCACCTCCTCTCTCTCCTTTTGCACTTCCACCTAGCGCAACTGACCTCTGGAGAACACAACCTCACTTGTGGTAATTTTTTTCATATTTTTAGTGTTTTTATTTAAGTTCCTAATTTCTAATGTCCTTGGTTAAGGTTTTTTGTGTTTTGATAGTTTTCTAGGGAATTCAATTGGTCCATAGATGTTTTTCATATTTCTGTGGAAGCGTTCTTGCATCCGCACTTGATTTGAGGTTGGAAAATCCATAAATCTTCCTTTCTAATGTATTTATTTGATGCCTTTTCTTCCAATTATTATTATTTTATTTGATTATATTATTTTCATCATCACAATATATCCAATTAGTCTATTACACATTTATATATTTCTTTGGAATTGTTAAAAAATGGATTTTGATGAAGTTCTTAAACTATGGCCTTGTATTGTTATATTTTGTATCTTTGACTTAAATTATTATATGTTTCTATGATAAATTTGATTATTTTGGTACAAAATCTTGTTTTCAAAAATTTTTATACCTGATTTTCACCTTTATATTGCACACAGTTAGTTTTCTGTAGTGTTTTCTAGATGATTGAATTTATTAAAAGTAAGTTTTAATTATTTTCATTCGTATTGTTTGGATTTTGGAACCTAGTTTATCCTTTCTAATTTACAGTGTTTCTTTAAATAGGTATTAGGGGTTATTATGAAATGCGTAACACTCATGTTGTTGTGGAAATGTTTATTCGGCTGTAAATTTGGTATAGAGTGTATAGTTTTGAAATGGTGTGGTTTGTTAAACGTGTTAAAATGTATTGGAAAAAATTTATTGATTTTTAAGGGGATGATTTATGTTTCCTAAATAAGGTGGGTGGTTGGAAATGGTTCTTAATGAAAATTGTGGGTTTATGGAATTGGTTTAAAGGGTATTATTGGTGGTTGGTGTATCACTAGATGTTGGTTAATCCATGGGTGCACTAGGTTCAAAAATGGATGTGTCAACAAATGAAGGTGATGCCTTATGTTAGTTTTGTCTTGAATGTTCAGATTTATAAATGGTTATTACTTTTCTAAATGAGGTTCGGTCATTTTTGTGGGTTCTAAAAAATGGATTTTAAAGGAGTTCCTCATGTTTAGCCCAATTGGCCTTAAATTATAATTTGGTGTGAGTTAAAATAGTAAAGGTCATTTGTCCCTTAGTCTGAGTTTGGGCGAATCTTTACTTAAGGGACTGATTAGTATTGAAAATATGAAAATGGGGTTGAGTGTGGTTTTAGAAATGGTTCGTAAATTTTTTTGTCCTGGGAAATCATTGACCTATTCAGCATTTTAAAAATACCGAGTTAATGGTTCGTTTGGAACTTTTAACCATCGGGTAATGTTTGTACTAATTCTGAAGGAGATTGTGTGTTAGAAAATGTGTATATCCAATTGGAAACATTGAACATTTTGTATAATGGTTTTAATTATTTCATGGCATGATGACCCAGTTGGTACCATTGATGATATGATGTATAAACATTTTTTGGGAACCTCTTTTCGGGTATATGCCTTTATGGGTTATCATATAGAGTGTCCGTGTTCGGGGTAGGTAAGTGTGGTGAGATGAGCCACACATGCAAGGACCTTCCTACATACACAGTATTATTATAACCACCATGGGTTCTTGGGTGACTTTTATATGATAGAGTGAAAGTTACTGATCAACCCCCATTATAAGGCTTGGTACCCCTGGATTGGTTGTTAGGCCAGGTGGGCTTTGCCACCAGATTGGTCAGTTATAGGGCGACCAGTAGGTTA
Source organism: Viscum album (assembly GCA_963277665.1). Classification (NCBI taxonomy): domain Eukaryota; kingdom Viridiplantae; phylum Streptophyta; class Magnoliopsida; order Santalales; family Viscaceae; genus Viscum; species Viscum album. The sequence continues at coordinate 485,069,443 of OY728156.1, read as the reverse complement.
TAGACTTAGGAGCTTCAATTTATGCCGATAGGTGGTTCCAAAACTGAGAACATCAAGGGGTCATCTAGGGATGTTTAGGATCATGCATGGTTACCAGATTATTTACATTTCTTGTTTACTTTCAATTGCACAAGTTTATTTTCAGTTTTCAGTTTTCACTTGTTTTACTCTAGCCCAATTTTGGTATATTATGTTTTTGGATTTTATTTATTAAATGAAAAAACATTTTGGAAGTGGTATGTAGCATGTGTTGGGTTATTAAATGAGAAAAAATAGGTTTCTTATGGTAAAATTTTAAAACCCTACATTTATATTTGTACTTCAAACTTTTGTCGTTGGACTATTTTGGGAAAGGGAATACTTGGATTCAATAGTTATATTGGGAATCTCTATTGAGCATCCCGGTGCTCACGCCTATCAAATTATTTAAGTTGCAGGTTCAATTCATGTTCAGGTTTCTGGTTCAGCTGCCCAATGTTGTATCATTCTTGATTCTAAGTTGGGTGGTCACATAGAAGGTCAAAATGAGGTATGTTCAGTTTTATTTTTTTTCCGCTGCTAGTTTTTTTGTCGCCAGTTTTGTTTTTATGTTTATCATTTTTTTACGGGCCAAATCATTCCCAACGGTTAAATTTTAATGCCTGACACTAGTTACAGCCCATGTGGATCAGGAACATCCTTCGGTCCATATCACAGACTATCTCGGGTGACTGGTTTAGAGTCCACCCAGGTTGGTTCCTGACATCATCACACTTCATGGATTTTTGTCTTTCCTCAAGACCTAATCCTTGAGGTCCCTCTTATATATTTGAGTGATTCTCAACTCATTAAGCTATATGGTCTCCTCATCCCACACTTGTCCCTATTGTATTTTTGTACCTCTCTATGTGCCGTCAACCCTCCTTAAAACCATATCCTTTTTCTATCATAAATACAATTCTACCTTCTAGAGTGAAAAATTCTCTTCATAAGCCCCACCTATTATTTTCCCTTCAAAAAAAAATAAAAATGTAGATGATTTTTATGTTATCTATATTAGAAACAATTTATTTTCCATTTTCAATTATTCTTTCCCTTTAATTTCCTAAATCATCCCAAAAAATTAAAGATTTCAAGAATTTTACTCATGATAAAAACAAAACAAAACATATTTATTATTTTTTGTTTTATTATTTTCTACAATTTTTATATATTTCTATTCAATGGAACAATGTTTTGACCACTTGTATATGTGCTGTAAATTTTTCTGATCCATATAATAGTTATTATATAATCATTTTGAAATTCCTATTATATTACTAATAATTATTAACTATTTTATCATTTTTTAATAAAGAGACCACCAAATTTTTATATTTACATTCTAATAAAGGCATGAAGGAAAAAATAGTTATTGTTTTTATAATTTAAATTATCTATCTTGAATAATACTTCTAGGTAAATATGAAACACATATATTGCACTTTTGGTAATTTATTTTTATAGAGGCAATTTAGATCTATGGTATATTGTTTTCCCTTCATTAATATATTTTTAGAAAAATATAGAAGAACCAAATGGTTAGTTTATAATTATTTATATGTATAATAATTCATGTTATTCAAAATGATATAAATATTAATGGTAATTAGTGATAATGTTGGAGATTAAGAATTGATTTGATATATTTCTGTTATATACATGTGTAAAATAAATATTTTCTTTATTTATGTGGTGTTTTATTCGAATAATTTCATAGATAAACACCACCATTTTTTGTTGGACAGATTCCCTAATCAATTAACTATGTTTTAGAATGCATATTTTCAATATTATTTATATATTTAATATTTAATTTTTTGTGAATTAAGAGTTGGATTTTGAAAAATTAAACCTTTTACATGTTTTAAAATAATTTTTTGATAAAAATATTAGTATCAATAACTATATGAATGATAAGTAACAAAAAATTGAATTTTAAAAATCCTTTGATGATAGAGAGTACACCCACGTCCAAAAATCATTGAATATTTTAGTTGATTATTCTTATAACGTATCTAGAACAGTTTAAGGTTCCCTCATGAAATAATCCATAAAACTGTATTTCTCCTTTCTAATAGTATATGTAACTCTTCCAATAGATATATATACCCCATAATTGATTAATGGAATTCCATCAGGTTGTACAAGAAATGTTTATACATCAAGGGAAGGGGTGGTAACTCCAATTACAAATTTAACATGTCAGAGTTCAATGATTATATGTATGAATTTTAATGTAAAAAATAATTTATTGGTCATTGTTTAATTAAAATATATTATAAACTTTCCAAAACATAAAGATCAATATGAATAATTGATAGTCATTAATATCCCAGAAGGTTAGTATCTAAATGGCATAAAGACAATGTTATTATAACACCATGTTGTTTTAGAATTTATTTTTATTTAAATTAATTTGATTCCATTTATATTTTTCTTTAAAAATAATAATAATTTTTAAAAAACAGCAGTATACTATGAAAATATTATGATTTATAGTGATAGATATCACATAGACATTTGATTAACGGTTATGAATTGGAAAAAATAAATTTAGAAATATTTATGGTTTAATACTTTATAAAACTAATTTGTTGGTTATAAATTGGTTATAAAATAAAATGAAAATCATTTTAATTTAAAAGAGATGTTTTTTCTAAATAAAAGTTTGATTGTTCATAATGTGTTTTTATCTTAATAAATAAAATTACTCACAATGGGTGAACGAGTTTATTTTAATTTATATATAATGTATTCAATCAATTTTTTTATCTACCATCTAATATTTTTTTTCTATGCATGAGATATTAATATAAATACTTTTGTTTTAAAAAAAATATATTTTTTAAATGGGTTTTATCGCGTTTTTCATGCTTATTTTTCAATGAATTTCAGACACATAGAAATTAAATATATAAAAAATGGATTCTATATTTTTAATTGGAAGATATAATTAGTTCAACAAGAACCTTTTATTTATGGCCAATAATAATTATATTAATTATAAACTTTTACCACCCTAGTATGGGTGAACAAGTAAAATACTATTAAGACATTAGGATAAGGTTTTAAAATTTCCCTCACAAATTTCATACCCTATTTTATGTTGGAATTTGTATATTTCCTTTCATTCCTTTAATATATGGTCACATGGAACAATATTTATTTGATTATTAACTTTATAATTATTTATTAAAGAGAAGAAACACAAATTTTTTCTCCCATGAATTTTATATATTTAACATTTTAATATAATGATAAAAGGAGAAAGAAATAAATTATAATTGTTTAATTTATATAAAATGTTTCATTTTTTACATATTAATTTAATTATAATTTTTATTTTTTGAATAATTAATTAATATTATTAGGAAATGGAGACATAGTTTTTCGTTAATTAATAGAAAAAATTAAATAAATGATTTTATAAATATAAAAATCAATACATTTTAATTCAGTTATATTGTTCAAAACCTTCCATAGATACATATGACATATTATTGGTGTATCAAAATATTATATTGTAATTCCATATTTTTCTTGGTATCTGTAGAGGCAAATTAAATTAATAGTTACCAAATTGGGATTAATGATATTTTATAATAAATTATATTATATTAAATTAGTAAAATTCATAAAAATTATATCTTCAACCAAGGGAAATGAAATATTTTTTAAAATATAAAAAATAGTCCATTAATTTGTATCCTTTCTATTTATGGTGTCATTCTTGACCCATTATCATTGATATACTTGTCATTAGAATAAAGTGAATTTTTTTTAACAAAGTGGATAATCATAAAAATAAGGTTTCAAATGACAACAAAACCATAAGACACTTCATTGGATGATGTTATTTTGACCACAGTCTTTTTTTATAATTCAAGGCTATTTGGGTTCATTTTTGTTGATATTTACACAATAACTTTTTAATATTTTTTGTAATTCCATGTTTTCCCATGCCCTCTCATATATACGTACACCCCTTCCTTATTTTTTTAAACCACATTGAGCCATCTAGCTCGATACGGCCCTACCTAATTATATTCTAAACATAATTAAACAAATTTCAGAGTTTTTATTATTCCAAAAATATAAACAATAGGTTCATCAATAGGATATCTAAAGGAGTTCATTCAAAGAAGAGGTAATCACCTTAATTAATCCCTTTGTTTTTTTACTTCTTATTCTACATCCTATAAATCTATGTTATTTATTATAAAATAATAAATTAATTAAAATAATTAAAATTAATTTCTTTAATTATTAATAAAAACCCATTAAAGACCCTCTTTTTCATCAAATGGGAAGTGAATGTATCACTCATACTTACATATGGTTTACCGCCACGATAGAGTAATACAATTCATTTTCTAATAGAATCATTCATGGATGGTCATTATAATGGGTTCAAAGTATATATATATATTTAATAAATAATTATACTTATGTATTTAAAATATAATGTCAACCTTCTTCCATTCCAATCAATTATATAATGATAATGTCACTCGTGTGTACGTGTGGACTACCACCTAAATGATGTAATATGATTTTATTTTCATTTATGTTTTCAATGGATAGTAATATGTATAGATTTAATTATTATTTATGATATATATGAAATAATAAAAACACTTCAAATATGCATTATTTATTTTACTTTATTTTTTCCATCCATTGAAATGTGGGAAATGTTTTCATTCATACATACGACCTACTGTCTCCATGGATGCTGTAATTTATTTTTTTTATCTCTACCTGTTATGATTGACTCTAAACATATATGTAAAAAATATATACTATATTTTTATCATGATTAAAAGTATGAATATTATGGAACCTTGATCAATATACATGGACCCAAATGAAATTTGAAATTATCAGGAAAAATGAATCAGTTAACACCTATAAACAATGATTTAATTAATTAATTATTAACAAATTGGTGATAAAATGTTATAATTCTATCATATATGATAATATAGACATTTATAATAATATTATATAGAATTATAATTAATTTAAAATAATTTTACATGAGTTTAAATCTCTATTTTTGGAAATTATAAATAGTGGAAAAGGATTTCTTGTCTCTCTTTTATTTCTAGGGTACATATGCCATATTCCCCCACTTTTTTATTTTTTATATAGTGTTTAAAATAACCTTTGAAATTTTATATTATAAATCTTCTTATTTTAGTGATAATTAATTTTTCAGTTGATGCTATTATTTCATGGGTATTCTTATTCAAAAGTTATAAAAGTGGTAAGGATTATGTGATATAATCTCACTGTTTATCAGGATTGTTCGTGATTAAGATTTCAATGTTGAAATTTCAATATCAACCTATTAAAAAACTAATTATATATTTATCCTCCAATTTTTTATTGACATTAAATGATCTACATTCATTTTCTTCTATTTAATAACTCATGAGATTAAAATATTTTCTTTAAGGAAAACGAACATTGTTTATCTCTTCAGCTAAAAATCCATTTTCCTACATATCTAGGTTTCAAATTTTTATTTTTAAATAATGTTTTTAATATTCTACTATCATTTTTTAAATTAATTTTTAACAATGATTTATTTTTTAAAAATTTATTTTAAATGAAATCTTTTTTTTCTGAAAAAGGTACTTTTATAATATTTACAAGTGAGTGGAAGAAATTTTTTCATATAACTTATATGATATCTATGGAATTTACAACCATCATGAAAAATAAATTCTTTGATTATTCATTTAAAATTATAGAAATATTTTTTCAAAGAGAATTTTTTTCATAAATATTTAAGAAATTTTTATATTTTAATAAGTTATTTCAAAGTGAAATGGGCATTTTCTGCATGAAATGTTCCAAATGATCTTTTAAATGATTGTTTCATCTATGTTGATATAATTTGTTTTTACATAAGTTTCACAAGGGATATTATAAAATTATACCATCCTTATTATTTCTATGGATGTTTTTAATTATAAAAATAAGATTATTTTGAATCCTATAAATTTTTTTCTAGTTATGCTTTGTTTAATTGATGATAATTTTATGAAAAACATTTATTTTAAATGGGTTATTCCATTAAAAAATTATTCTGAAATCCATTTATTTGTTAGAGGTACAAATATGATTAATGTTCTATGATATTGTGTCACACATCTATTTTATTTTCATTATGTGATGGGTGGGAAAAAAATATATCTCCCACCAATGCATTGTGTAAATATAGATATATCATGAAATTAAAATGTTTCAAATGGGAATTTACCCAACTCCATTTGTTATTATTCCCCTTTGATAGTATTGGGAGAGAATAATGAACCCTAAGACAAAATTGGAAGTGAAACTAATCCACAATGATTGTCTTGATAGCAATCCTTAATTACAAAGGAAATGATTTTTTGTGCTTATGTTCATGGAACAAATCTATTTCTTATACCAATGTTATGCACTCATAGATCATGTTATTTTATTCATTCATGATACATTTATTATAAAATAGTATGCTTCATTCCCTAAATGGAGACCATGTTCTTTAATATACATGATATAGTTTTCAAATTTTAAGCACATGTTCACATGAAATTATTAGTATGTTATTTTTAAGAGATCATTGATATATCAATTATTTATCTTTAATTATGTCTTGAGAATACCCTTTCTTATGGTTAACATTACCAACTTTATGAAGAATAAATTTAAGTATGATATCTCTACGAAGGGTAATAATTGTAAGGAATAGAGTGGTAGATTATGTGGGCCTCATATAAAAAATTTGTTTATATAACAAGGTTTTAAATGTCACTAATACTATATTATTATGGAATGGATCATTATTTTACGTAATAAATGTTCATATATTATGATATTTTATCTATGTATAAAAACAATGGGTGATCATAGTTTTTATTAGTGAAAGGATTTATTACCAATGGAAACTAGGATGAGAAAAACATTTGTGTTAAACCTGAGGATAATTCTATCTATAAGTTAATAGTCTATCTATTTTATAATGATCCTAGATTATCTAGGTTAAGCTAAATGTGTCATGGATAAAAAATAAGGTTCCATTATTTAGGCATCCAATAAATGATTTTCATGATTATTTAGTATACCACCATGATTATTATATCTCACAGTATTATTTTTGGTTTTAGTCAATGGTTGTAACCCAAAAGAATCATGTTAATGTTTAATATGATAGAAAATTCAATGATTCTACTCTAGTGAAATCAAATTTTATGTGATATGGAATGAAAAATTTCATTTCTATTCTTATGAAACGTTCCCAAATTATGAATCATTGTGATCTTCCAAAAAGAAAAAAGGAGGTAGAAACATTCTTTCAAGTCATTTAAAAGAAACAAAAACCTTATTTTAGTGGGTCTTTTGGCCCACTAGTAATTTAGTAATGTACAAGATAAAATAAAAAGATTTATTTTCCATTTAATAGTGTTCAAAAAGTTAATAATTTATTTTATCTATTTTTAATTAGGAAGGAAATAAGATTTACAGTGGATTCCTATCAATAACATGAGGTAGACGAATGAAATCAAAACCATGGAGTGGGAAGATTTAATGTGATTATTTTTAGTTAAGTATATTCCTTTTATTATTCATAGATAACCGGTGAAATAATTACATTATATAAATTATTAGGATGATTAATATATTGGTACATATCAGGATTTTTTTTAGTTATTGTGAGTTACAATTCTGGTATTATAATCAAATCTAAATGTTAAGCTGGTCAATTATTTAGTGGCTTCAAAAAAAATTTCTAAAGGGAATCATCTATAAGAGACATAATTAGTTAAGAATAAATAATTTTATTCTCTATAAAGGTTTAAATAAATATTGGATTTACATAACCTCTTAAAATTTTAGATAAGAAAGTAAAAAATGTAATTATAAGGAAATTATAAAATCCAAAGAAATGAGACGAGTATATTTCCTCTATGGTCAATATGAGGATGGATAAATGATGAAAATTATCTTAAGGGGACTGGTAAATGTTTTAACTGTTGAAATAAATGTCATTATGAAATCAAATGTCATAGTGATGGGTAGATTTCATCCAATGATGGAGGAAATGAACGATATAATATAGAACCCACAATCCAATGTTTTAAATGCAAGGAGTGTGATAATTATGTTAACTAATACTCAAAATAAAATGTTAATTATGATGATCAATTTCGACAACCAAAATAGCCTTGAGAAAAAAATAAAATAACATGTGAAAACTATTTCTAATGGGGAGTACGATGGTGAAGTGGTAAAAGGTACACTTACCAACCCCACTGAAATTGCTAAAGTCATATTTTATTTTGGATCTACCCTCTCTACTATATATGAATAATTTTATAAGGTTATCCTAGTATGACCTCAATAATTTGATTCTGAATTTGTAGTTAAAACCCATAAAGGTACAATGATTGAAAAAAATATGATTATTCAATGATTAAAGTGTATGGGAATCTTCTTCCTTCTAATATCATTATGCTCTCCCTAGTTAAATTCGATGTTATTTTGGGAATGAATAGGATCTATTTGGACAAATAAAACATTAATTGATGAGGAAGGAAAGTCAAATTTTATATTCAAAACAAAACTATGATCATATATTAATGTGATAGAATATATAAACTCGTAATGGGTTTTTATGGGCATTAATTTCTATTACAAAGGGCTGTCTATCTCAGAGGGCTTGGGATAAAATCAGCATCGATGATTTTAATTTCTAGTGGGAGTTTTTTGATGATTTTATAAAAGATTTTCCTAGTCATCAACTGAATCAATATATATTGTTTTATATAGAATTCATACATAGTGTTATTGTTATTTCATATAATATATATAAAATGGTGTTGACTGATATATATGAATTGAAGCATCAAAACAAAAAACATATTTAAAAGGAATTTATTTTGCGAAGTGAATCAACTTAGGGTGCACATGTTCTTTTTATTAAGAATAAATATTGATCAATGAGACTATTTATTGATTATTGGTAACTAAAATAGATCACAATCAATAATAAGTGTCATATGTCTAATATTAAGGAATTTTTTGACCAACAATGATGAAATAAATAATTTTCCACAATTTTTATTCACTCTAGATATCATTAATTATGGTTAAAAAATGATGGTATACTTAAGAAAAATTTTTGTACAAGGTATAGTTTCTATTAATATATACTAACACTATTTGGACATACTAATTCATTCGATATCTTTATGAATTTAACGAATAGTGTATTTAAATATTACCTTGATAAATTTATGGAAGTCTTCATATATTTTATTATATATATTTACAAATACAGTAAGATCATAAATGTCACTATATGGTGGTTCAAAAGACCCTATGGAAGTAGAATATGTACAAAAATTTATAATGTGTGATTTTTGGCTAGAAATAGTCTCCTTTTAGGACATAGAATCACAAATAATGATATATTAGTAGACACATCAAAGATGTTTGTTATTTTCTATTAGTAAAGAAAAAATACTCTAAATGAGATCCCTAGGTTTCTTGGTTTGGATGGATATTATCAATTATTTATCAAGAATTTGTCATGGATTTCTAATCCACTCACCAAGATAAATTGTAAAGGATCTGATTCCCTTTGGATATATGAATATGAGGAAAATTTCAAAGAACTAATGTTATGGTTATATAGTCAATTAATGCTTACCTTACCCAGAAGATGAGAAGGTTTTGTAATTTATAGTATATTATATAACAAGATACAAGGAATCACACTAATGTTGAATGATATAGACATATATTATTCCTCTTTACAATTGAAGGGTCTTCCGAAAAGTTACCCAACACGTGATTTGGACTTACCTGTAGTAATTTTTGATTTATTTATATGGATACCTTATATTTATTGAAAATGATTTGACATATTTACTAATAATAGAATTTTAAATTATATTTGAAAAAAAGATCTAAAAATATTTTAGAGAAGATGGTTGGAGTTTATTAAAGATTATAACTCCCCAATACATTACCACCCTGGGAAAGAAAAAAAGGTGGATAATTATCTAGGTTAAAAGGATCATGATTTCATATATATTTTAAGTGTCACAAAGGATCCAATATTTCTATATTAGAAAAGGGTATATTTGGAAATCTTGAATGAAGTGTAGAAATTGTATCTTTCTTAAATGAGTGTTCAACCACCCATCAATTGAAGGATTTGAGAGACAAAAAAAGTGGAACTATAGATGAGGGTCAAAAAGATTCATGAGTTCAGCCCAGATTTTGATGGAATTATAATGTTGAAGCACTATGTATGTCTCCATATATACCATATTTTTGGAAAGAGTTATTGGATGAAACACATTGTTGATAATTCTTTATTCATCCTATATGTATAATGATGTATATAGATCTAAATGAGTATTTCCAATTGAAAATAATATAGATTGATATTACAGAGTATGTATATTAGTTCTTGATATGTTAGTTTGTTAAGGATGCGAGACATGACTATTATAGGATGTTACAACCATTTCCCATACCGTAAATTAAATGGGAAAACATTTGAATGGATTTTGTCATTGGAAAACCCAAAATGTCTAAAGGTAACAATACTATAGATGATGTAGTCAATTATAATAGAAACTTAGCACACTTCATTGCTATTAGAAAATAATTCCATATTGAACATCTTTTCAGAATATACATTGTAGAAGGTGTAAGGTTTCAAGGAGTACCACACTCTACTGTATGTGATCGGGATACGTGTTTTACCAGAATGTTCTGGTGAGGTCTTTAGAAGACTCTTGATAGAGGGTTGACTTTCATAATGGTGTATCAACCTCAAATAGATGTTTAATTTGATATAACCATTGAAACCCTAAAGGATATACTGTGATCATGGTATATCGATTTCAATGTTTGTTGGTATCAATACCTTCCTCAATTTAAATTTTCTTACAATAATGCTTTCACTAGATTATACATAAATATCCTCATATATCTCTCTTTGGAATGAAGTAAAAAACACCAATGTGATGGGATGGAGTTAGATAATGAAATGTTTTATGACATGATATAACTAATTAAATAGAAGTGAACTTTTTAGAAATACGACATCACATCAGGGATTATCAATGTTGATAGAAAATTTATGCTGACAATCATCCAAAATGTAAGAAATTCGATGTTAGTGAGATGGTATTTCTATGAATTTAACCATGGGATAAAGATACGTGATTTATAATGAAAGAAAATTTGATCCAATATTATATTGGACCCTTTCAGATTCATGATTGAGTAGGGATGGTTGATCATCTCTTAGTTCTTCTACCAAATATATCTTAAATTCATGATGTGTTCATTCAATCTCTCATGAGGAAGTACATAACTGATTAATCACCTATACTGAAATCAGAGGCCATACCAATAGTGAAATATATTTCTTATGAGGGTAAAAAAAATAGATATATTGGATCATAGAGAAAATGTTCTATGGAAAAAACTACTCACCTGGTTAAAGTTATATAGAGTAATTATAAATTTAAAGAAGCTAATTGGGAACCCTAGGTTATAATGAAAAATGGAGATCCTCAATTTTCTTTGAAGATTGAAATTATTTTATGGGATGAATCAATTTATTGGTTACATAATGTAATGAAAAAATATTTCATAATATATTTATCATTAAATAAATATTATTTATTTGATATCATGAAGTACATGAACCACCGAGTTTAAAAGAACCATGATATGATTTTAGAATTTTATTATTTAATGTAACATTCATCACTAAGCCATTGGATTGGTGTGTGTGTTAAGGATATATAAATTATAAAAAATATATGGTTTACGCATGCGTAAGATTGATTCATTAGTTATCAATTGAGTTAAAATTAAAATAAAAATTATTTTTTTAATTACAGGTGGTGTTTTATTGAAAATCTATTTTTCTTTGCGGAATGATTTTTATTTTAATAAATAAAAATAGGAAATTTTGGTAAATTTTTTTAATGAAATTTATATATTTTTTATTCATTTAACTGTTTTAACATTCATATATCATTATTTCTAGTCATGAGAAAAGTATACATATCATCTTTTGCTTAATTGATTTTTAAAAAATTGTATTTAGCATGTTCTGGATAATTATTTGAGAGTAAATTTATTTGAATTATAGAAACTGAAACATTATATTTGGGTACCATATTTGGTATAGAGATAATATCCGTAATTTTTGTACATAAGTATAAAAATTGGATAACATTGGTTATAAATTGATATTCTCAAGAGGTATTAATTTTTTTGACATAGTGATTTAATTTTATTTTTTATTCATTTATTTATTACATTATATTCTTATGGAAAAGAAAGACAATATTTATTCAATTAATAGAAAAACAAAAGAAATCATTTAAAAAAAGTTAATAGTCAAAAAATTTATTCGAATTATTATTTTCAACACAAATATAACATATAAATAATTTTTTAAAATATTATATTTTAATCACATATTTATCTTTGTATCGTTAAGGTCAAATTAAATGATTTTTTTGAAAATTTACAGTAATGATATTTTATAATAAATAATATTTTATTATATGAGTTAAATTTTTTTAAAAATTATCATTTGGAAAATTAATGGAAATTTATTAAATATAACAACCATGATCTATTTTTGAGTCAATTTTCCATCCATGGAAACATTTTTAGGACTTCATGATTGAAATTGTTTCAATCACATTTAAGGTATATAATGATTAATGAAAGGATTAGAAAATAATATTTATAAATTACACCAAAACATACCAAAATTTCATTGGTTGAGGTTATTTAATCCTTAGACTCCTTTTCATTAAATTAATGTCCATTTTGATGAATTTTTATTGAAATTTTCTTTATGACTTTTTAATCTTTTTTTTGTAATTCCAAATGTATCATTTCCCTCCATTATAAAAGGAAACCCCTAAAATCTTTTCATTACGCAACTTTGAGCCATATGGATGAAACAAAACCTATGAAATTCATTACAAACCATCCTTATCCACATTATAGATGGTACGGTCTTTTGATTTTAATAATCCTATGGTCATCAAAGTAGCGATCAAAATGAATTCCTTCAAAAAAGAGGTTATTACTTTAACTGATCAATTTATATTTACATATAATTTTACAACCTCTAAATATATTTTATTTATAATAATATAATAAGTTATGTATATAAAAAATAAATAAATTTTATTATGATTCTGAAAATACAATTATCAACCCTCATTCCCATCAAATGGTATGCGTATGTATCACTTGTCCGTACATATAACTTATCACCTCTACAAAAAAATAAAATTAATTTACCATCACCAAATTTTAGGAATGGTAAATATAATGGTTTTAAATATTATATACGAATATTTTAAAAACATTGTACTTATTGAATTATAATATCACATCTCTATTCTTACCTTACCACCCTTTTCAAAATGATAATGTCCCCCTATATAAATGTGGATTACCACCTCCCTGAAGCAACGATATTAGTATTTCATTTAAATTTTACATGGATAAAAATTTTGATAGATTTATTGAATAGATATTTTATATATTATATTATAATGATTCCAAAAAAGTGAATTATTATTTATATTTCTTCCGTTCTGTCTGTTGACAGTTGAAAACATCATTTTTTGACAAATGGAATGTTGTCTCGATGACAGGGGTAATTCATTTTTTATCTCCACCTTTAATGGTTGACTCTAAATATGTATATAATAATTATATAATAAATATATTTAATCATTGATGTTTAAATATTATGGAACCGTGATTAATGTATAAGGATTGAAACTACTGAAATGAAATTCTCAGGAAAAATGAAATAATTAACACACAAAAATAATTATTTTTATAAGGGGTTATTAACAAATCAGTGTTAAAATAAAATAATTATATTATATATGATATTAAAAATATTTTTATGATTATTATTTATAATTATAGTAAATTTAAATTTATTATAAAAGAGGTTAAGGAACTTTTTAATCCATTAGGGCTTAAGGTAAGGGATTTCCAATTTCACGTTTATTTCTGGGAGACATAAGACATGTTCACCATTAGTTTCATTTTTGTGGTGTATATACATACCATTTTACATGTAATATCATGAATATAATTCAATTTATTATATTTTATGTTCAATTTATTATTATTCATTCAAGGTTCCTTTTATTCAAAAACTAAAAATGTTTTAAGGGATTTATGTTACAATATCATTATTTGCTGAGATTTTTTATAATTAAGTTTATGATGATGAAATTTCATGATATACCTCTAATAAAACTAATGATTTTTATTTTATTATTCATATATATGAATATTACAATTTTTCCTTACATTTTACCCTCTTTATAAATATAAGATACTGAAATAATATTTTTAAGGAATCCCAGTTTTATTTCTATCATCAGTCGAAAATAAATTTTCTTGATATCCATGATTTATTGAAATAATTTCAAAATGAATTATAATATTATCGAATTATTGTTTGATGTATGGTTTAGCCATGACTAAATTTTTTATCAATGTTTTAAAATTATCCTTCTTTTATCTTTTTAAATGAGGTATTTTTTTAGCAATGCGAAAAGGGTAAATTTTTTTAACTAATAAAAAAAGGAAAAAATTTCCGAACAACATAAAAAAACATTTATTTTACGATCCCATTAAAATTTTCAAAGGTTATGTTAAAAGAATTTTTTTCTTTTATATTTGGTATATTTTATTATAATAAATATGTTATTTAATAGTAAAATAATTATTTTCCTCATGAAATTTTCCTAGTGATTTTTTAAATAGATTTATCATCTATGATGATATCCATTGATGTTAGTTATGTTTGACTAGGGATATGATCCAATGACACCATCACAATTATTTCTCTAGATAGATTATTCTTATGATGATAAGATGATTAAGAAACTTATACCTTTTTCACGGGTTATGTAATGGTGAATTGATTAAATATTTATGTAACCCATTTCCTTTACACTGGTTATGACATGATGAAATGTCTATGAAACCGATTTTCTTTTTTCATAGGTTCTGATATGATTACTATTTATTGATCTTGGGGAACTCATATTTAGTATTTTAAATATTTTCTTTTGGGAATGAAATTATATACACCTCCATTACATTGGTTTATAGTGGATATCTCAAGAGATAAATAAGACAATAATGGGGAATGAACCCTGTTAAGTGAAGAATTATGTATTCTATAATATTCATGGGAGTAAATCATAACTACTAGAATAGAATGGGGAGTGAAATAATTACACAATGTTATTTTTGGTTGTGATCCTTGACTATTAAGGAAATGATTTTATATACATATGTCCTTTAAAAAAATCTATGCCTTCTCCCATGTCATTTTTTCCTGACTCTTTAATTTTTTTATTAATTTCTTTTAAAATACCCTGATTTATTCCATGACTCATGATTATTATCATTTATATATAGGTTATGGTTTTCAAATTATAATCTCAGTTTCACCAAGACTTTTTCTCATTTTATTTTTTGTTTATCTTTGATATGTCCCTTACATACCCTTAATGATCATCTATAATCATCATTTATTATATTTCATTTTTATCTGGTTATAGAGAAATATTTTAAGTATAATATTTCTAAGAATGATGTCCCTTATGAAGAACACTGTGGGATATTTTGTTAGCCCCATAGAAAAAAGTGGTATCAATATCCAAGATTCATAAGTGTGCTGAACTATACAATTATGACATAGATCATTATGTTATATAATGAATATTATTATATTAAGATGTAACATCTATGTAAGAAAACTATCAGTCTATATAGTTATCATTTTATATTTTTATAGTCCAAATAAATGAATTTGGGGGAATACTCGAAAATATTATGATAAATAATTATAACAATAAAATAAACCATTATATTACTTATTCAAGTGTAAAAATATTCACTTCTAAAGGAGGAATGAGGTATTTTTTTATATATGATTGTATGTTTTATAATTTAATCATTTTTATTAAATAAAATTTTATAATGTAATAAAACTATGTTAAATTGGATAAGTTCATATTTACTATTTGTATACCATTATATTTTGCTTAATTTTATCAAATGTTCATGATTATTGAAAAAATATTTATGAAATTGAAATATTTTAAATGTATTATATGGAATGAATTTAAAAATATGTTGTTAACTATTCAACTGATGTATGTCACGGTGAAATGAGGGGTAGTTATGGATTATTGAGATGTTTTTGTTTATAGGAAATTGAATGAGAATCATATTGTATTGAATAATATATCAATATTTTTAAATATTTTTATAAATAGGTATTAAAATTTCATTAAATATGTTATTAATTAATATAGGAAGAGTCTAGAAAAATTATCATGAAGAGATAAATCAATCATTCCTAAAAAAATATATCATGCATATTTTTTCAAAAATAATATTTATCATGAGTTTAATTTCATGAATGAAAAAATTTTATGTCTATTATTAATCATATTAATTATTAAAATACTTAATTTTCATTTTTTCATATAAAAAATGGGGTTTGGGAATGATCCTTTTTGGGAGGAAGTTTTGTTAGATGTCCATACCAAATCCAATTGCAGATATACAATGTCAATTCCAAATATGTTAATGTAAAAAAAGTATCATTAAATTTTTGGTAATTTTTTTATGATACATTCAATTGAAATGAACATTTTTTGGTAGGTAAGAAAAGTTTATTTGTGGGATTCCAACCCCTCATACAAAAAATCAGTCTCCATTAATGAGGATATGGGCCATTGTTGGGACCAAGGATATCTATGGTGGAGATTTCTGCTATGTTTTACATTATTTTATCCCATATGGCTTAATTTAATGGATTGAATTACAAAGGAGACTATTTTTATGAAATTGGAAGCATTGAATCTGTTTGTGAGTAGAATATTTTTCAAATGATTCCTAAATATTTTGGTGCAAAAAATTGTAGTTTTTTGTGAAAATGTAAGATATATTGGAGCCAAAATGATATTTTAGATATAGAAATTATGAAAAACTGTATATCATTTTTGAAAAAGGATGGTTTCTATCATAGAATTAAAGTTATATCATGGGGAATGTAGAGAACATAGTTCTATTTTTGAAGGATTCATTGGAAAGTAATTTTCGATGAGAATATTTGATTTTATGACCAAATAGAGAGTTATATAAAGGATATGTGTTGTTAGTCAAGTGAGGAAGTGTTTTTTAGCTACAAAAAGTATTTTTGATCTATGTGGACCACATATCAAAGTTCATTTACTGTACTAGGTGTTGTTTTAAAGAACTACATAACATATACACAAATACATTTATTAAAATGGATATTTTACAGGCGGGGTTTCTTATAAAAACCTTACTAATGAAATCATGGGAATAATGAGATTTGATCACGAATATATAGAGTTGGGGGGGGGGGGAACTGAGAATTCATGTCGATCATATAGCAAGGGGAGTTGGCATAGAATTATTTAACACATATCATGAGTTAAAATATATTTTGGTTTGATAGCATAACCTGTAAATCTTGAAGATGAGGTACCACAAAAAAGTTCACGAATGAAGGTTCCATGATGCACTATGTCCACCCCATAATGTAGGGGATGGTCTACGAAGCATAGTATAGAGTGAATTTTAAATTGTGTAACATATATTTCATGGATTTTTCGGATATTACATCTTATATTTCCAGATAAAAATATTTTTATAAACTCCAAAGAGTTTATAGGAGCATCATTACAAATAATTCATGATGCATCATACTCAAAAAAATTCTAATGATGTGGGTGCGAATTTAAAGTGGTTAAACAAGGTAATTATTTATCCATAGTAGTACATGAGGAAAAGTCTAATGAAGTGATCCAAGGGAAGTAGTGTATTGTCCCTAAACATTTTTTAAAGATAGTGCACCCATAATAGAGTGACCATTTTCAAGAATGTGTTGATTCAATAATTTTGGAAATTTATTTTTGATTTTTATGCTCACAAACACCGACATATATGTTGATAATGAAGCTAATTTAAGTGAATTAGAGGATAATAATCATTTGATTAATTATTATACTGTAGAATAATTTTTGGACCTTAATACCATGTACAATTATTTTATTTCTCAAAGTATATTTATTTTCGAGGTGTTTACGAGAATTTTGGATACACTATTTATACCCATTGTTTAAAGAAGATTGTAAGGTTTTTGTATCCCTTATTTAGAAATAACTTAGGGATCGGGAGCCATCATTTTATTGGAAATCGTAATTTTTGGGAACGAAATTATTTTTCATCATTTCCCAACCCTACATTCTTCAAAGACACCATAATGAGTGGATAAATATATAATGACCCTCGAGTCCTACCTCAAGTAGGCCATGGTGCGACGACAAGTATTAAGGGTATAAAAATCCCATAAATGGGAGGAATTTCACTCTATAATATAAAAAATATCAGTAGATATGATGAATCAACCACATGAAACTCTTGGAAATAATTTAAAGGGAAACCAAAACTATTCCATAGTGTATGAATAAAGAAAAATAATAAAGGTAAAAGTCTACAAAGGTAAATACTCAAAAGAAAACCTAAATTAGTGACATAGAAATTGTCCAAAATATTTCCTAGATAGTATTATCCCTCAAGATCCTTGTAATTGTATTGGAAAACTAAATAAATAAATAAATATATATATATATATTTAGGATGAGAAAACAAGTATACTCATTCGGAAAACCAATGTCTCTCATGCACATATGAAAGAAGCATACTACTGCACATGTGAGAAAACAATAAAGCCAATAAAACCCTAACTGGTAAACTATCCATACCAAATTCAATAGGGTATTCCGACCTAATAAATCTAGATAATTATACTAACATAATAAGAAGAATATCGATAAAGGGTACCCAAAACTTCATTCCCACTAATTTTCCACTCACACACCCCAACGTCTTATAACCTAGATCTACCATCTCATCTAGATAAAATATACCACCAACCTATAGCACAGTCACATCACACCATACCCATGGATACAAGGGACACTACCACACACAACTTCCAAATTTATCTCACCCGAAGACACATGTACATCACTTAACAATCACTTCTATAACCAGAGTAGTAGGGTATCATAAACTTGAATAACATCAAAATTTTCCCCTCCTCCTACCATGAACAACCCCCACAATAAGATTACCATATTAAAGTCATATCACATACCACCCCAAGACCCCTATTCCACCACCCAAAACATGGTCATATCATATTCTACACAAAGAAACATGTTCTATCACCTTGTGCACTAACAAACCTCCAGTCATTATAGCATGTGCATATCTACTGGCATGGTAGATAGAGTTAGAAAGGGTGGGTATCTATCCATTTACCCTCATCACCGAGATGCTAGTAAAAACACACCCATGTGAAAATATGTGTGTCATCACATAGTGCTCGACACGGGTGTGGTGCATATATAAATAATAAAGGAATATATATGTACATACATATATTCACATTGAATCCCAACCTATAGATTGAAAACAAAACACTAAAAAACTCACAAAGCACTCCCACTTTAAATTCCACCTATAAATGCATAACACCACACAACCTAGAAGCCACATCTCACACCACCATCTGATTCTATTATCTATCCCATTCATAAATTATTTACCAACCACTGCATTTAACCACACATACCATCATTTATTTGTTTCATAAATCATATCCATCTCAATAACCAAACCAATCCAAATCCATTTAAAAACTTATTAACCAATTATCCATAAATAACTGTTATTCATGTATAGTGTCACCACACATCATAAGAAGACCATCATTCTCATCAAACCATCACGTCGCTGCCCCATAAGCATGACCCAGAAAACCATCACCTCGTTGCCCCAATATAAGGGCCAAATAAAAAATCACATCGCTACCCCAAAATCAAGAAAAACACCTCATTATTTCTAAAAAAAATCATGACTACAAAAATAGTTACCTCACTTCACGGGAATAATGGACAATTATACCATCATCTCACCGCCCAGAAGCACATCCAAACAAACCATCACCTCACTATCCCAAAATCATGACAAAAAATCATCAACTCACCTGAAGAATTATTTATAAAAAACCACCACTACACCTCCTTAAAGTAATGACCCAGAAAACACAAATCACTCCACTTATCATTACAAAAACAAATCAAAGATTATTTTACAAATTTATCATATGGGATTTTATGACATTTGACTTTATTTTAGGCGAGTTAGCACACATTCCATAAATCACTTGTAAACCATTTTATTAAATAAACATATGCAGTTAGAAAAATTTTATTTTATAGAGATATCCATGAGACCTAAAAACAAATACTCTACATCACTTGAAAATCCAACATAAAAAAATCCCCCAATAACAATAATTTTTAGTGGGTTATTTAACCCATACAATCAAAATATTATAATAATTTAAACATAGTTAAAGCCTGAAGATCATTACCCTTTTCCCTATTAAATTTCAATTATCCTATAGTGAATATTTAATTAAGCTATAAAAATTATACACCATAGATAAATAAGAGAACACCCCCCTAGAATAGAAAATGAAAAATGAAGGAATTTGAAATCTCAAATGAGATTTTCCAACTCGTTGTATACCACAGGGAAAAGAATAAATTTCTGTAACCCATAACCACCTGAAAGACCCCATGGATGAACCTAAGATACCTTAAGGGTTATAAAAAATGCATACCAACTCACATTACAAACCTAAACCATTCCACCACAACATATCTCTTAGAGACAAATGGAAGAAAACATCCAAGAAGAGAAGTGAAAACCACTGTGAACCAATTCCCATCCACCAGAACTAATGGATCCATGTGAGGTAATAAGTTTTTGAATATCCCTAAAAATTTTATAAGGATCTTCCAGAAATTATTTTATGAAAGGTTGTGAAATAAATATTGGTTTGGTGCAATAACCTATTTAAAATCTTGAAATCAATACTTTCACATCATGTAACACATTCAAGGAGAAAATTTCATAGGTTTTTCCTAGGCTGTGAACCACCAATTAACATCGTCCAATTGTTTCATGACGTAAATATGTTGTAGTAGCCCTTTTTCACCTTTATCCACCATGAAATCTCATCAAACCTCCTTAAGAACGCCTATAATTCCAAAAAACTAAAAACATAATGGGTTGGGAAGGAAATTGCCTTCACATCTGGTACCTTTCAAATGATTCTTTACCTAAAGAATCCAAAACTACACTGAAGAGGAAAGGGGTAAAAAAACCACCCAATGAGATACCTATCAATGACATCATTACTTATCAAAGATAATAATAGCTAAACATGAAAACTATAATACCCATGAAACACACTGCATTGCCACAAACTGCCTCTTTGTAGAAAACAACACATCAAAAACACAATCTCAACCTCCTCACAATCCAAACAAATAACATCTAAAAAAAGACCACACCACCTTGAAAATAAGAATAATGGAATTCCATAATCCATTTCAGAATACTATCAACATTAGATGGTAGTGACTCTCCTACACATGTTTAATCGCATCATAGTATAATTCTTCTCAATTAAGAATCATGTCCTCCGCTTTTCATATCTCAGAACATTTTTAGATAAAACAGATGTCTAAAACAACACATCTCATAATAAAAAAATATCTAAATATCACATATATATAAAAATAGAGGAAGAAAAAATTCAAAAACAACTTTGGGTACTAGATTCACATCAACATGTCTAACTCCCAAGTACCCTACTCTTGGTAACAATGCCACCAAAATATGCAAACCATGGGAATGGTTTGATGTTGTAGTTCCTTTTATTGGTGATACTAGCTCACTACTTTATATCTATGAACATCAAGTAATCCTCGATATGTAAATCTCTCCAATAAATGATATGCGAGTTATCAGGAAGATACTGAAGAAGTTGAAACACCTGTAAGATGTTGTGGATCCTCTCTAGCTACAGTGGAAATTCTAAATAACAATCCACCTTAGCAACTAAACGTAGTACCTAAAAGGGGACAAACAATGAGAGAAATTTTACTTTCTCTACCAAACCTCCACTTCCCATATCAATGTGAACCCTCTAGAACATGAGGTCCCCAACCATGAACTAAAAGGGCCTCTTCCTTTGTTCAACATAAATTTTTTACCAGTACTGTGATTTCTTGATCCTCTCATGCAGAAGTCAAATCTAATATATTGGGATTTTCACCACATTGGGGCCAAGAACTACTTCCTCTCCAACCAACATCAAGATAAATGTATAACAACACGGTCCCCAAAAAAATCAAATAGGTCCATACTGAGGTTTGAGTGATAGATATTATTATAAAAAAAATTTACCAAGCGAAGTGTTGTGTCCAAGACCAGACACAGTATATAATTCACTCCCACAATGTTTCCTCCAATGTTTTTATGGTCTAATCTGTCTTCCAATCTGTTTGAGGTTCGAAATATGTGGGGAGGTGTAATTATTTTCAAAAATCATGATGAAATCCCTTCTAGACTCATGAGGTAAAATGTGTATCATGATATTAGAAAATAAACCATATAAATCCGTGAAACTGTACCACCTCATCAACATACCTCTTAGAAGAATCATTTACTTTACCCAAATCCTTGATTGCTATGAAGTTGATCGATTTAGTCAACTGATCCATTATCACCCTGATAGCAATACAAACATGATGATATCAGGGTTACCCTATGATTAATTCCATCTAGATTTCATCCCATCTCCACTTAGAAACATCCAAAGGCATATCCAAATTCTATGAATATGATTCTCAAACTTTACATATTGTCAAACTGAAAACCTCTCAAAAACTCCACCACCACCCATTTCATCATGATCCAACAAATATACATCCTCAACCCGTAGTAAATCTTGGATTCTCCTGGGTTCAATTTCAAAAGTTATATATGAAACTCAAAAATAAATCCATCATGCATCACAACCAAAAAAACTACATACCACAAAAAAACACCTGGTTGCATCTATCCTCCGAACATACCTATAGAGCATCACAATGACCAACAGGATCACCCATCACCTCTACCTATGATTCTCCCCAATAAGACTCATCCACAATACAATTTATAGAATACTTTAAATTCATTTGAAACAAACATCTTCTACCAACAACCACCCTTTTATTCATGTGAGAGGCTTCTAACACTTCCATTTTGATCCAAACATCCACAAACTCCTGAACAACATCGTTCAATGACTCCCAACTCAACCTTTCATCCAAAAATTCCATTTTATTAAGGTGTAAGAGATCATAAAACCATAATCATGAAGAATATATATCCACCTATGCTACCAAAAATTCAGATCATGCTATGAAAACATATACCTCAAACTCTTGTGATCCACAAATACTACAAAGCTATACCTAATGAGGTAATGTCACAAAAACTTCAATGAAAAAACAAGTGATGATAAATCCAGATCATTTGTGGAATATTTATGCCCATGGGGAAAATATTTCCTAGGACAATACGATATCAATTCTCTATACTGCATCAACATGAATCCCAATCCTAGATGTGATGCATCAAAAAACACCTCAAACAACTCACACTACTCATCAAACTGAAGCATCGTAGAATTAACCATCTTCCCCTAGAAGTAACTGAATACTACTAGTCATTGATTAGTCCAGAAAAGACATGGTCATTCCCTGTCAAAACTTTCAATGGGGGTGAATCATGAGAGAAATCCAGCACAAAATCCCAATAATATCCCACGAGACCAAGGATGATACAAACCTACACCACATTCTTAAATGATTCCTAAGAAAAAAAATTCTTCTACCATTGATGGGTTCTCTACCACACCCTAACGAGACACCCCATGAATGAAAAAATTACATCTCATGTCAAATAGAACACATGGAAAACATTACATAGATCTAGTGGCATCGAAAATCCCAAGAGAAAGCCTTGATATGATAGACATGATCCTCATCTAACATTGAGTAGATCAATATATCAATGATGAAAATGACTATGAACTGAACTATGAATTCAAAAAAATGGATTTCATGAGTTCCATGAACAAAACTACTATGTATGCCACATTAAATGGCATAACTAGAAATTGATGTTCTGATACCTACATATCAAAGTAGTCTTCATGATATTTCCTTCTTTAAACCTAAAATGGGGATAAACAACCAATTGAAGTATCTTAGAAAACCAACATATCCCTATCATATGATATATAAGATTATATATCCTTAGAATAGGGTAATAATTTTTGATTGTATCCCGATTCAACCTCTGGTAGTCTATAAGAAACCATAGAAAGTAATCCACCATCTAGGAGAACAACCATGAGGCACACCATGGAGACACACTGGGCTAGATAAAATACTCTGTATCAGATAATTTCTCTAAATTCTCAACTCTAGAAACTTTGAAGGTGATATCCAATAATTATCCATCAAAATATGGGAAGCACCCAGTTTCAAGTCTATGTTGAACTGATAATATCATCAAGTGGGTAGTTCCACAACCTCCTTTAGGATAACATATCATAACTCCATGATAGCCCAATGAATATCCTCTATCTCGGTTTCTACTGATTCTATATAAAAATTATCAATTAAGGAAATTAGGGGATCCTCACAACATCTTCCTATATAAAAACCTCTCTTTCTAATGAAAAACACACTTTGTTCATCCATATCCAAGAACATGACTACACTTGGAAAGAAGTTGATAGCATCATGTAGAAAATACATTTTCTCAATTAGTTGGATAAAATTATAATGCTATATCTTTTGTAGGAATAGATCCCCATGGGACTGATGTGGCTCCACAATTTGTCTATATCCCTATCACACATCATACAAGTTGTTACAACCTCTGAATGTAATATTCAACACCAAGGAAATGAAAATCCTCTCTACATCTAGTCTTAGAGTACGGAATAGTGTGAGTGGAATAGAGGAGTCTTAATTAATTGAATCAAACAAGTTACCTACAAGGGTAGATAATAAACTGAGCATACGTCAAATGATTTCGGGCTCATCTAGTGTTATTTCCTCCACTACTTGAAACTGCCTACACCCATATACTATAACTATCTTCTTGGAACCATATCTATAACCACTGTATCTTCCTAGTATTTTTGAGTAGTTTTAATTTCCTCAACATTTTTCAATTTATGTGTTTGGTGGTTGGAATAAACTTAATTTGGGATTTGGAACCTAATTCCAAGAGTTTTATTGACCCAAGGGAATGGTTTTAGATAGGGTTTTTGGGTAGGCATGTTACATGGGACATTGTATGAGTTTTGTGTGTGTCAGTCCCCAAAAACTCAGTTTCAGGAAACTAAATTCCAAGGTGCATGGTTTGATCAAATCGCACAACCTCCAAAGATAATACATACTATCCACTCCTTCATTGAACATGTTTTTTTAAATCCATTAGGGTGAGGGTGCATGACTATGTGAGAAGATATAGTTTTTTCAATAGATGGAAATCACATGATCTCCACACAGTTTTACAAATCACACCCCTAACCATGGACAATGTGGTTCTTGGGTGGTGATCACAACATGGTAGGAACACGATTATCCATACTATGTGGCCAAACCATTTGGGTCCTTTAAAATGGGTAAATTAAAAAATTTCCCCTCCACCATTTATCTTCTTTTCCTGTTAATTTCTTCTCCCATTCACACACCGTACAAGGGACCTCCTCCTATTCTATCCCTCCCAGGGATTTTCCATCCTCGATCATTTGAGTTCTAATATGAGGTTGGTTAGCCTCAATTTATTCATATCATTAATGAATTAAATCCTCTTGCATCCTATAATTTTTTATCTCTCCACATGGGATATTAAATCCGTGCATGTACCATTTCCAAATTTTTATGGTGGTTCACTAAATATTTTATTTCTATCATTTAGACTCTATTTAGTGGCCAATATCAAATGAGTGGGAACCTATGTTTATAAGGTTGGTGGTTTTTTGATTTATCCTTTGATTTATGGGTCTTTTGGGGTGAATATTTAAATGTGCACTTATGGGTGGTCTGAGAGAGAACTTAATTAATTAATTATTATCTCTAAATTAATTAGTAGATGTTGTTGGATTCATTTATTCATGACCTATATTATCCACATATTCCAATAAAAGAAAGGTTTTCATGGACAATTTGGAAGGATAGGTTGTTTCTATTTCTTAATTAATAAAATTATTTAATTTCATTGAAATGGTTACCCAGGAATGTGAATGGAATAGATTGAGTATTGAGGTAATTTTGATCACATGGACATATAAAATATTGTTTTCAGGATGAGGTAATAGTTCTAGATACTTGGAATGATTTCAACCACCAGTTTGAGGTGGCTAGGTCATCAGTATTTTAGGTGACGAGGTCCTCAATCAGAGGGAATGACCATATGACTTTATATGGTGTTGACCATCAGTATTTAAAGAAATGGTCATAGGGGTAAAAGGTACTAGATGACATGGATTCGTTAGTTGTAATTTATTATCTCTCATTGTTGATGGATGATGCACTGTTGGATTCATGTGCACATATATAGGATATAATAGAGTTGGTTTTGACTAGTTTTTATGTGTGGAGGCCTCCATTGTTAATGCGTATTAGGTTAAAGTGTTCAACATCATCCATTTTGGAGATGATCACTCTATAAATCCATGTGGATGGTGATGGAAAATTGGGTTATTATGTTGTGACCATCGGTTGGGGACTGAGGATCTCCATTACACTTCAGGTTATTAGGCTAGGTTTATTAGAGGTTGTATATCACTACTCATCATGATTTTTAGCTGTTTTTCCAAAGATGATTATTTATATATTAGAGTATGAAAATCATCACACCTCTAGGAAATGGGCTATTGATCTATTGGTGACTTACTGAATAGATGACTGAGGGACTCGGGTTTTATTAATGGGTGTGCCATTGGGATTCATGTTACTTGACTGATGGAACAAATGATACTAGTTGGCATGAGGTTCTAGTGAAAAGTTCATGGTGGAACCTGAGGTCTCACTAGATATGAAATTATATAGGGGATACCTTTTTCATAAATCCACAGGTCCTCACCACTGAAAATATATATATATAAAATGTATTGTATTCTATATTTATATTTGGGGTAAAATATTGAGATTTATATAGGAATTGGCCGAATCAAGTAAACCCTTCCTTGTGGTTGGTGAGCAGAAGGGAAGTCGGTCAATTAATAAGTAGTGTGTCTGCATTTTAAATTTAATTTATTGTTAATACACCTATATAATTATTGATGTAAGAGAGGAACACATTGGTGGTGGAATATTGATTTTATTCTCACACCCCACATGTTCCCCTTTTTGATCCATATAGACATTTTTTCCTAAAGATCAGGTAAGGGATCAGTCTCAGAAATTAGACCTTAGTGAATGAGTTGTATTGTTTTCAAGGGTTGGATGTTAGTGGATCGTGGTGGTTCTTACATTGATATTGAGTTCCCTTTGAGATTCTTCAGGATTTATATATTTATTTACCTGCATGGTGGACCATGGGTGACCCTCCTTATTTTTTATGACATATTATGACTATTTTTCTATATATATTTGAAAATGGAATTATTTCATTTGTTTTTTTATGAATGTTGTTTCTTTTTTATTCTTATGTTGAGTTTCATTCTTTCTTCTACCGAGTTATAGACCATCATCCAATTTATTACACACACACACACACACGTGAAATTCATATTTCCATAATCTGGGGTATAGTTCCATACTACAACTACATCAGACCCTCATTGATATTCGACAGTCTTTAGTGTATGAAAATGCATGCCTAAGGAATAATGGCCAACTAGACCATAGAATTATTTAGGTGGAAATCAAAGCAGGATGTTACAAATGGTATACTTTGATTTTTTTCCTTTTTATCTTCATATTTGGTAAATGGTAGATCATAGACTAGGATAAAGTCAGAATCGAGTGTAGAACTCATGTTTGGGTGCCTGAATCCGAATTCATGTTGGATAAAACATGTTTCTAGGGGTGTGAAATAGGTGTTCTTCTATGTGCAACCTTGGATGGAGCACTTTGGGTGCGATGTTAATCTATTATTTAGTTTTGACCCTTGTCCCTTCCTGTAAAGGGGGGTTGATTATGCATCATGATAGGCACATAGGGTGACATGATATTTGTATTTTCTTGTAAATAATTTCTTCAGAACTTGTAATTATAAAATAAGGGTTGGATGGTTTAAATTATCAATAATGAAGCTCAAAATTATTTTACAATATAGTATTTTTGTTGAAATTCTAATCATCTAGCCCTAGTTTTTGGTTCCCATTGAAAATAATATATGATATTGGGGCCTGAATCTATTAAGGGTAGGTTTGGATAATAGAAGGGGGTGTGTTTTTTAAATTTAAATTAAATAAACTAAATAGTTTTCTCCAGATTAGCCTATTTCAGTTACATTCTACTTAGTGACTGCACATTTATATACATGATATGTGATTCCAGAATCTGATATGGGTAGGAATGGGCCCTTGGGGACATATTGTATATGTTTTATAACTCTATTATGGGTTGGAAAGGGGCCAAGAAGCCTAATTATATGTGATGTTCGACTATATTATGGGTTTTAAGGGGGCCATGGGGATAGATTATGTTTGATATGTAACCCAATTATGGGTAGGTAAGTGGACGTTAGACCCGATCTCATGTGGAGTGGGTATAGTAGGGGAGTGTAAAGTTGGAGGGATGTGATTCCTATTATAAATTTCCAAAACTATTATATATATACTATATGGTTGTTTGAACATTGTGTTTACTCTTTTCTGGGATTCCACCATGATAGCTTCTAGTGGAGAATCTAGAGGGTAGAGATATGGTGCTACCCGAGTGTGCATGTTATGAGGCGCCTGAGGGATAGTATGATCATGATCAACTGGTATAGGATCTGGTACAAGATGGTATGTCATAGAAGATGGTGTATTTTGAATTTTTTTATTATAAGCTCATGGTGATCAAGGTTTGGGTCTAACATCGTATTGATCGATGATCCCATGTAGCTCCACTGTCTATGGAATATTTGACACGAGTGTTCCAGTATCAATACCCACCATTATTCCAGTGATAGTATTGAATATATATAGAATATAAATGCATAAAATTAGTGAAAAATAAATATTATTATATTGAGACACCCCCAGGTGGGAGGTTGAAGCTGGACAAGTATATGTTCAAAGGATCAGAAAAGAATTGGTGAGATGTACATGTTCAAGGGGGAAGTCAAGAGGTACTATATTGGAAGGATTTCATGGCCAGGTTATTTTGAGAAATTGTTACCTAAGACACTGAGGGTGGATTAACCCCACATTTTTATGCTGCTACTATATCCGGACACCTATTTAATGGATTATGTGGCTAATTTTATAGACTTGTCCTAACTAATTTCCCTTATGGTGGTTGATGATATCACTAGGGTGAGTTGTTATGGTGTTGGATTAAGGTGTTCCATAAGGGTTCATTTGAATTTCATTAGGATGATATCGTTTTATTATACAGTCAATTAGTCACTTATATCAACGGAAAACATGATAGACTGGTCTTATTTTTGATAGGTGATGATGTTAGGTGAGCATAGCGATGATGAATCAGATAAAATGAAGGAGTCACAGGATGATTTTTATCATGAATGTGAATCCATAGATTCATGTAGACCCCTAAGGAGTGAGTCTTCATTATTATGCTTTCCGTGTGGTTATTCGGGTAATGATCAGACTCATTGTGACAAAAATCCCAAGGAGTGTTGTACATGTGGTCGATATGGAATCTGAAGTGGTTTTATAGAAATCCTTTGTGAATAGATGGATGTTAGGGATCAGATGAGACTTAGGGATCTGAGGTAAGACTGAGACTTATACTAAGATCCTGTATCAGGGATTTAACTTCAATTGGAGGTCATGTATGGGATAGAGAGACCATTTAGTGAGATCAATGGCTGCTGTCTACTGTAGCTCTTGGGGGGGGGGGGTAAAGCCTCAAGCAGTCTGGCTTCCAAACAGGTGCATGTAGTTGAGATTCTAGGAGTATAGAAGGCCCGGTGTCCAATGATGTTTAGAGGTAGGCCTTGATCATTGTGTGACATCATGTTTTTGTGATATGGGAAATTTTGGTGCATGAGTCACAACTATATTTGATTTGGTCTATCCAGGAAATAGTTAGTATGTTGGAATAAGTTATGATGTGTGATATATAGATGCATGAGGTGCGTAGTCACTGAAATGTATTGTGGGAATTGGTATGATGTGGGTTTTATATATGTGGGAAGATGGACTCATGATAATGATAGTAATATATATATATATATATATATATATGTATATGTATATGTATATGTATATTTATGATGTGGGATTATTTGTGTGAATCTATTCAAATGAAGGATTTATTGGAATCTAAAGACATGCAGGCTGGGATATGTGCCGGGTACTACACAATTACTTCCGGTCATCTGATGAGATGTAGGACTGGATGGCTGTCAGGTATGACAAGGGAATAATTTGAGAACCCGATAAGGTGTAAGAATGATGGTATTTCATGGGAGGATAGGTATTCAATGTGATGGTTAGTGGAACCATAAAAAATGTTTAAATTTTGGGTCAGGATGTAACAAGGAAGGTAATGCCTAAGGCGGGGATCCCATGAGAGGAATTGATCTATAACAGAATTACCGGCGAGGAATGAGTTAATATATATGATATGAGTATGTTTAGTACCATATCTGAGTAAATATTTACAACTTGGGGTTGATGTATGTTAAGATGGGGGGATTGTAATGTCCCTTTTTTTGAGGGGGTTGAATTTCCTCATACTTTTTGGATTTTTGTGTTTGGGAGTCTGAAAAACCATTCTTTTGGATTTAGAACCTAATTTTAGGATTTTTATTAACCCAAGGAATTGTTTTAAGTTTTGGTTTAAGAGACATAATGATCTATAGGGTTTTAGATGAGTTGTGGGTGCATCAGTCCCCAGAAACTCAATTTTTGAAAAGCAAAGATAGAGGTACCCAGTTTGGTCAAACCATGCAGCTTCTTTGGATAAATAATGAAACCCCTCCCATACTAGACATAGTTTTTCAATACATTTAGGTAGGGTTTCATGTCCATGTTAATACTCTATAGTTTTTAACATATGGTAATTGAACGGTCCATGCAATATTTGGATAAATATGTGCTTAACCATGTGAATTGTGGTCCTTGGCTAGTGAGCATCTCATAGTTGGTTCCCAGTTATCCGAACCATGTGTTTAAACTGTGAAGGTAATTTAAAGGGGATAATTTTTGAAATTTACTCTCCTCCATTTATATTCTTTTCTTACTCCACTATTCTCCATTTCTCACAAATCATCGGGTGTCTTCTCTATTTTCTGTCTCACCTAAGATTTTTCCTTCCCCCACCATCTATGCTCTAATCCAAGATTCATTGGTCTCATTGGAATCATATATATACAAATTTTTATCCTCTTGAGTCATTTATTTTTTATCTCTCAACACATATTCCTAAATCTATGTAATCACATTTTCCCTATTTTCTGGGCAGTTGTCTAAATTTTTTTTATACCATTTCAGATCAATTAGAGGCTAATATAATATGAGGGAGAATCTAGGATTTTATGGTAGGTGGTTCCAATACTTCTCTTTAGTTTTATTGTTTTTGGGTGTGTATCTAAATAAAACCCGTTGGGTAGTCATAGTGAGACCCTAATTAATTAATTATTATCTTTAAATTAGTTAGTTGATATTGTGGGATGCCTTTAAGAATGACCTAGCATATTCATATTTTCGAAGACAAGTAAAGGGATTTTCACTAAATTATTAGGATATTATATTTGTATTTTTTAATTAATTTAATTGGTTATGTTGATTGAAATGGATCATTGGGAACAAGACCGAGATGGACTGAGGATTGAGGTTATCTTTATCAACATGACTGAGGGGTGAAGTTCATGAGGTTGAGGGCATGAAAAGAGATACATGGGGTGATGTTGGTTACATGGTAGAGGTGACATGGTCATTGATATTTGAGGATATGAGGTTATTAGGATGAAGTAATGGACCATGCGACTTGAGATGATGTTAATAATCGGTATTCAGCAACATGGTTACATGGGGATGGGGTGCCAGATGATGTGTATTAGGTATTTGTTGGTGATTTCTACGCACCTTTGTTTATCAACACACCCTTGGAGTCATTTTCACATTGATAGTACTTAGTTGGGGTGGTGTTGACCACTCAATGTGGGAAAAGGAATTCACTTTTATAGTTGACTATGTGATGTCATTGACCATCAGGTATATTGGAGGTGATCACTCTAAAAATCCATGTTAATGGTGATGGATCATCAAGTGATAATGTTGTGATCATCAGTTGGGGGATGAGGATCACTATTACACTTTTGGTCATTGTGTTAGTTTTATTGGAGGATGGATATCACCATTCCTTAATATGTTGGGTTTTTGAGCTGATGATGTTTATTTTTATATTATAGGATGGAAATCACCCTTTCATGGGATGTCAGTCTATTTAACTGAAATTGATTTGGTGATCAGATGTCTGAGGGAAATAGTAAAAACTTATGGGTATGATTTTGGGACACCATTTAATTGATTGATGTCCCTAATGGTTCTGGTTGGAACGATGTACTAGTGACTTGTTATGGGTGGAACCCTAGGGTTCACCCGATATGAATTTCTTCAGGGGACTCCAAGGGAATTTAGACATGGGTCTTCTCCACTATATATATATATTGACTTGTGTTTTATTACACACACACACACACACACACACAGACACACATATATATATATATATATTTGGGGTCACATATTCTGAGTTATATTGGCGTTTTTAAAAGAAGATAAAACATTCATAGTGGATTTTGTGCACTAGGAATGATATTTAATTAATAATGATTGTGTGTTCCTCGCCTATTTTCTATATTTATCCAAAACCTACATAATTATGGATGTATGATAGAAACACATTGGTGTTGTCCTATTAATTTTATTCTCACGCCATACATAGTCTACTTCGGTATGGGCATATACTCTATGTCGTTGAGATCAAGTAAGGGATTAGGCTGTGAATCTGGACCTTAGTGATTGAGATATATCATTTTTCTATGATGGAAGAAAATATACAATATTGGTTATTTCATTGATTTAGAGTTTCCTTTTTGTCTTTTTAATTCATTATATATGAATTCACATGTATGGTATGTCATTTGAATTCCATCTTGAATTTTATTTGTATAAGCTATTCTAACTTGTTTTCAATGCATCTGTAAATGTTATTGTTCCTTTGGGATATTTATGACTATTGTTTCCTATGTATTCTTCTATTGAGTATCATTGTTCCTTCCACTGTGTTATGGTCCTTGTTATGTTTTTTATATATATGGGCCATTTTTATTACCATATAATGATGGTATAGTCTCCATAGTGTTACTTCAGTAGAGCCTCACTGTGAGTCATAATGCTTTGACATATGAGAAGGCATGCATAAGGCCCCCTTTCCAATCATAATGGATCACTATTTGTGTGAATATTGTGTTATGATGGTACAACCATTCTATGATCCAGGTAATTTAACAAGAGGAATATATTAAGTTCATAATACATCAACTATATATCCTCTTTGAAAAGGGTAAAACGACTTCTCATATTGTTGAAACAATATCACTAGTAACTAATCTTGAGGCTGGTGATGAATTTATCAGTCTCCACCAAATTGTGATCAATGAACCACTTGGAACTAATTCTGTAAATAGCCATGAACCCCACCAAAAAACTCATTGGATTGATATCCCTAGGAAATTAATAGAAACCATTGGTCCTAGAAGGTTGTTAGGGAAATAGCAGAGGTCGACTCCCTACTAGTCAAAACATTAATGTTCATGGTTCCAAAGATCTTCCACTAACAACCCTTCTCTATGAGGACCCCAACCAATTCCCCTATAATTATAATCCTCCTCATGAGGGTGTTTTCATGATCACCTCCACCTTATTATAAACCTCTATATACTTTGTTAACAAAAAAGGAGTAACATTACATTTGATAGAAGAAGTAGTGTATCCACATGATGTCTCAAACGAGACTCCTCATCTAGAAAAATATATCGAAACGATGCATAAGGTCCTTGAAG
The DNA here is from genome assembly GCA_963277665.1 of Viscum album. Lineage (NCBI taxonomy): Eukaryota > Viridiplantae > Streptophyta > Magnoliopsida > Santalales > Viscaceae > Viscum > Viscum album. The sequence goes on along the minus strand of OY728156.1, from coordinate 485,035,102 downwards.
TTGATTCATAACTCTTGAACCAACATACTATCCCATTGAAGATAAATAAGCTCTTTCCTCTTCACAGACTTCATGGTTGATGAATGGATCTCTACCCAGAACACTTCCTGACAGTTGACCCATTAAACATAAGCCTCCTTAAACTCTCCTAGATACAACAACCTGCACTAATACATAACTCCACATAACTCACAAACTACCAAATTAACCAAATATCCCATTGTGTTCAAGATTAAAATCAATGAGATCTTGAGATAATACAACCATATATCTATCTCTATATTTAAAAAACTACCCTTGTACGTCCTCAAACCCTACCACTAAAAAGTTCACAACACCTTCTACCAATCCTAATCCTCAACTTCTAGATCAACCCCCCATTGAGAAGATAATTAAACCTCAACTACCTGATCCACATGTGAATGACATCTAGGACCATTGTTGAAAATAAAATAGAAATTTCCATAGATAGGAAGTATGTAATTTTATTTAGATTCAGTTCGATTCAATTTATGAGTTTTACTCTTCCAAAAAAATCCAACTCAAATAGGAACACAATACATCACGATTCACGGACATATCCTTGGTATCAACCCTCCAAATAGGTCAAAATAACGTTTTCATTTAATAACCTCAGAGACTTGGCTCTGGATCCCAGTGTTCCCTAAAATGTTGTGTCCTATCCAATCTCCCTGGCATATGCCATGCACTATGTTTAAATGGAAATATTTCCATACCAAACCCTAAAATCCCCACTATGACTAACTCTACACTCCATCCTATCTCTCATCCATCATCTCTAATACCACACATTCATGACCAATCATGCCAAAGATTCCACAATGAAGTGAGAGAGATAATCACCCACTGATTGCTGGCTCCCTTAGGCCCCGGGTTGGCAACTAGAACTGAGTGTATAAGAATATCACTAGGGGGATACATTACCCTCCATTATATAAAAAATATCGATATATAATATGAATCAACAACAATAAAATCAATGAAATAATAAAAAGAGAAAACAAAACCATCCAACAATTCATTTATAAATTAAAATTATACATGTTAATGTCTTGAAAAGTAAATACCCAAATGAAAATCTAAATAAGTTATAGAACACCTCTGAAAAGGAATGATCTAATACTTTCCATTATGATCTATATATTCCCATTATAAACTAGAAAATTAGTTTATAAATATGTTGTGATCATACATGTATGATCATTAGGAAAAACAAATTCTCTCATGCACAAGGGAAAGAAGCATACTAATGTACCCATGAGCAAAAAAATAAACAATAGAAAAAAAACAAGTCAACTATCCATCTCAACATAACTAAGGAAAAATCACTAAATAATGAAATCCAACTATAGTAAAATTATAATTACTATATCGATAAAGGTTTCCCAACACATCTTTCCCAATGCTTTTCCACTCCCACACCCCAATGTAATATATCCTAGAGCTCCCATCTCTTAAGAATAACATATACTGCAATCCCATAGCAAGGTAACATCACATCATGCCTACAGACATCTAGTACACCACTCTATAGCACAACCATATCTTATCTCACCCGAAAAAACATGGGTCATCATATCACAACCACTATCATAACTAGCATAGTATCTTATCATGAAAATGAAGAAAATAAACCACATTCTATCCTCCTACAATGAATGAACCCACCAATATCCAACCCATAAAATTGTCCTATCACATCCCACTTGAAGACCCCAGAGTCACTTCTCCATATCATGATCATATCACATCCTTCCCAATGACACATGACACACCGCCCTAGAACACGATCATATCACATTCCACCCAAAGACACTGTAACCATCACCTAGTACACTAATAAACCTATTTATATCAAATACAATGTATAATTACTCATATAGAAGATATAGTAGTAAACATTTATTAGCTAGCCATTCGCCCTCAACACTTGGATTTTGGAATAAACACCCCCAATGTGAAAATATGGCTGTCGACACATATTGATCAATACGTGAATAAAAAAGTATATATATAGACACGTATAAACCCAAACTATGGTTTCACAAGAAAACACTAACCCACTCACAACCTACACACTTTCACTATATCATCTATATTATTGTCACTATACAAACCATGAGCCCCATCTCACACCAGAAACTGATTCCTTCATCAAAACCATTCATTTCATTATTTACCAATACCAACATTTAACCACAGAACCCATCATTTACATGTTAATTAATCATTTCTGTCCCATTAACCAAACCAATCTATATATATGTTAATCATCATCAAGTAGTTATTGCACCACTATCTTGGAATCTTGCACAATGAAGCCACACATTACAAGTAGATCAACATTCCCATCAAACCATCACCTCACCCCCCTCAAGCACATCCACAAACATCATCACATCAATGCCCCAAAATAACAACAAAAAAATATCACCTCAACACCCCAAAATAATGACCAAACAAACCATCACCCCACTGACCCAAAATCACAACCCAAGAAATAATCAACTCACCAACCCAAAAGAACAATAACAAAGCACTAAATTACCACTCAAAAGGCATGAATATAAAACTAATCACCTCAATGCCCCATAAGTACAGACAATCAAATAATCAACTCACCACCCCAAAACCAAAGCAAAACAATCACCAATCACCCCACACCACGTTTTAACAACACATCAAATATCAATATTTATATTTAACAAATGGTATCTTATCTCATTTTACATTATTTTTGGGGTGTCATCATACCATCCATAAATATAAGGGGAACCGATTTAATAACCAAATATAAGTTGTAATTTTTTTTCCATTTTAGTATTATATCACAACATCCATACAACAATTGATCCATAAAACATAAAAATCTAATGACAAAAATCCCCCAACAAGCAAAATGTTCATGAGGGAATTAATCCTATAAACAATATTACAGAATCACACATGCTAAAATACAATGAAAATCATTCACCTTACCCCCATTAAATTTCAACCATCTAATTATTAACCTTTAACTAAGCCAACAAACCATCACCTATAGATGAGTAAAGAAAACTCCCTCGTATCAAACAAAAAATTAGAAACAAAAGAATTACCTACTTCAATGAATATTCTATAACTAGTTACACACTTAGGGAGATGAGGAAACACCTAAAAAACAAAACCATAGAAAAATCCCACAGATCAACCTACACCACATTAATGGTTATAAAAAATTCACAAAACTAACAAAAAAACCAATACCACATGACAAAAGAGGATTCCCAGTAGAAGAAAGGTAGAAAATGACCAAGAATAAATAAAGGGATTATCACCAACAACCAATGATAATCCACCAAAAAATGGATTAAATATAGTGAATGTGGGCTCGAATATCCCTCAAAATTTCCTAGGTATCTTATAAAATAAAGATGAATAAATGTGACCAAATAAAGTGTGGTGTGGCCAAATTACTTTTTAAAACATATAACTCAACACTATGACATCTTGTAACCCATTCACAGTGTGATTTTCCTCGGGTTTTATAAAACAGAAACTTCCAATGAAATTAACACTGCCTCTAACTTTATATTATTACACGTTGTGAGTTAATTTCATGGTGAGAATCTGTTTCACAGATTCTACCTCATCCACATACCAATTGTGAAGATGGATGAATACAGAAGATCTTAATAAAATTACCCCAATAAGTAAACATTTCATGAAATGAATATCTTGTAGCAACCCTGCTGTACCTCCAACCATCATGGAACCTTCTACAGTCTTCTCTAGAACACAACTAACACAAAAAACATGAAATGTAATTGTATGAGAAGGAAATGGCATTACATAAAATTATTTTTAATGAACAACATATTTTGATGTATATGTTTGAATGTTTCTGAAATATAGAGAAACCCTACATTGACTTGGTCAACTTTAGAGTTTTGAATTGTGAATTTTTCCATGTTTTCTACAATAACATCACAAGAATTAAATACTAATTAAAAGGATTTTATTCAACATATTAAATAATTCTTATTTTCGACAGATGTCATGATTTTATTAGAACATTTTAAATTTAAATACTCACAATTTATCATGAAATATTTTTTTGTCTGTTTGACATCATTTAATTCAGCTAACATGATAAATATTGAAAGTTTCTTCTTCGAAAGAGAGATGTGAATTTGAAAATATTAATGTTTCATTTACTCTAGGGATAAAATAATGAGACATACATGCCTTTAGTCTTATTTTATTTATTTAATTGTTCAATATTTCTATTGTATTTCTTTTTTAATATTTTTCTTTGGAGATGAAAAAAGTACATATCCAAGATACACATTGCAGGGATACATGTTTGATCATATGCATGTTGTTTTCCCAACTATTGATTGAAGAAAGACTTTTTGACATTGAATAATGTTTTTGTAGTATTTTATTAAAGATCATTTAATTTACTAGTTGTTGATAAAATTGTGAGCTGAGATAGTATTCATCATCTTCATTTTAATCTATTTACTATTTAAATATCAACTGCTCATATAAGGGCATGGTGGAGTGTGAGATTCCATTAATTAGATGTGGGTTTTTGTTCCATGTAAAAGAACCATAATTCCATATAAAATCCTTGTTTTAATGGTTCAACTAAATAAAATTAGTTTTATTGGTTTATGAGAGAATTTTATGTCATAGAAAATCACGAAGCTCGTGGAGAGAGTATTGGTAGAGTGGACTAAGGGATTATTTTTCCATGAACAACTATACATCACAGTGTTCATTTACTTATTTATTTTCCACTACTTATTCATCATTGATAAATAAATAATGAATAAATTTAATATCAGTATGGAAGAATTATTTATATCATGTTTATAAATGAACAAAATTAACCTCTCCCCCCTTATGTCTTCATCTTTACCTTTCCAACCCAACATCCATTGTCAATGGTTGGGATCTATTGGATATATTTATTTTTTGGAAATACTAGAAGAATATTATGATTCTACCCAATACAAAAAATTATTATGAGATGTTAGGATTAAGGTTTTATAGTTATTTTAAATATATAAATTTAGTATTGGATAATCAGATGAAGATAAATCTCAATGGCTAATCATAGAATAGTTATGTCAATGATCTGTGAATCTTATTTTAATGGTTATAATTATGGATTATAGAAACCATGTATGAATATTTATATTAATATTTCCACTATTTAGTTTTATTTAAAGGTATTAATGCTCAATGAATTTCCTCAATCTGATCTGGGATATTGAACAATGATTAAGAGACAGAATATGATCTTATTTCAAGAGCTATAAATGATATTTCTGTTAGATTATGAACTGATGAATTTAATTCAGTCTCTCGGTGTTCTAAAACATATGATATGTGGAAGACAATTTTTGTTTCCCTTTAAGGAATTGATAATGTCATAAATCTATGTTACCATACAGAAAAAATGAAAATTTTCAATTTTAATCAATAGGTCATTCTTTAAAGGTTATCATAATTTTAACCTCTATGTGGAATGGAATATTTACTATTAATCAACAATCAATGCTAGCTAAATAATTTAAAATAGAAGAACTGAGTGGAACATTGATTGTTTTATTAATTTGAGAAACAAGATGTAGTTGAAAATCATATTTATATAAAAAAAATGATGATTCTACACTAAAAATTACAAGGGATGGATCCTCTAATTCATGTAGTTTATATTAACATAATGAGATATCATATCTTGCTACAATATTTTAAAACCAAGACATCATGAGAAAGAAAATTAATATTGAGGATATATACTATGAGTGAAATGATAAATATGACTCAAATTATAACTTTATATAATGATTAAATCTCAAAGGAAATATATTTATAAAATAAAAGTTATAAATGTCATGAATACTAACTAGATTTCAACTTCTATTTCAATTAGTGAATCCTTTACAATCTCTGAAGCTACTCATGCAAATAAAATGAAAAATATATTTCTTATGGATCATGTTAGAAAGGTAAATACTTCTTACTCCAAAAATTATGATATGTAAAAAATAGTACTAAACATCATAAATATGTTTTATTCTTCAAGAAGAATTTAATCTTTTAAACAATATCATAAGAAACTTCATAAATATTATGATGCTATTTTTATTGAAAAATCGTGTTTATAAAAATAGATTATAGGTTTCTGATCAAATTCATAAAAATTTCATTTTCTTTACATGAGACTAATATTAATTAATTATTGGATGAAGTTGATAATTTACAAAAAGCCTCTAGAAATTTTATTAAATGGACATAATATTTTGATCAAATTCTTGGTAAAAATAAAAATTATAAAGGAAACCATGGTATTGGTAGTAATAAAGAAAATCCAAAATTACAAAAGAACTATTTTATTCATGGTTCAAAAATCAATAGAATATATACTGTTAAATGTTTTCACTATTTAATAAAGAGACACTATTGTATTGAATTGTCTTTTTTCAACACTCAATATTATGGTATGAAGAAAGTTAATTATTCAAAAAAATTATACCCCTAAATATGGAGTCTATTCTTAATGAAAAAAATTTGGTTACTTATGCATTTATATCCTAACACTTTCAGACCCAAAATCATATGTGTACCAAAAATAACTTGAATTTGATATTTTTCTGGTATGAACCACTGAACATGAATGTTATATCTTTCAGAATCTACTTTAAATTTTTATAAACTTAATATATTTATATTTCATGTCATTCTTATGGGATAAGTCATTAGAGTTAGATATTTTAATAAAAATGAGTTTTTCATATATATTTCTATATTCAATTTAACTTAATTTATAGTTTTATAAATGGGATAACTACTTGTAAACATTATTTTTCTCTATAATTAGTTATCTTTATATTAAAATGGTCAACCACTTCTCACTTTAGTATTTTATTTTATGAATCACTTTATTGAACTATTTTCACGAGATCATGCATACTCATTGAGGATTAATTAATTACATATTCCTTTTTGTTTCAAAATTTCATAAGTGTTCTAATATTTTAAAATTTTTATTATAGTTTAATTTCAATAAATTTTAATTTAAATTAAGACTAGTTTTCTGAGATAAGATATAATTTAGCAAGAGCATTTAGTGCTTTATGGTATTAATGAAGAAATATATGTTTATTTAATGAAGTTCTTTGATATTAATAAATCCTTCATCTTATAAACCTTCTTTTAAAAATTCATTTTTCTCTAAAATTTATTTTAATTACATAAATTTATTATTTAAAAATTGTTTTCTAAGGTCAAATTGTATTTTGAGCTAAAAAATATAAAATGATTACTTTTTATTTTAGTTTGATAATATGAAAAGTCACCTGAAAAGTTTTAGGCTGAAACCAATTTTCTTCCACTTTCAAAAAATTACTTATTATCAATCCCTATCAAACCCACTATCTTTCTTATTTGAATTGAAGAACTTATTTTCTTCTATAGAATCCATTATGAGTGGCAGGAATAGTCCTAACACATAAATCTTAGAGAACATTTTTTCACAATAAATATGTTTTCAAATTTGTATCATTTGATTTATTTTGTGGGAAATGAGTCAAGATATTTAACGTGAGTAAGGTAATTGTTTTTATGATGCTAAAACTAATATTTTTAAAGAATACTCTATTTCATTTCTTAAGGATGACATGGAAATAATTTTCTAGAAAATCAAAAAACATTATTTTTGAAGATACAATAGTTTAATATTATCAAATAAGTAATGATGGAATGCCATATGTAGAGTTTCTGTCAAAGTATAATATTTTTCATGAATAATAAGTGAAGATATATGAATTTATAAAAACGACTTGACAATCTTATTTTGAGCTAGAAAACTCTTCTATTTACAAAGAAGTTTTCTCTCTTAAAAGGCATTATAAATTTATGCAAGGGAGCTAAATTTCGTAAAAATAATTTGATACATTTAAAGTGGATGTGATCTATCAATTGGAGAAAATAAGGCGTGAAGTAGTTACTAAGTCAGATGATAGTGAAATAAAATAGTTTTTAGATATAATTTTCTAATCTTTTTTAATGGATTAATGATCTTAATATGTTCAAAAGACAAAAGATTTTTTTTGAGATTTCTCAATTTTATGAGCAAAAATTAAGACCCATCCTATAGTGGCTCGGACCACGACTCCCAAATCCCACCTTCATAGGCCAGGTGCTGGAGACCTGTGCTGAGTAGGCTATCTCTCATAAGGAGGCCTTAGCCTAAAGTACCTGTATGAAGAGATCCAGATAAAACTACATGAAACTGTATATAAAAATATATAAAAACTTATAAGAAATGAGAGCATACATCTATACTAATCAGAGTACAAGAAAAGTAAAACAAGAGAAAATACAAGGCTTACAAAAAGAAAACTACAAAAGCATATAACCTGCACTAAAGATGGTGATAACTGTCAAACACCAGCAAATAAGCTCCTCAAACAAGATCTAGTGAAAGCCCTGGTCAGTCCGAAAACTACACTATGCCTACTCCAGGTCCAACTGGGGCTCCGTCGAATGATTGTTGGTCTATAAAAGATACAAGACAAGTGTCGAAAAATCCCAGACAAGGTTGATAATAAGAATACTCTGTAGGAACTCCAAAATCACAATTTAAAAGGGAGAAACAGATAACCATAAGATAACTCAACCTAGCCTGAGGGAACCCAATTGAGAGAGAAGCTCCATCTCGAGACCATCCTCAGCAATACCTGACTAGTCATCTTGAAGTCCCTAGAATGTCAATGAAATGAAACATACCACAAAGACACCCATAACATGCCCAGATATACTCATCTTGAAGTCTCAAGGTCCCGAACATAGGCTCAATCATTGAAAATAACCTGATGATCCCACACAAAACTCACAATGGTCTCATTATGTACTGACCTCATAGATAACAACAAAATCCATGAAATCCTACATTACTTGGAAAATGAAAGGCTATGAAATGGAAACTCGGTGTTGGTGAGCCAACCTTTCCAACCTAGTTGGTACTCAACCCATAGATGCCACTTGATTGGTAAAACATAAAAATATCACAACCTCACCAATCATTATGATATCTACCCTTGAGATCATGTTATATAGAAAATGTCACAGAATAAGTAACCCAGTGACTAAAATACCTTTAACTCCTCAGGTAGGGGATACAACCCAGGGTCTGCTGGTCGACACTAAACCCTAGTCAAAACACCATACACAGGAAAGGGGGGAATCACACAACAATAGAAAACCTGTAGAACTAATCTCATAGAGGATCATAGAGTGATGATGTACCTTTTAACATTTTCCTATGTCTTTTCATTTCCAATACTACTGCCTATCCAAAGTCAATGAAATAATTTTTTTTGTAAAATTTTAAATTTTTGAAGTTTTTTTCTATTTCACTAATTATAAGCATCATTTTTTTTATATTTTTTCCAATTGGCATTTTACATTAGCACGTTTCTTAAATTGATTAGGTGGTCATAAAAGGGGGAGAAATATATGGGTAGTTATATGGGAAGAGATGTTAAAATTGAAAAATCATGAGAAAAGAATATGAGAAATGTATGGAAATATCTATATTAAAAATTTGAATTATATATGGGAGAAATTTATTTACAAATTTTTTTCCTTAATGAGGGGGAACATAATTTAAAATTATTTATTATTGTATTTTTAAAATATATTTTCTTATTTTTGTTTATATTAATACTTGTTTCATATGTTTTGTGATCACCAAAAGGGGAAATTTTAAGGGAATGTTTTGATTCAACAATTTTGTTAATTTTCTTTTGATTTTTATTCTTACAAACAACCAAATTTGTGTTTCTAATAAATTTACTTTAATTGAAAATTTGGATAATAATAATTGGAAGAATTATACTATTATAAAATAATTTTAATACCTTAAACCCATTAATGGTTATTTTATTTCTCAAATTATAGGTATTCTAGACGTGATTATATGAAATATATAAACACTCTTTACACCCAACATTTTAAGAGGAACATATGCTTTGGGTACCCAACATTGGGAATAAACATATGGATCATAAACCCATATTCTTGACGAAACAAAACTTTTGAGGAAAAAATATATGGTTCATCATCCCTAATTTTTTATCAACCATACAATTTCATCCATAATTTTTATCATTTTAACTATACAGAGAAACAATATGTTTTACTTAGTCAATTATATATTTTTGAATTATAGATTATTTTATTATTTTCTGCAATGATCTCACCAGAATTAAATATCTATTAAATAATATTTAAATAAAAATTTAAAGGATCATATTCAAATGACTAAATAATCCGTACTTATAAGGTATATTATACCATTCTTTTAATGTTTTAAATTAATTTAATCATAACATATCATGTGATATTTCTTGAGCTTTTTATGCTAAACAAATTTGATTTTCAAGAGAAAAAACAATATATTATTCTTATAAATAGATATATGTGTTTGAAAATAATAATGGGTAGTAACATAGAGATATACACATAATATAAATACATATATTTATTCTTATATGTTTGATTGACTCTACTTTGGTTATTTTTATATTTCTTTTGTAATCTTTTTCTACAGTTCAAAAAACCACTTCTCTGATCTTTGCTTTAGAGACATACATGTGTTATCATCTTCATGGTGTTTTATCTAATAATGATTAAATAAATAATATTTTACAATGATAAATATATTATTAATGTGTTTTATTAATTATCGTTCCATTTTTCATTTCTACTACAACTTTGAGATGAAACAATATTCAACATATTCATCGTAATCTATTTACTATTGAAGTGTCAACTACTCTTACTTAGTCACAGAGTAGTGTAATCTTCTCACACTAAGATGTTTATTTTTGTTTCATTTTAAATAAACTAGAAGGACATGTAAAATTGATGTTGTAATGTTTCTATTTTCTGTACATAGTTATAGAAGTTCTTAGAAAACGTTTCTGCTGGTTAAAATCAGTTAACTTTCGGAGAGAGTACTGGTGGAGTTGACTAAGGGATTCTTATTACCTGAACCATTATACATTATTGTGTTATTTTCTTTATTAATTTTCTACATATTACTACTCATTAATAAATAAGGATATAATCACTTTAATATCAAGAGGTAATTATTGTTTCTATAATTTTTTTAAATAATCATACTTCACCACCTATTCCCCACTTTTTTATTTTTCATTTTAACTCCTACCAAAATATAATGATTAAACTATTAAAATCCAAACGATCCATTAAATTATAGTGTATTATGGTATGATTGGAACATCATATGTGTATTATCCTTTGGTTTACCCCTATTTTTAGATTATATAAAAATTTATTTGTTATGGTTGTCTTATGCATTTTTGAGAGTGATGAGAGTGTATTTCAATTAGACAAGCATTTTTTATTACTAAAAAATTTGGGGACAAGATCCTTTTAAATAAAAATAAAAAGTTGACACCCTAATTCACAATACCACTCTAAATTCTTCTCATGGCATAAATTTAAGGTCAAAAAAAGGATAATCTTTTTTATGAACAAGGGATATGTTCTAGATCCTTTTGATTTAAAGGCCATGAAAAGTGATCGAGCCATTTTATATAGCCATATATTATTTAAGTTTTATTTTATCTCAATTGTAGAAGGGTTTTAGGGTATAAATTTATATGAAAATACTTAATATAAGAGAAGGGAAAAATTCTAGAAATAAGTGAGTCATATAAATTCAAAATGCCAAGGTTTTAAATATATCAAAAACCATTTGATGAATTATAAAAGAATATGACTATACATTTATAAGATAATAATTCATTGATGTTTAGATAGAGTTAGCATAGAAATTATACAATTTTATAATCATTTATAATATTAATATTTATTATATAAAGATTAAATATAAATGAACATATTTAAATGTCCATAAATTGTATATAATGTATAGTACTGATGCGAGAAGTAGAGAGTGGATATGGTTATGGTAAACAGTCGATAAGAGGTTTTTTTTATAAGGATTTATTATTAAATATATATTGGTGATATTTAATATGAAAACTAAGAAATATTATATTATCAATGATTATTTTATAATTTATTATGTTCATTAACTTCTAATTTTGGTTTTTGATAATTTTTCAATGTTCTCTATTATAAATCATTCAATTTTTAACATTATTTCATGTCTGTTTCAATTATTTCATATTAATTTTTCTAATTTGTTTCTTTTATTTGTTTCTGTTTATTTTTTATATGATCTAGTAATGTTTGTTTTTTAGTTGTTCTAAAATTAGTATTTAGCTGATTATTTTTAATGATTTTGTTTTTTACCAAGAAGAAATTAGTATTCATGGGGTGATTTTTTATTATTCACATGATTTATATCACCCCATGTGGCCAGGATGTACATTTGGTTTATTTTTATTATTTTTGAAATTTAGAAAATAGTTTTATGTTATGTGATTAATTTATTTAATTTTTTGTGTTATTTATTTATTTTAATATATTTAATAATATATGTTGTTTGAAATATATGTTCTAAAATTTTATTCATAATTTTAATAATTTCATTATATTTACATTTTTTCAAAGTGAATTAATTTTATTTATTTATTCCAACACTATTACGATATTTTCAATGTGTATTTAGCCATGTTTGGTAAGGTTAGGTCGGTTTCATATAGTATAATTCGATTCAATTAGGATAGTTAATTTAATTTTAACTCATGTCATTTCTAGTCTTTTCAATTTATTTTTTTTATTCATTATGTTTTGTTAATATTGAATATAGAAAAAATTTGTTACATTTTTTCGTTTAAATATATTCATCTTAGTTAAATTTGGATTAATTCAATTTTTTTCATTGGGGTTCATTACTATTCGGTTATTTTAATTTTTTATACATTATCTTTAATAAAAATATTGTTTTTCTTGTTCTATTAGGTTTGATTAGTTCAATCCATTTTAGATGAACCCATTTTAGTACAATTGTGTTCAATTTTGTGATCATTCTTTTTACATATCTAGGTTCAGTTCAATTATTATTGAGTCAAATTAATTCAACTAAGTTATGATTTATTTTATTTTGATTATTTACTTTTGATTTGGTTTACTTTATTTCATTAGAGGTCATTTATAGTATTATTAGATCATGTGAATGTTTGTACATTGTACTCACACTCAATCAGTTTGATAAATTTAATTTAATTATAAATGGATTAAGATGGTTCATGTTTTGATTAGCTTCTTTAGTTTGATAATGATTGAATTTGATAAGTTCATTTTTGATTAAATAATTTCAACTTGATTACATTTAATTCCATATTAATAATTATTATCGAATCAATTTATACACTATTTAGTGACATTTTATTATTTGTTTCTTTCATTTAATCTTTTAATTTAATTTAATTTTCTGCATTTGTTATTAATTTATATATAGTTTGTTTTCGTTGAGTTTTTCATAGTTTATTATGATTCATTTTTTTAATATTTTTTATTGAAATAATTTATTTAATGGATAAATTAAGTTCATGCAGGTTTTCTTTTTTCCAATTTGGGCCATTAAAGATCAATTACTTCTAGTTTATTTTTCTTATTTTAATTTCTACTTGGTCAGTTTAAATTGTTTTAGATTATTTTTGCTAAAATTTTATTATGTGATTTTAATTTGTTTTGTTTTGGTTCCGTTTTATTTGTGTCTAATCATATAATTTGATCGTTTTTCATTATAATAAACATTTTGTTAGGGGTTTCAGTCATTAAATTTTATTAATATCTTATAGTGGTGTTTTAAACAACCACTAAATAGCGGGAATAAATGAAGAAAAGTAATATAAGCAATGAAGGTTAGAAAAAACATCAATTAAATCCACCACGAGGTATAAAAAACCACTTATAAATAATTTTTTTTATGACACATCCTTTAAACCACCACAAAATTTTTCAAACCACAATATAATATCTCATGGACGATTATTTATTTAAATTTTTTAGTAACACTTATTAAATGGTTTAATAGCAGTTTTCACTGTCCATATTCCCAAAAATTATTATTTATAGTGATAAACATTCTTATAGTATCTCTAAATATATAAGATAGTTCAAATTTATTAAATATGACTAATAAACTATTACAATTTGTTTTATCATAAAATGTGAAACATTTATGAGAAAAATGTTTATATACTGGGTGTATCATATAATATAAATATGTAAAACTACTTTATAAACATAAACTAATGATTTTATCAGAAAATATAGACAATTTAATGAATAATGGTTTCTAGAAAATTCTCTCCTGATTTATATAAAAATTTAATTTTTTAAATTTATTTATTTATTAAATAAAGTATAATAAAATTTTATATTGAAAAATGATATTCTGCAATGACTGTAAATTTAAATGATTAAATTTTATTTAATTGAGCTAAATATCCATTGAATTATTACCATTTTATAAATATTACTAATTTAATTAATTTAATTTATTTTCAAACACTAATGATGAATTACAATTACGTGAATCTATGGAGCAATGTATCAATAGAATATTTAATATAATGTTTTGATTAAAATCTTCCTTAAAAACGTTATACCATTTTTTATATGGTTATTCATTGAATATGATGTAAATTATTTTTATATTAGAAACTAATTACATTTTACATCAAACATTATTATTCTATTATCTGATATATTCCTTAAAAAACATATTTTAATCTATCACCATATCATATGGACATGACCTAATTTCATTATAATAAATAATAGTTTTTAAAAATAGCAGTCTCAAATTATTTTGGCATACCCATGATCCTATGTGGAATTGAATTTAAAATAATCTATCTTAAAAATAAAATAAAAACAAATGTTCATTCTATGTAATTTTATATCACATTAACAATGCTTTTGAAAACAAATCATGCTGTCACAAATAATATTTTTTTTTCATATAATTCCAACTTGACTGTAGTTTTTTATATAAGACTCTAAAAATTCATGGTTTATATTTTTAATGGATTTTCACTAATTATCCTATGGTTTATTCTAATTTTGTATTTAATTACATGCATTTAATGTGATGTATCTTCATAGTAGTCCTCATAAATGAGACACAAGACTTTTTACTACACATTAATAATTTTATTATATCTTGAATAATTTGTAATAAATATGGAAAAATTACTATCACCAAAATATCATTTAATTTCTTGAAATTTTGGATCACATAAATTCATGTAATCTAAATTAGATTATGTCAAACACCAAACTAAACTACTTCATTACATGATAAAAAATATAGATATACTTATTATATAATATCATTATAAAAATTAGTGTATAAAAGGACAATGACCAATTAAAATTATAATACCTTACTATTCTCTTGTATTTATAGATAAAAAAGGTTTTTTCATAGAACCATTAAAAAATATGGTATTGGATTTTATCTAAAAAACTAAATTGATAATTATTAAAACTCTAAAATAATATTTACTATTTATATATATGAACTAATATATCAATATTCCACTATTTTAAAATATATATGAATAATATTAAAAACATTTGAAGTTTAAAAATGTATTTTTGTAATATAAGTAGTTTGTTTAATATATGGTGCATTCATTGAAAATATAATTTATAAATTTTATATTTTATATTTAAAGATAAATAACTATATTTCTTGTTTAAACATTTCAATATTATCTTAAGAAGAATTGTTCATATTTTTTTAAAAAGATGGATTTTTAGGTCAATAGTGAGAAAATTGTTTTTACAAAAAAATTACTTATGTGACATTATTAGTATTTATTTTTGAAATGGAAATTAAGGAAAAGTATTTCATATGAACAATAATTTATGTATAAGTGTTTTATATTTTTAATTGTTTTGATTTTAATTTAGAAACCCATATTTGAAATTTTATAATTTAAGATATATTTTAAAAGAATTAAAAAATTAAACTATTATTTTTAAAAAATTAATAACTCAAACTTTTAAGGATATTATATTATTAAGTGGATTCAAAAATTTTAATAATTAGCTTAAAATATTATAAAAAATTACATGATATATTTTCATATAAAGGATAATTTATCTCGAAAATAGTAGTTACTATAGTGAAACTAAAATTGTAAAAATAAATAACCAAAGAGGTTAAATGCCTAAATTTTTAAAAAATGATAATAATTATGTTTTGGAGGGGTGGATAAATTTTATAACTGTTTTTTATACTAAATTTAGCAGTTTTTTGCCTACATTATTTTTTATTGGCTTCCCATTAGTGAACACTTTTTTTTGTATTTAAAAGATACTCACCCATTTTCACTTACAAAATGGGCTCACCTATCATCACTTACCATCATACCCAAACCCAAATAGTTAGGGCCAAAATATTATAAATACTCTTCTACAAACTCCTATCCAATTTTTTTTATGTTTTTTCATTTAAAAAATTCCACCCGTTTAAGGTCTAATTCTCTTAGAAAAAGATGTATCATAAGAAGTGGGGTATATGTTCTTAACCTCTATTTCTTTTTTCAATTACTCCCAGTGCAATTTTTATTTAAAATATTTCTTTTCAACATATTAAAATAGTAAAATAAGTTTCATTTTTTATAATGTAATTTCAATACAATAATGTAATAATCATTAACCACCCTCCCCTTCTCAATTAAGAAAAACAAAATTGTGATTTTAGAATTATGCTGACTACCACCTCTATGATAAAACTTGTTTAATTTTCCTTGAACACCATAACATTAAAAATTAAAAGGAAAATTCAAAAAATTGGTATTATATTTATATAATTTTAATTATTTTAAATTAATAAACTTTAATACTCTTTTATTCTATTCAATGGAAAATGAAATCATCCCCCTTGTATACATGTGTTCCACCGCCTCTATGGAATGATTGATTTACATTTTTATTTTATTAACACCCTTAATAGATGAAAATAGTATATGGTTTTATAGATTAATATTTTTTATGATATCATTATGGTTATTTTATAATAATTGGTCTACCAACTAATAATATGATCAAAAAATCATCATCATTTATTCAATAATTTAAAACAAGAATACTACAAAAAAAATCTGTTTATTCGAATTACTGAACATTTTGAAATAAATATAATATTATTTTAATTATATTAAATTATGATATATAACACTAATATAGAATAAATTATATCATTATTCTACTATAATAATTACATTTCAAATAAATCCTCTCCTAACCATCTATTTGTCACGATATGTTTAAGTTTGTGTTGGTTTATCGACCTATATAAATGATGATATAATTATATTTCATAGATGACCATGATAACATAAACACTAATATTATTATAAGAAAATAATAATTGATTAATAATTTGTACTTTAATGGTAATATATTTTATTTCACCCATTGCTATTGTGTCATAATCTTTCACTATAGTGACTAAAATATTCTTTCATCAATTCAATTTTCACACAAATAAAAGAAAAATAATATAATAAATTAATATAAAGTGATAATAAATTTTCCATATTTAATTAAATAAATATTAATACATTTTCTGATTGGTAAGTATTCATATTAATTTGATTATCCTAGAATCTAGGTGTGTGCGTATAATGAATCTTGAAAATGTATGGGTTTTATCTCAAAATTTCCATGTTTTTGACCAGATTTCTTTTATGATTTTATTTTTTTACAAAATGGAGTGACTACTACCTATTTTTTATACAATATCCCAAGATATAATTATCATGGTATTTGAAATTAAATTTTAATATCAATACCTTTTGATGTGTTTTTATAATGTTTCTTGTATTCTATGTTTTCTCATCTATATTTCTCTTCCTTGAGACATGTTTTAATATTATATAGGAATTTATTATAATTATGGTTTATCAACTACCCAATATTGTATTTTTGAATATTATTTGATTTTATTGATGTATTTATATATCCATATTATTTATAATAATATAATTACTTTTAATTTAATTATTACCTTGTCCATAAGGACTTTGTTAACATAATTACCTTTTATTGAGGTATAATACTCTTTATTGATAACTATAAATAAATATTTTTTGTAATACATATGATGATATTATTATATAAAACCTCATTATTTTATAGGGAATTATATTTTATATCCATGTTTTATTCAATTATGATTTCATTTATAATGTGTGATATTGTAAAGAACAATTCCTGTATTTTCTAATGAACCTTTCTTTTTCCAAGATGGTATTTTTTACTTTCAACCATATTTTTATTTATTATTTGTAATTATTTTATGTTATTATATATTTTATAAAAAATATTTTTCATTTCCAAATTTTAAAACTGTTGTTTTATCAAATCTTAAAATGATGTATGTTATGATAAAAGTAAAATATTTTTAAATAATATAATTTTAATTTTAATTTTTTAAATTTTATTTTCCAAATAATATTTATAATAAATGAAAATTATTTGGTTATGATTATTTATTTACATTTTTATTAATTTTTATCTAAAACATAATTAAGAATGTTTTTGAAAATTATTTTAAACCTAATTTTTAAAAAATTTATTAGGGTTTTAATGTAATATTTTTTAAATGATTTACTTCCAAATTTTTGTCAGTATTAAAAGTATTTACCTTTTATGGAGTGGTGTTTTTTGATTCACCTTCTATTTTCTTTTATTTTTTATATTATTTGGTTGAACGTGATTTGGTATCATTTGATTTTATTCTTTAGGATATTATTTTGAGATACAATTTGATAATGTCATGAAAATAACTTTTATATCTAAGGGTAATTTATGATGTGACGATTTTTTCTTAAAGTGGAGAACATATGAATTGATTATGTGATTGGAGGGGCCTATATCTACCTATAATGCATTGAATCAAATATTATATCACATGAGATTGAAATTCTACATGCATAGGTTAGGAAGTAGGTTGGATCATAAAGGGTGACTGTAATGATGTTTAGCACTACACATAATTTTATATTTTAATAGGATTGTGTGTATCTCAGTTAAAAAAGTGTAATGAGGTTTATCACTACAGATACTTATATCATGAGCCATGGAACATAGGAATGAAATTGACACAATCGAAAGCATATGTATCCGTTATAACAGAATAAGAGATCATAATTAAATGATTGAGAATATTTTTTTTGTTATGATTGAAAAGGTGAGTTTCTTATTATAACCTATGTTATTGATGTTAATACCATAATTGAAATTATTTTTTCATAATGATAGGAATTTTTATTAGTGACTAATATTTATCGATGGTATTTTGGATAATATCTGGGTTATCTACTAATATATTAATTTTTATTCATTATATTTTCTTTAACAATTTTGAAAATCATATTAAATGGAATTAGTGTCATTGAAAAGTAAAAATATTAAAATGTAATATTTTCAAGGACAACTGTTGAAAAAATCATATCGAGCGATGGATAACACTATGGAATAAAACAATATTGATTTTAATGTAATAAAGGGTTGGTTATTTTTGAGAATAGTTGGTTAAATAGTATTTATATCCTTGGAATTGATTACTTGAAAAATTAATCCATGATATTTTTGGTGATGTTTTGATCATTTTTTGAATTCTGATATATATTTAGTAACCGTATGAAATCATGGTTAATAAAATGTGTGGATTAAAGATTGAATTTCTTTTTAGATGAAAATGGGATGTTGTTATTTTTTATGTCTTTGAGACTTATGTGGGTTTCATAAGGTTATACAATAGAAAATATATGATTATATTAGAAACAATCAATATTATTTAATGAAGGATAAGTATGTCGATCCTATATTAGAATGTATGGTTGATTTCACATTTGAATTTATATATAGAATAATAAATATGTTAAGGATACCATCTCCAACTTTCATTTATGGGTAATAATTCAAATTGAAAATATTTAATTTATTTAATGTTATAGAAGGTAACAATAAGATCTTTTAGACTTGTTAAATTATTATTATCTTAAATAAATTGAGTCAAATGAATAATCAAACTAATTTAATACCCCAATAAAATGGACTATGAAATATTAAAAATACTTGAACATTATAAGCACGAGTAGATAAAAGGATAATAACCAATTAATATAATTATATATAATTATTATATTTGATTCGTATTTTAAAATGGTGTCTTTTTTAAGAACCATTTAAAAAATGGAAATTAATTTTACATTAAAAAATTAAATGTATCATACTCAAAAGTTTATCATAATAAAAAATATTTATATTTGTTAAATAAAAAATATATATTCAATTATTTAGAAATATATATGATATAAGTCCAAAACCACTCGAAGTTTAAAAAGGTTAGTTTTTTAATATTTTTTAATACATTACATTTATTTAAAAGATAAATATAAAATATAAAATTTATATTTAAAAATATATTTATTTTATTATTAATCAAGAAAATATTATAATAGAAATATTTTTTTTGGAATTTATAAAAAAAAACATTTTTATTTGAATAGTGAGAAATATTTTTTTATCAATACCATGACTATTAACAAATTATTATTATAGAAATATAAATTTAAAATTAATGAAATTTTATTTAAAAAAAATTATATAACATATAAGTGAATTTATAATTCCATAATAAATTAAATTAATATCCTATATTTTACATTTTATAATTTAAGATATATTTTTCAAAAAATAATTAATACATTTTATTGTAATTAATTTAAAATAAATTTTTATCACATCACTAAAAGTAATATTTTTATTTTTATTTTGTATTTGGACTGAGTGGGTTTTAATTTTATAAAGATTATTTATTTATTTTTTTGAATAATGGATAAATTACCAATATAAAAACTAATTAATGGGGTGAAAACTAAAATTGAAAAAATGAGTAACCTTAGAGTTAAAGGGAATAACATGTTTAAAAAAATAATTCCAATTGGCGGTGGAGGTTTTAATATATTTCATCACTTATTCTATATATTAGTTATAAACATTAAAGCCACATTCTATTAGTGTGACTTCCCAATATTTATTTTTTTTGTAATAACAAAAAGTCCACCACATTTCTCTAATAAAAGGGGATCTTCCCTCACCACTTCCCCTTACAAAATGTCACGACCCGCATTCACCTAGATGAGGGAAGGGACAAAAAACTTCCAAACCCTTCCTCCATCAAGTTGAACGAGAGATAGTGACTCCAAATTCATGCCGTCAATATCCCCCAAAGTGGAGACTAGCATCAAGGGTATATAATCTATTATGAAATGGAAGGAATTTACCCTGTTAAAGAACATGATCAGGAGGTGAGATGGTAAATACCAAACAACTCCAAAAGTTGAAAGTAAAAGTAAATCCAAAACCCATTCCCATGTGCATGTTCAAAATAAACCGATGGAAAGTAAAAGAAAAATCTAAAGTATAGTACCAAAGGAAATAAAAAGTGGCAAGAACAACTCCTGAAGCCTGAGCTACTGGGCCCCCGCACAGATCTTGAAGTCCACCTAGAAACCTAAAAGAAGTTTTATATACATAGGGTGAGTATATAGGTATAGTTAGTAGGAAAACCAAAATCTCTCATGCAAATGTGAGGAAGCAGTCTAATGCCCTGTGAGAAAAGAGGTAACCAAAACACCTAGCCAGGAAACTGTCCACCTAGCCTCACTAAGTTACACTTTCCAAACAACGCAAGTATGGAAAAGTAATAGTAATAGCACATTATTATTTTGGTACACCTCACTTCGTTTCCACTAGTTATTTAGGACATCCAATGCACCAGACATCCCCCATAGGTTCCACTGTAGTCCCATTGTCACCCCAACAAAAACCTTATGCCCCCCAAACATCCTTCTTGCAGAAACCTGGGTCACCACAACCACACATAACCACCTTCGAAAACACATAGGCTAGAACAACCATACATAACCATGATCGTAAACACCCGGGCCACATGAACGACTGCCCCGCCCGAAGACACATATGCCTCATCCCAAACACACTTGGGAAACTGCCTTCCCGCACATACCTGGGAAAACCACCACAAGACACCCTACTCATAGAGTCTTGGTCCATACTAAACCATAGGTTGTGACAACCTACCTGAAGAATTTTGGGCTACCTGGGAGAGGGAGCATAAATGAGCTAATAACCAGCCACTCATAATAATGTTGGGGAAACATCCATTCCCCATGAAATGGGGGTGTTCAACACGAAGTTTTGAACATGGGTGGGGTATGTATAAGAATAAAAAAACTAAATATTATACATATAGGTAAAAAATCACTCATCTCAACCTAAGGGTTCTGAGATAGACAACCAGCCCTTACACAACCACTATTGATGTTGTCCCTACATGAATAAATACACAACATCCATAACTAGAGCACAACCCATCTATGGAAAACAATCTCACAGTGTACCCATTCTTGTTTTAATGTTCAAGTGATTATATTCAAAACATTCCACCGCTATCAGGAAACTAATAGGGATAACTACATGAAATAACAACTACTAAAACAAAAAAACAGTTTAGATGAATTTTAATCATGTACACCCAGTTCTCTTTTAAATCCACAATAACAAAAGGGATCCATGAGATCCCTTTATGTATTGGAACCAAACCAAGCCCCAACATACCAGCTCCTAATGACCTTAGATTTACAAGTCAAAAAAATTCTAAAGCTGAAAATTCCATCCCCTATACATCACCCCAAAAATCATCAAATAGAACCACTATGAAAATCACTACAACATAGCAAGGGAGTTTTCAGATTTGGCCACACCATTAATTAAGTACATTTTTTATATTTGGTTAGCCGGGATGATCACAAATGGGATCTTATTCATCAAGAATCCATTTAATCAACCATGTTTACATGATTAAGTAGTTTCCATATTAAAGCCATTGAATCACAAGGTCTTCGAATAAAATAGAGCTTCATCAGGGCATAAGAAAGGACCACCTACTACCATGATTTTCAATTTAAAAAGGTCCATGAAATTCATAACATGAAACAAAGGTGAAAAATAGCAACATAGACATCATCATTCACATCCCTTCAATCTTTAAAATTCCATTCAGTATCTTTTTTATCAATGGTTTCATTTATGTCTTGAGGGAACACCATCATACCCACCCTGCATGATGCCGAAATATGAGAGATGAAAGAAAAATCTTTACCTAGATGATCAATGATCAAATATTTATCCTCAATACAAGAACTGGGGATGCATTACTCACAGAAGAAGAACACTGAGGACTCCATGGCTGAGCAGGAAGGGCTCCAACACGGGTGCACAATTCTTCTGAGAAGGAAGTCTCCATGAATACTAAGAGAAACTGAAAGTTAAAAAGAAGAGAGGATATTGGTTTAAGAAGAGGAAAGATCCTAAAATCAAAGAGATGATTTCAGAGTACTTAAATGTTATATTGTGGCTCGAGCATGCTGTTGGGAGGTTTCACACATTGGTATTAATTGAGATTTCACAATTCTCTTCAGATATGGTAGAGATAGAAGTTGTGAGTTTGTATATTTCCTTTAAGTAGAGAAAAACATTTAATATGGGAGAAAATGTAAAACATGACAAGGGGTGTTACACCGAACAAAAATACCACAGTTTTTGGTAACTCAAGGGTCTCCCAACTCTTAGGGGTATAAAACATCTTTTACAGGACATAAAAATCTTTTAAAGGGGTATTAAAACACTTTTACATCAAAATATATTTTACTAGAGAGAAACTGGAAAGTCCTGAAAAAAAAACTAGGAATGACTCATCATTAGGCGAGTCACCATCACCTTGAAACCGTCTCCCTAGCACCGTTCCCTAGCATAGTCTCCCTGACACCATCACCCCAACACCGTCACCCTAGCACCATAACCCTAGAATCAATGCTGATTCATGCTACAGATGTCCCATCGGTTCCACTAATGCCAATCGGTGCCACTGACGCACATTGGTGCCACCGACGCCCACTCGTGCCACCGACGCTCACCAGTGCCACCGAAGCCGATCTGTGCCATAGACGCCCATCAGTGACACCAACACTCATCAGTTCCACTTATTCAGATCGATGACACTAATTCCCATCGGTGGCACGAACGCTAATTGGTGCCCCCATTTTCCTGACTAAAAAATTTGGAAAACTCTTTACTGAGTCATCGATAGTCCCCGGGATACTAATAACACAAGAATTTTGAAAATCGATGGACCCAGAGGTCGAGGCCATTACATTAGATACCTCTCAAACTATTCTTGCCCCCAATAATTTAAGAGTAAACCTAAAGAAAAGAGAGGGGTCTGAACGACCACCCCGTAAGATAACTGTCAAGGACAAACCACCCTAGAGTTGTTCGAAAGACGAAACAAAAAATTATATCTAAGAACAAATCTCCCTGATCCATCTCCTGAGAAAATATGGATACACTACTTTTATTCTTCCCCAAGTAACCACACAATCATATAAAGGTTACACTATTGTGACTCAAGGATTAAGGAGTATCTTTTTCCATGTCAAGATACAATCCGCTTTGGGTGGCACTGACTCACCCGCACTGGTTTAATCGCACCCACATTAACGCATCTTGATTAGGGATCCGGTACTCCCCTCCCCATAGTCTGGACCTTTCACACACATACATAGAATTAGGAAAACAACCATTTTCATAGTTAATATGGTCAAGCATTACATCACAACCAAGTAAAAAACCAATACAAAATCAAAATTCAAAATAGCTCTTGGTATAGGGGACACATATGTGCCTCCCATTCCTAGGTACTCTCCACGATCCTACTTTGCCTTCACAACAGACGAACCAAGGGATTATGTCTTCCATGAAGAACCTTCTCTGGATTGTCCTCAGTCGTCATTGTTATCTCCAAGAACATCACATCATCCTCAATATCCAACTCTACCTAGTCGAGGATGTAGGAGTCATCATGTAGATACCAAAAAAATCTGGGATACATGGAGTAGTTTGTGGATCCTCTCTTGCAGTAGTGGTAACACCAGCTGATACACTACCTCACCGACTCATCTCAATACCTCGAAGGGTCCGATGAAACTGGGAGAAAGATTACTCCCCCTATTGAACATATTCTTCCCACATTGAGGGGATACCTTTAAAAACATGTGGTCCCAAACCTCGAACTCCAAGGGTATCATCCTATAATTGGTATGCAACTTCTCTCGGACTGAGTCTCCTTCATCCTCTCAAACACAAGTTGAACCTTCTCCATCGTACCCTGAACTACCTCCAAGCCAAGAACATCTGCCTCCCCAACCTTTATCCAGCACATGGGTGAACGACATGGTCTCCCATATAGGTCTTAAAATGGTTCCATTCCAATGGTAGAGTGATAGATATTGTTGTAGGAAAACTCTACCAGTAGAATGTGTCATACCCACAGTCCTACGAAGTCCCAAACACATTCCCACAACATATCCTCTAATGTCTGGATGATCCTCTCTGTCTTCCCATCTGTATGAGGGTGGAAAGAAGTGCTAAGGAATTGATGGGTGCCAAAAGCATGCTGTAATGCCCTCCCAAATCATGATGTTAAGTGTGTATCCTAATACAAAATGTTGGTTTAGGTAACTCTAGGTAGCAACATAACTTCACCCATGTACTTCTATCACAAGGCATCCATTGTTCTTGACTCCTTAATCGCTAATAAGTGAGCCGATTTCATCAGTCGATCCACCACTACCCTGATGGAAACACGACCTCCCTCATCTCTGGGTAGTTCTTTAATAAAATCCATCAAGAAGTCATACCACATTCACTTTAGAATTTCTACAGTCTACAATAGACTACCTGAAACACGGTTCTCAGCCCTCACATGCTGACACACGAGGCACTTTGCCACAAACTCTGCCACTACCTACTTCACCCTGGGCCACTGAAACTGACCCCTCGAGCCCTAGTTCAACTTGGAAACTTCTAGGTGTACCTGCAGGGGTGAGCTATGGAATTCACCGATAACTTTTTCATGCATTTATACTAGGTAAAATAGTATTCCATTAAACATCATCCTATTTTGACCATCTTCTAACCATCCTTCCAAGGAATCACCCTGGCTATCACGATCACACATCACTTTAGCCTCTATGTCTCCCCACTAGGAGTCCTCAACTTGTCGTACTAAGGAAGACTACACTATCATCTGGAATTGACAACATCTAATATCCTCCACCCTTGCATCTAGGTGTTCATAAACAATATCATCCATTACTTTCCAAGCATCTTATGACTCATGAACCACATCATTTTGTGACATCCTACTCAATGAATTTTCCACCATGTTCCCCTTTCCTATGGTGTGGTAGATCTCAAATACATTGTCCAGAAGAAACTCCACCCACCTCTGCTATCACAAGTTTAGGTCTCGTTGGGTGAAGACATACGTTATGATCTTGTGATCTGTGTATACCACAATGCGTTCCACGATGAGGTAATTCCACCAAAACATTAGTGAGAAGACAACAGATGCAATCTCTAGGACATGAGTTGTGTAGTTATATTCGTGATGACGTAACCGCCTAGACCCATAAGAGATCACTCCCAACTGCTGCATCAATACACAACCAAAACCTAGACCAGAGGCATCAAAAAACACTTTAAAATTTACCCCTTATTCTGGAAACCTCAACACTGGGATAGTTACCAACTTTCCCTTTAGGTAACTGAAATCTACTTGGCACTGCTCACTCTAAAAAAAGCATGGTCTTTTCTGGTCATGGCTGTCAAAGGTGTTGCTACTTGAGAGAAGTTGGATAAGAATCTCTGGTAGTAACCTTCTAGACCAAGGAAACTACAAACCCCTTCAATATTCTTGGATGCTTCACAAGAAAAACTACTTCAGCATTTGATGGGTCTAATTCTATTCCCTATTGGGAAACCACGTGTCCATGGAAGTGCACCTCTCATGTTCCAAACATTCACATAGGGAACTTATCGTACTGTTGGTGGTGTCAGAACTCTTCCAAAACTATAATCATCAGATGTTAGGCGTGATCCTCCTCTAATATTGATTAGATCATGATGTCATCGATGAACATGGCTATGAACCAGTACAGATACTCATAGAAAACATAATTCAGGATCCCCATGAACACAACCGGTGTATTCATAATGCTGAAAGACATAACCACAATCTCAAAGTATCGGTATCTACATATGAAATTAGTCTTTGTGATTGCATCCTCTTTATCCCTAAACTAGTGATATCCGAGCCCCAGGTCTATCTTAGAGAACTAAACTTCTCCCTTCAACTGGTCAAAAAGGTCGTTGATCCTCAGGAGAGGGTAACTATTCTTGACTGTCACCTGATTCATCCCTCAGTAGTCTATACGTTGTGTGATGCCACCATCTACCTTCTTTATGAAATATACTGGAGCATCCCATGTTGATGTTCTTGGTCGGATAAGACCATCTTCCTTAGGTCATCAACCTGAATCCATAATTCCTACAAATCAGAAGTTTCCAACGGATAGGGAGCCATCGAAATCAAACAGGCACTGGTCTGTATGTATATCTTGAAATCAACATCAAATCTAGGTAGTAGGGTCAAAAATCCTTCATGGAAGACATACAAGAACTCACTGACAATCCATGGAACTCCCACCATCTCTAAGTCTTTATATTCCACTAAAATCTTGCCTAACATAGAAAGGAGGGGATCCACACATCGGTTTCCCTCTTAGAAACCTCTCTGGAAGATGAAAACTACACGTTGTCCGCACGTATTTGAGAAAAAGAACCTTATCTAGAAGCATTCGATAATTGCATGCATGGAGAATTACCAGTCGATGCCAAGTATTACATCACATGGTTGTATTTGCAGTAGAAAGAGATCACCACTGAACTGATGTAGCCCTAACATTAGTCTGCATCCAAGAAAAATGTCATACAGTCTGGTCTGATCTCTAACTTGCATACTCAGCACCAGGGTAATGGAGATCCTCCCTATATGTTGGCCCAAGGTATGGGATAGAACATATTAAAAAAAGGAGTGTACATCTCCAAAATCAAACAAGGCACACACAAGAAGGCTAAACAAACTAATAGTACCTCGAACGACCCCATGACCATACTAGAACCACTGCCTATACGAAGTGCAACTGACCACATCCATATCCTCTGACTCTTGAATATCAACCATCTCCATGACTATGAACTGGTTAAGGTCCCTAAGGTTCACCATGAGGTCATCCTCCTCCTGCAACATCTACTATCAGAGAAGTCAGAGCTCACCGCCCCTACAGCTCCTACTAAAATAGTCGAGCTAGAAACAACTATTGCTAAGGTGGGCACTAAACCTTCCCACCTGCACTGAATTGCACTCAATATAGAAACTGATTTCAAAGATTTCCAAAGCTACCATAGATACATCACCATGGTCCTAGGATCATAGAGAAAGGGCATAGACTAGAAGATAGAAACTAGAACTTCAGGGGCCTTATCCCCATTGGCCAAAACATGGAAGGCCCTAATGCTGGAGGCCTACTTATAACGACATTCCCCTTTGATGAGCTCTATTGGCTCCCCTCACATGGAACACATCCAAGCATGTGCATCCCCTCCACCACATTAGCATTCTTATGAACCTCTAAGTACATCAATAGAGTGTAGAGAGTAACAACGTACTACAGGGAAGGTCGGAGTGCCCCCAGTAAGCTCATTTCTCACGATTCCTCATCCGGGAAGTGATCTAGAAGTAAATAAAGGAGATACTTGAACTTGAACCCCAAATATCTCACTGTCATACTCCCCTATTGGAGTGAGAGAAGCTATTTTCTCCTTTCAGCCTTCATCGTGGAAGAATGGAATTCTGCCCAGAACTCCTTCTCAAAGTCCATCCATGAAACCTCATCTTCCCTCTTCTCCCTGAGATAGAGCATCCACCAATGACATGCCACTCCCCACATCTAGCTTATAGACATAGGAACCAAATACTCTGCCGGAGCCTGGATCAAGCTGAAATCTATAACCAAATCCTCGATCCATCTCTCAGTCTCCATGTCTGAGATGATGCCCTGATATTTCTGAATGGTATGTCGCTGGAAGGAAGGAAGAATCTTCTACCACTGGTCATCCTCCTCCTATCGATCAGCCCTCCACAGATCATACATACCATCCTGCTCGGCCTCGATCACCCATACTACATGTGGACATCATTTGGGTCCATATATGCAAGTAAACAAGGAATCTGAAATCCCAGGTAGTGTAAAATAATCATTTAAAATTATTATTAAACATTTTATTAATTTTAAGTTCGTAAAACACCAATAACACACATGAATACAAGTCATTATGATGCATGCACCTTTCCTAAGGCATGCATTCTGAAATCAGTGTAGCCTTACTTGGTCATTCAGTAGGTCCAAAGTCCTTGCCTCGGATAATATGGGCCCAAAAATCTGGTGTCCTAGCCGGCCTTCCGTAGACTAATTCATACACCATTATTTCTTAAGATTGTTTCCATAAAATACCATTCATCCTCATTGTTCTTAACTCTGAACTCCAAACTATCTCTCAACCATCACATTTGATACCATTCTGTCATAAAAATCCTTCACAAAGATGAGGGAAGAGACAAAAAATAGTCAGACACTTCCTTCTTCAAGTTGATGGAGAGATAGTGACCCCCCGAGTCCCAACTTTAATAGGAATCAGTGTAGAGACTAGCACCAAGTGTATAGAATCTCATGTGAAATGGAAGGAATCACCCATTTTCTAGAAAAGATCAGAAGATAAGAATGGAAATCCCAAACCACTGTGAATATTGAAAGTAAAAGTAAATAAACAACCCATCCCCATATGCATGTTCAAAAATAAACTGATACAATGTACAAGAATACTACATAAGAAAGTACCAAAGGGAAAAAACCAGTAAGGAAAACTCTTGATTCCCAAGCTAGTGAGGTCCCACACGGTCCTCGATGTCCTCCTGGAATGCTAAAAGTAGTTATATATACATAGGGTGTGTATACAAGTATTCTAAGTAAGGAAACCAAAATCTCTCATGCACAAGTGGGGAGGCATTCTAATGCCCTGTCAGAAAAGAGGTAACCAAAACACCAAGCAAGGAAACTGTCCACCTTGCCTCACCAAGGTACACTCTCTAAATAAAGAAATTTAGTTAAAGTAATAATAATAGAACTTCAATATTTGGGTACCCCAAACCACTTTCCCACTGGTTATTTAATACATCCTATACCTCAGACCTCCCTCGAACCCCAACAATAACCTTGTGGGCCACCACCTTGGTTCTCGCCCGTAGACCCCTGGTCTACAACAACTACACATAACCCTACCTACAAACACCTTGGGAACATCAACAACATGTAACCATTCCCACAAATACTTGGGCCACAACAACCACTGACATGCCTTTAGACACCTGTGCCTCATCCCAAAGACACATGGGAAACAACCAGCATGGATAAACCTAGGAAAACCACCACAACACACCCTTCCCAAAGAGTATTGTGACATACCAAACCCTAGTCCATCACAGCTTACCCGAAGAATCTAGGGCCACTTGGGAGAGGATGCAAAAAGGAGCTAGTAACCATCCACTCAGAAAATGTTGGGAAAAACACCCTCCCCTATGAAATGGGGGTGTTCGAAATGAAGTGCTTAACATGGGTGGGGTGCATATAAGAAACAAAATAAATAAATATTATACATATAGGTAATCAAGCACTCATCCAAACATAAGGGTTATGAGATAGAAAACCAGTCCGTACAAAACAATTGCCACTGTAATCTCAACATTCAAAAATAAACAACAACCACAACTTGAGCACAACCCATTTCTTGAAATCAAGCCCCCATTGTACACACTCTCATTTTCATGGTTAAGGGATAATGTTAAAAACATTCCTCCACTACTGGGAAGCTAACAGGAATAACTATAAGACAAAAAAACTATTGAAGGAAAAAACTGCCAACTAGGATTTTAAGCATTCACGCCCAGTTCTCTTGCAAAGTCAGAACAATAAAAGAGATCCATGAGATACCTTGATGTACTGGTACCAAACCAAGCCCCAACATTCCAGATCCACACAACCTCAGATTTATAATCCAATACGTTCTCAAATAAAACATTTTGTCTCCCTATAAGTCACCCCACAGGGAATCAAACTGAACAACTATGAATATCACCAAATTAGATAAATGGATTTTTTATATTTGGCCACACCATTCATTATGTTTATTTTTTCTATTTAGTTAATTGGGGCGATCAGATAAGGGATATTACTCATCGGACATCCATTTAATCAACCATGTTTATGTGATTAACTAGTTTCCGTATTACAACCATTGAATCACTAGGTTTTCCAAAAACATAGTGCTTCTTTAGTGTGTAATAATGGACCACCAACGGGCATGATTTTTAGTTAGATATAGGTCTATGGAATTCACAACATAAGATGAATGTAAAACACAACAACATAAACACCATAAATCCCATTGTTTTATTCTTTAAAAGTACGATAATTATATTTTTTTAATGTTGGTTTCATCTACATACTAAGGGAACACCATCATACCCACCCCACAAGATGCACAAATTAAAGAGATGAAGGAAAAACCCTACCTAGATGATCAACGATCAGTGTTTTCTCATTGTGACAAGAACTGCAGATGCGTGACTTATAGAAGAAGAAATCCGAGGAATCCATGGATGAGTAGGAAGGGCACTAGCATGGAAACATGATTTTTCTTGGAAGGAAGTCCCCAGGCACAGTAAGAGAATCATAAAGGAAAGAAGAAGAAAGGATCTCCTCTTAAGAAGAGGCCAGATCCTATAATTCGGGAGTTGATTTGGAAGTACATAAAAGTTGGGCCATGTCTCAAGAACACAGTTGGGTGGCTTCAAATGTTGGGATTTAATGAGATTTAATATTTCTCCTCAGATATGGTGAAGATAATGGATTTGAGATAGTATATTTCCTTAAAGCAGAGAAAAATACATAACATGGGTGAAACTGTAAAACACGACATGGTGTGTGAAATTTAGAAAAAAGGCCACAATTTATTATAACTTAAGGGTTGCCCAACCATTGGGAGTTTAAAACATATTTTACAGGCCCTAAAAGGATTTTATAGGGGTATTAAAACAGTTTTACCTAAAAATATATGTTATTGGAGCCAAATTGGAAAGTCATTGAAAAAAACATAGATTGAATCATCGTTAGGTGGGTCATCGTCACCCTGGCACCAATTCTAATTGGTTCTACAGACGTCCCATCGGTGGCACCGATTCCCATCGGTTCCATCGATGCCCATCGGTGCCACCGATGCCCATCGGGGCCACCGACGCCCATCAGTGCCGTCAACGCTCATCGGTGCCACTGATGCCAATCAGTTCCACTGACGCCCATCAGTGCCACTGTTTCTCATCGGTTCCACCGTTCGTCCAACCTAAAATTCTGAAAACTCCATAATGAGACACCGATGGTCCCTAGGATACCCCAAACACCATAATTTGAAAAAGTAGTAGACCTGGAGGGTCTGGTCCATTAATAAAAAAACCAATTAGTTTAGTCTAAACACTAAAAAAACCTATCTTCCATACTCATAACCATTATTAAGATGATTTTTTCTTCTCAAAACACCACCACTAAATGGTTTAATTCTCTTCGTAATGATGATAATCTAATAAGTGGTGTATACATTATTCAAATCTCTTTAATAATTGTATATTTCATGTTACTTTATTCCCCTTGAAATTTAATTTCCATATCATATACTGATAATTTTTTATTATTATTATACTAGTATGTTTTTACAAAGATGGAACTAGATTTTTCCACATTCCCATTTTCCATTAGAAAAAATGAAAATGAAAATGATGTTTAGTTCAGACTTCTACCACTATGGCGCAGGAAGTATCGTTTTACTTCACCAACTTAGTTGGATGATGTAAATGGGTTATTTTAAAAATAATTATAATAATTATTTAATTTATATAATTACAAAATAATAAACTATATTAAATATTTCTCCCATTCTATAGAAAAATAAATCATCAACCATGTGAAACCGTCGACTACTTTCTCGATAAAAAAATTGATTTTTGTTTTTTAAATGTTTACCAACACTAATGAATAGATATTATTATGGGTTTAGAAGAAAATATTATTTTTAGAATACAATTATGTGTTATTTATGATAAATTTTATGATCTATTAATATTATTATCAAAAAAATTTCATAATTAATTAAATTGATAAAAATAAAATTTATAAGATAAAAATATTCTTATTCATATGAGGTAATACTTTCGAATTAATTAATTATTCATATAATTCACTATAATTTTGATTAATTGCACTAACAGAAAATAAAATGTTTCATAATTATACTGGTATAAAGATATTGTTAATTAATCAACTCATAATAATCCATTAAAATTTGTACATTCATGTTTGGGTTGGTTTAGCAACCAACACGGTTTATGATATAATATTCAATCATGGAAGGTAAGTGGAACTTAAATAAAAATATTATTATAAGTTAATAATAATATTATAGTT
Source organism: Viscum album (assembly GCA_963277665.1). Classification (NCBI taxonomy): domain Eukaryota; kingdom Viridiplantae; phylum Streptophyta; class Magnoliopsida; order Santalales; family Viscaceae; genus Viscum; species Viscum album. The sequence continues at coordinate 485,001,500 of OY728156.1, read as the reverse complement.
GTTTTTTGGGTCTATAATGGATATATCTATTATCTAACTCATTATTAAATTATCCTCACCACTTTCTATAATGACTGAAATAAGGCGACACCGATTAAATTTTTCATGCAAACATAAGAACAAAATAATATTAAAAAAATAGACTACTATAAATAATAGTCCATGAAAAATTAAATATAGAAGAATAAGGTTCATAATAGGTTATATAATCATATTAATTTTATTATTTAAAATGATATACATGTTCTTAGAATGAATTTGGATCAAGGTAATGTTTTCATCTCAAAATTTACGTCCTTGAGAAAAATTTATTTTATGCATATTTTTTTTCAATGGTGTGTTTACTACCTATTTGTTATATAATATAATGATATATTATTATCATGATATTTTAAAATAAATTTAAATATCTATTTATTTCTCTAGTGTTTTATTAGCATGCTTCATTAACTGTAAGGGATTTTCAATTTCTCATTATTGAGACATGCTTTAACATTATGCACCAATATCTTATCTCAATTGTGTATATACTACCCAAGAATGTAATTTAGAATAATATATATCTTATATAATCGTATTAATATATATATATATATATATATTTATGTTTCCAATTAATTTTGATTCAAAGATAACTAATGTCATAAGGGTTTCCATAACTCAATTACATTTCATCGAGTAATACTAAATTTTTTAAACATTATCATTGAATGTTTGTTCTGTCCATATATATAGTAATATTATGTCATAAAACCCATTCAATTATAGGTAATTATACTTCATATCCTTGGATTCATCAATAATGAATTAATTTATAAAGGTCAATATTTTAAAGCACAATTCCTATATTTTGTAAAAAAAAATTTCCTTTCCAAGTCCATATTTTTTTTCCTTTCTACCTAGGATTTCAATATTATTTTGAATGATACAAATTTTTATCTATTTTACCCCCATATTTTACATTACCAATTCTTGATGAGGTGTCTTATCAACTCTTTAAATGGAATAGGCTACCACACACATATAAATTGTCCATATAAAAAACCTTGAAATTCATGCTCTTGTATTTTATATTCTTTCCCATATTTTCCAATAAAAGAAAATATTATTTTAGTATTATTTATTTTTAAAAATAATTTTGTAAAATTATATTAAAATATCATGAATATTTTTTTAAAATAAATTAAAACTCGTTTTTATAAACAATTTTAAAGAATTTTAACGAATTATATTTTTAAATTTTTACATCAAAATTCATCTCTATCTGAATTTTTTTTACCTCCAATAGAGTATTGTTTCATGATTCACCTTCTAAATTCTCTAATTATTAATTTCATTTTTGAGGCAATTTTTTGGGATATAATTATTTTACTTTTTATGCCATTTTGTGAGATACCATAGAATAATGTCCTGTAATCTTTTTTTACTATATATTATTTTATGATGTCCTGATTATTTTATCAAGTGGACCACATATAAATAGATTATGTAATTTATTGGACCTATATCTCACCCTAATAACTTTTGTAAAGACTTATCTCTCACGAGATTACAATATTATGTGAATAGGTTATTTAGGAGTACTTTTCATAAAGGGTGAGTGTGATGGGGTCTATATATACTCAAAATTTTATATATGAACGTTTTAGGTAGTATATAGGTTCACAAGGGGTGATTATGGAGGTGTTTATCTGTACTAAAATTTTATATGTGAACATATTTCTAGTTAACAAGGATGAAAAATATATGAAATCATAATACTATAATTGTGTAACATTCATACCTATGTTCCATGGATCATTATTGATGCATCATGTTTTGTTATATTACATGAAAATGGTTTTTTGATTATAATTTATATGTCTATATTTTTTTATAGACACCATTTTGACGATATAGGTTTGGTTGGGTTAAAATTTTATCACATATCTTGATTATACCTATTTTATCATCTTATACTCACTTATTATAATTGATTATTATCTCTAATGTGTACCCTGATTAAGAATAAAAGGTCACCAATTTCTTATGTTTCAATTCCACCAGGATATTAATAAAATTATTATTTAATATTTTTATAGATGGGTATCATTTTAGAAGTGTTTTTTTGGATATTTTAAATACTTACAATGTATTAATAAGTTTATTATATAATGGAAAAATTTCTATTATTTGGAAAAGACACGTCTTTTCTAGTAATTGTTTTTTGTAATAATTAAAACCCCTAAAACTAAAATTCTATGAGATTATATTGTAATTAAATATTTTTTTAGGTATTGTAATTATCATATGATTAAGACATGTATGTAATAGCTGGTATTGGCGTAGGGTTTAAATATATTTTGAGAATAGGATGACATTGTTTAGCGATAAATTGGGAGTTATAAATGTCATCAATGGTTGATTAGTTAAGGTTGATAATTAATTAATTGGTATAAATAACCCTTTAGGTCAGTTGAGGTGTCATATAGAGGATTAAGATACAATAAAGTTTTGTAAAATCTATGGGATATGTATTATAGATAAGTCAATGTATATGATATCATCTAAAATTATTGTTAATGTAGATATTGTGTGGTTCTCCAATATATAACATCACTTTTTGGACACTAAAAATGGATGTAATAACTAGAATAGATATACCTGGGGATAAAAACTATTAAAAGGATGTGTTGGGTATTGAATCCATTGTAAACGGGTGCTAAAAATGAAGTATAACTATACACCTTGTTTGACACTACTGTGGGATATGATTTGGCTAATCACATTCACATTATGAACTGTTATTAAATTATTTCCTAATCAACATTGTTGTTTAGGGTATGGGTTATGAGAAAGAATTCATTAATGTATCTAATGTATAAGAAATAGGGTTTCATAATGAACCAATTATGAGTTAATCCAAATGAATATATGATAGGTATAAATAAAGGTGCTATTAAAGAAGATGTATTAGGATTGAGAATTTGTTTTAATATAATATGGTTCTTTTGGATGTTAATATATCCATTTTGGTTTTATTATTTTGTTTAGTGATGATCATTATGATGAATTTGAAAAAGGTATTTATCGAAAAACAATGAAGCGTTATTAGTAAATAAGGAAGAATACATAAATGGTTGTGAATTTTAGTATATTGTGGTTATGATAAAAATGTGATTTTATTAGTATTATCTATGTTAGTGAGTTTGATACCTTAAAAGAAATAATTTTTGATAATAATATATATTTTCATTGATAATATGTATTTATCGATGATATTTAGAATGTTATGAGGGTTCTGTGAATCATTTTTAGTTTTTTGTTTTTAGTTCTGAAAGAATGATTGGAAACTCATATTAATTAGAATCAATAAAATAAAGATGTTATTATAAAAAAAGTTTATATATTTGGGGAAAACTATTAAAGAATAGATGATTGAGGTAATGTTAAATCTTAGGATGAAGATAATATTTATGTTTATATATTAAGGGATTTTTAACTTTTAGAAAAGAGAGTTTGATAATATTTATTAAATTGGAAGCAATTATTGGAAATAGTGATCCATGATATGTTTGGTGACGTTTAGTATATCTTTAATATTATTATATATATTATTTACATTATAAAATATTGTTGAATAAAATCATAGGATTTGGGAAATGATTATTTTTTTTGATGACTATGTAATTTTTCTATGGCATTATGACATGGATACATAAGTACATTTGGTAAGGGTATTCTAAAAAAATATATGCTTAGGGTATAAATGATAAATGTTGTTTGAGGAAAGATAAGTAAGTTAATATAGCTTAAGATAATATGGTAGACATCACATTATATGTTATACCTAGAACAATAATTATGTTATGAATAGCCTATCCAACTTTAATTAGTGGGTATTAATTTAAATTTTGTGGATTATATTTATCTGAGGGAGTGGAATGTGATGACTTGATATTTTTAATCCATTAAATTCATACTTTATTTAATAGATTTTTAGAATCGAAACACCAAATTAATGAAAAACCTGGCTAAAATTAAATGAAATATATTAAAAACACATAAAGAACTAACTTTTAGTAGATAAAAGGATAATAATAAAATAAAATAATTCTATATTATTATTCTCTTTCATTAATACCTATAAATGTTTTCCATTAAAAGAACAATTTTGAAATGGATATTCAATTTTACCTTAACAAATTAGATTAATCAACATTAAATTTTTATCATAATAGGTAATATTTATTAACATAATAGAATATGTAAATATTAAATTATTTAGAATTATAATAGAAAAAATATTAAAAACACATGATGTTTTAAAAGGTTAGGTTTTTAATAATATATGTTTTTAATAATATTTTTTATTTTTTATTTAAAAGAGAATTTATAAAATTTAAAATATGTATTTTAAAAAATGATCTTAGTTCTCTAAAATATCTCAATATTATATGCACATGAATTTTTTATATTTTTCTATTTTTTGTATTTTTGATAAATAGAGTAAAATATAGTTTTTAAAAACAATATGATTTTTATGACATTATTAGTATATAAGTAATAATTTTAAATTGATGAAACCATTTTAAAAGAGTGATTTTTTATTTTTAATATTGTTATATTTAAAAAAAGTTAGTTTTAATTTTAAAAACAATATTTTGTATTTTATAAATTTTGATACAATTGTTAAAATAGTTAATATATTATAAAATTATTATTTTAAAAATAATTTTTATCACTATTATAAATTTAATTACATAAAATGTATTTCAAATTTATAATATGTTGTTCAAAATCAAATAATATGATCCATTTTATTTTTGGGTATAAAGGAAAGATTTCATAGGTAAAAATTATTTACTGTGGGAAAAATTAACACTGTAAAAATGAGTAACCACAGAGGTAATGGGTATATGATGTTTATTTTTTTCATAAAAATTTTGGGGGTTTGAGGTGTATATATACAATAAGATTTATTTACTATATTATTTATCTATTCACATCTTTGTTTCTTAATTTTCACTTCCCATTATTGATAATATTTGGGTATTTACAAAAAATGTCATGCATTTTCACTTATAAAGGGTGATATCATCCCCACACATTCACTAACAACAAAACCACATTATTTCATATAAAAATCTTCAAAATAATCTACTCCAAACCCCTATTAAACATAATAAGGTTCTGGTCTCCTCAAAATGTCACCCTTCAATGTTTTAATTACCTTCCAAAAGGATATAATCCAAGAAATTAGGTATAAGTTTCTTACCACACTTTTATTCATTCTATTTATTTATATTCCCTTCAAATTACACAAATATTTCTTAAATTTATTATAATAATTAAAAATTTATAATTAAAATATATAGTTATGTTATAAAAATTATAGTACAAGCATTAACCACCCATCCCTTTTCCATTAGGAAAAATGAAAACATGAATTGTGCATTTTGGCGACTACTGTATCCAAGATGCAACATGTTTAACATTCCTAGACCATAATAAAAGGTTGTTTCAAAAATTATATTTAATAAATAATTATGATTTTTTTATAATTATTATTATTCTAAAAAATAAACCCTCTTACTCTTTCCTCTGTGTCTATTGAAAATTAGGGTTTCAATCATTGATATGTGTGGAGTACTCCCTCCAAAAAATGATATATTTCTATTATAATTTTTTACCACCATTCATGGATGGACATAAGAGCATTTCTAATGGATAAATATTATTTTTATGATAACATTAATATTCTAGTACAAAAAATGTACAACATATTAAAAATATGATCAACTAATGATCAGTGTTAATCTGATAATTCAAAACAAGTTTACTTAGTGGAAAATAATTTTATTTTCATAATATAATAATTTAAAACACGTTAATTATTATAATAATTCCTTAATATTATGATATATAACGTTAATATAAATTGATTGATATCATTATACTAATGGTATAATGATATTGTAACCTAATGACCTCATAATCATTCATTAATCAGGGGTTGTTTAAGTTTGGGTTAGTTTACCCACCTTCATATACAATGCAACAAAACTATATAAATGATTTCCATGTGAATATAAATAATAAAATTATTATAATATTATAATTAATTAATTATTTTTTCTCTATAATGGTTATATGATGTATCTAACTCATTATACATGTATCATATTTGTTATCTAAAATCACTAAAATAAGCTTGCACTGATTAAATTTTCATCAAAACATAAAAAAAGTCAATATAATAAAAATATATTTTTTGAAAAAATTATCCATATTTAATTATTTATATAAAAATAATATTCCTAATATGTTATCCAATAATCTCAATTTTATTATTCAATATCTTAATCACATTCACAAAATAAATATATGTTAATGTAATGATTTTGCCTCAAAATTTTCATCTTGGAGACACATTTTATTTTACGGAACTAATTTCATTTAAATGGTGTTTATAATACCTATTATTTGTATAATTTCATTTTTATTTTTATCATAGTATTTTATATTAAATTTCATTCTCTATATCTCTTATTAGTGGTTTTTATTAGAATGTTTCTTATGCCATAAGGATTTTTAATATGAAATTACCTATATGGAAAAATATTTTAATGTTATAAACATATTTATTATCTCTATGATATATAAACATCCCAGGAATTTATTTGTTCATAATATATGATTTCATTCATGGTATTTATATATCCATATGATTTTTCAATCATCTGATTTATTTTAATTCTATGATTAATAATGTTATAACGGTTTTGATAAATCAACTACATTTCATTGAATAATAATCCTTTTTATTGAATATTTTAATTAAAATTTGGTTATAATCATCAATATAAAGATATTATCTTATAAACCATCATTAATTTCAATTGAATAATGTTTTATATCCAATCCTTCTTCCATGACTATTTCATTTAAAATGTATGACATTTCAATGAAAAATTATTGTATTTTCTGATGAATCCTTATTTTTTCATTCCCATATTTATCAATTTATTCCAAATATTTCTTTATTACTTTGTATTTTATTCTTATTTTATCTTTTTTACCCTCATATTTATCATCTATCCTTAAAAAATATGTTTTATAGATAGTTAGAATTATATTAGATTTATAGAAACTATAGATTTCCATTATAAAATTCATTTAATTTCATGTAATTATAATATATATTATATCCCAAATTTTATTTTGAAATAAAATTATTAATTAATGAATATTTATTTCAATTTTTTTAATTCACTTTGAAATTTTATGAAATATATTTTTGAAATGATTTTAAACACCATTATATAAACAACTTACAAGGGTTTTTTAGATATACTTTTAAAAATATTTACTTTTAATTTCTTCTGGGTCATAGAAAGATTTACGTCTAATGGAGATGGGTTTTATGACTAAATATTGATGTTTTCTTATTTTGAATTTAATTTGGGTGAATTTGTTTTATATCATTTTAAATAAATTTTTTAAGATACCACTTCATGATGTTATGAATCACATTTTTCATTTTAGATTTGATTTATGATGATATGATATTTATTCATTTTGTATAGAAAGGAATGTGTCATATGATTGGTGGTACTTATATATACCTAAAATTAATTGGGTGATTTATTATATATCATGAGATATAATTATTATGGGAACATGTTAGCGATTTTAAGCAATTAAAAATCTTCAGTTTGGTAGCGTTTAACATTAGTCACAATTTTATGTGTGAATATGTTATAAATTAGAAATGTTCAGAAAGGGTGAGTGTGATGGAGTTTTGTTATACTCATAATTTTATTTATGAAAATGTTTGCAGGTTTAAAGATTCATATAGATAATAAATCCAATGTTTATGATTACCTAAATTTTCTTCTTATGTTCCCTTACTCATGATTTTTGCATCATTTTTGGGTTCATATTCCTCAATATTGGTTTTGTCATGTGATGTTATATGTCTATAATTTTCCTTAGTTAAATGAGTTTTGTGATATATTTTTTTATTGGTAATGATTTATTATATATCAATATTATAACCATATACTAATCTTATCCTAGTGATGATCATTTGTTGTTTTCACTGATGTTTAACCATGTTGAGCTTCATAGCATGATGCTTTCATATGCCTTTTTCCATAAATTTATGAATAATGTATTACATAAAATGTTTATAGAAGGGTATATTTGGAAAATATATTGTTAGATATGAAAAATACTTGAAATGTATTAAGTATTATTTAATATAATGGGAGAATGTCCATTATATGACTATTATATAAGTTTTTGTTAGTCAATGTTTTATCCAAATTATATATATATAATAATAAAATTTTAGGGGACTGTATTGTAATGATATATTTTCATTTTGTAATGTAATTCCATAATGATTAGGTATGGGGATTAATATCCCCAAGATTCCCTATGAACTTCATGTACTAATGAGATAATAACCACAAAATTCTAGAAGATTCATCCTATCTCATCGAACCATGCATATATTTTCTCAATAATAAATATGTCACCAATTCATTTTGCAAATAATATACCCTATAAAATACACAATTTATTTCAATGTTTATTTCAAATGGTATAGAATGTTGTGTCACTAGTAAGGGGTATGAAATAATAATACCCCAATTCACAATTTTGTTTCCTTTGAAATTATCTTCCCAAACTAGTTAATGTCCAAATCCACTTAATTTATAAATTTTCCCCATTACCCTAATATGTTTTGTTAAAAGAAATGTATGAAACACAATGATTTTACAATGTTCACCCCAATTTGTAAGACTACTCATTGTTGTGTTTTTGTCGAGTATAATATGAAAATATTAAAAATCTTATACACATGTATAGAATATGATATCCTCTGAAAATCATTTATTACCTCATGAAAATATTTTTAAACTAAATACTTCATGTTCATAGTTTCTAGAATGAATCAATATAGTCCCTCCCTCCATGGTACATTGGGTCATCCAAACTCACTCTCTAAAATTATATCAAATCTTCTCATGGATTTTAATACTTAATGGGTCCTCCCTTACTTCTCATTGAGATTCATCCTTATCCATAAGAAAATTTGATACAATAATACGAATGTCTATGTCTCCTATAAAACTGTATCTTAAAGGATTTCAACTTCAATAGAATGATTTATATTGTTTCAGACATATTGACCATGTTCTCAATTCATGTTTTCATGATATAAATGTTTTGTGGGGAAATAATATGTTCCTAATTATCACTTCATAGATTTCCTTAATTTAGCAGTATTTGTGTTAGACCCCTTCTTAATAACATTTTTTTCCTCCTAATAGACATCTATGACTAAAAATTTCATTTGGAATCTTTTTCTTTCTTATTCCTCTTCTTCATTAATTATTCGGATTCCTTGATGTATATTATTATATATATATATATATATAATATAATAGGATTATTTTAAATTTATACAAAATATTCTCTCTATGAATAATGTATCTTATTCTTACAACCTGTTTAATTTTTTTCTTTCAGCGTTTTTATTTTTATTCTAAAAACATGAAAACATTTTTATTTCTGAATCTCAATATGGAAAACATGACCTGATTTTTGGTAGTATAATCGTATAATTTAGGATGATAAATACTATTATAAAAACCAGTGTTCTTAATTAATACTACTAATATTTATCTAAAACACTATGTATTATCTTTCCCTAAACATTGAACAATTATTATAAGCAATCAATCACTAGTGGATTATATGTTTAAATGAATAAGACATCAAAGTGAAACTCAATAATCATGGAATGGGTTAATTATAAAAATTATTTTTAAAATATGGTTTTCATATAGAATCACATATATTATCATCATTATAATCTAAAATCAACATAAAATAGATCATCATGGTGTGACTACTTTTTCATGGAATGACTTCATCTCAATTCAGAGGACAATCATCAGTTTGTTTTTTTATTCATAGATAACTTCACAGTGGGATTTTTTCTTTAATTAAAGAAATCCCAATTAATTTCCCCCAATATGAATCAAATATCTATTGTCATCACTTATTATTTATAATTTAAATAATAGATTCAACATCAAAAATATTAGATTTCATATATGTTTTTATGAATATTATAATTATGATTTTAATTTCCTCTAACATCTAAATCCTATACGAGTGATATAATTTCATATATATCACATGAAATATAAAACAATATTAGGTATTATTATATGGTTCTTCACATTTCCAATTTCTATTGAGGAATACACTAATAGATATATTTATTATTCTTATATATCATAGTGTAAAAATTCTAATTACATCATTACCCAAAACTAAAAACATTACTAATTTATATTGATGATCATATATATTGTATATGTTTTTTACATTTTATTTTTTACATTACGCCCCTCTAGAATTATGTTATGTATGTTCAATATTTTTTCTCATATCATAAACACTCATATCTCTAACGACTAATTAATCATGAAATTTATTTTAATCCGCCAATTTTAATCACTTCAAAATGTAATTCAATATGGAATGTATCTTCGCCATCATGCTGTAAAAAAAAGTCTCCCTAAATATTATTTTTACCCCTTTTATATTAGATTAAAATATTTATTCAACTTTTTGTGTCCGTTCACTACTCAATATTACTAATTTCATAAATAATTTAACAATCATCATTGATAATTTCTGGAAAATATCTCCATTTCATAAAAATAAATTTTTTTGAAAATTAAAATTAATTACAGATATATTAAATAATTATTTCATAAGTATATTTGGTATCTACTGGAAATCCATATTCATTTTTATGTGGTTAAACTTTATGATTCGACATATGCTTTTAAAATGGTACTAGGACAAGTAGTTTTGTGAATATTTATTATACTATTTAGTATTACCAAATATATTTTACCAAGATGAAATATTACTTATCCATTTACTTGATATTGTTTTTCATTATTTATGTAATTAAGTTACATTAATAATATACAGATTTGTTTTTATTATTAGTTTCAATTTTTTAAAAATTTATATCACTATAGGAATTTTCAATTATTCAAAATGATATGTCATCTATTTTTTACACCAAATGAATTGAGTGCATACCATTGTCACCAAAATATATCCCAATCCAATAGTGTTTTCATAAATTAGGTGGTACATTATGTGAATACAACAAACCTAATACTTCTAGTGAGGATTTCCCGTATACCAATTGAATTGTTTTCCACAAAATATATAGAAATATTCACTTTTAACTATTATAAAAATTCTAGTAATTTTCTATACCAAACACCAAATCCTAATCTAATGTATATCTATCAAACCTAATGTTTTATTTCAAAATACATCATATAGATTACTTTGAATCCTCAGAAATAAATATTTCTAATAAATATTATTATGATATTTTTTATGATGTATAACTTTATTCCTTACCTTCCCTAACTAAATGGTTTGTGATCTTCATTTCAAAATTCATGATTATGGTGTTTATTTACAACTATTAATATTGTTCAGTTTATATTTATATTATAGAAATAATATTATATTTAAAAAATTACTATATATACATAATCACAAAAGATCTAATATAATATAACGAATGTTTTCAAAATAGAGTATCCATAGACAAATAAAACATCAAAAATTAAATAAAATATGGTAGATGGTGTGATAAAAAATCATCCTCAGTTAATCAATAGATACAATAATATGTTTTCACATAGGTGAAAAATACTATAATAAAATCATTGATAAATCTCTAAGAGAAATACCACTTTACTTTGAAATAATTTATTTAAAAAAATGTTCAATAATAAAAGAAAATTTTTCAATAAAAATAATTTCATATTATCATAAAAGATTAGTAAAAAAATTATGACATCATTGATGTTGTCAAATATTCTCATTCTATATAAATTTGAAAATAAAATTGTTTTTAAATTTTAGAAAAGAATTATTTAAATGTGTATTTATAATAGAAAGTGTGAGCATTAACCAAATAAATCAAATATGCATATCAGTTTTAAATTAACATAATAAATTGTATATAAAAAATAAGATAATTAATATTCTTTCATGCAAAATAATTTCATGATATAATCAATGGACTAGATGTTTTACCCAATTAATGAACATTGGTTTAAGAATTCCCTTACCAATTTGTAATCAGTCAAACCATATATTCCATAATATTAATGATAATAATTTGAAACATAGAAAGGAATGAAGAAAAATATATTCATGATATGATATATTAAAGGGTATTATTTACTCAACTTACAAGAACTGAGGGTTTAATAAGGAATACATATCATAGAATTAAAAGTGACTGAAAAAACCCTTAGCTTATTCCTGGAAGCATTCTATACCTATATTAATTTACTAGAGAATAAAATTAGATTAATTAATTACATAATTCAGAAACTATTCAAATATATTTTATTTCTAACAATTTTATTAACTAGATTTATGGCTATGTCAATGAGTTATAATGGTTAATTTCGTTTTTTCGAGAGAATTCATTTCAGGGGTTTATGGTCTATTCCCTTGAGGAACAAGAGCCTCATCCCGGTTGGTGAGGACTTTCTAGTGCATCCTAGAGACCCAAGATCAAATATGGGTAGAGGCATATTTCCAGGGTACTGTAGTAGTATAGTAACAGGTACTGTTCGGTACTATAGCAGTCCGAACTATTCATCTATCTGGGCCTTTGGGCCACCAGTTTGGTCCTCAGGTCCATCAAGGCTTTGGGCCACCCAAGGCCTTTGGGCCAGTTGATTCTCAAGGCATTCGAGCCACCTTAAGGCCTTTGGGCCACCCCATGGCCTTCGAGCCACATAAAATGTAGATGTACTGGTCAGACTTCCAGGTACAAGGCTTTAGAGGAGGATTCAGGGTAGGAGCATTCATTGGAGCAGAGCTAACCAGAATTGGAAGAATGAGAGGGTATGGCTTTTCCATCGGTACTAGGCATGTGCAAGCTCTGCATAGGACAGCTAACAGACCAACCCTATGCAGGTGGAGTGCTGATATCATGACATATTCTGGGGAGAGCAGTTCTAGGTTGTCCAATCTAAGTGATTCGTGTAAGACCTATAGGTCATGTAATTGTCTCTGCCTTCGGGCCTTTAAAGGGTTCCACCTCACCCCTTGAAAGGTGGATTATCAAAAATAATAAAAAATGTAGGCCTTCGGGCCATTCCGACCGACCCTTGAGTATAAATTTGGTATTTCCTGCCAAATGGGCTTAACATCGTTGGAATTGAAATGATTTAGTATTATTGAAATTCATGAAGTTTAAATGATCTAGTATATCATTTTTTATATGGTATTAGTATGATTTATTATATAATATGTTGATGGAAATGTCTTAGTTTATTTTTTTCAGTTTTTACGACCATCACAAACTTGTGTCATTTTATATAATATTATGTTTATATATTCATTAAAGAACATTATATACCTTATAATATGAAAATACAATATTTTTTCTATAATAATTTTATTATGGACATCATTGAAGGTGGTAATGGAAAATGAAAAATCATCCTCCATGAAGGCGGTTAATCGCAACGTCACGAAAAAAATTTTCATTTTAAAAAAAATCGGATAGGAGAAGGTATTTGATTAGGGATGACTATTTATCAGAATGAAATTATAGTATATATATATATATTATAATTGAGTTAACATTATAATTTTTATAATGTATTTTTTGAGATAATAAGAAAATAAAATAAATTAAAAGAGAAAGAAGGAGAATTTTATATCTTCAATATCATCTCTTTGAGAACCTCCTTAAGAAACTTAGATTCCATAATTTGGTTAGAAAAAAAAAATTTGATGTGAGGAAGAGTCTTGGTAGGGTAATTGGGAAGAATTTGTATAATCTTCAAGGATTATAAGGAGTGATGGGAAGGGGTGGTATTTATATGGGAGGAGAGGGGTGTTTTTATTAGTTTATTCATTTATGTATTATTTCTACATAGAACTATTAATATTCATAATTCATGTGAGTAATTATAGTAAATAGTTAATTTTAGTTATTTGTAATTGGTAATTAGATCATAAATGTGTAAATAATTCATGAATTTAACTTATATTGTTAAATACCGTAAATTATTGTATTTCACTATTTATAAAATTAAACTATTTTATAAAAACACAAAATAATAACCCTAACAATTTTTCTATATGTATATTTAAAAAATAGAGACAATTTAATGAAAATAATTTCCTAAATTATATAAATTTAATTTTTAAATAAATTCATCATTTATTTAAAAATTACCAATTTTAATATTATAACCAATTTTATAACTTTAAAAAATTAATTATTTCCTAATAAATTTTTATAATAATAATAATGAAACAATATATTAATATATGAATCAATTTTATGATAGTGTTTTCAATTTAAATCATTATATTAATTGAAAAATTATAAATATGAATTTACGTTTTACAAAAATACCAACACATAATTTATCATTATTAAAATATTTTTTTTACTTATTCCATGACATAAATTTATCATATTTTCATTTATGAGATAAAAAACGTTTATTTAATGTTATATAGGTGAGGTTATTATTCTAATGGCTAGATTTATATTCCTAATGTTCATATTACTATTCCATCCATCATGTTATTATTTAATAGTATATCATGGTTCATTTATACTCAGTGTGTAACAAGATCTATCAAATAAATTGAATTTACATAAGAAGATTCATACTATAAAATATTGTAGTGTTATAACCCTTCCTCCTTCAGAAAATTTCAGCCTCAAAATTTTCTGGAGTATAACCTTCTAAACAGATGAGGGTGGTTCTTCTTGATATCATCCTTAGGTTCCCACATTTCTTATATCTTTTTATGGTTTCTAAAAAGAACTTTTACTAGTATATTCATCCAATTTCTCAATATATTCTCTCTAGTGACAAGAATCTCGATATGATCATCACAATATAAAAAATCATGTTCTAGTTCTATTTCTTCACGGGTGGGTACATGAATTGGGTATAAAATATAGTTTCTTAACAATGATACATGGAACATACCCTAAAATTTTGAGAGACATGGTGATATTTCTAATTAGTAATATACATCTCCAATCATTTAAAAATTTAAAAATGTTTCAATGTACCAAGGGGTCACTTTAAATTTCTTGCTGAACCTCATGACACCCTTCTATGAAGATATTATTAGAATGACATGATATCCCACTTGAATCTCCATATTATTTCTTCGGTTGTCATTATAACTCTATTTCCCCCATCGATCCACATTAATATGAGCCCAAATATTCATTACCTTTTTCTTTATTCTCTTAAATAAGCCCTGGTCTTATTTGTTTCCCCTTACTAACTTCATCCCAACAAGTTTTAGTATGAAATCACTCTCAATAAAATGATTCATATGCCGCCAATGGAATACATGAATGTAAACTATTATTCTAGGAAATGTCTACCAAATTTAAATACTGATCCAATATAAATTTAAAGTCATTTGAACATGTTCACAACATGTCTTATAATATTTGATTTTACATTCAGAATGTCCATCTGTTCGAGGGTTATAAGCAGTATTCAAAAGTAGCAAAGCAACCAAAGCGCTATGAAGAATCCTCCATAATTTTGATGTAAAATGGGTATCTAAATCAACCAAAATCAATATAGGTTCTCCATATGTTTTTACAACATCATTAATATAGAGTCATTCAAAGTGGTCCAGTGGAAAATCCGTCCTTATAGTGACGAAATGTGCAGATTTAGTAAGTGGCTAATCATTTACCCATATTTTATTTTTTTCTACTTTTGGAAATATACTGACAAAATCTATAGTAAAGTGATCCTATTTCCATGTAGTAATAGGTATAGGGTTCATAAATCATATTGTATTTCTTCATTTAGCATTCACTTATTAAAAAATTAATCATAAAAATCAATTTCCATCTTCATTTAATCACAAAAAAAAATGTTCCTTCAAATATGTATACATATATTTTTTACACTAGTGTGTAATGAAATTGAAGAAACGAGGATAATCCAATAATTCCATTTTTAGCTCTGGTATAGAGGGAACACAAATCATCTTCCTAAAATTCAAAAATCCATCTCAATATACAAAGTCTACTAATTTCCTATAATTCACATCATTTACATTCATTTGGAAATTGTCATCTATACACTAAGAACTTTTTAACTTCTCCAATAAAGATTGTTTCGAAATAATTTAAAAAGGTAGTGATGTTTCACCTTCCTGGATAATTTATATATCCATCTTTACCAGGTTCATGTACACTAGATCCCTACCAATCAAAATTTTATTCCGAACTCCATTATCCTTCCTAATAAATGCATTGGCAACATTATATTCCTTCTTTGGGTGGTAGTGTATAAAACAATCATAATCCTTGAGTATCTAGAGACATCTATTTTTCCTCATGTTGAGTTATTTCTATGATAATATATATTTCAGATTATATTGATCTTTATATATCTCTTATATTTTATCATAGAAATAGTGTCTCCATATTTTCCAAGAAACGATTGTAGCTTCTAACTCAATACCATGAGTTGGATAGTTCTTTTCAAGAGTTTTTGGTTACCTTGATGAATATGCGATAAATATATCCTTTTATCTAATAACATAAACATGTCCTTTAATCAATTCACCACTATAAATCACAAATCCTCCATTTCAAAATTCTAGAGTTAAGATTATAGCATTCACTAATACCCTATTCCATTATTGAAATCATTATTCACATTCTTTTTTCCAAATAATAATAATCCCTTTATGAGTAAGCATGAATAACGTGTTACATAATTCGGAAAACGGGGAAATAAATGCTCATAGTAACATCTTAAACAAATAAAATTACATACCCTTATATATTTGTCATTGTAGGCCATTTCTATGTTTCCTTTGTCTTCACAGGATCAAATGAGATTCCATCCTATGAGAAAATATGTCACATTAAAGAAGCTATTTGATGCTAAAATAAACACTTTCTAAACTTCACATGTTACCATTTTATTCTAAGAATCTCTAAAATAATATACTTGTTGTTCTCATATTCCACATTGCTTTTGTACTACACCAAGAAATCATAAAAAATACCAAAAAATTACAAGGTATTCTATGAATGCTCTGGTCATTAGATATATAAAAATAGAGGGTTCATCTGTCAATGCTAATTGAATTAATGTAAATTCATAATGTCTATTCCATGTTAGAAATGGTGTCTTTGGAATATATTTTTTATTTACATGAAATTGATGATATCAAGAACAAGGATAAATCTTTGATAAATACTAAGCTCCCAAAAGTTGGTAAAATCAGTCATTAATGCAGGGAATATGATAATTTTTACTTATCATAATTACATTTATCTCTATATAGTCAATTCATATCATCATATATCCATTTTTCATATTAACTAAACTAATACGATATCCCCATGGTGAAACACTAGGGTGTGTAAATACCATGCCATCAATTCGTCTAGTTTTTTTATTAACTTTATTAACTCCACCATGTACACTCTTTAGGAAGGATTTGAAATTGTACTTTTATTAGGGATTGAATCAGTTGAAAACTCAACATATATATATGGATGATGTCCAGAAAATTTCTTTTAAATACAATTTTTTATTCTCGTATAAAAGTTACATCCTAAATATAAAGAACACCTTTTTCATTAGTTGGTTTTTTCATATATTTTTCTCTTATAATCTCATTTAGAATCGCTAATGGTATTAGATACAGATATGAAAAAGATGATGATGTTTCCCATATAAAGATAAATGATTTTATATCTTATTCATGAATTATAATTTTCATCTCTTTGCAATAATTTTTTTTCATTTTATTTTGAAAGGCATCTTATAATAGAGATTATATAAAAATCAACTGTTGTTTTGATAAATAAATCAATAATTAGATCACATTTTTGTAGAAGAAAATGAGACTCTTAACACATATCTTTTGCAATATAGTTTTAACTAATATTTTGATTAAAAACTCTATTATTAGGTGAATTAGACAAATATAATTTTTATATTAAGTGGGGAAGATATAAAAGAATGATATGATCCATAATCCAATAGAGATTTAGCTAATTTTGAGGGGATGAATAATGTACCATCCACCACATCATTTTAAACATTAGAATTAGCTATAATAACTTCATAATAATGTAATTTTTCCCTTGTACTTTTCATAGAAATGTATCCTTGACATATTGGATAATAATTTTTATAGTGTCCCACATATTTATAACTTATTCTTCCCACAATGTGTAATTCATTATTTCCATTGAAATCGCGGGCCTGGTGGACTTTTAATCCATGCTTGTAACAGAATTCCATTCCCAATAGTCACGTTTCATGCAGTTTCATTCTTCATTTATTACAAGTTATAAATTTTCTTCTTTTTCTATTCACTTTTACTTTATTTCCTTGTCAATAGTACCCAACATCCCTCTTCGTGTATTGGTTCCCTTCGAAGCCATATTTCTTGGAAAATTATTTCTCCATCTTGATGGAATATGATAATGTATAAATATAGGATTAGAATGTATGGGAGACTAGTGACCTTTTTAGAATTGGATTAATATGATCAACGAAATGGCCAACCATTCTCTTTGACTTACGTATGCAGTCTTTTGGACACCTTGCTAACATTTAAAAGTTGACATCATACTTAGAAAAATTTTCATCCTCTTTCTATATCAAACTCAATATTGTATATTGATATCATCTCGATGTTAATGAGGGAGATATTCTTCGATGGAAATTACTTTAAAGTGATTTTTTAACATATTTGAAATTTTTTCCACCTCCATTGTGTTTTGAATTAATGACCAACATTGATCAAATTCTCCAAAGATATGAAAACATTCTATGAAAACCTTATCCCTTTTATTACATCACAATGAGATAAATATCATACCTAAGGAAATTATCCATTCCTAATCCATAAATGGGTTTGTAGTTCCACTGTATGTTGGATTTTATTGTCGCATGATGTGTTCTAACATTGTTACACCAAATTTTGGATCAGGATAATTTATGTTAGTAAGTTTATTTATAATAAATTGAGGTAATGGTTTCAATATAATTATAATTTATTCATCTCCAATTGAAATTCCACAACCATTATCACAATCTTCCTTAGAAGTTAAATACCAACATGGAATACATTTGTTGAGAAATTTTCTATTCATTACACTATGATACGTTTCAAAAAAATGGAATATACAAGATTAGATTATGGAAATTTAAAACAAGTGAAACACATTAAAATTCATTGTATAACTAATCTAGAAATCACAACCTTGGTTAACATGGGAATATTTTCAAATTCAATTGTAGGGTTTTATTATTATAATATATATTTTCGTAAATCTAGTTTCTAAATATTCTACTAAACTTGTATTGATACCAACTATAAAGACCCCGACACTAGTTGCCCAGAGCCAATGCCTTAATTTATTACATTGTTACTAAGTAAAATGAATCACATCCCAATGGATTGAATAATTTATTAGATTTAGAAAACTAGATATAAACGAATTAAATTATAACTATAAATTAAAAACAATAAAGTAGATTCATTGGAAACATCCATATTCTCATAGATTATCCCTGAATGTTATACATTATATAAATCTATTCATCTTTGTAAAAAATAAAACATAAGAAATGGATGAATTCAGATGATAATTATGGATAAGAATATGGGTGAAGCTATCGTAAATAAATGTAAATAATAATTCATGGCTAATAACTAAAAACACATTCCATTAAAACATAATCTTATGTAAAATATGATAAGAATAATATCTGATAAAATAATGCCATATAAATAATCACACGAGAATTAGACTTAATATTTGATAATATAATAGTAGAATAATCAAATGTATAATCAATAAATAATCTCATAATGAGGAAATTCCTAATGTGGTATATCATAAATATAGAATCAAGTCTTCATCCAAGACATCACACATAATCAGGTTTGTCATCAACAATTACCCAAACCAGTTTGTCCCATGAGACCTACTGATACCTCACGTGGATATAGAGGGCACATACCATAACTAACTATATAAAATTAATTACTAATATTAAAGGGTTTAACCATAATACATATATAATTTCATATTGAATCTTGAATATGAAATAACATTCCCTAATAAATAAACATAATCATAAACTATCCTGTGTAATATGATGACTGATATTAAAAAAGTATATCCACAGTCAAAATGATCCAAAAAAATTCAATTAAATATGGTATTTGGTATCATAAAATATTAACCACAATTATAAATAAGATATTAAAAAGGGTTTTTACATAGATAAATATAATCTAATTAAATCATTGATAAATTCTTGAGAGAAATGAAACTTTACTTAGAAATCATTTGTTTAAAAACACACAAAATTACTAATGAAATAAATTTATTTGAAAATAACCATGTAATATTGTAAAGGATTCCCCAAGACATTATGGAATCAAGAAAGTAGGAAAATACTCTAATTCCATATTAGTTTAAAAAACATTCCATTTAAATTTTGTAAATGAAACATTAAAAAGTGTATTTTTAAAAAATTGTGAACATTAACTAAATAAATCAATTATGTGTATCAAGTGTAAATACATATAAAACAACTGTAAAAAAAATAATACCATCAAAATTAATTTTACACCTATTAATAGCCTGAAATAATCCAGGGAGTAGAATTTTATCTCAAATAATGGAAATTGGGTTAAGATTTACCTTATCACATTGTAATTAGTCAAACCATATACCACAAAACAAAAATGGTAAACAAATGAAACATTGAATTACATGAAGATAAAGAGACTAATGATATGATATACTAATGGGCCATATGTAAACCCTATAAAATAAGTAAGAGTTAAATAAGGAACAAATCTAATATAAGTAAAAGTGAGATGAGAAACACTTATGTTTTGTCCGAATGCATTATTCACTTGTATTTAATGTCATGTATAATCAAATTAGATTAAATAATTAATTAATTCAGAACCTATGAAAAAAATTTCTTTTTTTATTATGATTTTATTAAGATATTTTATGTTAATTTCTATGAGATACAATGTTTAATTTGGTTATTCTAGGAGTGTTTGATTCAGGGTTTTCTGGTCTATTACAATGAGTATAAATTAGGGAGTTCATGTCAAATGAGAATAACTTTTATGTTGGCCTACTCATGTTCTAATTCTCAAAAATCATGTTTTATTAGGTTTTACCATGTATAATTATGTTTATTTATGTTTAATTAAGTTTACAAATAAGCCTAATCAATTCTGTTATTGTTTTACTACATAATACATGTTAGGAAACTTTGGATTAACATAAGTCAATATTGAGGATAATTCACCATTAAGGATCTGTCACCATCAGGATGGACTCATTTTTGAACCTACTAATGATATATCTCATTATCAGTTATCTGACCATCAGAATGAATATTAAAATCTTTCATAGGAAACGACATTGATATGAGGCATCAATGACTGAATTGCCGATAGCCAAGTCACAGTCACATTGAGCTACCAACATCTTTTCTAATTTTTCACTAAGGATGAATCACCATTTAAGAAGATTTACTAATGGAATGAGTCACTGTTAGCTCGAGATATCGATAGAATGGATCAGCGATGTTAATAATTTTTTCTATGAATGAGATACTGATAGTTTCCCTACTGTCTAATAGAACTACCATCAGAATGACTTACCGATAGCTGAGTCACCATCAAGTCGACTGACTGACATAACGATATACTGATCATGAGTCACTATTCCTAAGCTAAAAATCTAGATAAATCACAATTCCATTCATTTTATTTAAATTTAAATTTATTTCTAATAGTCACATTTGTGGAAGTTAGTACAATGATTTATTTTAATGACTTTGTATTACTTTTATATACTATATTAATAATAATGTCAGAGTTTGAGGTACAATGTACCAACACACAATCAATATAATGCTTTCTGTCATCCCTACTATGTATAACACAAGCACGAAATCCAAAAGAAAAATAGAGATGAAAAAATGTAATTATTAACACGTCTAAGAAACACACAATAAAAACTACTTACTTTGCATACACGAAGACATTATTAAGAAACAAAACTTATGAACATCTATCACATCAAATGAAAAGATGAAAAAATTCATCAGACACATCATTATCTCACTAGAATTAAAAGACAGAATCGCTCATGATACTTCATTTTGTGGGATCATTCCATAAACTGTCTCAACATTTATTTCAAGACATCTTTGAAGTGTCTCAAGTATCATTTCCAAACACATAGAGACTTCTAAATCTTATCTCATTATTTATGCTATAATTGTGTACTATTTTATATTTTGAGTAGTGTGTTACTATATGTATTATGAACACACTCTGAATCCTATGACAAACTGGAATATACATTGATTCTTTCACAAATCTATATATTTATTCCTTACAGTACCCAAAAATAATACTGGAAGAGGTCACTATGCGTCCTGTTGTAATTTTCCCTCCCATGAGAACTGTGAAAGAGGAATGTTGACCTAAAAAGATGTGCATGTTGTTGTTTACCCTAATATAGGGTGTGGATCCCTATTTATTTATATAAAAAATTCTTGGTGGAAGGTGATCGCCAAGTGGATAAGACTATGTATCATCTTGATATAGAAATTCGTATTCTAATTCATTTTTTCCTTTTAATGGTTTGTTTTCACTACTTTATCTTTTCACATAAGAAAACATTTTTTCACACTTATAGTTAATATTAGATAGTGTTTATAATAGAATTTGATTTAGTAGATTTATTTTAAAAGTAAAAATAATTACTCATATTGATTTAACTGATAAATAATCACCCTTTGAGATGTATTTAAAAGTATTAATTTTTTTATAAATCTGCTACATTGGTTAACTATGTAAATTTATATTTCAAATTTGGAAACATTCAAATAATTGTTTTAGACATGAATTTTTGCAGGAACTCAATACACCCCCTCTTGGGTGTCATAATAAATCCAACATTCTAGATAATTGAATTTATTTTGAAAAAAACCAACACAAGTTTTAATGGTCTCATAAGTCATTTGGTTATATTTCATAGGGATGATTCATTAGATAAAAGTTTTATGAAAATGTCCTAATTTATTTTGGCATTTTTATGACCATCACAAACATGTTTCATTTTATTAAAAATAATGTTTATTTATTTGTTCCATAATTTTATATAACTATTAATATGTATATTAAAATATTAATTAACTATAATAATTTTTTATGGCTATCCTTGAAGTTGGAAATGGAATGTTAAAACTCATTATACACAAATTTGGTGAATCGATACATCTCAAACGATGTTTTAATTTCTAAAATAAAAAGACTATAGATGGGATTTGATGATGGATAATAAATTAGACCAAAACAATTCATCTATATATACAATTATGGAGTTACCTATCAACTTTTTATTAGGGAGTTTCAGAGATTATAATAATAGAATATAAATTAAATGAGAAAGAAGGAGGATTTTACCTCTAGAATATCTTCTCCTTGGTAACCTCTTTAAGACACTTGGATTTGGTCTATTGGTAAGGAAAAAAGGTCTTGGAAGTGGGAGAGAGTCTTGGGAAGTTAATTGATAATAATTTAAACAAACATCAAGGGATAAGATGTGTTAGGAGAGGGGGTGGTGAGCGGTATAATTTATAGGGAATGAGATGGGTGTTTTTTGATTTTTTTCAAGCCTACAATTAGTGTGGTTTTTTGACTTTGTATTGTAAATAGTGCAAGTGAGTTCCAAATAATGGGTGGTTACATTAATAATGACTAAAAAATTCACGTATTTAACTTATAACATTAAATATTTTAAATCACCACATTTCATTATTCATAAAAAAATCAACAATTTTTGAATAATCTAAAGAATTATCCCTAACAATTATTATGTAATTAGATTTCAAAAATTGACTCTATTTTATAAAAATAATTTTATAAATATTATAAATCTAATTTTTAAGAAAAATTATCATTTATTGAAAAAATAATGATTTTAATATTACAACGGATTATACAACACATTGAAAAATTAATCATTATCTCATAAAATCATCTTATAATTATAATTAAACAAAATAATAATTTATTAATCTATATTTTGAAAAAAATATTTCTAAATCATTAAATAATTTTTAATATTTTAAATAAATATTTAAGTTTCAAAAAAATACCAACACTTAATTTATCATTTCTAAAATATTTATTCTAGGATATAAATATATTATATTTTATGAGATGCCTATGTTTTATTTACAAATTCAAAGGTAAGGATTTTATTTTAATGTCTATATTATGATTCCTAACACTCATAATACTACTCCAACTATCATGTTAATATTTAAGAGAATTTCATGGTTCATTTGTGATCGGTGTGAAACATAAGATATCAAATTAGTTGAATTCATATAAGAAGATACATACTATAAAATATTGGGGTTGTTATTAATTCCTTGATAAATAAAGTCACACTCATTATATATCATAGTTATTTGGATATGAAAATGGTTTCATTCACCTATCTTTTAAATTTAAAATATTTTTATATTTAAATTAGAATGCTCCTACCTGAATACTATATTAATCCCATTATCCATGTTATCATAAACAAATTAAATTACAATGAATCCCACTTTTTATGGATTTTATAATCTTTTTATGATCTCACCATCATCAATTTAGTTCTGGTTTCTTTAAATAAGAATATAAAACTGAATGCTATGAAATTATTTATTTTAAGAATCAAAAAAATAATTTTTAAATGACATAAATTTCGATCATCATTACCATTTTTAAATATAATTTGATTATAATTAGATACATCAACATTATATTATTTTTTAATCAATTTATTCCTCAAAAAATTCATATATGTTGTAAATCTTTGTGGAATATTAATTGACAATAATGGTTTATTAAACTACATTTTTTGGATCATTAAACTCCCTTTTAAGATTAGAACATCTAACTTCATCATACCCATGAAATAATTATCATGTTCTGTTTCAAATTACATTCAGATACCCATTATATATAATTTTCAACACTCACATTATTCAAATAATATTTTGATCATTCAAATTGTTTTTAAAATACCATTTTTTACAAATCTAATCAAATTAGATACACATTGACGTAACCCAAAACCCACTCAATTTCTTTTTTCAAGGAAATATTACCCCAATGATAATAAATTAAATTTATCAGTACTTTTATTTCTTGGAGTATTAGTTAGTCCATTAATTTCATTAATGAAAATTAATTCATTTGTTACAGCTCCCCTATTCCTCTATTTAATCACCGATTGAAACTACTAATCTCTGTCTTCCTCAGTGAATTAGTCTCAAATCATTTATTAAGAGATATAGTTACAGTTCCACAAAATTTAACTATTGATGAACTTATTTATAAGAAAATTATTCCTATTTATAGTTCTTAAAATTTACACTATAATTATCTTCATCATCAATGACTTCGTTACATTCCACAATTTTTTAAAAGATTTTTGAATCACATGTAAGATTATTATTTATTATATATAAATGAAATATATTTACATTTACCATATATCCATACATGGAATGATTTTATACATTATTATGAATAAACCAAGCATTCAAAAAAATATTATTTATGAAATTATCACCTACATGACACTTATAATATGTTATTATATTCTCAAATTGTCAAAAAAATGGATTTTTTTGAATGTGTATAATCACATAGACCACATATATAGGATTCCGAATTTTTTTTCTTGAGGTATATTGTCTTTATATATCTATTCACTTATTGATATTTCCATTCATGGATTAAAATTTTGTGTAAAATCTAGTATAATGAAACAAATTATTTTATGAGGTTTATTCATTTTTTAATCTATAAAATTTATTTCAATTGATATACCCATTTCATTATAAACCATTATTTTAGACAACACACTATATTTCATCAGATATATATATTATTGAATTCCATCATGCAATTTCACTTCAAAACTATTATTAAATAGGTTTTTTATTTAGTTATATTATGATTAATTATACTATATAAATTGGTTTGAAAAAACATACCAGTCATGTGTGAGGAATTTTTATTATATTATATAGAATTTTGTAATATTTTCTTCTATCACCCACCTTTTCACATGACTTGTCCCATTAATGCATCATATTTTTATTTTCTATCATGAAAAACTCCCAACAGTATCACACCTAGGTTGATATTTATGGTGGGAATTGATCCACCAATTCTCAACTCCAATGGGACATGGGTTATTTCATAGAACTGATGGTATAATACATAACAATAGGAGGCATTAGACACAATAATCATAGAAATAAAACAATAAAACAAAAACCAAATTCATTATATAAATGAAACGGTACATTTATATAATCCTAATACATGATATATAATACAATGAAAAAGAAAAATTATAAATAAAAAATATGACCCATTCATTGGTATAAACCATTAAATCAGTAATCTCATGAACAACTTCATGAGTTAGTATCTTCAGCTTGATCAACCACTATCGCCTGATGATTTGAAAAATAGCTTATATATATGGGTGAATATAAAAGTATACTTATTTGGATCCCCTCAATAACATTTCATGTAAATGTTTAAAAATCATAATAATGCATCAATTAAAAAATAGAGGAGATAATTCATCACCTTATATGTTAAATTATGTTTCTATACTCATAAAGTATTTCTGACCACATAATGCTTAAAAGATGGTGACATCATTTCACATTATATACATATACATACATACATATGTGTGTGGGGGTACATAACTACCACCTTCCCACTATAAAATCTACCCTAAGCCCACTGGATCAGGTCCCTATGTGGTTGTATCCTCCTAAGTCATCCCCATAAGTAAGACTATCTTTATATCTTCCTACCCTAGTCCCACATAGGTCCAAAAAAGACATGATGGCATCAAAACATAAAATTATTTTATTATGAGATCTTTCACTCGATGAATATTTTCACTTCCACACCATCATCCGAACTCATAAACAAGATGTATGCCCTAAAGCCACAACAACTCACATACCCTATGATACATGTCATGAAACTATAATATTTTCCAAAGTAATCATGTAAAATCAGTAGCTATAATACCTATTATACAAGTATATAGTATAACTTGAAGAAAATAAATCAAATATATACAAGTATAGTGTACCAAAGAACTCATATTACATATGAGTATATACCCTATAAAAATAATCTATCACAACCAGAGTATATCTACTGATATAGTATTCTACAAAATGAGTGTTAGTTACGAGGATTATTTAGCCGTGGGATCTCTCAATAACCTAGTTTTTAGAATTACCTTAATCCTAAGGCTTTATTAGAAAATGATAGCCACAATCGACTCATTAGGTAGATTATAATAAATCACAATACAAAAGGCTAAGATGTATCACAACCAAACTAGTGGAAACAACCAACCCTACTTGGGATATTACTATTATACCACATGATATCCAAGATTATATCTTTGAGACTATAATTCTGGATATATGAGAACAAAATCATCAATGTTTCATATTCTTACTCATTAATTAATTTAAAAATTACCACTTCATTTGTAAACACATCACTGGTGTTAGATAATTTTTTTCGTAATCATCAAAATATAAACTTATTTACATTCATTATCATTTCATTTATATATTACATTACATGATCTCAATAATTTATAAACCATGTTACAATTTTCATTTAACATATTATTTCATCATAAAATCCAATTCCAATGGATTCATGAATAATTTTATTCCAATTATATATATTGGTTTTTTATATAATAAACCCGACCAATATCAATTAAAGATATAATGGAAGGAAAAACCAATTTAATTAAATAGAATAAATATAATATTAATAATTAATAAAAATAAGGAAATGGACAAGACCTATTCTCAACTAGAAAATTCCATCCTAACATGCACCAAAACACCTCAAGGTAGTGTAAAATATCTACTATTGTCATACATTATCAATCCCAGTGTCTACTCTACTCCCCTCTCATCTCCAAAACTTAGAAAATCATCCCCTTACCTCACTAAAAAAATAAACCATACAAAGCTCCAAAAAAACATATTATGTTTTATATCATATAAATAGATAGAAACCCAAATTATTTCACCACAAACAGTTCAATGTACACCTAATACCATATCTAACATGGAAATAAAAACAAAAAAAAAATCCAATATAGGTTTGAAATATTCATAAACATTATATTCTAGTAGTAAACATCATTTCTAATTTTCAAACTATTATAACTGATATACTATGAATAGTTTCAAAAAATAAGAACATAAATTAAATAATGGATTAACAATGACGATGAATCAAAATTAACATTCTCAAGAGAGTCTATATCTTGATTGTAAATTTCTATGAAGATATATGCCATTTATAAAAATTATTTCATCCACAATCATACTTAATTTTTCAATCTTATTATATCATACCATTTTAAACATATTAAAAAAATTAATAATCCCTTATTCATCATTTAACATAATTATTATTCATTTTTATGATATTATTACTACAATTCTTATCAATTGTATCATTCTAAGGACCACTCATAAGGTTAATTTTTTTAATTAATTATCATCATTTTTACCAAGAATTTCTTTCTTACCATTTTTGGAATGTAAAAATAAGAAGGGAGGAATATATAAAAACAAAATCCTGAATAAACACTATATAGACAATAATATGGATCTGTTATCATATAATAAGGTTAAAATTCATAAAAAAATCCATTATCCTCTTTAATTCATTAAATTTATTTATTTCTAGTAATTATATTCATTAAATCCAATATCTATCATTTAACCAGGATGATAATGCATGATCACACCACACATTTACATAAAAATGAGATATAAGAAACCCCTTTATGTAAAATAAATCTTCTTGATCCCTTTCTAGATGGATTAATGATAAGGTTGATCTCTCTAAGGATGGGAATAATTATGGGTATTTTTCTCACATCATAGAAGCAACTACTCAAAAAATGGAGAACAATCAGCTAAAGGATCTCTCTTGGAAGCATGGTAAACATCTAGTAATCACTAATTGATCAATTTTTAAGGAAAATGAGTGTAAATATAGTGTAATTTTATGTATAAAAATGAAAAGTAGGGCCTATAGTATGTCTTGTAACCCCTTCTATCAACTATTTTAACCAGTAATATATACAAATAATTGAGAGGATATAGTTTTCCAAGAACCAAATCACACCCCATCCTTAGTATGTTAGGTATCATAAATTAAGTGGTGGTGGTGTGATATATTGATGATAAATACTCCACCAACGTATTTGTGATTAGTTTTGAATATGTTTTATGATTTTTACCAATTATTATTTATAATCTTCCAATTTTATTTTTATCTTTGTAGCTAGTTTCTACCCATATAGTATATATTTCATTAAAAATATATTTTATCGCTTTAAAAAAACATGGGTGTGGGGAACATAATTTAATATCTATTTAATCAAATTCAATTCCAATATAATCAAAAATTAACATTTAAAATATTCCTTTTTTATATTGAAAAACTATTTTGTATAAATAATATTGTTTTTAGCATTAGGTGTACTTATTCTTATTTGGTATTAATTAACAATTAAATTAGTGGTATTATATTTTTATATTTGATTCGAATTTATATTAATTTTATTTTTTAGAATATATTACTTCATTTCATTTGATAAAAAATATAGAATAATTAAAAATCAAATTATTCAAATAAAGAGTTTTAAAATTATCATGGTCATTAACTATAATCATAGTAATTATATTTTTTACTAAATAAATAAATCAACCTTATTAAATTATATTATCATATTGATCTAAAATACAATATCCATTTTGGATTTAATTATTATAGGCTATGAAAACTAATTTTTTAATTTAGATGAATAAATTAGTTTTTATGGTAAAATATTGCTTCTGTTTTGAAAAAAATATACATTGTTCATATAAATATGCCATATTAATTTTGAATTATTTATTTTAATTATTAATATATATTAAAAATGGTTTCAAATACATTTAATTCATTCATTTATTGTGATAGTGTCATAAAATTCCGGTGTTATCAATATTGTTATTTTCCACTATTTACATAAAAACCAATATTTTTAGTGAAATACCTAAAAATCATCTTAATAAAATACTGACATGTTGAATATTAAAAATGGAGATTTTATTTTCAAAATTCAAATTCTAAATATTGTGAATTTAACATTTAAATAAAGATAAATATTTAAAATAACAATTTTCCTCATAGGAATAACTTATTTCTTATATTAACCGTTATATTTATATTTTCTAAAAATTTATCATAAAATTGGTGTCAATATTTTATTAAGATAAATGATATATTTTATTCATAATGTATTTAGATTCTTAAATATAAATAAAAATTAATTTTTTCAGGACGTTTCATTTTAAAGCATATATCATTAATATTAGTTACCTATCTATTCAAAATATATTTATAAATTCAGTACCATTAATAATTAACATAATTTTTATTTATACATATATTTTATAATTTTGTTACATTTATTTTTACATGATAATACTATAGATATATTTTAATGTTAATATTTTGTTCAATGGTTTCTTGTGTGTCAGGGTTGCGTGTGATTAAATATATTAGTCACATTATATTTTAATGGAAGGAATAATTTAGTATATCATGCTGATATGAGAATACTTTTATATTCAGAGTTGGTATTTTGATAATATCATTCCAACTTTATGATCCCTCAAATAACCAGTAATATCTTCATCATGTTCTACACTAATTTTAGTATAAGAATAAATGACTCTTTTATCTTAGTCCAACACAATAGAGATCAGCAAGGTTAGCCTTATAAAGGTTCATCTTGGATAAAACCAATGGTATATTTATTAATATTATTTAAACAAACTCAACCAATGGTAGTACTGAATCTAGTTTCCTCTAAAATCCCTTATGCTTGCACAAAGAATTATTTCTAATGTTTTTATAGTCTAATCTATCTTTTCATACAAAAATGAATTAAATGATTTGTTAAGGAACAACTGAGAGAATAAATCACAATAGATACCTGTCTACATATGGTTTGTGAAACCCGGATCGTGATCAATGTTCATTGTATTCAAAACCCCATGAATCCTCACCTCCTCTTCCAAATACCACATCACTAAACACCCCAAAATATTTACACCCTAATCACTAAGATAAGATATTTTATCATAAATGTTTCCATAACCACCCAAATATAATTATATCTACCATATTATTTAAGTAAAATGGTGATGAAGTCCATGTGTATATCCTCCCAAATCCACTGTGGAATATCATGTGGCCTTTGTATCCCACTATTAATATGATTATCATACATAAAATTCAAAAAGTCCATAAAATGATGCAGAAACTGTGAAACCTAACTATTCATCCCAAGAAACCAAAATTTTCCTCCCAAAGAACAATATATCACAGCCACACACTAATAAAAAATCAATGTAGAATCATGGAACCCTCATAGAACCACCTCTTGAATCACTAAAGGAATAAAGAGACAACCCAATACAGAACTCAATGTTTATCATTCCTAAACCATCCAATAAGGAAATCACCATAAATAACTTTATCATTGAAATCATCCTCTTTTTGATCACCCATCATGGAATCCTTCACCTTTTCAAACAAATATGACTACAATGTCTTATTCAAAGGACAGACTTCACATTGAATATATATTATATCCATGTTTATCAATGAGAGATCTTCAATTACACAATAAATCACTACAATAAACAATATAATTACACTAAAACATCATCGTCTACACATCATCCAAAAAATACAATTCCTTAGTGTGTAAAAAATCCAGAAGTCTTAATCCATTAAAATTTCCAACCGCTATCAGTGAAAAAGGTTCAAGTCACATTGAAAGAATATATACCTAGACCAAAATGTGTCCAATAATGAGGTCATTAAACCCTAAAATCATTGGACAAATAACTACAATTTGAAGACAATAATGGGGGTTATCGTGATTCTCATGAGGTTGTAACTAATGAGACACAGAAGAGAGAAAATATTTATATTTCATCAATAAAATAACAAAGACAACACATGAAGCTTCATAATAAATCCCAAACCAAACACCATACTCAAGATAATGAAGACAAATAGCAATGACCGTATTCTCTTTTAAAAAAATAAAAAACTACTTGGATGTTTATAATATATGTAATGGAATGATCCTACCTAGTTTAGTTTTTCGGAGTAGTTTCATTGTAAAAAAATGTTGTGTATAAATATCCTATAATATCATACAAGAATTTTTTTTCCAACATCCAAAACATTCTTGGGGGATACCCAAGAAACAACATTATAAAGACCCTCAATTTTGACACATTAACATTACAATTTTTTTTGGAATGCTTGAAACATTATACAATTAGACACACAAAGACCATTATTGAACTAGTAGAAAAAAGGACATTAGCAACCACCAAAAGCCAATGATAAAGGCCTATATTAGCAAACTAGAGTCTACCAAATGATGAATGATTTCATCCAACCACTATTTCCTATAGTGCCCACCAATTAAAAAATTATATTGATAAGATAGGGTGTACCTATTGAAACTGCCAAAAGGAAGTCCCTATAGACTATTTCGATTTTAGCTACAGGGACCACCATATGGTGTTCGCTATAAACCATCTAAGAAATAACTATAGCAACCTCTATATGGATACCTCTATACATTTTTCTATTTTTCAAATAAAAATTACACTCCAACATAAAAAGACTATATTTCAAAAATAAAAAACATATTTCCAAATTACCTAAATCTAAGAGCACATAAATAACTTTGCCTTATCATCTAAAAAACTGAAGACTCATCATCAAATAAAACCTCCTGAAAAAATTTAATAAATTAATTGGTACATAAAAAAATAAAATTATAATTGAAATGCGATAAAGTATTTCAATTAGAGCAAATGGAATCTCTGATTGATGTTCTATCTAATTGACCATTTCACAATTAAATCTATTGTTATTGTAGTCACATTTCACCAAATTAAAATGTTGTTTGGTTGGTTTGGACCCCAGGGCACACCATTTTAAAGGGTGTTAATTTTAATGACCCAGACCCGAACAACAACCCGAACAGTGCTAAACTGGTCAGGTGTTACTACCTTAGGCGCACCTCTGTCGATCCTCTACAAGGCACGTACGAGGCTCGATCGAACCTGCTCATCGAGCCATGGTCCGAATGCTGCTAAACCCGGTTGTTGTCCTGCATGGACTAGATCCTGATGCTAATTTAGTCCATGAGCATGTACTTGCGGCTCACGCTCTGCCTGCATCAGATTCTGGACCTGATCCTGCGCCTGTAGAACTGTACTATCTCCCACGTAACACTCGATCTGATTCGGCTAAAAGGAACCCATTGAATACCATAAATGGTCAGACAACCCATATATATATTGTTATATATTCAATTCAGATAAGGAAAGAATTAAAAGTCACCACACAAGTACCACCCTTACTCTCCCCCACTATAACCATGCCAATGGCATCGAGACCTCATGGCCCCCTTACCCACCCTCAACAAAGCCAATTATCAAAAGTACCTCATGTCATGCCCATCCCGGCAACCACACTGCCTCAAACCAACTATCGAGTCACCCAATCCTGATGATCAAAATCACCTCCACCATAGTACATGTCTGCTCGTAAAAGATCTAGACTCAAATACCCTTGCACATGTAATTTAAAAATATATAAATCATGAAAAAACACATTGAAACAATCATGAAATTCTATCAAGAATTTCACCTTCTCACATTTCCAAGCATATAAAGCATGGAAATTTATTTTATTCACATGTAATTATCACTTCAAAAAGCATACATGCAGTTATGAAATTGAAATACCCTAAAAAATGCACCTATCAAAAGACAAGAAACCCCGCCTTTCCATACTGGGCCATGGTCCAATTCTCCCGTACCACATCGGGTCAAGGGCTTCATATCACATTCAATAACATGAAACACCAAGTGAGCCACCAAGGTGGATATCATATAAACTGTAATGTGAGAAAAACCAAACACCAATTCCTACCCAAGTTAACTTGGTCCATCCTTCATACCTATGGCTGCAGGCACCCAATTATAATCTAGAAACCCAGTTCCAGTAATAACCTATCTTTATTCTACAATATCCCAAATTGTAAAACTAGCAGAAATAAAAGAGAAGACTCAATCTCATTAGTATCCATTAAAACACTACTACTAAATCCCTATCAATAACTCCTTTGATACCAATTTGTGACGACCCAGACCTGAACAACCACCTGAACAGTGCTAAATGGGTCGGGTGTTACTACCATAGGCACACCTCCCCGAACACCAAAGGATACTGACTAGAAGAAAG
The DNA here is from genome assembly GCA_963277665.1 of Viscum album. NCBI lineage: Eukaryota > Viridiplantae > Streptophyta > Magnoliopsida > Santalales > Viscaceae > Viscum > Viscum album. The sequence goes on along the minus strand of OY728156.1, from coordinate 484,966,865 downwards.
ATTGATTTCTACCCATAGTGGGGAGGCCATACCCACTCAGAGGATAGTAATGGAACTAGTCGGAGTATAATAATAAATATGCAGTGGAATAAATGAATCAGCAAACTCGAACCAGACCCGCAGAGCGGAAACACATTCTATATCGATAAACTTCCGAATAAATATATATAAATAAAGACAAAGGAATGTAATCACAACAACATGTTGATCACTTGTAACTACCACTAAAAAACAAACATGCATCCAATGTCGGTCATACTTATCCATATGTAAGGGTGCCAAGGGGTAAACAACTGTAGCAACAAAATAAGTCAGCATATTGATACAAGAAAGTAAGAAAAACATAGTAAGCTCCAGCTAGGAAAGACCTCAATGTCCATACCATCTTCATCCAATAGCTAATGTAGCCTAGCTTTTAATAATGGAATATTTATTCCATGTAAATCCATAAAGTCTACATGCATCCCGAAGGGTCCACGTAGGGTGTTAGAAGAATCTCAATAGGACACCACCCAATGGTGCATACCTAATATAAGGGTTTAAGCAGGCATGCATTTATATGGTAAATAGTAAATTGTATGATGCACAAATATACACAAACTCCACTGGTGCTCAAAAACCACCATGGAATGTCACCTACATTGGCCAACGCTGAAATCTCAATCATATAACCTAGCCCCATGTGCCCCCTGCCATCGCGTGTCTCAAGTACCGACGTCCCGAAGGCACCCCTAAGAAATAGTAACCCAGAGGAACAGTGATGCCTGTCCTCAATAAGTAACTGGAGGGAAAACAATGTCTTCCCTAAAAATAAAGTAATCGAAGGGACAATGATATCTTCCCTCAAAATAAAGTAATTGGAGGGACATCGATATATTCCCACAAAATTAAGTAACTAGAGGGACAACAATGTTTGCCCTCAAATCATGGCGAGCCTCTTCCCCCAACCAGATATCCTCAATGCTATTCCTTGAATACTCCTCACCTTACACGTGGCTTCCTACAGTAAGAAACGCCAAACTAATAATACCTAAACCGAAACTGACGGGGGACTCTACCCACATGAGTGGTCAAAACCACCTCATGACGAAGTCTCTCGGTGTGCACACTACTCATTGTTCTGAGTGAGTGGTAATCACCAAAATAGTACCCATGCCACAACACCTCTGACACCTCGTATTCCTGTGACCATGCCGCTCATGTCTAATGGCCTCTCCATCCCAGTAACTCAGGCCACGCCCAACCTAACAGTCATCCTGCCTCAAGACGATTCCCATAACGCCCAATCTTATTGTTAAAACCAACCTATGTAACCCGGGCCAAGCCCAACCTGTGATCTGCATCACTTAAGAATTTCTGGGCTAGGCCCAACACAACCCAAAGGTTCGAGCATATGCAATTTAACAATTACATTTAAACAAAACACATAAAAATGAGAAACAATCTAAATAGTTGTATATGCTAAATATGTTTTGTCCCATTCTAGCACTAGGGAATTTATAGTTTCCAACAATTCATATCAAGGATCAATACATTAAACTCAAAAGTTTAAATCAATAGAAAACAATTATAACGATTTTTGTATCCCCCGACCAAAATACCCCGATGTGAAACGACCCCGTTCCAGGCCTCTCTCAAGAAAAATGGTAAAGGGGCATACTGAAGGGCATCCCATTGGTCGAATAAACCATTAAACACACAATAATAGGTAAATTAGGGTCTTGCTCAAAATACCTGAAAACGCACCATAGGCCGCGGCACCCAAAAGTTTGGGAAAACACTAAAAGAGGTATGCCCTACCAACCTAATACTCGCACAATTCTACTCCTCCGATAATAGCCTCCAATAAGGTCTAAAAAACGGTAGATCTAAAAAATAATCAAAACATCTCAAAACCCTATAACTCATCCAAGAATTAGAATCATGAATAACAGCTCAAGTGTAATCAAGGCCTTACCGAGGGGGTTCCAATTCATCCGACAGAGATCGAAACATAGTTTGGAAGGATGATTAGGAGCAAAAATGAGCTCCGACTGGCTGAGCCCACTCAAACCCGTCAATGGTTTCGAGTTCTGCCACAAAATGAGGCTACTGCCTATTTTAGCAAAAAAAAATACACAGCGTGTACTTTAGGAATACATGTCGTGTATCAATTTACAGTTCATATGGCTGATGATATTTTGCCGAGGACTTGACGACTAACTACACAGAGTGTACCTATGGTACACGACATGTACCTCTTTACCCTGTCGATATCCCCAACAAGACATGTATATCCCTATACATGACCCCTTAACATGGCTTGTACTAATAGTAGACGACGTGTACATGCAAAAAACATTCTACCCAGCCAACAAGCCTACATGCCATGTATGGACTCCACACGGTCAAGGGTATATGTCGTGCCTATAACTACATGTCGTGTTGTACGAAATTCCTACCCAATCATCACACAACATGTAGTCGGCGATCACACGGACGGTACTCACCCAACCCATACACGTTGTGTACTCTAGAGTAAACGGAGTGTAGTTTTGAAATTTCTAGAACATCTCTGATATTCCCAATTTTCTCAGGGAAAAGTCATAAATTTAAACAGGGTCAGGATTTTAACCTGTTCTAAAAACCCAGGTTCTTACATCAATCCTTTAAAAACAGCATATTTGGTATTTCTGAGAAAACTGAAAATCCTATTAATATTTTGTCTAATTTTAAACATCAATAATAATAATAAAATGTGTTTCCTAGTGATGTCAAGTAGTTATGATGTTGTTTTATATAAATTTGACTTCTAAACGCATGTTTCGGTGTTTTATGAGACTAAAATTCTATTATTCGTCATCCCACCAATATGAAAACGTTAATTGATGTACTGTATACAAAAACATTTATAAATTCACTCTATTGTTACTATCGTCTGATTTCACCACATTGGTGGTCATTTGGTTGGTTTTACCCCCTGTGTATTTAAAGGCCGTCAAAACATTAAAAACCACATATTAATTCATTCTGGACAGACCACATGTATGATTTACATTTCATCATCTCATACAAAACATGAATAATAATGATTGTATTCCTATTATTTTAGGTCATTTCTGGGTCATTTGACATTGAATTTACCATTAAACCCACATTTTAATTTTTTATAACACTGAAAGTGCGTTTTTGGTCATCTAGGGAAAACAACATCTTCGATTGAAATTCTATCTACTTGACCATTTAAAAAATCACTATGTGGTTGTTGTCCTCAAATTTCACCACATTCGGAGGACATTTTGTGGTTTTGACCTTAAGAAAAACTTTTTTAATGGGCATCAAACCATTAAAAATGGAACATTTGGTAGTTCCGGGCACACCACATGTCCGATTGACATCACATATTCTATTATACATCAAGAATAATAATAAGATTATTTTATTATGATTTCAAGTTATTATGAGGTTCTATATATCTAACCATTAAATGCATGTTTTGGTGTTTTATGATATTAACATCGCATTTTCATTCATCTCAGACAAAAAGTATCTTCGATTGACATACCGTCTAATCGAACATTTCACAATTCTATCTGGGGTTGTTGTTATCTGATTTCTCTACAATTGGTGTTTGTTTAGATGGTTTTGACCCCCAGTGTTCTTGTAAAGGGCGCCAAACATTTAAAACCCGCATATTCAATCATTCGGGATATACTGCATGTCTGATTGAATTTTGGTCTACTCATAGACAACATGAATAAAAATAAGACAATATTCCTATGTTTTCCTGTCATTCCGAGACTGTTTGGTATTGAATTGACCGTTAAACAAATTTTTTGGTATTTTCTGACAGTAAATGTTTATTTTTGATCATCCTACGAAAATGAAATCTTTGATCGAGGATTCGTATACATGACCATTTCACAATTCAATATATGGTTGTAGTTTTATTTTGATTTCACCACATTTGAATGTTTTTTTTTGGTGTGGACCCCCATTGATGCACATTTTTAAAGTACGTCAATATTTTAAAAACTGTATATTCTATAGTTTTAGGAATACGGCATGTTCAATTTACCCCTTGTTTTCTTATACACAACATTAATAATAATAACATAGGTTTAAAATGATTTCAAGTCATTATGAGGTCATTTTCTATATATCTGACTATTAAACGCATGTTTTGTTATTTTACAACACTAAAAGAGTGTTTTCAATAATCCTGGAAAAATGAAAACTCCAATTGACATACAGTCAACTTGAAAATTTTAAAATTCACTATAATCTTGTTGTCATCTAATTTTAGCACATTTAGTTGTCATTCGGTTGGTTTGGACTACTCACATGCTTTTAAAGGGTGTCAACCCATTAAAACCCACATATTCATAAATTCTGGATAGGCTACACATCTGATTGATGTTTTGTCTACTCTTACACAACACGAATAATAATAATACAGTCTTCCAATGATTTCAGGTCATTCTAAGATTTTTTTATTGAATTTACTGTTAAACACATGTTTTGGTGTTTTATGACACTAATAGTGCATTTTTTATTATCCCAGGAAAACAACATCGCCATTTGATGTTCTCTCTTCTTGACCATTTCAAAATTCACTCTATGGTTTTTGTCCTCCAATTTCACAACATTCATAGATCTTTTGGTGTTTTGACCCCCTGACACACTTTTTTAATGGGCGTCAAACCTTTTAAAATAACACATTCAGTAGTTCTGGGAAGACTACACTACTGATTAAAATCTTTTCTACTGGTAAATATCTATAATAATAAGATTGTTTTCTAGTGATTTCAAGTAATTCTAAGGTCATTTTTTGTATATCTAACAATTAAAAACATTTTTGGGTGTTTTACAGCACTAAAATTGTGTTTTCCATCATCTCTAACAAAACACATATCCAATTGATGTATCCTATACTCAATCATTTATCGATTCACTATATGGGTTTTATCGTGGGATTTCACCATATTCTATGGTCATTTGGCTGGTTTTGACCCCCAAGATCTTTTAAAGGGCATGAAACCTCTAAAAACTGTATATTCAATAATTTTGGAAGACCACACATTCAATTGACCATTAGTATTCTTGTACAAAACATGAATAGTAATAAGATGATATTTTTATTATTTTAGGTCATATTGAGGTTGTTTGATATTTAATTTTCCATTAAACACATGTTTTGGAGTTTTTTGACACTAAAATTGAATTTTCATTGATCCTGGGGAAACGATATCTCCGATTGAGATTCCATCCGATCATCCATTTCAAAATTCATTCTATATTAATTGTCATCTGATTTCAAAACATTCAGAGGTCGTTTGGTTGGTATTGACTCCAAGACAGGTTGTCAAACCATTAAAAATCGATGATTATGTAGTTCCAGGAAGGCTGCCCATCTGATTGAAATCTCATCTGCTCATACAAAACATGAATAATAATAAGATTTTGTTTTCCTATGATTTAGAGTCAATATTAAGTTCTTCTATATATATATAAACATTAAAGGCATGTTTTGATGTTTTACGATAGAAAAAATGAATTTTTCCTCATCCCATACAAACAACATCTCTGATTGATGTACCATCTTCTCAACGTTTTCAAAATTCACTCTATGAATATTTTTATCTAATTTCACACCATTTTGTGGTTGTTCAGTTGGGTTTGATCCCCCAGGTTCTTTTAATGGGTGTCAACCCTCTAAAAACCAGATATTCAAATCATTATGGAAAGACCATATGCGCGATTGATGTTTCACTTGCTCGTACACAACATGAATAATAGAAATATAGTCTTCCTTGGATTTTAGGTCATTAAAAGGTATGTTGATATTGAATTGACCATTAAACACACATTTTGTTGTTTTATAACACTAAAAGTTCATTTTCGGTTATCCTGGGTAAATATAATCTCAGATTCAAATAACGTCAACTCAAAAATTTTGATATTCACTCTATGGTTATTAAGATCTAATTTAACCACATTAGAAGGTATTTTGGTTGGTTTTGACTCACAAGCACTCCTTTTTTAAATGGTTCCAAACCATTAAAAACTGCATATTCTCTAGTTTCAGATAGACCACACTTCTGATTGATGTCTCGTCTACTCTTATACAACATGAATAATATTAATATGGGTTTCCTTTGATTTCAAGTCATTATGAGGACGTTTTCTAAATATTTGACCTCTAAATGCATGTTTTTTATGTTTGACAACACTAAAATTATATTTTTCATCATCTTGAAAAAACGACATATCTGATTTTTGTACCATCCACTTGACCATTTCACAATTCACTCTACAGTTCTTTTCATTTGATTTGACCACATTTGAAGGTCTTTCAGTTTGTTTTCATCCCCATATGCTTCTAAAGGCTGTCAAACCTTTAAAACCCACATATTCAGTCATGATGGAAATACTACACATCTGATTGAAATTTCATATAATTTTACACAACGTAAACACCACTAAGATGGTGTTACTATGATTTTAGGTCATTTCATGGTCTTTTGATACTTAATTGACCATTAACCACATGTTTTTGGGGTTTCAATACACTAGAAGTGCATTTTCTTTCATCTTGAGAAAATTACATCTCTGATTGACATTACATCTACTCTAACATTTTAAAACTCAGTCTACGGTTGTTGTCGTCTGATATCACCATATTATCAGTTCATTTGGTTGGATTTAACTGTAACGCCCCGACCCCAGTTACCCAGAGTTGGTGCATTATTAAATAACATTGGCATGATCACAAAAGATCAAGTCTCGAAAGACAGATTAGTTTAGTACCCTTGGAAACACTAGATATATTCATAAGTCTTAAATTACATCATAAAGTGAAAAAAACTACAACATCATCTTGTCTTCATATCCCCTCATACATTCCTTGCAGGTCATTCATAAAATACTTCTTCACATCATGGGAAAAATTAAAACATTGAAAGGGGTGAGCTCAGATTCTCAGTAAGGATAACAATATAGCAGAAACATTCATAAATAAACATAAACATTTATGGAAATGTATAATTAAAACAAAATCCTTTTAAACTTGAACATCAACTTAATATGAAAAAAATAAAAAGAAATAATTCCATTTACTTATTCACATGAATATTCTACTAGACGAATAATCACATGCAATATCAATAATCACTTTCATAATGATAGAATGCATAATGCCAGACCATCATAACCAAATTGTCAAGGCCTTGTGCCAAGACTACAAATAAGACCTTTTCAAGGACTTGTGCCAAGACACTAGTTTGTTTCATGAGACCTACCGATCCATTGAAGAGCTATAGCGGGCTCCACCCATCACTTACTAAGTCCAATGCTTTCCTCATATAAAAAGGTTTAAAACATAACATAAACATTTGTATTAAAAATGGCATACGAAATTTCAATACTTTCTCCATAAAACATGAATGGTATGAAATAACACATCCATAGTCAAACATATCACAATAACTTCAATATAATATGGAAGTTTTGTATCATAATAAATAAACTTCCGACAAACTTAAAATCCATCAAAGGATGATGACATAGATGAAATCAAAACTATTTGAGAGAAATATCTATTTTTTTAAATCATTTAAAAGACACATAATTAAAACATTTACTTGGAAAATATTCTTCTTAAGCTTGTAAGGGAAGGTTCGATGATTTTATAATGGTGTAAAATAGCTGCACCCGCCGTATAAGTTAAAAAAAGACATTATTACCTTAATTCTGTCGAAAAGGTTAAAAAGGACCTTGTTTGGAAAATGATGGAAAGATTCCTTTATAAAAATCTTATAAAAAGTCAAATGAGGATGTAAATGACTTTATCCCATAGTCTTTAAAATAGAAAGAATTATTTGAAATACATTTTTAAGAAACATGGATGTGGATGATAAAGAGGTCCCAGTAGATAATTACGTATAAACAACCTCGTATAATGAAAAGATTGTGAAATAAACCCTTACCTTGTTATTTTCCTTAGTAGAGGGTAGGTTAAACTTTTGTATAATAGTTAAATCATTGTTATTAAATTATACAAGAATCATATACATAAATATATTATCATGATGATTTAATATTTCTTTGTTAATAAAATTTTCGTATTATCATCGGTTCGGGTGTTCACTTACTAATTTTAATTTATATGTTTTGTTACATAAGCCCTGTTTGTTATCCATATGTTGTATACTATTCATATACCGAATTATATAATGTCCTTAAACATTATTTTTAATCATCAATTGAATATTATTCTTGAATGTATACGATGGGCAATGAATCTCATCGCGTTCGTGGAGATAATAGTCCGTACGTACGCACGAGCGACAATATCTTTATTTTGATATTAAAATAATATATAATTGTATGCTATATCAAATATATAAAATAATTTTAATTCTATATTTATTATTTACATGAATTACACATCATTATTATATCCATCCAAATAATAATGTATTGAATAACAATTACACCACGACGTGGAGACGGTAAGACGTACGTACGCACGTATGATGACATGTCATTAAAAGGATGGATAGAATACTGAATATGGTTGTACCATAATAAAAATAACATCAAAGAATATATAAGATACTGGAGTTATTATTTAATAATTCAAATATCAAAAAAGAAGAAGTGGAAGAAGAAAAGAACTTGAAAGAGGGTGGTGAAATTATTACCTATTTTTCGGGTTCTTCCTTTTGATTTGATCAAAAGGGATCCTTAAGTTGGATTTCTGACTAAATGAGGGCCTCTAGGTTGAATGGAGGATAGTTTAAGGGATATTTGGGAAGGGTTTGGCCAATCCAAAAGGCTTTTTTGGTGTAAATTAGAGAGAAGTAGGATTGCCCTTTTATAAGTGGGGTGAGGGGCACCTTAGGAAAAGCTAGAAATATTATTTTATAATAAATTAATATTCAGTTCCTAATAGCTCCAATTTGGAATATTTAAAGGTTAAGGTGGGGATAGGTAGAAAACCACTAAACCAATAGGTTTTAGATAGATTTGGGTCACTATATTAACTTTATCTATTAGTTTTAATTTTGTGTTAATTAGTTTCACATTTACCATGTCTCTTAGTATTTTTATATTATATATTTAATAAACAAACTATATACTTCCAAGCTACCCCCAATTTGTTCATTAATTATACACATATCATTATATAAGTCCTTTGGCTGAACTGTAGATTTTTATGAATTGAATATCAATTAATAATATAATATTTGTTTTAAAAAACTCTTTTACGTCAATTTTGACATTATTTGGTATTTTGTTTTTTCTTAATTCATAACAGCATTATTACTTCGAACCTAATTCATATATTCAACCATAACATGTAATATTAACCTATATAATTCTTGGAATTCATTTAAAATCTCAAATTATATTTATTTGGGTATTTATAATATCAATTATTTTAATATGTCACTAATAAGGTAATTACTACATCATCAATGTGTCATAAATAAAATAAATTATTTAATGCCTAAAAATTATAAATAAAATACCATTAAGTATAAAATCATCTTATCTTTGTAATTAATATTTATAATCTAATTTATATTATGTATAACCCTATATGAAAAATGTTTTAGTTATTAAACTTTGATTTAACTCTTTTAACTCTTCTTTGAATTAAATAATAATAAATGTCCTAATCTATTCCACATGGACCAAAGAGGTTCATATTTTATTCCTAATGTTGTTTTTCGTCGAATTATACTTAGGCAATATAATTAGAACATGTGTTAGGGTAATAATAATACCATTTTTACCCTTAATTACACTATTCACAATTAACTATGGTAAAAAAAGTAAAAAGTTATTATTCACCAAAAAAATTATTCTTATCTTATTGAACACCATTTTACTCCTTAATATTTACCATGTCTCTCAGATTTTCAAAATTTCACTCACAGAAGCGGTAAAATTAATTTTTTTGTGAATTTGGAAATTTTCCTAGTAGATGTGTAAAAACGGTTAAAAGTTTAAATTTTTTGTATATCTAAAATTATTATAAAATGATTCCAATGAATTACATTGAACTTATATAGGCATTATGTATCAATTTTTTCATAAAATTAATTTAAATAAAATAAATAATTATTTAAATAAAAATTCTGTTTTAAACTATAACTCAGTGTTTTTCCCTATTTATAAAAAATTGATGGTTTTTAGAAAAATACAAAAAATTTACCATAGGATAATTTTGATATTCTAAATCCAAAAATGAAGTCCATTTTGAAAGATAAAATTTATAAAATTTCAAAAATTGGGTATTACTATTCATAATGGCTAGTTTGATTAGTTACGGTGTGTTAGAATCTCGAAGTTACGTACAATGAGAGCTATTGAATTATTCAAAGGGAAACATACTGTGGAAGCTTGGGGTGTTACATTCTTCTCTCCTTCAAATAATTTCCTCCTCAAAATTTATAGAATACTACTACAAAAAATGACTCAGGTGGTTCTTCATCATAAGTTCCTTAGGTTCCAACGTTGCCTCTTCCATCTTATGGTTTCTCCATAGAAAGTTTACCAGACGAGTCGTCCGGTTTCTCAACACCAGTTCTCTGGTATCAAGAATCCTGACGGGCTCTTCGAAATAAGATAGATCAGGTTCCAGTTCTACTTCCTCATTGGTGAGTACATGTATTGGTTCAGGCATGTATTTTCTCAATAGTGATACGTGGGACACATCGGGAACTTTGGAGAGACTTGGTGGCATTGCCAAACGATAAGCTACAGCCCCAATTCGTTCTAAAATTTCGAAAGGTCCGATGTATCTAGGACTCAATTTACCTTTCTTACAGAAATGTATAACACCCTTCCATGGAGATACCTTCAAGAAAACATGATCTCCTACCTGAAATTCCAAATCCTTCCTTCGGTTATCAGAATAGCTCTTCTGCCTACTTTGATCTACTTTGATGTGGTTTTGGATTATCTACACCTTTTCCATCGTTTCCTCCACTAGTTCTAGGCCTACAAGTTTTCTTTCACCAACGTCATCCCAATAGGTTGGTGTGCGACATTTCTATCCTTATAAAGTTTCATATGGTTCCATTTGAATACTCTAATGGAAGCTATTGTTATAGGAAAATTCTACCAGAGGTAAATATTGATCCCACATACCCTGAAAGTCAAGTTAGAAAGATCTCAACATGTCTTCTAAGATTTGAATAGTCCATTCTGATTTTCCAACTGTTTGAGAGTGGTAGGCAGTGATCAAATGAAGTTCTATATCCAAGGCATTCTGAAGACTCTTCCAGAATCTTGATGTAAAACTGGGATCATGATCAGAAAAAATCTATAGGGGTACTCCATGAAGTCTCACAACTTCAATAATATATATCCTTGCTAGATGTTCAAGTGGTAGATCTTCTCTTATAGAAAGAAAATGTGCTAATTTGGTAAGATGATCAATAATGACCCATATTGCATCGTTCCTTCTTAGAGTCTTTGGTAGTCCCATGACAAATTCCATCGTAATATTATCCCATTTCTGATAGTGTATGGGAAGAGGTTGCATCACTCCTCGAGGTTGTTTCCTTCCTACTTTCACATGTTGAAAAACCATACATCATGACACAAAATCACCAAATTCCCTCTTCATGTTGTCCCACCAAAAATATTCCTTCAAATCTCTATACATTTTGGTGCTCCTAGGGTGTATAGAGAAATTAGAACTATGAACAACGTCCAAAAATTCCCTTTTTAGATCAGGTATATCAGGAACACAAAGTCTCATCCCAAATATCAAAATTCTATATTCATACACAAAGTCACTCAATCTCCCATCATTCACAGCTTTAATATTCTTTTGAAATTCTTCATCATCGGCCTAAGAACTCTTTATCCATTCGAGTAAAGACGGTTTCACAACCATTTGAAAAAGTATCGATGTTTCACCTTCCATGGTGATTCCCTTATCCATCTTTACTAGATCCATGAAAATAGGATCCCTCTAAACTCTCATTTTTTTCAAAACTCCATGATCATTTCTGCTCAAGGCATCTGCCACCTTATTTTCCTTCCCCATGAGATGACTATTCCATCATACAGAAGAGGTTAAAGGGAGAAGGAGGAGACACCATTGGGGAAGAAATTCACTATTGATTGAACTATGTGGACACAACTACCAATAACATATGTATTAATATATAATAACATGCCATTGAGTGATGTTTTTTTCAATTTTAAATATCATGTGTGTGGAATGAATATATATGAAATGTAGCCTACCAATTGTAAAAAATCATCCCCTGAATATATAATGAAGAAAATATCTTTCACCATGTACCTTTCCTCTGGCATAACCCTTCTAAAGCTAAATAATGTTGCACAAAGAGAAGCATATATGCTACCAACAAGCACCAGAGTTTTTATCAGAACGTAAAAGTTAAATGGAACTTACGTTGATTTTTTTTGTCTTAGGTAATGTCTTTAAAATATAAAAAGGAAGGGAATGAGATGAAAAAGAACATCCAAACATTGAAAAACAGTTATAAAGAGTAATGAGATGAAATGATATGGATTAGAATGAAATGAAGAGATGATCGAATGAGTGGGAATAGAATTGAATAGAATTTACTGGAATGAGTAAAAAATAATAGTCTATTTGGTTACTTTCCAAATGGTATTTTTAAGGAACAATATATCCCTGGGTTAAAATAAAAAAGTTGAGGGGAATATTTGTCTTTTTAGTTCCCTTCCTTTAACATGGAAACCAAACTAACAACCATTGAGGTTTCATTAAATATTTAATTATTTTTTGGAACATTTTCTCTATAAAATTTCATATTTATCCAACCAAGTGGTGGAGTGACGTATCATTTCCCTTTTTAGAATAACTAAACAAAGTAGAATTTCCAATTAATAGTTCTGTTTGGAATGAAATTAGATAGGCTGTAAGTTAATTATGCAAATTTATATTATGAAGGAAATAAGTTGAAAAAATTTATAAAAATAATAACATTAAAAATACATACCTAATGAGTCATATAAAAGAACACAATATAGTCCATGAGCATTGCATTCCTGCAAAACACAAACAAATATTTCCTGCAATGGAACATGGTATGGTCCCTGAGCCTAATACGGAAGCATACCTCCATGCTCATAACCCACTCTGGGCAGTTGAAAACATAAAATTCACATAATCCTCAATAAAAATCACCGATAAGATAGACTAAAGTCAAATTGAATCATTACTAAATAACAGTTACTGATGAGAGGATTTTAGTTTCTGACAAACTTCCTTGAGACCGCAGCTTTGAATGGATTTCAAAACATTAATTATTAAATCAAAAAATTGTTTCTATGTCATCCATACATAATTAACAGGCTTCAAAAAAATATAAAACATTAGTTTATGGTAAAAACAAGTTGAAGTAATGCATTGGTCCACATACACAAACTTCAAAATGGGATTATACCATCCCATGTGCATTGCAAGGATGTCTAAGTATTGGATTTTTTGGGCGTTTCATAGTACCCAAGCTCTAGGAATCGATTCAAATTATGATAGTGATGTATTAAAATTAACTAAACAAAATCTAATAAATTTTAATAAGTCCAAAAAGACACAAAATGAACTAAGATGAAAAAAATAAAATAGAACTAAATCAAACTAATCTATACCAAATTGAACCAAACAAAATAAAATTAAACTAAACAGAATAAAATAAAATGAAACTGTCAAAAAAATAAATTGAATTCAACCAAATTGCAGTGAAACATCGTGACGTAATAGAGACAAAATCAATCTAACCAAACCTTAATAGAACAACATAAAAAATAGAAGAAAAATAAACCCAACATAACCAAAAAAACCTAATCAAATATAGTGAAACCATATCAAATCAATATGAATTGAACTGTATAAATAAACATGAAGAAATATGATCGAAACTAAGCTGACCTAATATAAACCAAATATCACTAAATGACATCAAATTGTATTGATTTAATAAACATTTTACAGATCTAATACTGGTCAACTGAAACATAAATGAACCATAAAAAACCAAATCGAATTGTTTAACAGTAGCCTGAATGTAACTAAACCAAAATAAAACAAAAATACAGGCACCAAATAGAATTGAGTAAAGATTGAAAAAATTGGATCTAAGATATGCCAAATAGAATCGAACAAAAAAACAAAATAAAACCAAATAGAATGAAAAGAAAGAGATAAACAAGAATGAATGGAGTCAAACTAAGCTGTATTGAGCCAAAAAGAATCTTATAAAACCAACAAGATTTGTATTGAAAAAAATCCAAAAAATCAAAACCAGATATGAACTAACAAAGATAAAATTGCATTTAAATGAATATCCCTAACATAGATTAAATTTAATTAATCTTAAATTAAAAAATACCTGTGTAAAAATTATCTTGAAAAAAACTATATACCACTAAACTGAATAGAATGGAAGAGGTATATAACCAATTTAATTGTACCAAATCAAAAAAAAGTCATATTTAACAACAATAAGATTAGAAAAAATAAATATAATTTGACCAAATCAAATAGAGTTCAATTGAATCAATCCCCACTGAACTGAGCCAAACTGAATTGAAGAAAACTGAACAAAACTATAGTAACTCAAATAAAAAAAACTAAATATAATGAATTTAATTAATCATAATTAAATAGAATTTAACAAAATTGAAATAAATATATATGAACTCAATAAAACTTAATAATGATAAACATACTCAAAATAAATCTAGAAGATCAGAAATATCCCAATAGAAACCAATATAATGTGTACATATCAAAGATACCTTAAAAACCTAAAAAATATAACAAAACCAAATTATAACAACCCAACCCAATCTAACCTAACCCAACCTGAACCCACCCATCCTGAACCACAATATATCAATGTAAATAAAAATGAACCAAACATAATATATTAGGATGTAATTGTCTAAAAATAACATGATCTATGTTGAATAAATACAAACATAACCAAATTGAATTGCGAAAAATTATACTAAAATGAAATGAATCGATCCAGTGAAACATATAAATAAGTGAAATGAAATAAATTAACATAAACTATATTGATCCAAATAGAATAAAAAATAATCTAAATGGAATGGAATTTAACAAAAGTGAAGAAAATTGAACCTAAAATACTTGGCCAAGATTAATTAGAATGAAACCAATTAGATCTGAATTAACTGTAATATAAAAAAATTTGGATTAAATCGATTATAATGGAATATAGTTGAATGGAATAAAATAGAACTAACCAATAAACCATAAATGAATTAAATTGAATCTAACCAAGCAAAAACAGGTTGACCTAGACCAACTAAACCTAAGCAAAATTGAACTGAATAAACTAGGCCATCATGAACTCAATTAAACTATTGAATATTAAAATAAACTATAGAAAACTGAATTACTTTAGATCAACCTTATATAAACACTTAAAAATAATTTAGAACAAACTAAAAAAAATTAGGAAACTTAAATGAACCAAACTAACCTGACTAAACCTTTAATAAATTAAAATAAATAGAATGGATGTGAAGTGAAATGAAGAAAACAAATTAGAAGCAACCATAACTGACCCAAACCAAATTAAATATAAAAATCACCCCAAATTGAGTTGAGGATTATGGAAAAAGGTGGGGTAGCTTGATAGAGGTGTGGGAGAGTGAATGAGGTAGGGTATCTTGATAGAGGAGGGGGAATGATGGAGGTAGGGAAGCTCGACTGAGGTGGTACAGTTTGATGGAGGAGGGGAAGCTCATCAGAGGTGAGTCATCTTGATGATGGAGGGGGGTATAGGAGTGGTGTTGGGGTAGGACGGGGCTGCATGTGGCAGGAAGAGGCTGGAGTAATTTTATGGCAGCTGGATGAAGGATATGGATGCGTAGATGTAGTATAGAGGTGGGGGTGGGGGGAGTGGGTTTAGTGGAGTATGGTTTCAGGATGGTGGAATGGAGCATGGTCATGGGGGGGGGGCTGCATGAGGTAGGATGGGGACGAAGAGGTTTAACAGTGAGTGAACGGAAGATGTGGCGGCCCGAGGGGGGGGGGGGGGGGTGGACCGGTGACGTAGGAGAGGTGTTGTAGGGTAGAAGGGTTATGGGAGGGTGAATGGGATTTATTGGGAGAGTGAAAGGAAGATTTTAGGTTGGGGAGTGGAAAATTTTATCGAATGCCGAATTGAAGTTTCTAATGATACCAATAGTGACTGCCAAATTGTGGTCACCAAAAACTAGAATCCACGAATACTAAATTTTCTACAAGTGTATTCTAGAGAATTTGGAAAAATGGAAACATCAAAACATAAAAAATGGCACATAAATGAGCTACATCATCTCCCACTACTTTTTTCTTGACCAACAACCTTTTTAGACACATCAGACACAATGCATGTTTTGATAAATTGGGGGAAGAAAAAAATGGCAAGCTTAGATTCTTAGTAAGGGTAAATAAGGGAGATATGTATGGAAAATCAGGAGTTTTAGGGATTTGGAACATGGTTATGAAAATAGAAGATCATACCCTACATATAAAATATCATAAACATGAATCACATCATAAATATTAGTAGTTCATAAGATATAAATTATACGGAAATAAAGAAAATAATATATGAAAGAATAAAATTGGAATAAAACATGGAATTGTGGTAGACATGTAAGAATATAAAATGACTTCCATAGTAGTAAAGAAATATCTGTTAAGGCCATCATAGTGAAAAAAGTCCTTTACTGAACCGAGTTCACTCCCCATTATATCCATGTAACCCTGAACCGAGTTTATTTTTCCTTCCATCCATGTCTATCTCAAGAGATATGAATTTTTACCCCATCCATTAGTGGGAGATATAAGTCCCACCATATCATAAGAAATCATACATACATGTGCCAAAAGATCATACATAAGCATATCAAAACCTCTAAAATGAAATGGGTTTTAGAAAAATGTAATAGTATTATAATCTATCTAAAAAGATAGCTTTCATAATCATTTCATAATTTAATAAACTATGAATAGTAGTGGGTTTGAAAATAATATAACCCATGGATGAGAAATGAGTTTCATCAACATCATGCCATCAAAACATAATCCATAAAGAGGAATAATATAAATAGAAAAATTGAATAATTTCCACAAAAATAAATGAATAACACAAATATATTCTATCGTAGATGTGAAATAATTTTTAAATATCATTTAAAAATATTTATTAAGGAAAATATCACTTATGTAATCAAACTTTTTTTTAAAATATAAATTATTTTTTAAAACATTTTTCCTCGAAAAAAACAATGAAAAAATTTAAAGGAATATTTAAAAAGCCCAAAAGAAAATTTAAAATAATTTTTCCCATTAAATTTATAATCAAGGATCATTTTAAATCATTTTGGAAACATATTTGAAAATATGGTTTGTGAATATAATAGATTTCATAATGAAGATAGAAATACATTCAAATTTTCAAAAAAAACATTTTATAAAATATATTTAGTACCAAATAGTGGAAAATTGTACAAATACATTGATATAAAATTAATAGAAAAAGTATAAGGAATATAATGAGTTTTATTAAGATATAGATCATAATATTTTAATAAAATAAGCATAATCATAAAAAATCTCAATAAACGTTGAGATTCTTTCAATAAACTCTTACCAAATGGTAACTTGGGATCAAAATCTATCTGTAAGAAAACTAAATTAAATTAAGATTAAAATATTATGAAATTAATTATACTGAAGATATTACATGTGAAATTCATGTATGTACACCACTAGAAATAATGTAGCTTCATAATAAAACAAGAGTCTCTAAAAAGGGAAATTGCGACAAGACTATCTTATCGATTTGGTAGCTTTTGAAACATTAACCCCATGGAATAAAGATTATAGAATGAATATTTAAATAAAAATAAATCTATATATAATAACCATTTAATATATTCATGTTAAATATATACACCACATAAATTTAATGGGTAGTGAATAATGAAATTATGTCACAGAAATAAAAAGAAAAATGAAATCCCCTTACCTTGTGTCTTGACTCTATTTGTACTCGTACATGATTCTTGAATAATAAATGTAGGTTTATGATAAATATTTTATAGAATAATATTACTATATATAATACCATATATGGTTTTATTATGACATTATATTAACCGCTTGTTCACAATCCTATATTAAGGTTTCACTTTGGGTAATATTCTCTTTGTTTTTTTCGTATGGGCCTTAATTTGTTATATATTTGGTCCTTATAATTATATCATTATTTACACAATGTAAATTATTATATAAATATCATTCATATAAATTATATTTTTAATATAATAATATTTATAATATTTATGTTTTAAATGTAATACACAATTAATGGAGACAGTGAGTCGTACGTACACATTAACACTGTTTTTTTATTTTTGTATTAAAAGAAACAATGAAAATGAAACATATATATATATATATATATATTATAATTCTAGTAGAATTATTATTACACACACACACACATATATATATATATATATTATAATTTCACTAAATTCATCATTCATGCATTCCATGTTGCATGTGATTGAATCACACCGCTTTGAGGGAGCTGTAGTCCACACTTCCTCAAACAGAATTATCGTATTTAAAAAATCTAGAAATTATAAATATATGTGATGTAAAATGATTAAATAATATTAAATAAATAATAAATATAATAAATAATATATATAAATATATTTTCCTTCATAATTGAAACCATGAGAGGTGGTAAAGGAAAAAATGAACAATTATCGTTTTGTGAGGCCGTACTTCTCCACACACGCAAATAATATGTTCTTTCCCATTAAATTGAAATGTTTGTAGGTTTAGAAATAAAAAAAATAAAAAAATCATATTATATTTATTATATTTCAATTATTATAAAATCCTGGAATAATAAGTGATTAGGGGGTAGATAATTGAAATAAAACAAAACGAACTTGAGGAAGAATTTAACCTCTTATTCAGGTAAGTTGTTTTGGTTTTCACCAAACTGATGCCTTGGAAAAATGTATTCCTAAATGTAGGATTCAAGGAGGAAGGTATTTATTTGAGGTGTTTATTGGGAACATATTTTATGAACCTATGTGGTTTCAGAGGTTCGAGGAAGTGGGTGGAGAGAAGGTCTTTTTATAGCGGAGGAGAAATGACACTTTTGTCAATATTTGAAGGGAGAATTACAACCACATTTTTCATATTTAATATGGATTAAATAATTAACAAAAGTATAAATATGGCATAATAGGGTCTTAATATGGCCAACCAATGGATCATTTTCATTTTTAGGACGTTTGGGGCCTTAGGATTAAAGTTTAGTCTCTTATTTAGCTTAATCTTACCTTAATCGTTGTAATTTATTTTAGTTACAGTCCCTAATATAATTGGTCATAAATTTAGTTTTAATTATTGAAAATAATTAATTATTATTATTAAAAATATTGAATCCATTTTTTAATATTTCAATAATATAAGTGGTATGAATTAATTTAAATTTAATCTCATAGTCAGGTTGACAATGCAGTTTTTAAAAGTAAAAACGTTCAAAGATTTGCAATAATTTTATATTCAATTTTAATGTGAAATTGCTTGAAATTTTCCAAATTAGGTTGAATGAAAAATATATGATATAATTAAACATTGAAACCAAATTTAAATATAATTTAACCTTACAAATAAATTAGATGAAATGGAAGTTTTGAATTAAAATTTAGCATTTTTACTATTCATCGAGAAATGAAAATTCTTATAAAAATTGAAAAATTAACCCTAAGATAATTTCATCATTTTAAATAAAAAATGAATTTTATTTTATAAAATTATATTTCTAAATTTTTCTCAATTTAATTTTATTATTTTTCACTGAAGGGAATTTAAAATTGTTCATTTGGGAAAATAATATTTTTAAACTTATAAGGATTTTACCAAAAAATTATATCTTTTGTTGTCAATATTTTTTTAATGATAATTTTTTTTAAATAAATAGTTTATAAATAGTTACTAATATTCATATTACTATGTTTAATGTCTATGTTATAAATATATCATTCAAATAATTATAGCAATAAAATGTTGTTTCATTGAAACTTAGTGTTACATGTAACATATTCCAAGTCAGTGTTGCATGTAATATATACTAAGTTGTTGTTCCGTGTAACATACAATGAGTCATGGCCATGTGAAAGGAATGTTTGACTTAGGTTATTAATATAAATAATTGAAAATTAATTTATTATTAAAGACAAATGTCAATAAAAACATGGGTTGTTTTATTCAAACCCCTTAAAATGAATTTCTCCCAAGAAATACATCACTTGAGAGAAAAATGAAGATATTTATGCTTCATAATATTCTCAAGACCCCATATAGAATCATCTAACTGGTGATTTGACCTCAAATATTTTACAAGGTGAGTGGTCTTGTTTTATATAACATTATTTGTTTGATCCATAATTTCAATTGGTTGTTCCTCATAAGAAGGATCCTACTCTTGTTGTATGACTTATGAATTTAGTACATGTTAGGGTTCAGATAAGTACTTATTTAGAAGAGATTCCATGATCACATCATGGAAAAGATAGTGATTTTGGGTATGTCACAAGAAATATTCCACCATCCCAATACAATCATGAATTTCAAAAGGACTGATATACATAGTGCATAGTTTCCCATTCTTCACAAATCTCTTAACTTTTTTCTGGTGTGAGATTCATAGAAAAACCTTTTCACCATCTTCAAATTCTATATCACAGCATTGGTTATGAACATAACTTTTATGTTGACTTTGACTTTCTTTCATATTCCATCGAATAGTTCAAACCTTCTTGTCAATTTCTTCCGCGATCTCTAGTCTCAATAGATTTATTTCTCCAACCTCATCCTAGCAAGTTGGTTCTCTAAATTTCTTCCCACAATGGGTTTCATATGGTTCCATCTGAATTCACGAGTGAAATATATTGTTTTAAGAAAACTCAACTAGACGATGGTGTTGATACCCACCATGATTAAAATCTAGATAATGATATGTCAACATATAATCTTGGATTTTAATTGTTATTTTAGACTAACCATATATCTAAGATGATAAGAAGTGTTGATACTCGATTATATATGATCTTATTAACGAATATCTTTCCATAACATTGATGTGAACCTCATGTCTAAATCAGATATAATTGAATGTGGTACTCCATGCAACATTACAACTTCATTAATGTATATCCTAGAAGGATAAAATAATGAGTAGAATTCTCTCATAGAGATGAAGTGTGTTGAAATATTAATAAGATCGACTAAAACCCATATAACATTAAACCCTCTATATTTTTTAGGCAGTCTAATGACCAAATCTATTTTGATTTTTTCCCAATTTTATTCTCGTTTGGGTAATGGATGAAACATCCCCTTTGACTCTTTTATTTAAGCCTCAACTTGTTGGAATACCGAGCAATGAGATACAATATTAGTGATATTTCTCTTCATTCCATCCTACCTGAAGTATTATTTCAGGTCCCTATACTTCTTCGTACTTCCTGGACGAAGAGACAATGATGAACTATGAGCTTCCACTAACAACTCCTTCTTTAAATCAAGTGTAGAGGGAACACATACACATTTACCAAATATTATCATTCCATCCTCATAAAGGTTAAACAAAGGATCATTTCTAACATTGTTTTTAGATCTATGTCTTCCTTCTTCACCTCCTTAATCTTCACATGGATTAATGGTTGAACATTCATTTGGAAAAGATAAAATTTTTCCCTTCCATCATGATTTCTAGATCCATCTTCTTCAAATCCCGAAATACACAATCGTTTTTGATCCTCATCATGTATATGTTTTCATATCCTTCCAACTAAATGCATCATCCACCTTATTCACATTCCTAGGGTTGTAATGTATTGAACAGTCATAATCCTTTATCAACTCTAACCAATTTCTCCCACACATTTTCAACTAATTCAATGCTAATATATATTTAATATATTTATTATCACTATATATATCACTCAATTATCCACAAAGATAATATTTCTATAACTTTAATTTACAATTTCCACTACAAACTCCAAATCAATACATGGTTAAATATTCTCAAGAATCATCAAATACCATGTGGTATAAGAGATAAACATGTAATTCATTATAAGAACACACCCCATACCATCTTGTATGCATTTCTATATATTACAAACCATTTTCTACTATAAGTTAATGTATGAATATGTGCATTGAGTAACATTCTATTCAGTTCCTTGAATATTTATTCACCTTCATAAGTCCCTAGGAAATTAACACCCTTACAAGTTAACAAGGTCAAAGGATTCGATAGTCATGAGAAAATCTCCACAAACTGTTTATAATAATCTTTTAAACCAAGAACGATTTGGATCTCACTCATAGTGGTTGGTCTAGGCCGGCATTCAATAGCCTCCAAAATTGGTGGATCTACTTATTTTCAATCTCATAAAATTATTTTGACCAAAAATGAAACATGTTATATCCAAAATTCACACTTTGTAAATTTTTCGTAATGTTTATCCTTCCATATGGTTTTTCATACATTTGTCGGGTGAACATAATTCTCTTAATTTTTCTTTTCTTAGATAAGAATATCATATATAAAGACTGCCAAAAACTAATCAGGGTAATCTATAATGACTCAATTCATTAAATCTGTGACGATTGTAGGGGAATTAGTAAGAGAAAAATGTACCATTACATATTCATAGTGTTCATTCCTTGAATGAAATACTATATTTGGTATATCATCTTTCTTGACCCTGAAATTATGATATCTTGAATGAATTTCAAATTTTAAAAAAGTATTGAGCTCCACATAGTTGATCAAACAAAACCTTATTATGGGGAAGAGGATAATTTTTCTTTATTGTGATCTTTCTTAATTCATGATAATCAATGAAGAGTCATATTGTACCATATATAATTATCATAAAGAGAACAGGTTCACCCCAAGGTGACACACATGATAAAATGAATTCATTTTCATGGTTTTCTAGGCGTTTCTTCTATAATTCCTTCAACTAATTCTTGCACACTCTATAAAGAGTCATTGAAATTATTTTTGAAGTAGGTATGCATTCTATTGAAAACTCAAATTCACATTTTTTTGGAATTATATGAAACACTTTTGGAAAGCCATATATAAATTATACAACAATAGTCATATAATCGATGTTGATTTTCTCCCCAACCATCTGAGATAAGAATCAATTCTGAATGGAAATTAAGAACCATACACTAGATGTAATGTCCATAGGAAGTTCAAAATTATTGTTACATTGATGGATGATCATAGGATTGTTTGAAATATAAAACATAACATCCTTTCCTTGATAATTTATGTGGGATTTATTTATATAAGGAAAATCAATGCGTATGATAATATCATGTTCAAGAAAAGGACGGATGACAAGATTTTTAGGAAGAACATTACCAAAAACACTAACTATAGTGGAATCAATGATTTGGGATGCAATCATCATAGCATTAGGGGTTTTCACTACTAATTATACATATAATTATTTTGGGGTAATCTTAACACTCTTATAAAATTATTTAGATATTTAAAAGTGGGTATATATAGAATCATATATGAAATTAGTTGTTTTAAAGTTGATGGTATGTATACCTTCCATATCTTAATTATCACACCCTCATTAGAAATTGAGATTTCATGAGATTTCCCCTTTTCCCTCATCTATAGAGATTGAAAAATTCGTTCATAATCACCAGCCACTGAGTTTGGGAACTGAATAGAAAAATTTCCATTCTCATTACACATGTTGTATTGAATTAGGGGAGCTTCATTTGTTGAATCTTTCTCTCCATTATCATTTTAAGCTATCTTCTTCCCATCATTTAAATAGTAAATTCCATGGTGACCTTTCTTTCCACACGTAAAAAATTTAATATATCCCATAAGGAAAATTTCACCATGATTATTCTGACATTTTGATCAAAAGTAAAACATATCTTCTTTTGTCCATTGTTTTTTTTTGACATTTTTTTGTTTTCTATATTAATTTTCTTGTCAAAACTGTGACACCGATATGTGAGTTGAACATCCATTTAAAAATTGATTGAACAACAAAAAATATCTTCATTGCTACTAAATTTTGTTATGCATAGTAACATTATGAGATATGGATTTAAGAAACTGAAATCCTATCATGTTTAATTTTGGGCTGGATGATTATTCTTGAACTATAGCTCAATAGTATCATGAAATTGGCCTTGTAGGTACCAGCAGATTCATCATCCATTTTCATCAACTCAAGGAACTCTTTCTCCATTATGATATGAAGAATCTGATGAAAGTACATAATTAATAATAATCTCTTGAACTCATCTCAATCCATATAATCATTCTCATCTTAATACCTCACATTCTTGATTAGAGACCACCACTGGTTTGCTTCACCTTCTAACTAAATAACAGCCAGAAGGAATTTCTCATTCTATAAAGACTGGAGAATGGAGAATATATTTTCAGTAGTACTGAACCATCATTTAAAAACAAGTGGATTATAATACCTTCTAAAATATTTTGGATTTTTCCTCAAAACGGACTTAATAAAATTTTCTTCCCTTCTTTTCTCATTTACAAGTCTACGGTGATTCATATCTTGAGAAAGAATTGTGAGGATACAAATGATGTTTTTAATTCTATATCACAAATAATTTCATTTATCAGGAGGAAAATCATTATATTTCCTTTGAGATCACCAATAATGAGGTTCCTTTTAGTTCCATCTATTGAATAAAACCAAAATAATATAGTAAGATACAACTATCATATTAATGAACCACATATTCAGGAAAAGTTACATATTAGATTTCCAAATTTTGAAACCTTCCATATTCTATAAAACATTAGGTTTATCCTAGGTTATTCATATCCAACAGATATTTAGATCTTAAATTATGACTTAGGGAGATTTTATGAATTCGCAAATCATATCCCCTAGGAGTGTCAAACTATGTGTGTAGAAAGCCTGTTTTTGTGTACTAGTTTACCCAAATTCAGGCTCGAAACACCTTATCGGTGTTTTTAACCCTATGTACATGTACTCAATAAACACATCCAATTTTAGTATCGAGACATGGATGTGTTACTAAGAAACCAATAATTGTATACTTTAGCAAAATTCATGGAAATTTTCCTATACTTTTCCATATCCTTAGACTTATCCATAAATACATACTTAATATTCGGACTAAGGATTTCTCATCTTATCTTCAAAAGGATAACTAAAACTCTTCCTTGATTCCAACTACTGAGACCATCACTTTTGATACATTAACATTAAATATTTTTTCATAATACTTAAAACCTTATACAAACATTCACCTAAAGATTATACTTTTCTAGTGACTTTGGAAACGTGGAAACATAAATCCTTTTACATAAATGAGTTACATCATCTCCCACTAGATTCTTATTCACTAAAACCCATCTTAGACACATCCATCATAATACATATATTCATAAAATAGTGAAAGGAAACATAAAAAGGGTTGATATCAGATTACAAATAATTATAATCAATGGAGATAAATACACATAATCATGAGAATAAGTGTACGAGAACATGATCCTAAAAATATAAGATCATACTCCACATATCAAATATCATAAACATGAATCATAGCATAAATCGTGGCAGTTCATAAGATATAAATAATTCAAAAATAAAGAACATAAACCATAAAAACACAACTTAGGAATAAAACATGTAATTATCAAAGACACATAAGAATATATAATTATTTACAGAGTAGTTAATTCATTTATGTTGATGTTATCTTAGTTGAAAAATTCCATTACTAAACTAGATTCACTCCCCATTACTACCCAATTTTACAGAATTGAGTTCACTCTTCATTACAGCCATATAATATTGAGTTGAGTTAATTTTTCTCATTCCAGACATGTTTATCTCATGAGTTATAAATATTTACCAAATTCATTGGAGGGAAATATAGGTCCCACCCATCTCATAATAAAATAATACATACATGTTCCACAAGATTATAAATAATCTTATAATAACCCATTAGATGAAATGGGTGTCATAAAATTTAATTATATGTCAACCATTGTAAAAACTAGATGTTTCACAATAATATCATCAAATAATATCCCATCAAAGGAAAAAAGTTTCAAAAGAATATAATATATGGAAGAGAAATGATTTTCATGAATATCATGCTATAAAAACATAATCCACTCATAGAAAGAATATGAATGGAAACATTGAATAATTTACCAAAAAGGAATGAGTAACACCAACATTTGTCATCTTATATGTGAAATAATTTTGAAATATATTGTAAAAACATTTCATGAGGAAAATATCCTTTCTACCTTGGAAAATGTTTTTTTAAACACAAAACATTTTCGAAAACCTTTTTTCTTAAAAAATAGATTTGAAAACTTATTATAGAATTTTTGAAAACCCTAAAAAAATTAAAATATTTTTTATGGATAATTATCTTCATGTATCATTTTAAATAGTTTTTTAAAATAGTTTTAAAATTTTGGTATTTGAATAAAACTGATTAGCGACCAAAGATAGAAATACATTAATATTTTTATAATATATCATAAGTACCAAAGATTGAAAAAATATACTAATAAAAACATAAAATATTACTAATAATATGATAAGAAGACTCATGAGTTTTCAAGAGATATTAATCATAATATTTCAATAATTGAAGCATAATCATAAACAATCTCGATAAATAATGAGATTTTTTTCAATTAACTCTTACCACATAGTAACATTAGATCATACTCTTCATGTACGAAAATAAAATTACATAAAGATATAAATATCATTAATTCATTTAGATTCAATATATGACAGGTAAAAGGGAATTACATACACCTTAAAAAATAATTTAGGTGCATAATAAAACTTGTGTCTCAAAGAAAGAAAGTTGAGAAAAAACTATCTTACCGATTTGGTAGCTTTTGAAACTATGACCTCATAAAATAAAGATCATAGAATTGACATGTATATAACCATAAATATAGTTATGATAATAATTCAATAAATCCATTTATAGTATACACACAACACAAAATGAATGACTGGTGAATAAATCAAGTATCTCACAAAAATAAAAAGCGAACTGAAATCCCCTTACCCTGTGTCTTGACTCTCTTTGTAATCATACAAGATTTATCAATAATAAATGTATTTTTATTATAGATATTTTACCAAAAAATAGTATTATTGTTCATACCATATATGGATTTATCATGACCTTATATTGTTTGTATGTTAATTATTTTTTAACATTTCACTTCAGGTATTATTTTCTTTGTTCTTCACATGTGTCTTGATTTTTTAAATATTTTATCCTTTAAATATATCATTATTTCCATAATTTACACCATGATATAAATATAATGAATATTTAGTATATTTGAATTATAATAATCTATAAAATATAGAATTATTAAGTGGAATACATCATTCATGGAGATGGTAATTCGTACGTACGCATTAACGTAGTTTCTGATTTTATTGGTGTATTAAAAGAAATAAAGAAATACGCATTAACGTTGTTTCTGTTTTTATTGGTGAATTGAAAGAAATAAAGAAAATTATATATATATAAATATATATTTCAATTATGGTTACAATATTATTTCATATATATCATTTAAGACCACTAAAAAAATACTTAATTCATTCCTTGTAGTGTGTGAATGAATCGAATCACATTGATTGGATGGTATTCCATATTTCCTCAATAGAAATTATCTTACTTACACCAAATGGAATGTATGATGATATGGGTTGTCAAATGATTAAATACGAATAAATACATAATAAATATAATATAGAACATATATAAATATATTTACCATCATAATGTCTAACATGAGAGGTGGTAGAGGTGAAATGAACAATCATCATTTCGTGAGGTAGTAGTTTACTATACACATAAATAGTATATTCGTTACCCATTATATAGAAGTGTTTGTAATTAGAGGCTGAACCCTTAAAATTAATAAATCCTAGTATATTTAGGATACAAGTGTTGTTATAATTCATATACTAATAAGTTTTTAGGGATGGATAATTGAAATAAAATAGAAGAACTCGAGGAATAATGTAACCTCTTATTCGGGTAACAGCATTTCATTTACAGCAAAGGGATTCCTTAGAAATATTTATTCCCAAATAGAGGATTCAAAGAAACTGGTAGGTATGTTGTGGAGTTTCTTGGGTAGATATTTCCCAAACTTATTTGGTTTTATTGGTTCAAGTAAGTGGGAGTTGTGGAGGCCTTTTTATAGTGGAAGAGGAGTGGGACACTTTTAAATATTTGAAGAGAGCATTACACCCACATTTTTCATGTTTCTAGTGGATCTAATAGTATAAAAAAGTAGAAACTATTGGGGATATGGTCTCTATATGAATAGAAAATGGATCTTGGATATGTTTATAGAGTTTTTGGGACCTTATGATTAATGTTTAGTCCCTTTTTAAGCTTGATCTTACCTTAATCGTTGTAATTAATTTTAATTACATTCAATAATAATTTTTTAAAAAACATAGTTGAAATTATTATAAATTATAATATATTATTAGTCTAAATATTGAATCCATTTTTTCTAATTCTAGTAACATAAGTGGATGAAATTAATTTAAATTCAATCCCACAGTTTGGTTGATTATGCAGGAACAATTGAAATGTTTTTATATTCAATTTCAAATTGAAATTGATACCAATGACTCAAAATTTATTATTGATAAAAATATGATATAATTAAAATTTTAAACATAATTATAATATATTTTATCATTATAAATAAATTATATGAAAAAAGGTTTTGATTTAAAATTCAATTTTATTCATTATTCATCGAAAATGATTTTTTTGAAAAATCTTAAGAATTCACTATAATGAAATTGAAACATTATAAATTTAGAAATTATAATTATTTTATTGAAATAAATTTATAAATGTTTTATAAATAATTTTTATTATTATTCATTGGATATTAAATGTAGTTCATTTGAGAAAATAGAATGTTAAACAAATAAGGACTCTACAAAAATTACATATTTCATTATCAATATGTTTTATTTATATAAAACCATTATAAAAAATATTTGAAAATTAGTTACTACTATTCATATTACTAGGTTTTAAGGCAATGTTATAGTTATCTCTTTCAAATGATTATAGTAATAAAATATGTTTTGTATAAACACAGCGTTGTGTGTAACATACGCCAAGCAAGTGTTGCGTGTAACATATTCCAAGTAGATGTTCTATGAAACTTACGATGAGTCGGTAAAGTGTGAAAGTAATTTTTTTACTTAGTGTATTGAAACACATAATTTCAATTAATTTATTCAAAAAAAGGTCCACAAAAAATCATTGCGTTACAAACATCATCAATATGTGATAGAACCATATATACTCCCAACCCAGACATGACCTGTACTAGGATATTGTCCTCATAGTCCTAAAACAAAAACATGAAACTATTCTCAAAAATACTTTTACTATATAATTGTCCCCAACATAGATTATAGATGATATGTGTACCTCTTAGATGCATAATACAGTAAAATTTCACCTATTAATACTACCATAAACCAATTAAGAAACTTATAATATATTGATTTCTTGAGTCCCATGAACATACTGGGTCAATTAAAAAAATTAATTACCATGAACTCATAAAAATAATGTCTAAATATGAACATAATAATTATAATAACCTAAAAAATCACTTTCATATGATGATATTTAGATGCCAATTAATTCGTAGGGAACCATCGAGATCTCTTTGGAAAATCAAATAAATTTTTTATCAATGTACGTGTATAAATATCTATAATATCATCTAATTAAAGAAATTATAATCAATTGTCAAATAGATATTGACATATACATTCTTCAAAAACATTATTGGAGAACCCCGCACTGATATACTGGGATAAATAAAGCCTCTCTATAATATATCATCAATCCTGATATGTAGATCTCACAACATTGAATGTGTTATTCTATATAGAGTCATTAAGATCAAAGATACCCCCAACATTAGTTATTCCCATATCATAATATATCAACAAGGGGGTAATATCATATCCTCTATAATAAATACATTTGGGTATTCTTCTACTTTTGTAGGAAACACAACAAGTTGAACCGCCACTGAATTCAAAAACATACCCCTATCAAGGATGAAAAGGATTCAACATACCTTCATCTAATCAAATTATACCTCTCAACCATGAAAATAGCTATATCACCATCAGAAACATAAAAGAAATAACTACATAAAATAATCCTTGATACTTTTCATTAGAAACAGCTAGTTCATGATAAAGATGATGTCATGTTGATATATCCAAAAAATAGTAAATCTCCTCATGTCTGATAATTCCCTCCAATATACTCTAAATATCTATATAAATCTCATAATATTACTCAAATATCAACATAGGTAGTTAATGAAAAGAGAATTAAATGTCTCTCTATCGGATTTCCCAAATAATAGACTAGTGTTGGTGAAATGAACTAGTGTATAGATCATGGATTAGTCATACCATATACCCATGTAGAATAAAAAAGCTAATAAATAACACTATATTTTTACCATAGGGTGTTGTAAACTCTATAATATGACTTTAACCGATCCTCACACCATGGAATAATAGGCCCTGATGGAAACCACCCAATTATTGTGCTCCAATCTGTACCTATAAAAATGAACAACATCACGGGGTTTCCTCATTCATACCTCATCTCCACTATCATGTTCAAATTCAGGAGAACCCAACAATTATTGATTCTTTATAGGATACTAAATTAATGGATAAACCTCAAGGGGAATCCCTACTCTATATTTACTATAAAAGAATGTTAATAAATCTACCTGCCAATGTTCATGATCTCTATAAGAGAAACAAACCACATTTGATCAATTGAATTAGGTATAAGAAATGATACCCTTGATGAAATAGGATGGGGAAATATGGAACTGATCTCATGATTTTTGAAACTTCATTTTACTAGGAAACCAACAATTTCTATCCATATAGCATCTCTCTTGAGAGTATACAAAACAATTTTCTTTGGATGATCTAGTCCTAGAAAATATCCTCCCAAAAACAACCACCTTCAAAAAACATTAAGATATGTCAATAACATAAAGTATTAACCAGGAATAGGATCTCCAAATAATAAAAATAACTAAAAATTTCATACCATATCCTATTTATTACATAATATGTGTGAATCATAATGAATATGGGTTTTATACCTAAAATTGATTTCTAGTAAACTATTTATCCACTTTTAATGTGTAATAATATCCTAATAATGGGTCTCTATCATGGTAAATGAAAGAAAATCAATAAAAAATAATAATATTTAAACATATCCCATGACACTGTGGACTCCTCATGGTCACCTTTAAATCAAAAACAACACTATATAGCTTCACCATGTATCATAATAATGCAAAATAGATACCAATATTATTTATAACAATGGATATTACTAATGGAAATATATACTTTCTCCAAAAAGTTTCTAGTATATTAATATAATATATATTCCTTACGTGTCTTTAAACCATAGATCTATAACAACCATATCATCTTCATCCAAGATTCATAATCATCATTCTAAAATATGTGATGATTTGGTGGTGTGTCTTGATGAACATTATTTTTTGGAACCTGACAGTCAGGTTGATGATGATCCGTACCTATAAAAGAGAAAATTATCAGGGACTCCCTAAATACAAAAGATCAAATACTAAAAATTAATAAATAAATCTTTAACCAAATCCTTAATAACTACACAATTAAATAATAGTAACATATAGAAAGATGCTTGATCATTCCAAGGTCTCAAAACTATGTGAAACATAACATTACATTGTATATTAAAAAAACGTTTGATCCTCATGTTAGATCAAAGTGGTCCCAAACATATTATATCATAGAATTCCAACCTTTATTAGCTCATAATAGACGATTAAATAAAATTATTCCCCTAAAACCCATACAATCCTTACTTTTGCCTATCCCAAAAGAACTTTCTATATATCAACCAAAATCAAGGACACCACATTATCATGGAATTACCCAATTGGTTCCCATTTTGGGATTTTAGTGAATCCAAGAAATAATACATTGAATCCCACCCCTAATAGGCTAGAGGATAGTGATAATCACTAAGGGTGATGTACAAAATAATGGGAGGAATTAACATTAATAAAAACAGGAATAAAAGAAAAAACCCCAACTTAATCCATCATATAACTAGTGATTACTTTGAAATAATCCTAATAAATTAAATATATTACAAAGATAAAAAATAAAAATGAAATAAAATAGTGAACCACCCATAGGGAATTTAAAAAACATTCCATCAGATCACAAACAACATCATGATCTTTTATCCTAAGTTCAATCACTCATCCTCATATGCTAGCTAGAAAATAAATTTAAATATATAAGGATGAGTATACCAATATACTCAGTATGATCTTACCTAAAAACTCTCTTGTAAATTAGTAAGAATCATACTAAAGTCATAGTAAAGAAATAGAGTCAATGACTCATCACATGAAAATGTATATTATATTTCCATGATCATTAAGGATCTCTAACCATATAATTCATAAAATACGATAACATAATTTAAATGAATATATATATATATCATTTTGGAATCATACTATATATCTATGACATCATCATATAATTCACTATTAGAAACTCATTTAAATAACATCATTATCACATCTCATAACAATTTAGTACGTCTGGAATCCACCATAGCCCATCTACCATAAACTATACCTCAATTCATTATAGACCATGTGTTATTATACTGGTAATTACAATAGAAACTATAACTAAAATTTCTAAGTATACTATAATATCAATCTACCAAAAATAGTATTTAAATGTATAGTTTTACTAAGAGTTATCACAGTCTATATAAGAACACATCGTGTAACTATAATCCATCAGAGTATGGTTATGTATAAATACAAATTCTTACAAAAAGAGAGTGTGGGGTAGGGGGTTGTCTACCCTCTAATTACCCAAGAATGTTGAAGTTAATAATAAATTACAACCCAAGACCTAAATGGGATTTCCACTCCATCCATCTCTATTGGTGGAGAATAATAAATTACATAATATAAGTATATAATTTCCCACAACTACAATAAGGGAAACTATATACCATAGGCATAAGTTATAGCTATTCATCCACATAAAGTTATGTCTTTCATCTCATGGAATAAATTTCAGATTCTTTAAGAACATAGTGATCACCCATTTCAACTTTTTATTTATTATTTAATATACTAATTATCATTCATTTAGATACCTATCATAAATTCTAGTTAATTTATTTTATAATCCTTCAATTAAAAAGGTATTTTTGTTGATTACAATGTCAATTAAATTTCTATTTTGAAATATATAAACCATTCTAAATTTTCTAATGGTTTTTATTAAACATATTATTTCTTCATCAATTATAGATTAAATGGGCTCAAGAATAAATCAATTACCATTAAATATCCTATTTATTCTATTACTCAACCAAAAAAATCACAAGGGGAGATATAGACAAAATAAATTTGAAAATACAACAATTAGAAATAAAGATAGTAGTAGGCATCAAGTAGATCGAGTAAATAGGCAATCTTATCCCTGAATCAAAAAAATATATCATAACATACACCCTATAATCTTAGAGAATTAATAAATCCACACTCATAACCAACAACAATAGTCTCAGTGTCATCCATAATACCAAAATCACTTCCAAAACATGGGAAGTATAGTACATACCTTGTTGAATAAATTAGCCATACCAGGTTTCATATAATAACACTACAAGATCTCTACTATATAAATATATATGAACAAGTATGAATTCATAAAAAATATCAAGGGACATGAATAAGCATAATAGTATGAAATTTTTCCCTATTTAATATTTATTCATATGATCAATTTGGAAGAATCTAACACAAAATAAAATATCTATCCTCTTAATCCTTTCATTCAGTTCCATTCATCAAGATCCAATCTCTTGATTCCTATTGAGTCATAATACTACCTCATAAGTTCTTGGACTAAAACATTTGGGAACATATAGGTCTGATTTTAATTACTAGAAATATTATTCATATCTAACAACCTATCCCCCAAAACATTTCATATGAAATGAATTTTCAGGTCAATGTGTTTCATTCTCACATGAGACAATACATTATGGGATGATTAATCACACTCAAAATATCATTGAATAATAAATACCCTTTAATTGAATTTATAATGAAATTAAACAAAAACATTTACCAAAATAACTCCTTTATGGTGTATAGAATACCATGATAAACATATCATTGTATTATATCATTTACAAAAGTTAATCATTTTTTGTCAAAAATTATCACACAGATCAAAAAATGAGAGTATTATATTTGATGATTATATACATAAGTAACTTGTTTTATGACTCATTTTTTTATTTCGTAATAAAAAAACAACACTACACACCATTTTAATCTCATAAAAATTATACTCATATTCATAACTTGGGGAATGGGAACCTAAAAAAGCAGTGAGATCAAATAATTATTCTGGGAAAACCTCATCTATAACATTTTAAATAAAAGGTTGGACCTATTTTTTTATTGATTGTGAGTTTTTTGGGATCAAAGGGAATCAAGGTCCATTTCAAGAGTTTTTTGAATAACCTTGGATGGTTCCATCCAATAGCACACATTTTCGGCACAAATATGTAGTATAAGGTGTAAATGGGTCATGAGAAAGAATCCATGATAAATGTTTGAGGATATGTGCATTTATTCCATAAAAAATATTTTTTTTGTCGTTAATATGTTGAGGAGGATTTTTGTTAACCGGATGTGTTGTATTTTTTGAAATATATTGATTACGGATATTTTAGGCTATAATTCCCTATTTTATGTCATAAACCTTTCATTTCAAGAACTTTTCATGCATTACAAGCCCAAATCCCAATCCATTCAACTTTAGACTCTATGAATTGAGGCCTAGGCTCTTTTAAGTGATTTTGGGTGTCCTTAATGATTCTAGATCACTTTGTTCAGAACATGATATTTTTTATGGTTGTGATGCATTTCTTCAAGAAGGTGACCTTTTCATCTTCTTTTTCATTAGTCATTGTTTAGGAATTTGGTTGTGTTCGTGGATACATTGATCATGTGTCAGTGATTCTTGTTGGATTCTTCTAGATCTTTAGTTTGATCTAGTTTTGGGCACCGGTCCTCAATTTGGATGTCATGTGGCATTCATGGTTCTTTAGGTATGTGTAGAATATCCTCTCTAAAATCATCTGTTTCTGTGTATTATGATACTATGATTTAGGAATCATTGATAGGGACAATTTTATAATTATATGTTTATTTTAGTGGTTACAGTTTTCATCACTTTTGGTGTGTGGCCAGAAATTTGTCTAGGTGGTTCAGTTCCTACACATTATTGAATAAACCATGATTACTTCCATTTTTTAAATTATTTTTATAAATTATTTGACATGATTTATATATTCAGGTAAATGGATTTTCAATAAAATTTATTTTCCCATGCTTTTGGATAAGTGAAAATTATTTTTTCTATAAATTGAGAAATGGGTTGTTAATATTATTTTTAAAGAAGGTTTGATTAAAGAAAATATTTGTTGCAAATTGACTATGAAAATACTTCTTTTAATTTTTTTGAAAAATGCGACACATAGTAATGTTTGGGTACTTAGGTTAAAGGTGTGTCATAATGCCATCGTTCAATTTACTATTATGGGGTTCACTAAAGGTGTAATACTGCACTCTCTATGATAGTTCTCTATGGTCTTGATCTTAACATTGTTAAGGGTTCCACTCATGGGGTGTTCCTCTTCTCCTTAGTCCTATGTTATAAGGACTTTATTAAGAACTAATTGTAGATTGTTTTCTGATTAGACTTCTATCATGACCGTTTTTGATCCATGCATTATTTAAAGATTTGATTTGGTTATGTATAAATTTGGATTTTATATTACTACTATGAATTTGATTAATAATATTAGAAAATTTACATTCAAACATGTTTTTAAATGATTGTTTTATAACTGTGAGAAAAGGGAAAATATTTACCTAGATTTTGATAGAAACGTTTATATCATTTATCATACCAGGTTTTCATTAAAATGGTAATTTTATGATTGTATGTATAAATACATGATATGGAACATATGGGTCGGATCCTAGTGAGCCGTTTTAGCACACACCTTGCACAACCCTTTAGAAATGATTTGACCATGTTATGTATTTTTATGCAGGGAAAAGGAAAAAAATCACAATGAGGTGTAATGGTTTAGATCACTATTACGATATATATGTGTTTTAGTTTTTTAAAAATTTCATTTTAATTTTTTATATGATAAATGCATATTTTTTTAAGGTTGGGTGAAATTGCTTCATCGATTTATTATCTGATGTCTAAGTGCTAGTCGCTAGCTCGTGGTGATCGAGAATGCTCTTTGGGTCTTTCTATATTTCGGTTTGGAGCATAGATGGTTGGGTTAACTGGAATGGGATGTGAATTTTTTTTGTAATAGGGGTAACACTCAGTCCTAGGAAATTTATTAGATGTTTGATAGGATCTTACGTACTTGAGAGGTAGGTTTGTATGATGTCTTGTATAGATCCCTCCATTACGATCCATTGGTTTCCATGGGATATTGGCATATGTGTATAATTTTCTCAGTTTGAATCTTAGAATCAGTTCCACTTTATGGGTTTTCTAAGTATATATGATCTTATTTTAAATTATAATCACTTTATAATATTTATTGTGAGTATTAGTGTTCCTCTAATATGTCTTCCATGGGTTCCATAGAAGGGTGCTACAGGTGAACCTCAATGGATTCCACATTTAAATAAGAATCATATAGAGTCTATAATATGATTTGTCCATTACATGGTCCTAAATATATCACATATCTAGAACATATTTTTTTAGTAATATCAAGGTTAGAGTGGTGAAAATGAACTATATCAGGACTTATTATATTAGAAACCACCATACTTTATCATTTTGCATCACTAAACAACCTATGACCTTCCTTAAATCATCATTATATACCATGAAGAGTTCCCCACTTGTGGGTAGTGTATGTACTAGCATTGTGTTAAGCCTCTTTTCAACTCCTCAATTATATCTTCACATTTTCTTGTCTAGAGAATCTTTAAGCCCTTCTTATTCATCATGGTTAGTGGGTTTGACAACTATTATAATTTTTTTCACAAATCATTAGTAGGACCCAATAAGGTGAAAAAACTATGGATATCTATTGGAGATATTGGATTGGGCCACTCCACAATTTCCCTCATCATAGAAGTGTTTATTGATATCCCCTTTACGGTGATAACATTCCCCAAGAATGATTCCCCTCTATCCAGAAATCACATTTACTATACTTTTTAGATAGGTTCTCCCTTTACAGTGAATTTATCAGAATATTAAAATTCTACTCATTCTCCTCAATAATCTTCGAGTATATCAGGATTTCATCTATAAAGACTACCAAATGTTTTTTGATGTAGTATCTAAAGACTCTATTCATTAATTCCATGAATGTTTTTCAAGCGTTAGTAAGGATGAAGGGAATCATGATAAACTAATGGTGTCCATACCCCATTTGAATAGAAGTCTTGGAAATATCTTCATTCTTCACCTGTAAATGATGATATCCTGACCAAAGGCCCACCTTAGAGAAATAGTTTCACCAACATAGTTAATAAAACGAGTTATATATCCACGTCAAGGGACACTTGTTCATTATGATGATTTTTATGAGCTTAATATATTCAATGTAGAGGAATATTGATCCATCCTTCTTCTTGATGAATAGTACTAGTGCACCACATGATGTAGAAATAATACATATAAAACCATTTTCCATATTCTATTGGAGACTATTCCTCAGTTATTCTTACTCAATGGTATCCATCATATAAGGAGTATTTGATATGTGCAGCTATCTGGGAATATGTTCAATTGAGGACTCATCCTCTTGGTCATGAGTGATACCGAGAAATTATTTGGGGATCATATCAATGTAGTACGTATCATTGGGAATTTATTCAAGAAATATCTACTCTAATGTCTCAATATTTTGAGACATACGGTTTTTTCTCATAAGAAAATCTTATCCCTTCTTAAGAATTTGATTTCCAATGATATTAATCCCCCTTCCTACATTGTTACAAATTTGAAGTATGACTTTAGATATGAAGAGTGGTCTCCCACCCCTAACAGTTGATATGGGCTTTATATAAAAATATACAATCAATTCCAAATTTAGTATTAAACTCTACTAAAGTAAGTAAGATGATATTATATTTGAGGTTCACCCCACAAACATTAAACATAGAGAAAATATATACATAAGATGAAATAATTTCCCCATTTTTTCTTCCCATGGATATCTCAACCCCTATATTTTTACAGGGTGATTGAGTAGTTATACTATACTTAAAAGATATGAATTAATATGTAGAATAAGAATTAAATAGTATGTTTTCAATTATTGAATGAATAAATAGTGTACATATCACAAATTAATTTTCTAGATCAACCTATATTGTAGTGATAAGATAGGACCTTCCTTACTTCCATGGAGGTTGCTTTTATTGATTATTATTAAACAACCCCAGCTTAGTTCTTTGGCATGAATAATTCTATGCTTCTTGAAACTCAAGCACTGTATAGTAAGATTATTGTTGAACTTCCCCATCCATTTTTCTTATGCATTTATGGGATTATTCTTATCCCTTCTTCAATTATTAAATTGTTTTACCTATTTTACTCATTTTAAGAATCTCATGATTCCCTTGAGATACTTTTTGGGATTCTTCTTCAAACATTATTCACCCATGAGAAATTGGATTATCTTTCCTCCATGGGATTTATCCATTGATCATCCAACATTAAAATATAATATAATTTTTGTATTTTTGATACCATCATAAAACTGAGAATAAAAAATCTAAATCTCTTCTTTGAGGTCAAAACAGACAATATCTTCCTATATTTCAATGTCATGAGTCACCAAGGATTTTTATTGGCTCAGATTTAATCCACTAAATAAGTGATCCGTCTTGACTTCTGTGTTCATGAAAAACTAGAGGCATATAAGAAAATCCTTTTAATGTTTTCTTTATATTCAATCATAGAACACTACCCCAAATTTCTCTTATTTTTATAATTTTATGACACAAAATATATTTTTCTTATAATTTCAATCCATTATTCCATAATGAGGGGATCAAAATATGCAATAAATGTATGGGGATTTTTTCACATAATGGATTCAACCAAAACATTATCCTAATAAGGATATGTAGAGTGTTCCACATGATTCATTTTATTATTCATTACATGCTCTAGTTGAGCCATAATTTTCATGAAGATCTGATCTCCTTCTCCCATCATGTTAGGAATCTCATTAACGTTATCATCACATAGCCAATCACATTGGTTGCTAGCACATGATCTCCTACTTCAAACCATTAACTAATAATATGGGTAATAAAATCAGGTTATTTAATTCTTATCTAATAAACATAGAAAAGTATTTTTTATCATATATAAATTAACATATAAATGAATAGTATTTCTAATCATATGATTCTTTAGTTTTCAATCAATTTTATCAATGGAAATTCATTCTATACTTAGAATTATCCCTTGGGTTCACACTAATGTTTCATAGTCCTAACAAAAAGACAACTAGAACATCCTATGATACCGGCTACAGAAACCTAATACTATTAAACATATTATTATAAGATTTTGAGCATAATTTACCATTAAATAAAAATCGATAACCGAAAATCATAGTGTATTTGGAGGACTAGGTAAATAATTTATAAACATGAAAATAGAATAATTTTTTTATTAATCTCCATAATCATTTCATAACTCCATTTCATATCCTATAAATTAATAGGATAACATGAGAATACATAGAAAAAATTGGTAAGCTAAAAATCCCATAAAGGTCATTAAAATGGAAACAAAGCATAAGAGATGAGTTATAAGGAATAACATGATTAAAAAACAATAATGGATCATGAAGAAACATAAAAAGGTATAATACATAGAACATGGAATCATAAGACCATGGAAACATTGTAATATGGATGTAAAATATAACATGACATAAAATAGAACTCTAGACTAAATACCAAGAAAATATCACATGGTGGACAGAATCTGATACATGATTAGGTTTACTCCAAAATTCTATACATAATACCCCATGAGACAAAAAGATAACCTAATTCATTAGAAATTAAAATAGTCACACCAATCACTACATTCACCTTCATATGTGTTCCATATAGAGAAATATAACAAATGGAATAACTATAAGAGTTATACATGGAATGAAATGGGTTTCTTAATCATGTCACAATGAATAAAAAAGGGTTTATCCTATTGGTTTCCATTATATATGGTATTATCTCATTATTGGAAAATAATAGTGAAAAAATGAGAATATATCGTGAATAATAATGTCTAGTAGAAGTAAAGAAATGAAAAGAAGGGTTAGGTAACTTTAGAATTGTTCCACTAAATTATTGTTTTTGGGAATGAATAAAGAGAATTTAAGGAGAATAAAGTTATAATT
Organism: Viscum album; assembly: GCA_963277665.1. Lineage (NCBI taxonomy): Eukaryota > Viridiplantae > Streptophyta > Magnoliopsida > Santalales > Viscaceae > Viscum > Viscum album. The sequence goes on along the minus strand of OY728156.1, from coordinate 484,926,049 downwards.
ATTCAATAAACTATGAAATGAAACAAAATATTTTTTCATAATAAAATTAGATATTTTATAAAATATTTTTAATTAAAAATTTTAGGGAGTGTTCATGAAAATGGGTATAAAAGAGAGAAGATCCCTTTAACTGGGATTTATTATCAAGAATAATTGATAATGAAACTTTTTAAAACATTTATTTATCAATAAAAGATATACTATTTGAGCTCAATTAATATGTTTGGGTAATATATGAGGAATATATAAGAATAATACTGTAAAATTGAAGATATAAATTGATGTAAAGGTATAAAATTTTAACCAAAATAAAATAGGGCTGTTCAGAGAGATCCCTTACCTTATGATTGAGAATCATTATTCACATGACCATAATGTCCAGGATATTAAAATTTGATTAATTAAATTCTTAATTTATAAACTCTAAAAAATTTATTTTTGTTATACTAATTTTATTATGTTCATTTATGAAAATTTTGATGAGTTATGAAGTTCATTTTATTGTTATTGGAGTGTTCCTTTCATGGTTTCATGGATGATTCTATTAGGTATAATTATGGATGTTCTTATTAAATGGTAAAACAACTGCAGAAGTGAAATGAAATTTTATTAATTCAATTTAATATTTAGGAACGGTAAAATATATTATTTTGACATGTGTATTATTAACATAACGAAAAATTAGTATTAAATGTTTATTTTATTTTTCTTGTTTTACCGACCATCTCAAAATAGTTTCATTTTATTTAATATTATGGTGATATAACCATTTGATAATGTGAAACAACTTGTAATATAAATAATTAATCATTTTAAACCATTATAATTAAATTTAAACATTCTATGAAGGAGTTAGTGGAAAATTCAGACTCATCATCCATAAAGGTTGTTAACCAAAATAATATAGACAACGTCTTCATTTTTATTTGAATAAGAGGAGATGAAAAAAATGTGTGGATAGAAGATATAAAATTAGTCATATAAAATTCATGTATATTCATGATACTATCATTATTTTTCTATGTTGTATGATGGATTAGATGGAAAGGTAGAAGAGGAAAATAAATTTAATGTGGTAGTTTGAGAATATTACATCTTGAATATTGCCTCCTTAAAGGAATCCTTAAAAACATGTAATTGTTATTTTTGTGTGACCAGATTCACATGTAAGTGGTGTAGAGTGGGGAGGAGAGGGTTTTGAAGAGATTTTTAATGTTTCAATGATTCTAATTTATGAGGATAAAGGGTGAAATTTATTAGGGTAGAAGAGGAGTGTTTTTGGATATTATGTTCATTCGTTTTTTGTTTTGGCTAAATACTACCAATTGTATGATTATTTGAATTATATATAGTAAATTATTCACTTTATTTCAATATAAAATTGTTTTACATCAAACATGACCCATAATGTCTTGTATTTAGCTTGTAATGTTAAATAACATAAATTACCATATTTTACAATTCACCGAAAATTTATCTATTTTAGAAAAATACCATGAATTTACCCTAATAATATTTCAAAATATATATTTAGAAAATGGAATCCATTTTATGAATATTAATTTTTAAATATGATTAATTATGTTTAAAAATAATTTTTTATTCAAAGAATATAATTTTTATATTTTAATTGATTTAATGATCCTTTAGAAAATTTATTATGGTTACATAAATTTGTATCAACATTATTATACAACTTAATATTTATTTTTAGATATAATTAATATAAATAAATATTATTTTATCCCATTATATTTATTATAAAATTACAATTAAAATATTAATTTTTTACGAAAATAAGAAAATATAATTTATCATGTTTAAAACATTTTTTACTTGTTCTATAAAATAAATAAATCATATTTTAATTTTTTGAGAGAGAAAAATATATTTTTTAAACTTCCATGGGTGATGTTACTATTATAAAATTTAGGTTACTATTTGTAATAGTCATATTACCATTCTAATGGTCAATATAATATTCAAACTGTCTGGCAGCTATTCTAGAGGATGAATTACTATTACAACAGTCTGATTTTTAATGGTAATATAGGTTCCTTATTTCTAATATTGTGTTTTATTTATAGAACATTGTTCATGAGTTCAACCATTCTTGTGGATCATGATGATCCAAAAGTTCATATTTTATATATTTTATTTTCTATTTTTATCCTATTATAATATTTGGAATTCTTATTCTTTTTGTTTCTATCTAATGTATCATTATTAATTTATGAGAAAAATGTTTTGTTGGGTTTTATATGTGATGTATGTGTATTGTAATACATAAAATAATTATAATAATTAAAATTATATTGATAACATTTTGGGTCCCAAAATGAATAATCGGTGATAGATCAATGGCCTCACCTCTTTGTGGAGCACTCTTCCTCTACATGGCTTGTCAAGGATGAAAATTCAAATGGTGGGGAGATTGTGAAATCCTGAGTAAAAGTTAAATACAATATTATGATTTATAGTGTCTTCTTTGAGTTTCAAGGAAATCAAGAATCATTTTGGGATGTTTTTAGTAGAAACATGGTATTTTGGATCATGTATGACACATTTACAATGTCAATGTGTATTTTACAGAATAAATGGGTTATGGGGAACAAACCATGAAAAAATGATTGAGGTATCAATCTATTTATGCAATAAAACTTGTTTTAATTTTTACATATTTCAAGGGATATTTACTTTAACCCAAGTAAATGTATTTTTCAGAATATGGGGAATATTGGGATTTTATAGAGTAAATACCATGTTCACACTGTAAACGATTTGTTTCTAGTATGTTTTTATTACTTCAAGATTTAATCCAAACCCATTCCTCTTTTTTCTCCCAAATTTGAACCCTTGGATCTTTTTGGATATATTGGGGGTCTTTTGTTCTTAATTATTTCCTAATTCAATGGTTTATCTTAGTTGTAGTTGAACTATATATCTCTCAGTAAGCGACCTTTCTTTTTCTTCATTACAATTTATCATGTTATTTTTGTGGGGATGTTTTCATGGATATTCTAATCTTGTGTGGTTGTTTCTTATTAAATTATTCTAGATCCATTGTGATTTGTTCTTCTGAGGTTCATTCCTCTCTTTGATTGTGGTGTGGCATGCATGGTTCCTGAGGTATGTGTTACTTACCCTCTCTCTATATCAAATTTGTTTTGTAAAATAAGATTATCTCTCCTGGGAATCATAAATAGGGTATCAATTTTCCATTTTATATTAAATTCAATGGTTTTAGTTTATATCTCTTTTGGTATGCGACTTGAGTTTGTGGTATGTGGTTCCATATATGGACATTGTTGGATGATTTTTGATTTTTCCTATTTATAATTTGTTTTTAAAAATTCGTTAGAATTTTTTATTTGTTTGATGAAATTTATTTCATATAAAATACAGATTTCTCCCATGGATTTAGGTAATGAAAAATTATGATTCAATTTTTTTAAAATTGTATGTGAATATTATTTTTAAATAAGATTTTACAAATAGAAATGAATGTTTGAAATTAATTATGAATATACCTTTTGAAATGGTTTGTGAAATGTATCACAGTATAAGCTTTGGGTACATATGTGGAAGGTTTTTATTATAGATATCAATCATTTTACTTTTGGGGGTTCACTAATCGAGTGTTCCTCTACTCCCTAGGCATGTGTTTTAAGGATATAATCTAGGAATTGTTGAGGGAGTTCACTCATGGGGATTTTCTTTAGTCCATAGCCTTGTTTTATGTGGATATGAGTGGTAAAAAGTTGTAAATTTTTTTATGGGTGGTTTTCTTACCCATAACTAATGTGATCCTTTTCCAGTTTACCATTGTGATTTTGTTTTTTATTATTAAAAATTTGTTATACCAACTATTATTTTTATAAATAAATATATAAATTATTCATTGAGACTTTTTTATATTCATTTAATGGAAAAAAATTTAATGTTAAAATATTTATCATGCTTTTGATATAAGATGAATTATCATTTATCATTCCATGTTTTTTTAAATGATCATTTTTGGATTATTCATTTTGAGATTTGAAATGGAATTCTTGATAGGGATCCAACTGATCTTGTTTATCTAACACCCTACACATCCCCTTAGGCTGTGTGTAGAACTAGATATATCATTTTATGTAGGGAAAAGAATGGAGGCTCAGTGAGGTGGAATAGTTTTTTTCATATGGGTATGTGTTTCTGGTGGTGAGATGGTGGGACATTTCCCACATTATAACAGGGAGGTGTCTTCTTTGTTTTGTTTGTCCCTTGTTGTTGGAATTTTACCTTTGGGGTATGTTCTGCTATTTTACAGTTGTATATCTACAATTTTTTCTATTTGGGAATGGACTATATTTCTATTAAATTATCATACAACGTCCCTATCAACTATTTAAATTTATCATGTATGTTTTTCAAATTGGGAAATATGTTCTCTCTATTTATTATTTGATGCCCAGGCGTATGTCTCTAGCCAATGTGGATTGTGAACACCCTTTGGGTCTTTCTATAATTCTGTTAAGAGCCTAGATAAATGTGTTATCTATGTTGGGATATGACATCATAAAAATGTTATAATCATTTTCATTATAAGTATATGATAAAACAAGATCTAAATAGACATTCTTTTAAAATATAATAAAAAACAAGAGTTTAAAATAAGGCTGGTAGAAGGCCATATAAACTCATCTAATCATTTAAATACAATTTAAAAAGAGTTAAAGATAATAAAAATTATCTACATACCATAGTCATAGGTACATTACATAAACATATGGAATGTTTATAGTAAATAATGACATTTGTAACAAATCTATATATGATCATATCCTCACACAATCACGTGACAAAATTTATATGTGATAATGCCCATACAAAATCAAGTGAGAAAATATATATACAATCATGTCCACATGAAATCACAAGAAAGGTATATACATTATAACATTATTGAACAATTATACGAAAAAAAGATATACATAATCATGTCCACACATAACCTTGTGAACAAAAAATAATGTATTCATGTCCACACACTATCTTGTGAACAAATAATAACACGGTCATGTCTATAGGAAATAATATTATCTCATGAGAGATAAAGAATATAAAATTAATTGGATGTTAGTATAGGATCCAATCCATCAATTATCAATAAATATATGTCCACAAAAACAATCATTCATAACATCATAAAAACCCATGGAAAAAAGGGTTTGTTACATTTTCAGATGGTGTCACCAAATTAATACTCATGAATGTAAATGGTGGATACCAAAAATTCAATCTCGCAATATATTATTTTATAATAATATTTATAGATTTAGTAATTAAAAAATATAATAATATAATTAATTTATTGATAATTAGAAAATAATTAATGAGATATCATAAAATAGTTCTTAGATAATAATTTTATCATTGACATGGAATATGAAGGTATGTTAACATTCAATAGTCACATTTAAAAAAGTGATGTTAAAAAATCATGAAGGAATTTATTTTTTTAAAATAACATTCAATAATGGATCATTGGAAAAAAACTAAGAGTTTAAAAATACTTATTTGAAAACATCTTGAAAACCATTACTTTTAGAAAATAATATTCACAGATGTATCCTTGAAAAAGTTAAGATAGTCTCAAACTGGTGAAGTAAAATTTTTAAAATAAAATTTACTTTTAAAAATAATGCTCAATAATTGAGTATGTAATTAATTAATTGTTATTAAAATTTAATGTGGAGTGGAATACAAATTTTTTTTATTTTGATAGGACGAAGACACTTTTTCATATTTTAAAATACCTTTATTGAAAAACAACAACATAAAAAGTAGTAAAATTAAAATTATAAAATTGGTATTGAAATAGTATTTACACATTAAAAAATGAATATTTTTATTTATAAATATTAATATAGAAATTTTTTTGAAATAATGAACATTTTAAGAGAGGAAAATTCATCTTTAAATATGTTTAAAAACATAATAGAAATTTTTCTATTTTATGGGAATGAAATTGAATGATGAAAAATATTTAAATTAAAAACACAATTTTTTCAGTAGATAATAGAATAAATATATTATGAAATAAAAAGTATTATAATTTATATAAAATATAATATTGATTTATAAAGAATATGAATTTCACTCAAACAATGGAAATTTTAGTTAACCAAATCACGTACTACATTGGTCTTGATTGAATTGAATGTATTTTATATAAAGAACACAACCTAGATCATCAAACCCAATGAATTTACATAAATATTTTAAAATAAAATCATTTCATATTAATAAAACTATATTAGCGATGTTATAGTTCAAATTATTTAATATGTATTAATAAATTAAATTTGAGACAAAGAACCCCTTAACTTCAATTGTCACTTACTCAAAAATTCCATAAATTCATTTTTAATAAACATAGATATATTAATCCTATATTTTAGAAAGTTTCTATTACAGTTTAATTTTTTGGATTCATTTATAACTATTCACTACATGTATATTAGTGAGTTATTATCAATTTTCAAAAACAGGTGTGAGTAATCCTTATTATTTATAACATGTTTGAAAATAGAAGAGTTTTTTCATCATTATATCCAAATTATCATCATTAAAATATCTGAAATGGTACTAGAATTTATGTTTTATAATTATTTAAAATTTTATAAATTCATTCAATGGTATTTTTTCTTATGGTCGTCAAAGATGAAATCCCCAATTAATATGTTTCAATAATTTTTAATGGCCTGATGTTGGTATATTAATTAATGATTTTAATATTAATGTTTCAAATTAAGAATAAAAAAAATTAATTATCTAGTTCATATATTGTCAGTAATTATGTACTCATAGTCATCAATGATATTATCTGGTATCATAGTTCATATGTGTTGTTAAATTTCCCCCAAACGTGAACATACTAGAATTAATGGAAAAGTATGGTCATGAAAGTGGATCATTATTTATTAATATCACTATTTTTTATTAATAAGTATACTATAACAATATTTATTAACTTTATTAATCATATTTGAAGATATTTTATCTAGTAATAAATAAACTTGATAAAAAATGAGATATGTAAATTCTTTAAGGGAGTAATCCGCACAAATGCATGAATGCCATCTTCATTTATCTCAGTGGATAAGTGGAGATGTACTTAATTGGTATTAAAAAATATAGAAAATTAAATATACTTTGAATATTAAATTCATGATATATTAATTGGAAATATATATTTATGAATGGAATGATATTAAAGTAACAACATTATTGAAAAGTTTGTACATAAATTGACAACATTGAATTTCCCTTGAAATATTACATAGAAATTGAGGAATTTTGGGAAAATCATATATCTATAAGATTATGGATGTGAATTTGGATTATAATGGAACAAAATAATTCAGATTTTCGAAAAGAATAAAATTGGATGTTTTCATAAAGGGTTGGTAGAAAACCAATTTTTAAGTAGTTAGAAAGTCATTTTTGAAAATAATCCATCGTAATATAAAGAGATGAAATGTTTCACAAGACATTGACATGTAAAAATTAATAATAACATAATGTAGATAATTTATTATTAAGACACCGATGAAATAATCAATTAGATTTTTTTTACAAATTTGGACTTTTAACCCATTGTTTAATCCTTTGTACCCTTTTATTTTTTAACATATTCTCTAATTTTTACTTATGCAATAAATTTCTTATGTTTTAAAATAAAGTGGGACTTATTTAATTATTTGGGATATTTGATTAAAAAATTTATTTCCATTTCATCAAAAAAAATCATTGGTAATAATTATTAATTTTAACATATCTTCTTGAAATTTCTAAAAGCCTGTAGTTAGAAAAAAATGTATACTTATTATAAAAATATATGATTTGAATAAATGTGACAATTTTTTTGTTTTCATGGTATAAATTATTTTTTATTATGAAAATAATGGTTTCTGGATTTCTAAGATTCTCAAAACCAATTTATTTTGAAATTAATATTTATTTAAATTAATTTAAAAAGCAGTTTCCTTTATTGGAAAAGATTAATTACATAAAAAAATTATAAAAAATCATATTATAATTTTATAATAGTATTAAAAATGTTTAGTTTTAACCAATTAATACATATTTAAAAATGGAAAATATGTTATATGATAATATTTCATACTTAATTCATTTTATTGTCACAAACACCATGAATCTGTTGAATCTTAGGACCTCTAAAGACTATATAATCTAAAGAGAGCATGATTATGATGAAACCCACATCATTCCTTAATATCATATAACATTATTGGTAATAATATCTCTGTATCAAACCCACTTCAGTCATGAATGTGATAAACATCAAATTCTACTGTTGATGTTCTTATTTCAATATTTAGTAGATTCAAATCAATTTATAAACAAGGGATTATATTCTATTATCATAAAAAACATGGGATTCTTCATTTAGATATCCTCTAATCAATCTACATGGAGAAATGAATCCTTAAAATGATATAAAAAAATTAATATTATCAGATCCTTTACGATTTAACACTATTTATCTAGTAGTTTGTTTAATTATCGGTAAAAATATTTCTATGAAATCATTTCCCCCTTTCATTGAGAATCATTTAACTAACAACCATGAAACTATTTAATACATTCATCATCCTAATCCTTCAAAATAAAACACTTTCACCAATTCTATTTTCATTTTTCAGTCTATAAAACTAAAATGTTTCATTTTAATAACCTAGAATTCAATTAAACCTTCATAATGTACACCCACTATTTGAAGTTATTATGTGTCGATGTGTCTTCTTGAAATGTTAAATATGCATCATCCATTAGTATTACTAATTTTTAATCAAACATATAGAATGGACACTATTTTCTAGATGATCTCATCAGATCTATTTAAGAATATTAACATTATAGTGATTCTATTTTTGGTTCCCCGTTGTCTAATTGCTCAAATTATAGATATTATACATGAGGTTTAGTGGAAATAAATTAGTTTTGAATTTCTTGCATTGGTATGACATATGGTAAAACTATGATGACATATGGTGTCACCAAAACATGAAATCATTTAGTGTTTTCAACAAAATCCACATGAAAATCAATAGTTATTTAAACCCATTATCACTGTATAAATCCTTGTTCTGATCCATCCATATGATATTCTCATTATAGATAATGTTTTTAACCTGTGATCATTTGGCTTATGATATGATTCTATAGTCTAAAATTATAGTCCCCATTCCCATAGAGAACCAAAAATCAAGAAACACGCATTTCGTACAACTTAAAATTTTCTTCTTCATCTATGAGAGAATACAAATTAACTATAAAGACATTAAGTGGAAAAATTTCTATAACATTCTATAAAATATAAAAATTTCCACTAAAAAAATGAATTTTTATTTTTTATGTATGAGGTCATGTTAATTGATTCTACCAAAATAGACTTTGGTATTCAAGAGTTCCCAAGCATGTATACTTCTTTATCATTTAATGTTTATATCATTCTCTATAGATCACTATTTTGATGTTTTGTTCCTAGCACATCCCTCTAAAACCTGAAAGCTTTCATCTATCATATACTAATGAAATGAAATATGATATATTCATTATCATTGTCTAATTTGAGGAACATTCCCTCATGACTGCTTTATAGATTCATGACTCGTTTACACTATAAAAAATTATTATTTTTTATTCAAATAGATATATCCCCATATATTCTATATATCCAAATTATTGAGTCTCCATGTGATCCTATTGAGGAAGGTACCCTCACATCTGAATGAACAAGATCTAGATTCAAGGATTTGGGCTTCTTACTATTCTGGTTGAATGAAATCCACTTTTTCATTCTCGATCAATAATAATAACAACCCTTTATGGTCATCTAACCAAGTATTAGTGTGCATTAACTACTAATATTTTCATATTAATCCGATTAAGGGGAATCAGCGTATAATATTTCCCCTCTAGATATTCAGGGGATGTACTTCTAACCATTTAACTTATAACATAAAATATTTTCTGATAAATGTTCACCCCTTTTACTCATTGTGACATAACCATGGACTGCTATGTTAAATTAAATATTCAATTGTTGAAGGTCTTTCTGAATATTGCATCATGAAATTTTCCAATTAAATTTATATTTTTACAGAGTCCTACAATACAGCTAATTTTTTTTAAAAACATATCTATATTGTAAATTATTTTTTATTCTAATAGTTTCTATAAATAGTCCCATTATTTACGCAATACTATTATGTGAGAACTGAACCATTCTACTATCATAAACTAATTTCACATTGTATAACTTTTTTTAATAGTTACTTTTTTAGAATGAGCTTTCCATTCTATATAATTTAAGATAATTACTGGATGGGGCATATACCAACCTACATTATATTTACTCATTATAAGAAGAAATTTGGGCATCATTGAGAAAAAAAATACTTTCTATAGAAATTACTGACAACCATATTTATATCATCCCATAGTTCTAGAAATGATAATAGAAAAATAGTTGTATTGACATCATCTATGAATGTAACTTTTATAATTTAGATATAGATCTAGGTCATGTCAAAATAGTTCACATGTTATTCAATAGAAAATCCTAATGATGAATTCAAACTATATACATTGATCATTAGGAACACATCATTTGACATCATATGATTCTCATAAATTTATAGTTGGGATTCAATTACCTCTACAGTAGTCCTATTCTACAAAATTTTTAAGGATACATTTCATTCTAAGAAAATCACCACTACTGAAAGTGTTTTTTTTTTCATTTTTTTCAATCACCATTTTTCATCTTTTTAGGAACATCAAAACGCAATTGATTTTCATATCTATTTCTATGGGATAGTGATTTATCATACTCTTCAAGAATCCATAGTTGGTTCCATCAGAATAAATTTTTTGAAAATTTACTTCTTCCTTCATTAAATTATATAACGATAGTGTAGACAAAACATATAAATATAATGTTTTTTAAAGTGAGAATACTTCCTATGGATCAATTTTTATCAAATAAATATTTCATAAAACATCCTCAAAATAAAACCTCCATACAAATTTTTTTGATTGTATATGAATTTGTTGGCAGTATGTAAACATCGACAATTTTTCATAATGGAATTTATCTATCAGATATTCCCTATATTTAAGAGCAGTGGAAAAATCGGTTCACCAATTTCAAAATTTTGCGGTTTTTATTGATATTTTTTTTCTTTTTAATTCCCTCTAATATTAATTTCTATTAAATTGGAAATTATATTCTTATTGCATTGTGTAATCAAACCATGCACCATCCATGTAAATGTTTCATACCTAAGGAAGTATGGTTTTTTGATAGTTATCACATGTTTTGTTTAAAAATCCATGAAAATAAGAAAACCATTTATCTGATCTAAATGAGATGGTGCTCAGGAAATCTGATCCATCATGGTTTTGTAAGGGTTATGAAAATAATATAGATAAATCATTCAATCTTCCCTAAACAAGAATTTATATATATTCCAAAATTACCATTAGATTCATTTAGTCCCTACCCCATCCTCATAAATTTCATTCATCTCCCATCTCCCAAATACAAATGAGAAATTCTTACACATTCTATGATTAAATTATTTCTTATAGATTTTTTGATATTCATAATGAAACTGTAAATAAATTTTCTCCTCTACATTTACTTTTATTTTTTCCTCTTTATTATTTTTTTCTTAAACCCTAAGGTAGTGGGGTCATATGGCTTGTATAACAAAAAACATCCTGGGGTGAGTGTGATTTATTATTCTCCTTTTATACTACTAGAAAAATCCTCTCTCCTATTGGCTTATAGTTGGAAATTGTTTCTATTTAATTTCAAGGGAAATGTTGATGGTTTCATGTTGTAAATGTTTTTTAAATTTACAACACATGATTCTGATTTTAATTATTTCAAAAATTGATTTGGTGTGTGTAAAAGGTTTTTTATTGGATTGTTTTAGGAGTATTATGGTATAGAATTAGATTCCAATTTTTGTAAGGGTTGGATTAGATTTCATTGAATATTTTTAGTTTTTAATGTGACAAAAATAGTGTTATGACTGAAGCATGATAGTGAAAGAAGCACATTGGTGTCTTGGGTAACTAGATGGGTAGACTAAGAATTTTATAATAGGTATTGGAATAACCAAGATAGAAAATGTATCATGCTACTAGACTAACTAGACTGTATTATGATGTGATGTGAATTGTTTTAAATTTGGATTTTGGATACAAAATCCCAAAAAGGATCATATATATGAAATGATATATATATATATATATATAAATTATAAAAAGAATAACGATTCTAGGATGAGTCCCTACCTACCTAGGCCTTACCTTGGTGTTTGTGATTATTTTTTCATTAGTTTATCTACTGTTCTATTTTTAATTATTTTTAAATGTCATAAACATGTTTTAAAATAAATTTCTTTTCAAAATGTCCATATTTATATTTTTAAAATAATGGTAGTAAATGGGATACATAATGGGATCCTACTATATGTTTTGACCTCACACCCACCATACACCTAATGGATGTACATATACGTTGTTTCTAACTTAATTAAAAACACAGAGTCGCATGGAGGTTTAAGGCACTCTTGCCATTGGATTTTAGGTAATGTGGTGGTAATGCATGGGGGGTGGTCATCCATTGTGTCACATGAAGATAAGAAGTTAAATTTTTATCTCTTTTTTTATATTTTGGTATATTTATATTGATATATTCATACTAATTCCATTATATGTTTTCATTTTTTGAATTTTACTTTATATATATATATATTTACATGTTTTTATGGTAGTATTAATCAATGCATTGGGAAAACCATTTCAAAATGATTTTGTCTCTCCCCATCAAATAGATTCTATCCCATAGGGATAGGGAAAACCATTTTGGTCTTGTTACCTACATGAAAGTTTGTCGAGATGAGGGTAACCTAGGTTGTTTGACGAAAAAAATTGTATTAAAGTGTTTTGGATATTTTATGGGTCTTTTTATTTTTGAATCTTCTTGATAGATAAAATATTTGTTTTTAGAGATTTAAGGGATTGTTTTGAATTCTTTTATGTCTAACACATGTCATTATAGTCCATGGGGTATTCCCATGATGTTAGTGATTACTTGGAATCACCCCAAGTGTGTGGTGCATGGGGTGTTGACCCAGAATAGAGGACCAGAAAGGGTGGAGTAGTGTTAATATTTTGATGATTTATTGTGATTTATGTTATCATTTAATTATATAATAAACATGATATTATTGATTTACTATATTTATGGTGTCTTTTTTTGAAATTTATAGTAACATTTTTCATAGAAAGACTCCAGTGGTTCCATAATAGGATACATGAGAGAATTATCTATAAGATAACCAACCAATCAATTTGATACATATAGAGATAATGGTTTGGACTATTTGAGTCGTGGATCAAGGAGAATGCCTTGGTCCTACATTGAAAAAATAACTATTAATTAGGATATCTGAATCATAATGAGTAAGTACATTTTATAGACTATGAGTCCCACTTTATGGGGAATCAATAACCCATGAGAATCCAAGGACTATGTTGAGAAGTATGAGTGTATCATCATTTTTCATGGAAAACCTAATTATATTATTTTTAAGTGTGCTAAATTTCTGTCAGAATGGACTAGATGTAGGTGGTATGAGATGGTGGTGTAGTATAGGTAAAATGGGAATATAGAGTGGAAGGACTTGAAGGATACCTTTAATGAAAAATTTATTCATGATTCCTTGACTCAAGAGATTTTCTAGGAATTATTTTCCATTAACCAAGGTGAACAACTAGTGAGGGATGATGGTAATCTTTTTTTGGTCTTTTATAATTAGCACCCATTATTATCCCCAATGCTAGGTTAATGGATCATACGTCTGAAATAGTATTACGACCAAATATTTAGGCTTTGATAATTTTGATCAATTTGAAGACATATGATGTGGTTGTTAATCAACATCTGATTATTGAGATCGACTAACATTGTATAATGTGATGTAATGGGTTATCCTCTATCCATATAAAAAGTAGAGCATGATTTTGATATATTAATTGTAAGTGGTAAGTGTAATGAATAATGGGTGGTAGAAGTTCTAGAAAATTTACATTAGCACCTCCATCAGCCACTAGAAGTATCTGGGTCATTTTATTCCATTAGTGTGTGATGAACATAAATATGTGGTCTATATTCCAGGATTCATCAAGTGAATATCATTGGTATGTATATTGTGGCTAATTTAAAAGGGTTTTTTATGTTTTTATTATTTATCAGATTGGTGCATATCAACCACTTCTAATAGATAATTACTGAAATATGTTACCCCCAATGGTATGGGGAAATATTATAGTGGGAATAGTGGAATGAAATGTTATACCTACAGACCACATTGGCTAAAAACATAGGGTTGGAAGTTTTCCTTTGGCTCGGATAGATTCAAATCACCATTATGTAGTGGATCCGACATCAGTGGAATCTAATGCAGGCCCTATGATTATAAACAAAATTGTTGTTAGCAATTCATTTTAGGTAATTTATTTATTAGATATAGGTTTCTGTCTCTAATTTATATCTATCCCTTGTATAGACTAATTACAAATTCCAAATGATCCCATTCCATATATCATGATTATAGTAGCACATCTCATAAAGGGGAAGGATCATTGTACTTAATTCTAATTATCCACTATCTCTATAGAAGAAGTTGATCTGAAATTGTACATCCTCATCTTGAAGATGGAACTATTTTTTACTAACCTAGGTATTCACTAGATGACATACATAATTTCTTACATTGATTTCTACCATCAATGGATAGACTTAACTACCTTTAATGGGAGCACTCATGTCATTAATGGAAAATGGGACCTACTATATGGAGGAGTGATGACTCACTTTTAATGTTTTAAAGACTTGTAATGTATCCTCTCTTTTATTTAACACTAACAATTTTTTGGGAATTTTGTTTCCTCCCATGGTTAGATAATTTAATGCGGTTAATTTAGAGGATTTCTCAGTATTACCTCTAGAGTGGGAAGTTGGGTTAACTATGATATGATGTAAGGACTGTAACATTTAACTCTCCCTTCATAAAATGTTTCTCCCACAGAGATGTGGGAATTATATATCCACATGATTTAGTTAGAATCCAAAGGCTTCATTCATCCAAGAATGTCCTATAGGTCCACTCACATATATGTTTCTATGAAGGAAGATGCATCATTCTATTTATCCACTCACTATAAAAAATTAAATCTGGGTTTGATTAAGAATAAACACACCTACTCCACATCAATGATATCATTGATTATAATAAGTTGGATATATAGTTTTTTATGTTCATTCTCTAATATGGGTATAATGATTTTTTTGTAATGTAAACTGATGTCCCTAATAAAAATTTATAAATTTAGTCTACTCAATTTTAATTTATGGTAATGTATATGGGACAAATGAATGATCTAATGGGTTTTCATGACACTCTTGAACTGGGTCTTCTATAGATGTATCTATCCCATCAATTTTATTAGATGTAATACAGGTTCATTCAAAATTTGTTAAAAAACATGAGAAGAATCTAAAGATCATCCCAACAATGTTTTCTGATCATTTATTTTTTAACATGCTCTTAAAAAAAATATTTGAGAATTTATGTTTTTAGTAAATGTAATATCGGAATACAGAATCTTGATTAAACTAGGTATGGCTAAATAAGTTTTTTCTAGGATGAAACCAATGAACAATTTAAAAATTTTTAGTATCTTCTTTATAAAAGGTATTACAAATTTTTTTAAATAATTTTCCAAAATCTCATCACATATGAAGGTTCTTACCTAGATAGTGGAAAAGTTATCATAGGACATAAATATATGAGAATCCATTTATGAGATCAAAATATTATTTATTTTATCCAATTTATGATGTTTCCAAATGTATGTTAGGGATATATGTATTACAGTGGTGTATAATTCAAAAGTCTAGTTTGTGTGATTTGGAAATGAGATCCTTGGGTATTGTATGGATCCTTCCAACTATAACTTAATGAGAAAAATTACCAAATTAATTACTGTGAACTCAAAATTGTGAAGAAATATCTCAAATGATATCACCAATATCATTTAGGGGAATGGTTAATAATATAACTTGATCATAAGAACCTAAGGTATATATTTTACTAGAAATTCCTAAAATTCATTTAAATAAAATGGATAGAGTATCTTTAGAGGGTTGATTTTCACAACACATAAACAAAAATTGAAGGGAAGATAATTTATAGAAACAATGAACATAGTTTCATCCCATTCTCTAAAATAAAATATATCTGAGTAGAACATATTTGGGATTCTCTTCTAGATACATCTAGAAAAAAATAAGGAATGGAATAGATGATATTTTGGAAAAAATTTAAATAGCAAATTTTTTTCTAGACCATATTCATGAAAATTAATAGAGTGGTAATGAATTTCAGTACTGTAGTAAGATTCAAATTGCAGGTAGTTATATATTTAATAGTCCATTTCATGATAAATAATCCTTTTATTTGGAAGCTAATTATTAGATATATATAGTATATGAAAAAATTGGTGTTTTCTAGACTATCACATTACACATTTGGTTGTCCATTCCAGTGATACAAATATGAATTACAAAACGAGATTTCAATTCCAATTTTTGTGTATATGAAAATACATATACAATATTGTTTGTCATTATTATACTTATGAGTAAATTATGGATGACTATCATAATTCCTAGGACTACTCCATCGACATTCCATTCCTATCTGTATGTGGGGAAATGTGCTTCTTTATTTTTATATTATGTTACCCCACACTCATTAGGTAAATAATTCCATATGGGTCATTATTAATTACCTAACCAAATCATCTTACTTATTCATAGTTATGTACTCCACCATGGTGGACTCTCAAAGTAGGATATAAGTTCAAGATATCGTGAGACAACATGATGTTTCTTTTTTATCAATTCCAATAGAGATTCCCTATTTTCTATAAATTTTCGGGAATGAATGAAAATGTGATTGTTACCATTGGAAAATATTATGACATAAAAATATCAAATACAGTGGGTTTAACAAATTTTATATGATATGCATTGGTTATATGTTTTCATCATTCTGTGTAATAAGGAAAAACATCATGAATTAATGGCATTTTCCTATAATAACAGTTTCTAATAAATGATAATGATTTATCCATTAGAGTCTTTATATGTTTATATTTGATGGTACCCATGAAGTTGGAATATGGTGGGAATTACTTCCATTGTGGGGCCAAGAATTATGGATGATATAGAAAGATTTATCAAAAAATATTAAGCTCCATTTTATGAAAACTATAAATTTTTATATGTCTTATGTTTATTGTGGACTCCAACCCATATATTTTTTGGTAGGAAACTAGGTGTTTTGAATGTGACACCTCATTTGGGAAGTCTCTATATTTGAACATAAGGGAATATCTCTTAGAGGTGAATAATTAATTTTAATATTACATAATATATCATGAAGGTAACATATCGATTGGAATTTCTCTTTTAAAATTAAATTAATTCATAAAATTTTTCATATTTCCCAAATGAAAAGTATAACCCAGACCCTTCCAATATATTGAATTGGGAAGAGATCGTGTTGAAACCTATTATTCTAGTAAGTAAATAGCTTTTTTGGGGTTTCCACACCCAAGTGATGTTGTGGGGAGGTAAATTCATATAGTTGGATAAGGTTGTTTATAGATGTGGTAATGGTGAACACGAAATATTGAATAGAAAACCTGGGTGATATAGAAATGGACTCACTTTTTTCTAATCAGTCTTTTAGTTGAATTTGTTGGAATGGATGTGGCATGTGGGGGAGGATTGTTAGAAAAATAGTTCATTTTTAATTTATTTATTGTTCATTTATTTATTATTATTATATTTTTATCTTTTTTGGGCCCTTTTTATGAATTTTTTTACAAAAAATTGGGCACTATTGATGGTTGATGCATGATTTCATAAAACCATGTAACAACCATGTAAATTTTATAGAACATGGATAATGAGGGTTTACCCTATTACCAAATAGTTTTTCTATCTATTAAATAATCCATAAAATGTCGTTCCATTGAGCCATACATAAGCATGCACAAGAAAAAAACATATGTAAGGTTGGTGAAAACTTTAGAAAACCATGCAGCAAAAAAACATTGTCTATAAGGAACATAAATTTTTATAAAGTCTAAAACATAATATTTTTAAATTTAAAACCTAACCACAACTACTTCATTCCAACTAACTCTCATCTTCCTCTTATGCATGAGGCATGTTTTTACCATCTTTTATTAAATAATTTCTTGTGATTTCCATTGTAATAATTAAGAATACTTAAATTAAGTGTCTAATTTCCAATTACATTGCTGTTTTATTATTTAATTAATCACTTTTCTACCACCTTAAGGTTTTAGGAACCTTGGTTTATTATAATCCAAATCATATAGAAAGAATATTAATGTTTAATATCTATTACTTGTCTTGTAGGATCTCAAATAATTTTGGCATGTGTTTTCTATTAGGTTCATGGTGATTTCAAGGGTAAGTGGATGTGGTTTCTTATTGTACTAATTTTTTTGGTGAATTTAATATGCATGATTCAGTTTTTAGTAATTATGAAAATAAAATTCACACTTAAAATATGACTTCAATTCATGTTTGGTGTGTCATATTGTTTACAATCGGTTTCTACTTTTGTACAGGTTGTAAATGAATTTATTTTTGTTGTTTTTGTAATAAATGTAATGAAAAATTGTTTATGAGATGAACATAAAGGGGAAATTGGTACATGGGAACCATGAGTACCTTGGTGTGTAGGCTGGTACAAGTACAACTGTCATTGAAATTCACAACCAAACCAAGGTCCATATTAAAACACTATCTTGACTATAATATGCGGTGATATGGTTGATTACCATTGAGAATTTGGATTCATATTCACATCTTAGATCATCCATGTTAAAAGTGATGTATAGGTCACTCACCGAGAGTATGAAGATTCTTTTATGAGACCATACCAAAGCTAACTTGGGGTTTCTATAGTTATTTAGCCGACTTAATAATTTGGTTTTTTGCTGTACAGTTTTTCATTAGTTAAAAATATCAAGATCATGTTTTAAAATCACATTGTTTTAAAAATAGTATTTTTATATTTTCCTCATAGTGGTTATTCATGGATAATTTGGTGGGATTCTAATAGGAAAGTTGAGATCACACCCTTCATACGCTGTATTGGGTTAATCAGACTTTGTTTTCAATGAAACAGGTAAAATTAATGATTCACATAGTGGAGGATTGTAATTAGGCTAATGGATTCTGGGTTTGGTGTTAGATGTGAAATGTTTGGTGGTTCTCTCTTATGTCACATGCATATATATGGTTAATCATTATTTTTTTTTTAATTTTTTTTATACATGGATGTTGACAAAATTATAATTATGCATGTATACTCTCTATTGTAATGGATTCTACTATGTATATATATAATGATATAATTATTATAATTTTATTCATTTTATTGGGAAAATATATCCCAAAGGGGTTCTCTAATTCCCATAAACTTGATTCCAACATGTGAGGATCGGGAATGCCCTTCGGGTTATGTCATGGGCCTGCCCAATTTCCTAGATTAGGGTAACTCATGATGGTTCCTGATAACATGGAATTGTGATACAACCAAAACACCACAATTATGTCTCACCTATGACACACTCCTATAAAAAACTAACCAAAAATCATTCTAAATGGGTAAAATAGAGAAACTAATAGGAAACCTATTTTTTTTGGTGGTTCCAATATTCATCATATTTCCATGGGAGAACATTGAAAAATCATTTATTTCACTATAAATATAACAATTTGAATAATTATATCTCAGGACATAATGATTAAACTACAAGTTTAAATTATATTTACCATAATTATATTTACACAACACATAATCATATTGTTCGTCATCTATTTTATTGAGGTAAATAGAAGGTAAAAAAATAGTTCTACCACTAATAGAGAAACACAGTCAGAAATTTATTGACGTTCACATTTTACTAAATCCTATAGTACCTCATACATTTAAAAAAATATACTAAAATTTCACCCCATCCTCTAAAAATAGATTCTTTTTCATATACTTTAAGAAGAAAACTGTCTCCTTGAAAAAAATGCACGTGACTTGAAATTTATACAATCACATCCTTAACAGGATATAAATATTCATATAGAGTTATTACTTATGGTAATTTTAATATGGTGACTTTAAGAACATTCAAATTCAAAAAATATAATTGTTATCATGATTTACAATATAATTATTATTGTATTGATCAAAATTAAAAATTTCTAGTCATGTACGAACACCATCATGAACCCACACAAAAAAAAATGATTTAGATGTCTCCCAAAAAACCCAAAGGGCCTATAGGTGGGTAGTGATAACACCGAATAATAGAACCTGATTATGGTGTAATTTTTTTTATAATATAAGGTATGAATAATAGTTATTTTCCATGGTAAAAAGTATATTTAGCTACTAAGAGTAAAAATGATATATAAGCTTATTTTATCCTTATTTGTATTTATATTAATGATTAATCTATTAAGTGCGAGTCATATAAAAATATATATGTGTATTCATCATATTAAATATAAAGGAGTCTTCATATGGAGAACTGAAGATTAAATCATATAAATATAAATCCTCATCAAGTAGGTCAAAAAACAGAATCAGTTTTTATTTATAAATATTGAGGTTTTAATAATAGAGATAAAGATATAATAATCTCATTTATCCTAAAATTAATAGTAGAATTGAAAAATTAAAAGTAAGAGCCATAATAAACTAAGTTAATCATATAATTATTTTACATTAATATATAAATAAAAACATTGCATCTGGTAATTATCTCACACACCTCGAAGAAATTTTTTCATTGCCTTCATTGAGGATTAGTTATATAGAAAATTATTTTACAAAACATTTGAAAAATTCAATTTAATTGATCAATTTTATACCCACTTATCACCTTATCATTAGTTACACATATCATAATAACTTGGAGAAGGGAACATTAAGAAAATCAAGGGATAAATCTCTCAGTAGGGGGAAAAGATTCAACATGTCATTAAGGGTTTCATAAAAAGCCTATAATAAAACACATTGGGGTGAATTTTATTTATAAAAAGAACATGAAAGAATAATTTTTGTGAATAAATTATGATGTAAATGTAATATAAAAAGAAAAAACATGTACCATCATAATGTATTAAGATATAAGCATGGAAATAACAAATAAAGTAATGATATCATAAGAAAAAGAAAACATAAACATGTAGAAAAAATATAAATCAGGAAATCATAAGTATAAGAAAATTATGTGTTCAATCATGACATACCATGTTGTGATTAGGGTAAAAAACCAAGCACCATAGTTATGTCTCACCAGCAAGACAATATATCACATTATGATTAGGCCCACTATTTCTACAGAATATAAGGTATCTCGTGAGTTGAAAACATTACACATCGTATATGAGTTCTAACATGTTTCACCCATAATTTACACAATATTAACATGTATATTATGTCCATAATAAGAAATAAAACCATACATAGAACATAATCATGATAAAACCATCTATAAAGAAGCGATTTTCATAATCATCTCTCTAATAATAACTAAATGGTATATCATAAGAATTAATATGAGTCTTATGAATCAAATCCTTTTCAATTATTTAATTTTAATAATGATAAATAGATCTTGATCATTGAGTTAAAATGAATAAAATTTCAAGATAAGTATTGAGGAGAAGTGAGAAATAAAATGAAGTGCATATTTGATGTTTTTTTGAAATGAGTAAAGGATTATTTAATGAAGGAAATGCCTTATTATTTTCCTTTAAACCAAAATTCAAGTAAGTTTTACTTCCATTTAATAATGTATTTTTTATAAAATATTTTCTATTTTAATCATTTATGGGGTTGGTAGAAATCATAAAATACAAAATATTGATGTATCCTTAAATTGGGTTACATAATGTAGATAATTATAGAGGTTACTTAATAGATTTATTATCCCAAAAAAAATATATGGAATTTATTCTCGGTATATATTTAAGTACAATATATAAAGAATATAAATGAAATAAATGAGAATAAAATAGATAGAATATGATAAAATTAAATGTAAAATCTTATTAATAAAAAGAGGGTGGTTTATATAATCACTTTTTATGTTTGAAAATACCATTTTGTTGAAATACCAAAACATTAAAAATAAATATAAAACAATATTTTTAATGAATGAGAAGTGAAACAATAATTACAAAGGAGATAAAATATAATTATGTTTCCAAATAAAATTTATATCATTGGGGGAAGGGAAAATATAGGCATGGAAGAAAAATCATCATTAATGAAAATTTAAATTTTTCCTAACAATTTTTTCATTTTTATGCAATTAAAATTAAATAAGGTAATGTTTTGAATAAAATGTGTCATTTTATGAAAACATAAATATAATTTATAGTATAAAATCTTAATTCATAATAAACCACATATATAACTAAGAAATTCAATTTGAAATATTATAACTCAAAGAAATAGGGGTTGAGTTAAAAATAATAATTATTGCCCTAAAATATTTATAATTGAAAATACAAGGAAGGTGGAATGTGAAATGGATTTATATATACCCTTAATCCATGAGTGGTATTACACAAAGGAATCCATGTCTTTTTCAGATATAATAATAAGGAAAAATTGTTTAATATGAATCATACCTATGTAAAACAAAAATGAGATCCAAAACCATTCCCTTGTGTCTGGATTCATTCTTCATGTATACCTAACTTCATAAAAAACTATTATGGTTGTTAAAATGTTTATTATAATCGATATTCACCTATTTTCATATTCTAATGTCTTAATGATACAATACTTGATTAACTTACAATATTTTTTTCATTCATGTTGGTTAGATGAGCTTGTCTGGGGAATTTATCTGTAACGTCCTTGGTCTATTGAACATTTTCCAATGTTTTTTAAAACACCTTATTAATATATATAATTTTATATTTTTATATCATTTGTTGTTATATTATAAAAAAATATATGTTGTTCTATAAATTTCCAAATTGATTCAAATTAAGAAAGGATCCCTGATATGTTCATTTAAATAGGTTAAACTTTCTATAGGAGCTTATTATTTTGTATACAAATATATTATTATATATTATCACAATATAGTTTTTGTAGTATAAAAAATATAAATTTTATAAATGATATGTATTTTTAATGTAATCCATTTTTGGTGGTTGTGGGAAATTGAAAAATATAATTCCGTGGAGGTGATAGTCGCCACAAACATGGATGGCAATATCATTTTGCATATAATGATATGGGTTTATAAAACAAAAAATAATATATTATTTCATAATAATGGTAATGTTAAAAATATAATATTTTGTATTTGAATAAATATTTTTAATCATCTATGCATCATAGGTAGGAATAAGAGGACCTAAAATTCATGGAGGTAGTAGTTCGCCCAAACACATGATGACATATTCATTTTTTAGATGGTTTTATAGGTAGATACATGAGAAATATTCCCTTAGTATAATAATATTAAGTATATTAATAGTACATATGATATCATATCTTCTTGTATAAATAATATTTTTAGTGTTTAGAGGAATATCAAAATTAAAAGGTAAAGGAGTAACAACAACTCACGTGTAGTGCATGGGAATTCCCTAGAAATTCAAATTACTAATGAAGGGAATATTATAACTAAAAGAGAATAGTTGTTATTTTAATGCAATATAAATATTGGATAGTTAAATTGGGAATATTGTAAATAATGATTTAAGGTAATTTATATATTTAAAATGGTTTATGTGATGACCGTTTATATGAGGAGGAAAAGTTAAATTTTATAAATAAACATTATCTCAATGATGTCAGAAAACTATCATAGGGATAATGGAACCAAAAGTGGTCTATAATTGAGTTAAAATAATTTTAATTCTACAAATCCTAAAAATACCAATATTTTTAAAAAAAATTAAAATTTTTTTAGTTTCATTTCAATTAGCTTTTTATAGTTTTCCATTTTGGTTTTTACATGGGTAAAAAGTTTATAACATAGTAATTTAGTTCTTAAATAAAATATATTCTAAACATTATTATTAATTTTGGGGATTATGATTCTAAATTTATCCTTAATTTAATAAATTATATATCTAAAAAAACTAAAAATAACTATCAAATTTGAACATTTAATATACATAAAAAACAACTTTGTTGGAAAATTTTCTTTTTACCCTTATGTATTATTCGACATATTTATTATTTATTACCAATTGAATTAGGTGTAAAATATTTAAACATATGTACGAATGTTATATTAGTTTCATTACGTAAAATTTATTAATTTATTTTTTTAGGCATAAATCAAAAAAAAGCAATTAGACAATTCCTTCCAAATAAAACATTTACTACTTTTATGGTAATTAACATTAATCATTATAATAGAATTATTATGCTTAAAAAATAACCTTATAATATAATATAAAAATTACGATCTAAAATATGTAATATATTTTTTATGTATTCCTTTTTATTAAAACTAATTTTAAAAATAGTTTTAAGAGTAAAATATTACTTATATTTTCAAAACATAAAAATGGACATGATAAATACAACATAATAATTTTAAATGATTTTATTTAAATTATAAATATATATTTTAGTATAAAAAATTTTCAAAATCATTTCTTTTATTCAGGTATATTAGAAATTTCAAAAAAATTATGGTATTACTAAAATCATAATTTTCTCAACATTCACATATCAGCCACTTATGTTTGAAAAATCCCAAATAAAATTATAATGATAATATTGATTTTATAATTGAAATAATTAAGTTATTTTTTTTCAATTTTAAATTATGAAATTCAATAAATAACATTTAATAAAATGTAAATATATAATGATAATTGTTTTCTATGAAAAAAATATTTTTAAATATTCAAAAGTTCCCATTCAAAGAACCAATCAATTTAAAATTACATTGGTGTTATATTAATCATATTATAAAAATATTTAATATAATTATTTTATTTAAATAATAATAATAAAATATATTTTTATAAAAATATTCGTTTTTACGAATAAAATTTTATCACTAAATTTATTATTGCATTAGTAAATAAGCATATATTTCCTGAAAATTCAAGAAGAAAAATGTGTACAACACTTGACAAAAATAGCTTATTATAGTAATATTTGAATACATATAACATCCTAATTTTGTGTGACAAATACCATAAATATATCTATGTTAGATATAATGCTATGGTGTTCTTTGGTGGAAATCACAAGTGGTGACTTTGCAAAAATTGACGTCTTCTCAATTTCCATGAACATGAAATTCTCTCATATAGGTTTTAACTAGTATTGTAATGTTTAGAATTCATCTTAGTCATGGTCTCTAGAAATCCATAGTGAATCCACATACTTGATGTGTTCAGAAAATTAGCTTCATAAGGTATACTTTTGGTACCCAATGCTATTTTATTCATTTTTTATCATAGATTTAATTATATGTTAAATTATTTTTATAACCACTTATTCAAAAAATATATTTTCAAGGTAAATTTTTTTTTATTTCTTTTTACATTATCTCAATTTTTTATTTCGGTATTTAGTTGCTGCAAGATATATAATTCTTTTGGATATAATTAAAAAAATATAACAATCCTAGGGTGTTGAATTCTCACCCTTAAATAAATTAATTCCTCTCTAGAAAAAGGGAATACTCAGGTGTGGCCTTTTTAAACCCTCCACACAAGGAAACCCCCTCCCCACGAAGGGACCACTCCGGAGAGATCCCCAGCTAAGAAGGAGCCATTGCTAGCTCAGACGGTAGATCATCCTGGAGGGTGACGACCCAATATGTGATAGTTCACCATAAAAATATCTCAGTACAGGTGGGTTGTACCTCATTTATCCCACCCAGTCAAGAACCAGAGGTCTTGATAAAATGAGTGGATCTCAGGGGAAGGTGAAATTCTCCCAAGAGCGGACTCTATGGATTTGAACCATACACCACAAAAATAACATTGTGTTCTTACCCCTCTCTTTCACCACTATACCACAACTGTAGTAGAAAATGTGGATTTGGTTAATGAGGTATAGGTGCGGCCTAATCACCTATGTTTCACACATCCCATGTGAGGACCAAGGTGGCCGACATTGGTCTTAGGTCCATTCCCAATGGTGTTGATCGGCCTATGAGTGGTTATAATGACATATAGTGTTCATTTCCTTGTGAGGGACTCGAACCTAAGACCTCACGGTCAAGACACAGCCACTAGTAACCAAATCAACTAGTCTGCTTGTGTAAACATGTATTCAGGTAATGAGGTATAGGTGCGACCTCACCACCTATGTGCCGCACAACCCCAGTGAGGACCAAGGTGTCCAAACATTGTCTTAGACCAATTCCCAATAGGGTAGAGAGGCCAATGAGAGGTTATAATGGAATATAGTCCATATTTTCCTGTGAGGGACTTGAACCTATATCCTTGGGGTTAGGAGACCCCTGCTAGTAACCAATTCACCTGTGCCCTATAGGCACCCCAAAATTAATTACTTCTTCCAAAATTTATTTATCAAATATCAATGGAAATATCTAATGATTTGAAAAATACAAACATGAATTAGGATATAATTTCAATAAATATATCTACCTTACAGAAGTGGAACCCCATGTTTGGTATGAGAATAATCATAACCTTAATATTGATTTTCTCTCTAACCATTTGAGATATTAGTCTGTCATTATTTAGTATGAATACCCACAATATTTAATATATTTCTAAAGAGTTTTCATAATAATTCATGCATTGATATACTATACTTAGTTGAATTGAATTGTGATTTCATTATTCTAATGAACATTTTATACCTCTTTGTAGAGATAGTTATTCATGTCCTAAAATCACATTAAATTTATCTTATGAAGTGATAAAAATTTCATGAATAATAATCCCTAAAATTTTTAATAATATTTATTTACCTTGGAGGAAATAATGACACCAACACGTTGTTTTATTTGAAAAATTATAATTGGTGAAATAAGGCATAACATAATACATTAAAAAATCTATAGTAGTAAATATGTGTACCTATCACAAATAACTTATCACCATCAACTTTAATAGTAGTCATTGAATATGATTTCATTATTTTTATGGTCTCATAGGTTATTGGTGTCAATGTTCATCTCAATCACATTGATTTTTAGTAGTTTTTATAGTGAAAAAATTAATCAAATATATAAGATATAATTTGTATTCGAACCATAGTGGGAATATTATTTTTTTCTTTCATGCTAATTAAAATAATTTTTTTCCATCAATAGCCAATTTTTAACTGAATTCTTTCACCATTGATCAAACATCTTCTAGTTCATTTGAGAATTTCTACAAGTTTTCTCTCTCAAAAAATTTTATACGAGAGTGATTAAATAATCATTCCTCCATCGTCTTCATCACGTCATATTCTATGATACTCTAACATATTCTTATTTAGTGTTTTTGGAAAAAAAAATTATGTCCAAAATATTAATCCTAATTATTGATTTGTAGTTTCTCACAATACAAAAGTTTTTTAACTCCATAATTTATCCCATTAGATTTTTCAGTGGTAATGTGTGCGCATTTTACAAGGAATACACTTTCAAATTGATTCTTTCATTCCCTTTCCATTACTGAAACACAAAAAAAATTAATTTGAGTGATGAAAAACGTGAATCAAAATTTAATTATCATACTTTATCTCATGATAAACTTAAACATAAAATGTATTACTCATTAAAACCATCAAAATATTTATTAATTCATCCTAAAATAGTCTTTCGAATTTATGATCCTTTGATTTCTATTCTATCAAACTTATTAATATAATTTCTTAACTTAATATCTCATCCATAATGTATTAAATAGAGAACTATATTGTTAAAAAAATAACCCCTTGGAGCCCCAAGAGAGGTGTGTAATTATCCATATTTATCATATACCGGCTCATGATTTAGATAATACTCCATATTCCCATTTTAGGTTTACTACTTATAGGTACATATATTTTAAAGCCTACATATACTTTTAATATCAATATAGGGATATTATGTATAGGAAGACCACAAAATCACAACTTTTTCCAAAATTTCAAGATACTATCAAACAGATAGTCTTATCTAGTCAACTTATCTATTGGGTTTTCACAAATGTTCTATAATCCTAATACCAAAATATTACTATAAAACCCACAAAAATAACTAAAATATCCATTTATACCAACTATAATATAGTATGTTAAACATATCATTATTTTTCATCATTAACATAAGGTAAAAATTATATCTAACAAATATCATACACATCCCAAATAACAATTTGGTTTTGTTTCTTCGAGGAAAAGTTACA
Organism: Viscum album; assembly: GCA_963277665.1. Taxonomy (NCBI): domain Eukaryota; kingdom Viridiplantae; phylum Streptophyta; class Magnoliopsida; order Santalales; family Viscaceae; genus Viscum; species Viscum album. Next base: position 484,897,434 of record OY728156.1, on the reverse strand, counting down.
TAAGAAAAATATTTTACAACACTTATTTTTATTTATCTATAATATTACACATTCAGACCCCCATATAAGATTCTTAAAATATATACTTATATTCATATCTTAGGGAAGGGAAATATATGGAAGTGATGAGATCAAATGATCTTTAAGGAAAAACTAGTCAACATGCCATCATGGGTTAAATCATAGGAGTATAAGAAATCCTTAGTTGTAAGATATCTAATATTAAAGAGTAAAATGATCAATACTATTCTTCCATAATTTCCAATTTATGGAAATTTAATATTTGAAAAAAATATGTACCCTGACATAAGATTATTAGAAAAGTATATAAACATATAGTAAGGAAAAATCATAATATAATGTTATAATAATTATGTTGTGAAAACAAAATTCCTGAGATCCTAATCATAATTCAATTATCACTGAAAAAACAATATAACATTCTATGCATAGGATGACCGACCATACACTGTAGACAGGCTTACCTCCAAGATGACATGACATAGTGCCTTCAATCAATCCTCTCATTCACTATACATGTCACGAGTCGTCCCCCGAGGCCCATGCCGTGACTACCCCAATCCCACCTTCCATAGGCCTGGGTTTAGTGACCAGCACTAGAAAAGAATATCCCAAAAAGGTAAGGCATTGCCTTTAAACATGTACACACACATGCCCAACCACATCCCACATCACTGAAAGGGGGAAGCAAGTATGTCACTAAAACAAGGATGAGTGGAAGAACAAGTGAAAGTAAGTGGTCCAGAATACAAACCCACCAAGGAATTGAAAACAACAATGTAAAAAAGGAAACTCTGATGGCTATCTGTGGAAAACCCCATGTGATCATGAGAGTAGTGGAGCTACTAAAATATGAAGTTGTATGTCCTTTCCACCCGATCTTACTAGGACACATCAGGTTCTAGGCCACAAAGTCCACCGTTGTGGCGTCTGTTGGTCCTGTCATCGTGAGTACCACTATCAAAACTTCGATCGTCTGCACCAGAAATAACACATGAGGGTGAATCCTGTACAGGGGTGAGTATAAAAATACTCAATAGGGACCCAAAGACCCTGAATCTCTCTTAGTAATGAAAAAAAACACCACAATGTGTATACCAGAGGGGTAATACCACCAAAATAGATCTCAATCATATAGCATAAAGTAAAAGACACATCTCACACCAAATATATTCTAGGGTAGTGATAGCAGCATCATTAGTCATATCATCAAAATCCTCAGCTGCCAAACAACTACTACTCTGTAAAGTACAGTGGTCCTGCCTTGTTAAATATATCTTCTTCCCACTAACCATGGAATGCTTCAGTTCTCATCCCTGTTGATTACCATGGGTATGCTGGGTCACACAGAGCTGCTCCCCACCATGGGCCTTCTGGGTCAAATAAAGCCACTTCCTACCTTATGTGAACTGAGTTACTCCTCCTTTCGAGTACCATGGGTTTTCTAGGTCACAAAAATCTCCTCCCCATTGTGGGCATATCGGGTCACACAATGCCGCTTCTCAGTGGGCCGTCATCGAGTAGTCTTCAAGTCTCATCCAACCACAGGGTTCCTTATATAGCGCATTTGGAAGAACCACTACTCAAGCTATTAGTATCATATATAATTCCATGTAAGTCACCCAAAATAATTCCAAAATATCTTCAGAGTCAATAAGGTCAAAACACCACAAATGGATTTTCAATCAGACATAGGGTTTGCAAGAAGCACGCATTTTAGAAAACTGGGGGGCCGATTGCAATGAGACCCCATCCAACCCGGGTGTAATGAATTGACCAACCCGACCTAGGTGGTCCCACATACCCCAGTTTAATTTAATGAAATAAACTTGACCTGATTTGGGTCAAGTTCGGTCTGGTCCAGCTTGGCCAGTGGGCCATGATAAATAGGCCCGGCAGGACCCAACCCGGTTTGGCCAAGGGTCAAGCCCACCATGTCTCCCGGTGACCCGGGCTTTTCCATCCCAACCTGAAGGGCAAGGGTCTAGCCTGCCGGCATGGGTTCGGCCTGTAGGGTGATGTTTAATCTTGCTGGTGTGGGTCTGGCCTGCCAATTGAGGACTGGCCACAAGAGCGGCTGGTAGTGTGCTGTCTAGCAAAGACATGTCATCCATGCCACGTCTGGCCACAGCTGGCCTCACAGCCGTGGGGGCCCTCTATCCATGGTCGATAGTCCATTTCCTGGACTGCCTCGATGGCCTAGATGTGGGCCACCCCTTACAGGCGGTGCTTGCCTAGCGCCGGTACTTATGCTGCTACAGCACACCCATGGGTGCATCGCCATCTTCCTCTGGGATCAGTGAAAGCCTACCACATGCACTGATGCTACGACACTTCCCCCTTTATGCAGCCAGTGTGGATCGTCCATTACCGCCGATCACTAGTGCTGTCATGTCGGTGGTGCCACACCAGTGGTGTCACACCGACGACACATTCTACAGGCCATCAGAGTTTCTCCGTTGTTCCGTTTTCCAATATGTCTGTTCCTATGGGTATCTCGGGTCATCGCCATCCCTACTCAAGCCCCAGAATCGTATTTCCACAACTTTGAAAATGCTTCCACTCAGAATTCACGAGTGGAGGCACTTGGGACTTGTTCATGTCCAACCGAGCCCACTGTGTATGATGTTTAAATCAAGGGGGAGGTTCGAAGATTTACGTTCAATCATTTCATGCAAGGTTTGAATCCTGAATAATAAATCCCCATGAAAAGTCAACCTTGCACCTAAATGCATGAATGGCTGCTAAACATGTTATTGAGTTGATATGGATTCTCTGTTTCTAAAAAATGACAAGAATGAACATTGAAACAAAAATCAAAACCCTACGCCAATGAAATTCGACACCTAATTGTTTATCCTCGAGGTTTCAAGATGTTTCCATAACTTCATGCACTATTATTCAAGGCACGTCATTGCCGATGATGTTATTTCGGTGTTTCATTTATTTTTCTTTATTAGAGAGGAAGCCTTTATGAGGTTCTTTAGAGAATCCGTGCATTTTAATTCCACACTCTCCAACGTGTTGGTTTAATAAAAAGAAACATGTCGCAGATTTCTGTTATACTGCGAGGTTACATCGTTATGTGTCTTCATTTATGAAATATCATAGTGGTTATGCTTTCACAGTGAACCATTAAGAGGATTCATTAAATGTGCATCTTCATCACCTTGTTTCCCCATCACAATGTCATCATCTGCCGATCAATAGTGCAAATGAAAAATAAAATATCATTTTAATGTTATTTTATTATTATTTTTGGAATGTCCCGTAAATTAACATTTCCATCCGACCCTTTCCTATTGACATTAAGACCATTCATGGTGAATCCAGGAATAACGAGTTCAATGGTTCCCCCGTAAATAAAATCCGAGCATCAGTTCAAATATAGAAAAAGCTGATCACATGTTTACTGAATGTACCCTAAAAATACCTAAAGAATTAACTTTAACCCCTAACCCGTGCCGGTCGAGGTTAGGCTCTGTCTAGGGAGAACACTCCATCACAATCCCAAAAGTATTCTTGGATGTTCAATCTGAGTTACCATTTAGGTGTTATAAAGAATTGAAAATAAAATAATGGTAACTAAATTATTTTATTTATGGACAGAAACTATCTTCCCCTGCTGGCCCCCATGGGCCAATGTTAGAATTTGCGTAAGGAAATCATACCCTAACGAGCTAAGAGGTGGTCTTTGATTTTTAATATGAGTCCCCGTTTATTAGTAAAAAAATTTGAAAAATAGAATAATTTTATTTAATAAATTTATTTATGGTTAATCAATTTTCTTGTTTTCTCACTAGGGGACTACGCAAACTAAAATTATGTCGTGCATAGGGTAAACCCACCATCATAAAGGCAACAGTGCCCTTATATTTCTGATCCAGAAAACCTTTTAATAGTTATTACAAATTTTCAGGAAAACTGCTCACACATGCTATTTAAATATTATCATTTTTTGATGGATCATTCTAGGCACTTTATTCCTCAAAATCGCATGTCGTCTCAGTTCCTGGGCTCGAAAGAATTCAATATAATATAAAAAAATACATGGAAATTCAAATAAATTATAAAACATGGTATCTTATGAGATGGAAACATGACCAAAAACATTAGACAACTATCAAGTACACCCATCATTTTCATAATATGTACATGAATATACGTGATAGAACTAGAAAATAAACCATATAAAGAGAATAATAATGGAAAATCCCATGAAAATAAGTGAGTTTCATAATTATATCTCAAGGAAATATCGTAGCTATAATATAATAACTGAAACAAGAAGTAAGAATTATACAATTTTTTTGATTAAATTTTAATAAATATTTATGTTAGTTAGAAATTTTATTTACATTTGGAAACATTATTGAGAATTATCATGGATAATTTTAAATTAAAACAAACCACATAAGTGTAGCATTTTGATATGTGTGACATATTCATTAAGGTAGGAAGGGAATTGTTATTTAACATTAAATTAGATTTGAATTAGGTTACTTTCCTATAAAATAATTATATTAATTCTATCTAGGTTCATGATTTATTCTTTTTATAGGGGTGGTACTATACATTAATTAAGTAATACAAAAATTCCCTTAAATTGGGTTAATTAAAATAGACAATTGCAAAAGGAATATAAATTATGTATTATCTCATATAAACTAAGGGAAATTAAACAAATTATATATGAAATAAACACACACACACATATATATAATATAGATGAATTACATGATAATAAAATAAATCTAAAAGAGAGTAAAATAAAGATAATAGGTAACCCATAATTAATGAGGGAGATTTGGAATATCTATTTATATGTTTTAAAATAGTTTTCAAATCCTCTATCAATATAGAGAAATATAAAACATTCTTTTGAATAGAGGGAAAGATAAATAGGATGATCAAAATAGGCAACACATAATTTTGATTCCAAATATAATGTAACACTTTGTTGGGAATCAAAAATACAAACATGTATGAAAAATCATCCCTAATGCTTTTTTGCATTATTCTTTACAATTTCATACATTTATGGGAATGAATTTCCCCATAGAGGAATATTTTAACAAAAAGTGTAATTTTCTATATAAGGAAATATAATACAGAATATAAACCCTTAGTGTGGAATAATCAAAGAAAATATTCATAAAATTTGAAATGAATATTATAACTCAATAAAATGTGCCTTGAGATAAACAAAACCATTACAGAGTTGAAATATTTAAAATTGGAAATACATAGAAAGTAGAAAATGATATGGATTTTTAAATATCATTGATTTCATGAATATTATAAAATAAAATCTATTTACATTACCTTCTACTCAAAATATATAAATTGTTTATTATGAATCACATATCAACAAAACAATGCTATTAATACTGATGATAATATCTAGAGAAAAGTAATTAATATGTCCTCATGTTGTTAATATTATGAGAGGCCTAGAATTGAGATGGTATAGAATAAATTTTACGAGGGGGAATTGGATTTATTAACATGGGAATTCAATTGATAAAACCTAGTTATTTTGGGCGGGGGTTCATATTTGTCTTTCTGTCTACATAATTTTAGGGGGTTGAGTATTGTAACATGAGGTTGGACTTCAGGGCATGGTGGTTTCCATGGTGTTCTGGAAGATTTTGGAGGTATGGAATAAATTATTTGAAGAAAATAGTAGATATATTCACTATCTTTAAATTCAAATTATATCCCTAGAAACTAAACTCAATGCTTTCCTTCCTGATTGAATGTTCTTGGATTCCAGCAAGGGGCTTCTCTAAAGTATTTATTCTAACATTGATGGTGGTGGATGAAATAAAAAATGTATGTGGTTTATGTGGAGTCCAACCAATTTATTAGTGAATCATAAGTTTTATAGGTCACATATTATTCAGTTATTACAGGAAGAGGACTTGTGTGTGATTCCATGAGTTGTGTGATTTTTGTTTTCAGTTCCTTTTATAGTGTACCAATCTCTATTTTTCAAGATATAAGTGCATTATTCAGTAGAATCTATCTATTTAATAACTAAAATTAAATGATTTCTTAATAGATTCAGAATTAATTCTTATGGTAATATTTCATTATGATAATGTCGGAATATTGCAACACAGAGCCTATCACATTAGTAAGTGAATGTCACTCATTTCCTTAGCATGGATGACACTCATCGACGGAGGGAGGGGAACATTGACATTGATAATCCATTAAGTAAAGGGAGTACTATTGATTGGATTATTATTAATAATTTTATGAATACTCTACAATATGACTATAACATCATTATTAATAGTGATTATTTAGTGATTCATCACTTTAGACAACACCATGCTCAAAGGTTCTTAGAATAAAAATTTATTTCTATGTGAGTGAGTTCCGAAAAAACCATACCATAGGTCCTAATTAATTCTATGAGTGTTATCAACATCTTGAAAAATAAAATAAGTTTTATTAAACAATTTATTCTAATCATTATTTGTCTATATTTCATATTCCATGGTCCAACTACCACTATATGTTATTAATATAATATATAATTTTCATTCGTGGTAGTTAGTTGAGTTTTCTAGGTCATTTTCGTGATAAATATACAGGTATGTTAACCATTGTCAATAGTTTTACAAAATAGGTTCATAATATCCTAAATTTTACATATTTATTACATTTATTATACTAGTATATATATATATTATTATATAGGATTCAAAATGGATTCAAATTAGGAACGGTGCCCTAGTATGTTCATATAATGTAGTTAAATGTACAGTAGCTATTTATTATTAAGATCACATATATAATTTCAAAATTTATCTTGTAGATTATTAAAAGTATCATTGATATAATAAATATACACTATATTCTATTTTAAATTTATCCATCTTATGTGGAAATGGGAAACAAAATATGTCATTCCCTAGCGGTGATAGTCCCCATATACATGGGAGACACATTCATTTTCCATAAAATGAGAGGTTGTTATTGAAAAATACATTATGATTTATGAATCATGGTAATGTTAAAAATATTATTCTTTTTCATTAAATAACTCTTTAAAATCACCCTTATAAAGAGTATGTTAAAATATTACATTATATTCATGGATGTGGTAGTTCACAAAAACACATGACTGCATTTTCTCTTTTCGAATTGTTTTATAGGTAGGTACATGAGTATCATTTTATTAATATAATATCGTTAATCAAATTAATAGTAATTATTTTATTTTTCTATTATATATATAGAATATTTGATTAGGGTATAGTAATAATAAGATGAAATGAATAAGGAGTAAGAGTACTCATGTTGAGAGCATGTACATTCTATAGAAATAATTCTTTGAAATGAAGTGATTAAGAAAGAATATGGATACCATGGTATTCTGGATTTCAATATTACATAATCAATATCTAGGGAATATAAATTGAAATATGTGTTCTCCTCTTGGGCACTCACTTCATTATCCCTTATTTTTCAACATTATTGACTCACTGGTTCTTCTCTATAGACCTAGTTAGAATATTCCTCTTATTTTATTTGGATTACTTTTCTTAAAAACATATTATGTGTTTCTACTTCAACACTTTTACCATATCAGTTCTGTAATATTCATCAATATTTTTACACATTATCTCATCTAACTCACATTTATACACACAATACTCATTAATTATTACTAACTCTTAATCCTTCATTGACATTCCCATATTCTCATACGAACCAATTTTCTTTTCCTTTCATTTTGAATTTTAATTAATTTATTACAAGGAGATAAACATTATAATTGAATTCATGTACGATAATAAGATAAATTATTTTTGGTTCACCATGAACTTATTTATACTTCCCACCCACACTTTTACATGGGGAAACAATAAATAGTTTCTCATTAAAATTACAAAAAATACAATTAATTTTATTTTCTCTCACTTCAAAATCATAGTATAAAAATAATCATTTTATTCCACAAAAATATCAAGTTATACTTATTAAACAGTTCGAGAAATTCCATTTTAGAATCATAATATCATAAAATGCATAAAATATACATCAACATCATATGATGTGAATCTTTCTTAATTTAAGGTTGAGTGATTCTTATAAAGTCTTATACAAATTAATTTTGAATATACAAACACCAGTACCATCTCTTCTTCATATATATATATATATTCATAATCTATAATAATATTTATTATTTCTATATTTAACCCACTAAATATTAGCACTTTTTTTAGAACATTTGTTGTTTCAATTCTAGAATTATATATATATATGTTCTTTACTTCTGGATTAAAAAATTTCTCTTATATTCAACAGTACTTTGATATTCTTGTCTAGAGCTTATATAATTTCTTCTCACTCAAAAATTTTGGATCTCAATTATTTAAACCTAAATACTATAAATATAAAATCAAATTTATTTTCATTATTTTTGAAAACACACGATGTTCAGTTTTCTTAATCAATAATCTCATGCTCTAGATCGTATTCAGACTCCAGATTCATTCAGGGATATAATAAATATCAAGTTATTTGTAACATGATAAAATAAATCATGTATCATAAATGTTTATTTCTTCTTCATATTTTTAATATTTGGAAAAACATTTTTCATAATGAAAATTATTCAATATTTGATTAGGTGTTAATGTAACGTCCCGGTTCCAGATGCCACTCAACGGGTGCCCCAAACCCAGTTCGCCACTTGACCTCAAGCGCATTTCCCGAAATTTTAGAGGCTTCCGACTTGTAGAGAGGGCCCAGGTCTGATAGTGGGGAAACTATGCCCTCATTTGTCAAAGTGTAACACATTGGAATATGAAATAAAACATACAACAGTGGAATAAAATACCCATACATAACTGGAACAAACAACCATAGTAGATATAACCAACCAGTATATAAATGACGAAGCAACATGCCATAAGTTCTTAGAAAATAGCCACAACATGTTACACTGCAATAGTAGACAATACAGAGTACATCAAAACAAAACAAAACAGCTCGCAGCATCACGAGCCTAAGCTCAGTCCCATGTTCCCCTACTCCTCTGCAGTAATCAAGCACCTATAGAGGGACACTTTCCACAATCTACACCTGCAACAACATAATCGGTTTGGGCCGAAAAGTGTGACCCAAACAGGGTGTGAGAAATAAATTCCCAGTAGGCACGCACCAAAGGCCCATGCCCAACTGTGTGTAAAACATTCAACAACAATGCGCAGTAGTAAAATGCAATAAAAGAAAGAAGTACTAAAAGTTACTAACTTAACCAATTATATTTCTATTTTAATATCCTTTAAATAATTTAATTTAAAATATCACCACAATGAATATTCTAAGTATACAGGTAATGTCCTCAGACACGTAAACCATTACCCTCTGTTAAAGAGTATCCAAAACAAGAATCTTCCCACATGCATACGGATATTTCCCTCGGGCATAGGAAGTGTCGCCCATAGGCACAAAATCAACTCTCTACAGGCACAGAAGAAGTTTCCCCTAGACTATGATAACAAATTCCCTCGGTCTAAGAAAAACAACGCCCACAAGCTAAGAAAAACACTGCCCTCAGGTGTGAGTAACCGGGCCATGCCCAACATGTAAATAAACATTCACAAGAAATTACTCTCAAGGAAATTATACAATCATTACTTTAAAGTCATACCCTTGGGTATCTTGGCCAAATGGGTAAACAGTGGAACACACCCCTAAGGTGGTCCTAGATCCAGGAAATGATACCAACCAGCATTTTATTATCATAATTAATTACCTATGAAATTATAGGTATTTATAATAGCCACGACCTCAGCCACACGACACCCCATCTTGGGTTCGTGGCACCTAAAACGCACAAAACACACAACAGTTGAAAAAAAAACACCAACCCACCTACCTTAATCACCCCTGATCAGTATACACGAACAACGTTCCACGAATCGTCCTAGAATGAGGTAGATCTGAGGTAAAAGAAATTTAATTCAACCTTAAATAACTTTACTTGAAGGAAGAATTGGAAAGAACTAATCAAGGAGAACGAAGCTCTTACCTGTGTGGTTCCAGCGAGATCGTCTAAGGTGGAAACGGATTCCCGACATGCGGTCGGTGGATCTCCAAATGTTTGGCCATCTTTTCCCGAGATCTAGTCCAGTTCTAAGACTTCCCGGTGAACAGGGGAGGCTACTGCCCCTTTTAAGCGAAAAAAGTACACGACATGTACTTCTAAGTACACAACGTGTACTTCCCATTTTTTATCTATTCCTCTAGTGGCTTCCCACCAGAGTGGCACTGTTCACCTACCAACATGACTACACGGCGTGTCTCCTTGAGTACACGGTGTGTGCTGCCCCACAGCTGGCCACTGCCTTACTATTCGCCTGTCGACTGACTACACGACATGTAAAGGACCACTACACGGTGTGTATTCAGTTCCTACATCCTTCAACGCTGGCATGGCCACACGCCCTGTGTACTCATTCCACACAACCAGAAGTACATGGCGTGAGGAAAATTACACGGCGTGTACTTCAAAAATTCATCATTTTTTCCCATTTCCCATATTTTTTCAAAAACACTTAAGGAAAAGAGAAAAGAAGAAACTGGTACCTCAAAAATAAGAACTAGGTTCTTAAAAACTCCCCCCTTAAAGCAATTCATCCCTGAATTTCCCTTACAAGGGTGGAGAAGATATAACTGAGAATAACTCTAGCCACTGAGCACGTACGTCGATTTTCCACTCCCAGGTTTCGTCCTGCACTAGGTCATTCTGCCATAGCACCCGTACGAGAGGAACTGACCAGCCTCGGAGAACATTCATGCTCATGTCAACGATATGAATTAGATGCTCCTCAAAGGACACATCCATATGAAGCTCAACCCCCTCATACTGAAAGGTGTGAGATGGGTCTGAATGATAGTGACGCAACTGAGACACATGGAAGACGTCGTGCATGGCTCGGTACCGCTGCGACAACTACAACTGACAAGCAACCAGCCTGACTCTCTCCAAAATCTCAAATGGCCCCACATACCTCGTGAATGTTTACCCTATCTCCTGATCGGCCTATGTCCCAGCCTCGGCAAAAAACACAAGAAAACCTGATCCTCGACCACAAACTCCAATGGTTGTCTGCAGCCATCAGCATAAGATTTCTGACAAGACTGCGCGGTAGCCATCCGCCTCTGAATCAACTGGACCTTCTCAGAAGTCTCTTGCACGAGACGTGGTCCCAGTAAAGCTGCCTCACCTGCCTCTAACCAGCATAAAGGTGATCGGCATGGCCTACTTTATAAATACTTGTATGGTGCCATCTCAATAGTTTCCTGAAAACTATTATTATAGGAAAACTCGACTAGGGGTATGTGCTTCTCCCAAGATCCCCCAAAGTCTTGGACGCATGCACACAACATATCCTCTATCACATGTATCGTACGCTCTGATTGGACATTGGCTTGAGGGTGGTAAGCCGTGCTCAGAAGCACCTATGTACCCAGTGCCCTCTGAAAACTCTGCCAGAAATGAGACGTAAAACAGGAGTCCCTATCTGAAACGATAGAACGAGGGACCCCATGAAGACGTACGATCTCTAGGATATACAACTTCCCGAGCTCGTCAAAACTGAAGGTCTCCTTGATCGGCAAAAAGTGATCCACCTTCTTGAGTGTGTCCGCAACGACCCATATGACATCATTGCCTCAAGGTGACCTTTGAAAACCAGTCACGAAATCCTTTGCGACATCATCCCATTTACACTCCGGGATGGTTAACTGTTGTAACAGTCTAGCTGGTCTCTGATGCTCCTCCTTCACTTGCTGACAGGTGGAACACCGAGTAACAAAACCAGCTACATCTCTCATCATACCCGGCCACTAGCAGTGACGTCTCAATTCACGGTACATCTTGGTAACCCCAGGATGAACTACCCAAGCTGAATCATGATACTCCCATAGCAACTCCTCGCGTATATCCCCTGTAACCCACACACGCCCATGGAAACACAAAACTTCGTCAAAGCCTATCATCCAATCAGGAGTAGGGTCCTCACTTGACACTGACTCTCGTAGAACTAGGCCTTCTAAATCAGATAGATGTCTCATCCTCACTCTATCCAGGAGGGTAGATGTCACAGCTAACGATGAAATATAAGGCTACCCCGGAGTGTCGTGCACATCCAGATGCATCTCAGAGAACAAGGATATAAGCTGCAACTCACCACTGGCCTCCTACACAGCCTCTGTCTGATTCTTCCAGCTCAGTACATCAACTACTGCATTACCTTTACAAGGTGTATAGGCAAGCTAAAAATCAAAGGACTGTAGGTATTAGACCCACCTCCTCTGCCTCAAATTCAAGTCATGTTGAGTAAAGATGTATTTGAGGCTCTTGTGGTCGGTGAAAATGAAAAAATGCTCTCCCAATAGATAATGTCTCCAATAACATAACGCATGAACAACTATAACCAACTCGAGGTCATGCGTCGGGTAATTCCTCTCATGTGGCCTCAACTGCCGAGACCCGTATGCAACGAATTGATCGCCCTGCATCAACACTACTCCCAGCCTAATACCTAATGCATCACAATAAATTTTATTGATCTTCCCTTGTTCTTGAAGTATCAGGACTGGTGCTGATGTCTACCTTCCTTTCATATCCTGAAAGGTTGTCTCGCATGATTCCGACCAAACGAACTTCACACCCTTCTTAGTCAGAGTCGTCAACGGTGCTGATAAGAGGGAGAAGTATTGGATGAAGCGTCTATAGCAACCAACCAGCCCAAAGAGACTGCGTATCTCAAACCCATTCTTAGGCTGATCGCAGGAAACTACTGCTTTCACCTTCTCTCGGTCCACGGCAACTCCTGCATCTGAGATGATATGACCCAGGAAGTGAATCCGGTCGATCCAAAAGTGGCACTTTGAGAGCTTAGCATATAGCTGATGCTCTCTTATGTACTCAATACGATCTCAAGATGGGTGGCATGGTCGTGTCGAGTGTGAGAGTACACCAAGATGTCATCCATGAATACAACCAAAAAAGAATCAAGATAGGGATGGAACACACGATTAATCAGAGCCATGAAAACTGCTGGCGCATTCATGAGTCCAAACGGCATAACCAAATACTTGTACAGTCCATATCTGCTCTGAAAAGCTGTAAGAGGAATATCTGATGGTCTCACGCGCAGCTGATGATATCCGGATCTCAAGTCAATCTTCAAGAACACTCGTGCTCCACGAAGCTGATCAAAAAGATCATCTATCCTCAGAAAAGGATATCGGTTCTTGACCGTCAACTAGTTCAGCTTCTGATAATCCATGCAAAGTCTAAGGTTACCATCCACCTTCTTCGCAAAAAGGACCGGCGAACCCCAAGGAGAAGTACTGGGTTGGATAAAACCCTTCACCTGTAACTCCTCTAAATGCATCTTGAGCTCTTGAAACTCAGGTGTGGCCATCCTTTAAGTAGGAATGGACACCGGTGCTACTCCTGGAATGAGCTCAATAGAGAAATCCACCTCACGCTCCAGAGGTAGGCCTGAAAAGTCATCTGGGGAGACATCCCTGAAACGATCAACCACCGGAGGGAAAACCATCTGATAATTCCCCTAGTGGTCTAGATATAAACTCAAAATCTGTTCCGTGACTCCACCTCACCCATGATGCTCTGGTCCAGCTTGACTCACCTGAACATCCCATTTCACCTTGTATAGAAACACTCCGCCCTCTGGTGATGTAAAATGCACCCTGTGACGATAACAGTCTACGACGGCTCGAAAGAGAACCAACCAGTCCATCCCAAGAATGAAGTCAAAATCTGTCATCTCTAAGACATAGAGGTCCCAAAGAAAGTGACACCCACCAACCTCAAGGGGGAACTCCTTGCACTAATTCACACCAGCCGTTCTAGTCCACGATGGAGTGTCCAACGACATGATATCAGAAGAAGTAGAAACACAGAGCCCAAGGCTCTCCACAACGGGTACAAATATAAAACTATGTGTAACAACCGTATTGAAAAGTACTGAATATAAGACAGAAGCTAATAGAATAGTACTTATGACTATAGAAGGTCTGAGATCATGCTTATACTGGGTCTGTTGCACTGCATAAGCCTGCCCAGTGCCATGGCCCTGCGACATAGCCTGGATACCCTGAGTTGTCCCGCCCTGTTGCCTCTGCAATCCTGGTGTCTAGCTACAATGACCACGACCACCATCTCTTCCTACACGCCCTGACGCATTCCAATTCCCTGACTGGTAAGAAGCCACTGTTCCTGCTCCCACACGCGGAGTCTGCACAGAACCCCTCTCACTAGCCACTGGTGGAAACACCTTACAAAAGCGCTGGAGATGACCCATCTTGCCGCAATCTTGGCACTCTAATGGATTATGTGGACACTATGGACTCTTGGTCCCCTCTCTACCACACTGGTAGCACATGACCTGGCCACCTGATGCATTCTTCTGACTGGTACTACCACCCTGAGAGAAGTCCATCTGTCTCTTCCTCTTGCCAGTAGAAATAATACCAGTAACTGGTGCTGAACCGCCATGGCCAACAACACTAGATTCCTGTAGGTTCCTCTCTGTAATCAGCGCCTGGTTCACAATAGCATGAACTGAAGGCAACCTGAAAACATTCACCAACACTCAGATTTCATAACGAAGACCATCCTCAAAACGTCTGGCTCTCAACCTCTCATCACCCACCAGCACAGGTTCAAAGTGTGGAAGCTCAGTGAAACGTGCAGAATAGTCCATCACCGACATAGCACCCTGCTGTAGATTCATGAACTCTCGAGCTCTATCTGTCTTCAGTGTATTTGGAGATAATAAGTCATCGAAGACTGCCTGGAAATCTTCGCACGCCATATCTCTCTGATTCTCTGACTAGGAGGTACCATCCCACCACCTCTTGGCGGAATCACACAGCATGTATGTCGCAAACTTGACCCTCCTCCATGGAGGAATATCAAGATTCTCAAAAATAGTCTGTATTGACCCCATCCAAGACTCTGCAGCATGTGGTCTGCCATCCCCTAAAAACGTAGGCAGATGCTGGTGGTGGAAGACATGAGTTAGCTCGGCCCTAGATGTAGCAGCCCGTGGTTCTCCCCAAATGGTCTGCATGAACTGCATAAAGCCTTCACGGAACTGCACCTCTGCTCCTGTGTCTAGTATAACAGTGGGCGTCGTATCTGGCTCCCCTAGAGGATCTACTGGTAGCCCATGGCCCAACATATCTGGAGTATACTCGTTTCCTCTCTCCTGGAGAACAACGTGCGGTCATCTAGGCGGCATGACACTACAAGGTCAAAAACATGTCTTAGATTCAAGATTATCAAGACAGAAAGCGAAGGAACCACAAAGGGACAAGAGGAAGATGGCATTTCAATATTTGCAAAGCAAGACTACACGACGTGTACAATGAATACACAACGTGTACTTGACTTCCCTTCCCCTACCCGGGTCCTTCTACATGGCTAAGCCACACAGATCCCGTTGAACAAAAATACACGGCATTTATATAATTTACACGATGTGTATGGTGTTATTTTCCAACTTCCCGTGTCATTTGTGACATGGTCGACTACTCGTTTTGACACTACATGACGTGTTACACCCACACACAGCGTGTATATCACCTTGTTTCCCAGCCACACAGTTAAGTCCACATGGTCAGTCCTTAGACAAGGCTACACGGTGTGTCCCACAAGTACACGGCGTGTTCAAGGAGAGGTTACACCGACCCGTGTTGTTAGTTACACGGTCGAGTCCCAGGGCAACACTATACGGCATGTACATAATTGACACGGTGTGTATGTATTATGGTCTACTCCGTCTGTGTTGTTAGTTACACAGGCAGACTCCGGGTCAACCCTACATGACATGTATATCAAGTACATTACGTGTTTTACCCATTCTCTTCCCTTCCCCATATCGCCGCCTACACGGTTTGTGACACGGGAAGAGACTATACGACGTGTACTCTGGGTATATGCCATGTACTTAAAAAAATTTATTTTTCTTCCCGAATAGAAGGCCATACACGGCATGTTTAAAGTACTACATGATGTGTATATTGTTTTTTCGAACATTATGCCTTAGAAACTTCCCTGGAACCCGGAAAATACCGAAAAAACAACCCCTATGTGTCAAATTCCGACCCGTGAGGGCCCATACTCCCCATGAATCCATGTTTTACATCTTTTCTGTGTTATAACAAAATAAACAGCTAATGATCCACCAAATTCCGTTCAATTGGGTCCCATACACCCCAAAAACCATGGTTTGGTGTCCATTCTATAAACAGGCCCACATAAAATTACCCTATCACACCGCAGGTATTTTATCAAAGCAGCTATCACAACAACATGATTTACAAGAAAAACAACTATCACAACAACATGAAAAATTATAATGCACCTACATTGCACGGAACTAAGCATGGAATGTGATTTCTAGCATGGGCCTATATGATGCATGAGATGGCATACCCTCATCTCATCGAGTTGCAACTAAATATAACCCATAGATAAAATATAACCAGCACAATTTCAAGTACGTCACCCAATGGTGAAATCAAATCAACTTTAAATTGCAAAATCAGAAAAATTGAAATCACGAGGTAAATTTGATTTTCCATGTACACGAGTTAACTACACCCGGGCACAGCTTATTACCAACTACCGTTCGTCATATCCCTGACTACGACTCCAAATAGTAAGTTAAAGAAAATAACCTCCCTCTGATACCACTCTATAACGTCTCGGTTCCAAATGCCACTCAACGGGTGCCTCGAACCCGATTCGCCACATGACCTCAAGCGCATTTCCCCAAACTCCAGAGGTGGACGACTAGCAGCGAGGGACCAGTTCTGATAGTGGGGAAACTATGCCCTCATTTGTCAAAGTGTAACACAGTGGAATATGAAATAAAACATACAACAGTGGAAGCAAATACCCATACATAACTGGAATAAACAGCTACAGTAGATATAACCAACTAGTATATAAATGATGATGCAACATGCCACAAGTTCAAAGAAAACATCCAGAACATGTTACACTGCAATACAAGACAATACATAGTACACCAAAACAAAACAAAATAGCTAGCAGCATCGCGAGCCTAAGCTCGGTCCCATGCTCCCATACTCCTCTTTTGCAATCAAGAACATATATAGGGACTCTTTCCCCTATCTACACCTGTAGCAACGTAATATGTTAGGCTGAAAAGCGTGTCCCAAACATGGTGTGAAAAATAAATTCCTAGTAGGCACCCAACAAAGGCTCGTTCCCAATTGTGTGTAAAACATGCACCAATAGTGTGAAGTAGTAAAATGCAATAAAAGTAAACAGTACTAAATGTAACTAACTTAACCAATTATATTTCCATTTTAATATCCTTTTAATCATTTAATTTAAAATATCACCACAGTGAATATTCTAAGTAAACAGCTGATGTCCTCGGACACGTAAACCCCTACCCTCAGGTAAAGAGTATCCAACACCAGAATCTTCCCACATGCATATGGATATTTCCCTCAGGCGTAGAAAGTGTCACCCACAGGCACGAAATCAACTGCCCACAGGAACAGAAGAAGTTTCCCTCAGGCTATGATAACAACTGCCCTCGGGCTAAGCAAAACGACCCCCACAAGCTAAGAAAAACACTGCCCTCAGGCGCAAGAAACCGCGTCATTCCCAACATGTAAATAAACATTCATAAGCATTTCCTCTCAAGGAAATTCTATAATCACCACTTTAAACGCATACCCTCAGGTATTCTGGGCAAATGGTTAAACAGTGGAACGCACCCCTGGGGTGGTCCTGGATCCAGGCAATGAACCCAACCAGCATTTTATTATCATAATTAATTACCTATGAAATTCTAGGTATTTAAAATAGCCACATCCTCATCCACACGACACCCCAACATGGGTTCGTGGCACCTAAAACGCACAAAACACACAACAGTTGGAAAAAAACACCAAGTCGCCTACCTTAATCACCCCTGATCAATATACTCGAATGGTATTCCACGAATCATCCTAGAACGAGGTAGATCTGAGGTAAATGAAATTTCATTCAACCGTAAATAACTTTACTTGATGGAAGAATTGGAAAGAACTAATAAAGGATAACGAAGCTCTTACCAGTGCGGTTCCAACGAGATCGTCTGAGAGGGAAACAGATTCCCGATGTGTGCTCGGTGGATCTCCGAAGGTTCGGCCATCCTCTCCCAAGCTCCCGTCCGGTTCTAAGCCTTCCCTGGGAACAGGGGAGGCTACTGCCCATTTTAAGCGAAAAAACTAAGTACACGGCATGTACTTCCCATTTTTTTAACTATTCCTCTAGCGTCTTCCCACCAGCATGGCACTATTCACCTGCCGACATGACTATACAGTGTGTCTCCTTGAGTACACCGCATGTGCTACCCCACAGTTGGCCAACTCCTTACTCTTCACATGCCGACTGACTACACGGCATGTAAAGGACCACTACATGGTGTTTATTTAGTTCCTACACCCTAAATCACCGGCATGGCCACACGCCATGTGTACTCATTCCATATGGCCAGAAGTACACGACGTGTGTAAAAATACACGGCGTGTACTTCCAAAATTCATGAAATTTTCCCATTTCCCATATTTTCTCAAAAACACTTAAGGAATGGAGAAAAGAAAAAACTCGTACCTCAAAAATAAGAATCGGGTTCTTACATTTAATCCTTAATAACCCTATAGTTCAACCATCAAAAGTTTTATTAGATCTCAAAATAAACCTTAAAATGGTATTTATAAAACGTATATAGATCTATCTATACCATATAATAACATTTTGAAAACATACAAGGACATGTCTAAACTACTAGACTTGGTTAACCTAACCTTATGAGATGTATCTATAAACCTTATGACCACTGGTTTTCCCAACCATAAAATGGGTCAATCTAAACATCATAAGATGATATTACAATTACTATGAATATCTTATTCCGGCCTGATGGTTGAAAAAATAAACATTACGAGATATAAACCAAGAAAAATAATAATTTCCATATAACCTTAAAATTAAATCATGACCTCTTAAAATACCCTGAAACCCTTATAAAGCTTCATTAATGTATTTTATAACAATAATTTTACTATCCATAATTCGTAGTTACTCTTTTTTATTTTCATGATAACTGCATCTTTTTTTATTATTTAAAAAATAATATTCTCTCGAATGTCTAGATTATTATAAACAACTAAAAAAAGTTGTAGATAGTACACCACTACCTTAGTTATTTTATTTTACATTAGGATCATCCCTAAAATCATATTTTTTTTTTAATTTTTCAATTTATTATAAAACCAAATTCCTTTGGGTGGAAAATCAATGTATCATACATATTGTTTTTATCATGCATTTACTTTTTATTTAAATAAATATAAATAAAACTCAAGAGTTTCACATCCAAGGGAAATTCCATATCTACCTATTAATTGGTTTCAATTTACATTATACACCAAATTCAATGTCATTTATCTCCCCCATGATGAAAATAAATGAAAAATTAAATGTAGGGTATTTTACCCTTTATTGAGATGTCATTAGTTTAGAAGAATGTACTCAAAGGGAAGGATTCCCCCCTTTTTACACTTCTAATTTACGAAACCCAACCTCTCTCTATTTTATTCCACACAAAATGAATGATTTATTCAAATTTACTTATAGGGAGCAGTAGTTTCATATTTTATTTTTGGAATGTAACATTAACTAAACAACTCTATGTCCACATGGGAAATCCAAACAATAAAAAAAAGATAGATTATTTTTGAAAAATATATTTTCAATAACTAAAAAAATGTGATTCCACATTAGGCATTCAACTCATGGGTGTTATTTTCAATGATTTTTGAGAATGATTATAAAACCAATATCACATGATTAGAAACATTAAATCATTCAAGGAAAATAATATTATTTCTCATTTTTAATACAACAACATACCCTCGATTAAAAAAATTTCTATGTATTAAAACGGTAAAGGGAGAAATAATATTTTACCTAAAAATTCCATTTCCTTGATTTTTTCTAGAATCATGAATTTATGTTAAATGAATAATATCTTAAAAATTGAACTTCCCTAGTTTCATTCACTCATGGGATACATTATATTCTTCCTCATGGTTTTATCGAAACAAGTATGATATTAATTTAGATGTCAGATACAAATTTTGAGTTTAATTTTAATTGATATAGTCCATGATAGATTATTATTTCCCCTTTTAAAGATTCACCTCTAATAACATATTCAAAATTGTACATACATCAATGTATTTGGATAATATTGGTCTTATATCATCAATATAATTTGATCCAAATGTCTAATAATCCATTGTAAACCTAGAGACAAATTTCATTTAAGGTCTAAATAGTCAAGGCATATTTGTGATTCCATTATACATATCACTTCCCATATATTCATTTTTTGATATTATGAAATTATTCATTAATTAAACATTCATATTATTTGGATTAACCTTATTCATTTTACAAATTAAAGAACTTTTTTTTCTTTTTTTCATTCTCCATCACTTTGAACTTTTCTAATCGATCTATCCATATGAAAAGTGAAAATTTTAGTACATGATCCAGATAATTCTTGTGTGTAAAATACCTCATTAAAATTTCCATCGTATTTTCATAATTATTATATTAATTTCCTTTATTGTAAAATTATCCATGAGAAATATTCGTAAATATTTTATAAATATTTATATCATGTTGACATCTTTAATACACCACTTCATCAGCATTAAGTAACATTTTTTTACATCCTTTCAACATCTAAATCAATAATGTCAAACACTTATCCAATATTTCTTTCTCCCCCATAGATTTATTATTTTTATTTATTTATTTTCTCCAATTTCTTACTTTATTTTCTATTTTTCAATATTTCATTACATGAACTCTCTTACCAAAATAGCAGCACCTTCTCCAAATAACATTAATATTCTCCTAAGAATTATTTATTGACTTCTTAAGAGTAAATGATTATGTATTATTCTATGATATATATCTTTAAAAAGAATACTATAATTATTTACCAATAATAATGTAATTCATGTCCTTTTATACACATCATCATGAGGGGATTTTTAGGTTGGCACACACTACACTCCTCATAATAGCGGATAAAATTGTTTTCATACTAATTTAAGTTCTCTAAGAATTATAATATTTTCCTTTTTTATATTTTATTCATACCTAAAGTATTTAAATTTAATTTAGATTTGTTACTTTGTATTCAGGAATGTATCTAATTTAAATGGATCCCTATCAGATAGAACCTATAGTGTTGCATGAGATAAGGTTTTAGATAAATTTCCAAATGTAATGATGCTTCATCTGACATAGTGTTTTTCTTTTTGTAACTTAGTATTGTTTTCCTAGAAGGAATACAATAGTATGAGTTTCAGTATCGACTTTTAAAGGTTAAATCCATTGATATTCAAGACCTATTACCCTCTTACAAGGATCGATGATCTACTCAACTAGTTGAGAAGAGCTTTTTGGTTTTCAAATAATGATATATGGTTTGGATATCTATAAATGAGTTTGATGGATGAGGATATCTCTAACAATACCTTTATATGTAGTTATGGGTGCTTCTAGTTGATGTTAATGTCATTAGGTGTCATGAATTCACATGTCATGTTCATGAAGCTTCTGAACAATATATTTAAAGAGTTCTTGGACCAGTTTGTCACAGTTTTTGTTGATAATAACATGTTCTACTCAGTGTTATTGGAGAAGCACTCCATGAATCGTAAATATGTTTTCTATATCCTTTAAAACCGTCATCTATTTGGAAATTTATCCAATTGAATGTTATATACATAAAAGGTGTGTTTCCTAAATCATTGTGTGAATAACCAAGGCATATTAGTTGACCTAACAAAGGAGGATGTCTTTTTTTCTAGATTAGAACCAAAAAATTGTATATGTACACAATTTTATTGATTTATATAGTTATTACTGGAGTTTTGTGCTCAATTCCTTTTTACATTTTTTCTCACAAATATATTTTACAAGTAAAGGGAATTTATTTTGTGTGGAAAAATGAATTTTAGTATTTTTTCGTTATCTAATGGTGAATTTTCCAGTTCATTAGTTGTTTTGTTTCTTATAGAGGTTTTGTTGTTCCATGTTTACTATAAATCATCTTGTTGATTATTCATACACATGATGACGATGTAGAGGGATGTTATATCTTATGGGTATCATATGTTACTTCCCCATGATTGTAACAATTCTACCCATGATCTGGAGTTGGTGGAAGTAGTGTTCACTCTAAATTTGTGGTGACACTGCCCTATTGATAGGTGATTTATGGATTTAACGTACAAAAAATCCTTTAATATGTATTTTTTTTAGTGAGATTTGAATCTAGAAAATTATTGGTGGATGGAGTTTCATCATGATTATGATTTTGAATTCTTTTATACCCTAAAAATTGTGAATTTTTTGTTGATCTGTCAACTATGATGTCTCGACAAGATATGGGCTAAGAGTCTCTCAATATTGGGAAAGGGATAGAAGAGCATGGATAAATGAACTCTGATGCAAGATGGAGTAGTGGATGAGGTTGCATGTATTATATGAATATTGGGTTGTCATTGATTTGGTAGGTGGATTATTTTTAGTTTGGAATCTCAGAAAAAGAGGTGATGTGAGACCATGTTGGCCTTGGAGATGCTCTAGAGGGGTCTTTAAATGATGGTCAGAACCATGTATTAATTTAGGGGAAGTTATTCATTCCATATGAAATGTTGGATCGAGATTCCTATAAATTTCATAGATGATATTTAGAAGTTTATCATAGTTTAAAAAAAGGTATCATGATATGGGGAGATAGATTTTGTATGATTCTTTTTCAAGGTATTTCCTTCTTTGATGTTTTCAGTTAACCTCATTTTGTTGGGTTTTCATTCATCTTAGAACCTTGGTGGTTGGGTATCATTGGAGGATAGAGAGAATTTTCTGGGTAATTGAAATAATTTATAGAGATGTATATTTCTTTTGATTAGTTGAGCTTAGGTATAACCATTTTTATGTAGATTATATGGGTTTTATGTGAGTTCGGAAGGCTTTAGAGGTGGTTTTGGATCTTCTATAGAAAATTAGGCTAAGTATTGTTTTCTAGAAATCTACATAGAAGTAACCTATTATAGAATCTGTAAATATCTCCAGGAAGGCATCATAAATTTTATTAGGACGTTAGTTGGTTACACATCCTAAACATATTATATGAAGTGTAAATACGACCATGCTGACATGGTTAACTTATTTAGGACTTGAAATGGGTAATTTTCGTGGAACTAGTTCATGATGAGTGATATTATATTAGGTTTAATTTTACTTGAGGTGAATCATTATTCATCATAACTAATAATTTGAAAAATAAATGATATAAAAAGGTTACACACCATGTATTTCTTAAGCTTAGTTGTTTTGTGGGTCTACTATTCATATGATGGATTCCTCATCAAGGTGTAGCCCTATATGACCCTAGAAAATTTTGGAGTGGTTCCTTTCATTTCTGGATTCATGATCAAGAGATAAATCTGCAGTTATTGGTTCATATTTTTTTTCCCATCTCTTCATCTTAGTTATCATTATCACCGTGTAATATTTTGACCACTATGGATTGGAATCATTGTTTAGTCTTCACATTGAATCATCATAATCTCATAACCTTTCCCGTGGATACCCATTGGGTGAACCTTTCGTTGAATGATAATGAATTGGTTAATGGATTAAATTATTTTAATCATGACATGAATCTTCCGGTGATTTCTTATGATAAATTCACCTTGGAGAATAGCTTAATTGATTGTTGAAATGGCTGATGGTGATTTGATATAAATGGGATTTAAAACTATAATGGAAACAAATTATGATATTATTTAATGAATGAATAGAGAATTGAAATATAAATAGTAATTAGAAAAATAATCAATCGATAATTATGATGTGATGTGAGGCTATGACATCGTTTCCATTATCACATGTGTTGCTATTCATGCTAAAAGAATTTTATAAAGGGATTCTCCCTGAGATGATGAAATTATTATATAATGGGATATTATTGGTGATTATGAAATTTATATATAAAGGGATTGTCTTGGACACTGTAATGCTTATAGGGCTTGATTCGTTTATGCTTTAATTCTTACATAGAGGCCTTTATATGTTTATTCTCTAATACATTTCGGGATTGACCCGATTATGTTATTATTCCATGATTTTGTGGTTGTGGTTTTCATGGTTGTGATACATTCTCAAAAATATTCCCACATGTTTCTAAAGTATGTTTATTTTTATGTTATGTCAATTTATTAATTAACACACCTCTTTATCACATAATTGTAAGAACTTATTATCCGAATGTGTTCTTATTACGGTGGTGACCACCAATATAGTTTTAGTCACAAAATATTCAGGGCTCTATTTGGTACCCAAGTATATTACGTGAATATAGGTTTGGATAAGTACAATGGGTATTTTAGTTGATTTTTTCTTTCTATATGAGTTTGAGATTGATGATAGGTTCGACATGGGGTCCTTGTGTAATGACCCAAATGTTTTATCAACTGAATTCCCTTATTATAAATATCTTACATAGTATAATCACCTAAAATAACAATAGGAAACGTAATGTCACATCATTCATAATTTAAATACTATTTATATGTGATCTTTAAACATAATTTTTGAACTTATGTGATTTGAATTTCGAAAATATGACATACACAATTGCGATCAGTAAGTTGTTTGTAGTCCGATAGGGAAAACTATATTTTTTGGTGAATAGAAACATACCCTTATGAATAGAAATGTTACCCTTATGAAAAGTAATATGGCCATTATGAAAACTAAATTGGAAAAGTGAATAGGAACCTTACCAATGAGAGTATAATTAAAATTTATCCATCCTATAAGTGATGGAATGATATAATTATAATATAGTTTTGGTATTTTTGTAGTCATGAATATTCGATAAATAATTTAATAATTATAAAAAAAATTATATTCAAAAAATGTATAAAAATACTAGTATTTTGATGCATTATGATTATATGGTAATTTTAATGGGACCTTAATTAATATTTCAATGTGTTATAAAAATAGTTTTAATTTTAAAATTTGCATTTTTTAGGTAAATTATGATTTCAGTTAAAAAATAAATGACTCGTATTAAGAAAATTATTTTTATAATGTGAGTTTCATTTTTTAATTATACATGTTAAAAAATTGTTATGGTGAATTTTTGAGATTTTTTCTAAAATACATGATTTTTTTTGAATTGTGAAATTCGATAATTTAAAATTTTGTTAAATAATTGATGTTCTGAATCATACATGATCCATGGGAGATGTAAATGTCTATTGGTTATAACTCACATGACCTATTTACTATATTCTTTCATGCTATCATACAATTTCTTTTCATGATGGAAATTAATAAACTAATGAATTAAATATTGAGAAAACACCCCTCCCCTCAACTATAAATACCACCCCTCAAAACCACATTTTCTCACACTTCTCAAACCTTGTTCCAATTTCGAATTATACTCAAATATCTTCCCAGTTTCCCCCCAACCCATGTCCAGAAGCACTTGGTCTCTTTAAAAAGGAAAAACCTCTACCCTAAATATTCTCTCAAAGAAGATATATACAATAGGTAATTTATATATCTTTTCTTCCAATTTCCTTTCAAATCTCATTTCTTTTCATATCTTACCCTCATTACATTTAATCCAAATTCCATGATAACTCTAGTATGACTGATATAATGGTATTATTTCATTTTAATGTAATATTAATCATTATATTTCTCATTATCTCTCATAGTTTATAAAAATGAAATCATTTCCCATGATGTGTTAATTTACGTACATCATGGGCGATACACTCCCGCTTTCCATGAAATCCTTCAATGATGTTAATAAACAAATTAAATTGTTGAAAACAGACTTTAATAGTTATGTTTAAACCCTATTTATGTTTTTTAAACATGTTTTATATATAATACTAAATGACAAAACAAAACATATTCATTATAATCCAAAAAACACCCAAATTAACCCAAAATGACCATCATTAAATTTTATCTAATGATTCACACACATAAAAAAATTCATTATAACATCATTTAATTATTGGAATATCATTAATATCATTTAATAGAAATTCTGGATGTTTATAAATCCTCTACACAATCATTCATTCATGAATAAAAGTGAACTGTTCAGGAAAACAAATAAAATGAACACTCCCGAACAATGAATTTAAAATATATAACTCTACCAAAGGCCTATTAAAGAAAATAATAAAACAGTAATGAATAATAATTATGTATAAAAGGTATATAGTTGTAATTAATGAATATAATGTGATTATACAGGACATTAATGTGAAGAAAGCGTTCCGATAAATTATAAGGGGATTTCTCAAACCCAACTTTCTTTCTTCAAGTTTTCCCTCTTAACTCCATTTTATGAATGTTTATTCCTTAATAATAATTTCATCATCATTATATTAGCTTTTATATGTTATAAATGTTTTACAATGGAGTTTATTCTAGACACAATGTTTTCCAAAAGAACTCTACTTTCAAAAAAGATACATTTTACTCCTCTCTCAAGGTTGATGTTTCTTATATCGAGTTTTCTATTCCATATATTATTTGGGAACATAATGTCTATGAATATATTATTTATTATGTTAAAACCCTTATATTCCATTTATAGAGTTATTTTCATGATTTATATATGTTTTTTGTGGAATTAATGATAACGTAAAAGTTATGATGTGACGGGTCCTCTTGAAATTATATAGTGCAATAAAAATGTTATGATGTGAAAAGTACACCTAGAATTATATGTACCTCCATTTAATTGGGTAATTTAGAGAACCTAATTTTTTAAGTGAAATATTCATTAAAATTATTCTATATTTTTCACAACTTTGTGTGGTATTTTACAACTAAGACATGATGTTTCATTTTTAATGAATTACCACATTCCAAGTCTTCTCTTAATGTTTCACCTCATAACTATAATCCTATGCATATGTTATGATAATAATTTTTTTTCTTACACCGTGTTATATTGTTTAATATTCTTATCTATTTTATTACTTCGATTTTATCTCACCCCTTTTTTATTTATGTACTCAGGTGAATACATGTACTAATGAGTACACATGGGAAAATAAGTAGCTAGTGAAAAAGGAATGAAATAAATATTTATTCTGTATGTTTTAAATGTTATGTATGGTCCTAGTTATCCCAAGACACTAAACCTTTGGATCCTATTTGTGTAATTTTTTTAATGTTTTTTATCCTTAAAATGATGTAAATGTAATTTAAGTAAATCAAGGTCGCTATAGTTGGTATCAGAGGACAATTTATTTAATTTGGGAATTTGTATTACTGAACCTTAGAGAAAATCTTTAGTACGAGACTATATATAAGTTAAAGTAAAATATGATTTGCTAACATATGGATCCAACAAATATTACTTTATTCTGAATTTCATAATGGAAATAATTATTTATGACGTGATGAATTGTGTTTTTTTATAGCCTTTTCTATTTTAGAAATTGTTGGGAACCAGGAGAAACCATGAAAAAACCCATGCGAGTTACAATGCTTTGATTTCCCGAATGACATCCCCAATGCCTTAGGAGGTGGAGTTCAAAACTTTATAGCAATGCTTAGTCAACTATATCTGTTAAAGAGAAATATCATAAAAAATTTGGAATTACCTCCTTCACCTAATAGGGAGAAACAAACTATCGTGTGTTTTATGTGGAAACAATCACTGAATTTTAGTGGTTCTTACAATCCACTAGTTGTATAATAGTTGGTCAACTCAATGAAGATGATATTTTCTATGCTTCACTATTCTAGGATGGAGAAGTTGACATTGGCTATTTATTATATCGATGAGAGGCTGAAAAATGGTGGGCTTTGATTTAGAACCCCATGCCATGCGACAGAATTGAAGAGATGAAGTGAGAAGACATTAAGAAAATGTTTCTTAACAATTATTTCCCCCAAAATATTCATATTAATATTGAGAAAGAATTAAAAGATCTCACGAAAAAGGAAGGAGAATATGCCACTACATATGATGAAAATTGCGCAAGGATTTTAGGGTATGATTTGGGTTCTGGTATCGACAATGACAAAAAATTGATAGATTATTTAGTGGTTTAAAATAACACCTTTGAGAGGTTCTTGTAATTCAAGACTTTTGGAGGTATGATGATGTTCTTTGATGTTACCTAATAATAGATAAATAGTGTATATAATGGTCCCAAGGATATGGTGAGAATAAACAAAAGATGGTGTTTCAAACCAAATGAAATAATGATAATGATGGAATGAAAAATCAACCACCCACATGTAAAAAATGTGGTAATAATAATCATGGGTATTACCTCAAAAGGATGGATAAATGCTTCAAGTGTGGGAAAAAAGTCCACCAAGTTGATGAATGTCAAAATGACATGAGAAGGTAGGAGAATGTGGTAGAGGAAAGGAGATAACTACCCATGGTATAGTTCTACAACTACAGGGATCTAGGTCACTATGTAATACAATGCACTAAACCTTGAGTTCTCAAGGGTAATTTGTGTCAGCAACCCCCAAAGACAAAGGAACAAGGGAGTGATTATTCCATTAGTACTGTGGAAGTGGATCACGAAAATGAAGTCATAAAAAGTACACTTCCTACTTAATCATGAATTGAAATAGTAATATTTGATTCTAGTTCTACTCATTCCTTTATATCTCGGATTTTTTCAAGAACAATTGAATCGAATCCCCAAAACCTTTTAGTTGTAATATCTATAAAAACAGTTAGTGGTGCTGTCATTTCAGAGCAAGTGTAGGACACTTCTTCTATTGGTGTATGTGGGAATATTCTTCCAACGAATTTCATAATACTCCCCTTGGTGGAATTTTGTGATATAATGGGGGTGGGTTGGCTCTCATTATATATAGCACACATCAACTGTCAGGAAAAGGAAATTTCTTTTCATATTCCAATGCATCCCATGATCCTCTACAGATACAAGGAATTTCATGAATATCATTTTAAAATTACTACTACTATGTGGGTGTTGATTTCTTATGAATAAGCATAACTCGCTAAAATTGTAGAGTCAAAGGAAGTTATCCCCCTAGGGGAAATTCCCATCATGAGGCAATATGATGACGTATTTACCAGAGAGTTATTAAAACTTCCACTGGATCATGATTTAATGTACTCCATAGAACTCATACCCATAGCTAATCCAATATTAATGTGTCCCTATAAGATGTCTCTTATCAAACTATAGTAGTTAAATAAGTTTTTCCAAGATAATTTGGACAATGGGTTCATACGCCCTAGTGCATCACCTTGGGGTTCACAAGTTCTCATTATGATGAGGAAGTATAGATAAATTCTATTGTGTATCCATTATTGGGAACTCATCAAGATCACCATAATGAAAAAGTATCCTCTCCAAAGGATTGATGACTAGTTCGACTAGCAACAAGGAGCTCAGTACTTCTCAAAGATGGACCTTTCTTCTGGATATGATCAGTTAAAGGTGAAGAAGGTAGATATTCAGAAGGCTACCATCTGTACAAGTAATGGGAACTAAGAGTTTTTGGTTATGACCTTCAGACATACTAATACCCATATAATCTTCATAGATTTTATGAATAGAATCTTTAAACATTGCCTTGAAATTTGTTTTGCAGTTTTTATCGATTCTATTCTTATCTAATCCTTGAGAAAGGAGGACCATGAAGAACATCTATGACTTTTGTTGGAAACATTGAGGAAGAAGAAGTTATAATCCACATTTAGAAAGTGTGAATCTTTGATGCATCAATTCACATTCATGGAACATGTGATCCCAAGTGAAATAATTTCTATGGACCATTAAAAAATAAAAGAGATTGAGGAATGGACCAGAACCTTTAGTGTAACATAAATATATATTTTTCATGGAATAACTAGATACTAATCAAGTTTTGTGAGAAATTTCTCATGACTGTCAAACCTGCTAATTATGTTAACAAAGAAATGGGTGATGTATGTCTAGATGGAAGAATGTGAGTAATGATTCAAGGAGCTAAATAGAAGGGTGATGACTGCACCTATACACAAGTTACCAATGAGTGGATAATGTTTTGTGTTATATAGTGATTATTCAAGGAAAGGATTGGATTGTGTACTCATGAAAAATGATAATGTGAAAGACTATGCCTTATGAAATTTTATGACTGTAAAAACCTGAATCATCATTTCAGGTATGTTTTTCCTTTTCTGGTCGTTTTTTAGGAAAAAGGAAATTCTAGAAGTTTTCTAAGTACACAATGTGTACATTATGAGTAAATGTTGTGTACTTCCTTGCCGCAAGAGGTCGTGTGATGGCTGGGTAGTAGCCACACACACAACCGTGCAAGAGTGACTTGGAGGATGTTTAAATTAGAGTACAGAAAAAGCGAGTACACGTCGTGTACTTTAAAAGTACACGGTATGTACTTTCTTTTTTTTCATTAAATGCACTGGGGTAACATCTAATTTCCAGAATTATCTTCTTTTAGGCCCCATTCAACCGAGATCTCCATACGTCTATAGATCTTTGGCAAACTCCTGAGCCTCCATCCTTCCTCTGAATTGAACATCGTTGGTTGCATTGGACTCACATTGGTGAGTTCTCCCTTCACCTAGAGCATCATCTTTTGATTTCTATTCCCTTTTGAGATATCATGGTTTGAACATTTTAGTCGTTTTCATAGATCTTCGAAGATCTAGGGTGATTCAAGCTTCGAGGTTCATGTATATCATTCCTAAAACGTTATGGTAGGTAGTTTGTGCCTTTCCATTCAATGTCTTTGAGTATCATATGCAAATTCCACCAATACCCTTGAATGGGGTATTGCATGTTTATCATTTTACCCCTATTGATTTCCTGCCATGCTTTTATGCTTGTGTATAGGTAATTTGGATATGACTTGGGATGATTTCTATGCTTTGGATGTTTTTCCCATGCATGTTATGTTTATGACCGTTTGGTCATGTTTAGCCAGTTGGTCGCTTTGCCTTTTTTCCATGCCTGTTGCTCTAGGATGGAGAGTTTGTATTCTGACATGCTTGAGATTCTGTAGACTATTTATCCAAGTAGTTTTGTAGTGTTACTTATCCATATTGTACTGTTATGCTCGTTGGCCTACACAGGGCTTCGAGAACCTAGTGTAGTAGACTATAAGGGGAATTGACCAAGTGAGCTTCCTCAGAGATACTTTGAGAATTTAGGATATAAGGTGAATTGACCGAGTGAGCATCCTCAGAGAGACTATAACCACTTGGGGATATATGGGGAATTGACCAAGTGAGCTTCCTTAGAGAGTCCTTGATTGCATTTGACTATAAGGGGAATTGATCGTGTGATCTTCTTCAGAGAGTCCTTGTTTTAATTGAACGACTTGTTCTATAAGGGGAATTTAACGTGTGAGCTTCCACAGAGAGTCCTAAACCTTGGGGCTACAATGTTAATTAACCATGTGAGCTTCCTCAAAGAGTCCTTGACTACCTTATGATATAAGTGGAATTGACTATGTGAGCTTCCTTAGAGAGTCTTGTTTTACCCTTGACTATAAGGGGAATTGACTGTGTGAGCATCCTTAGAGAGTCTTTATGAATTATTATAACTAAACCAGAGAGGACAATCTGTGTGCACTTCCTAGAGGGTTACTGTGCTTGATTGATGGTTTTTGACTTATAGAACTTTTTACTGCTGAGGACTTCCCTATTTACTATTTTTGTACTTTTACTTTCCATATATTCACTGAATGTTATGCACAGATCTTCAGGTGGTGGCCTACTGGGATATAGTCTCACACCCTATGTGGGTCATGCTTTTGGGCCCAAATAGATTATATTGTTGTAGGTATAGATAAGGGAAAACACCATTCTACTTCATGTAATTGACATTCTTTGGAGTTGGGGAGCATGGGACCAAGCTTAGGATCGTGATGTTGAGGAGCTGTTTATCATTAATTTTGTACTTTGGTTTAGCACTATTTGTATTTCAAGCATTGTGACTTGTTTTCATACTTTTCTAGACATATGTATCATTAATTATTTTATATATATATATATGCTCTAGTTATTTATTATTCTAGTATTTCTCTGTTTACTATATTTGGATATTTAATGATTTTTCTATTGTATGTATTTTTTTTACTTCCTCTTTGTACTCTGCCAATGTGGTCATAGTTTCCCCCAATATCACACCCAAGGACCTTGCGGCTAGTTGGTAGCCTATAGAATTTTGGGAAATGCACTTGAGGTCGTGTGACCAACCAGGTATCGGGCGCCTCTTGGTGGCTTCCAAAATCGAGATGTTACAAAGTGGTATCAGAGGAGGTACTTTTCTGTTGATTTACTGTTTGGAGCCTTTAGCCAGGTATGTGATGGAATGGGTACTTCGTATTAAGTAGTTCCCGTGAGTAGCTAACCCGTGTACAGGAAAAATCCACTCTAGCTCGTTAATTGCAATTTTTTCATGTTTTGTAATTATTATAGATGATTTCATTTCACCTTGAGTGATTCACATGATTTCTGTTGTTGTTATTGATATTATTGAGGTTCTATTTCTGTTGCAACCTGATGAGATAAGGGTATTCCATTTCATGCATCATATACGAACTTTCTAGAAATCACATGTCAAGCATATTTTCCCATACTATCTAGGATGCATTAGTGATTTCATGTTGTTGTGATAGATTTTGTGTATAATAGGCATGTTGTTGTGATAGTTTCCTTGATAAAAATAACTACTGTTTGATTGGGTATTGTTTGGTGTAAATATTTGCTTGATTTGATGCCAAACTATGGGTTTTGAGGTGTTATGGCACTTCATGGCCCATAATTTGGTAAATCATTATGTTGTTTTCCCTGTTATAATGCGTAAAAGATTCCAAAATTTGATTCGCGGGGAGTATGGGCCCTCACAGATTGGAATTTGGCACTTTCAATGCTCGTTTCAGTGTTTTTCTGGGTCCCAGGGTAGTTTCTGAGGCTTATTGTCATGAAAAACCCAGAATACACGTTGGGTAGTGTCTTGTACATGCCATGTGTTCTGTTGTTCGAGATGAAACTGTATTTCTTAAGTACAAATTGTGTACTTTATGTACATGCCGTGAAGTCTCTAACACTGTGTCATTGGCCGTGTGGGCAGAGACACAGGATTGAGAAATTCTAGTGGGAACACACTGTGTACCAGTTGAACACACCATGTAGTCGGACCCTGGTACCCTATTGTGTCACGAATGACATGGGTTGGTGTTATCCTTTCACGTACACTCGATGTCCATCTGGAACACACTGTGTAGTTTGAGCCGTGTGTCTGGATGTGTCACTAACAACACGGTCTAGGTGATTCTTGTCTAGTACACGT
This sequence comes from Viscum album, assembly GCA_963277665.1. NCBI lineage: Eukaryota > Viridiplantae > Streptophyta > Magnoliopsida > Santalales > Viscaceae > Viscum > Viscum album. Next base: position 484,863,870 of record OY728156.1, on the reverse strand, counting down.
CGTGTCTAAATTGTACACGCCATGTAGTCTTTTCTTAGTAGATCCATGTTTCTTAACCGTATAGAAGGACTCGATCAGGGGAAGAGGATTCTGAAACACGCCATGTTATAGGACAACAAGATTTGTGTATGGGTGCTACACAACCAGTTTAGGCATGAATACATTCCCTTGTAAATGATAGAAGGGAAGACACTATGTAGAAAATGTACATGCTGTGTATTCATGTTTTGTAAACATGAGTTCTTTTGTTTCTCTGGCTCCCTTCTTACACTCTTTGTTTTCAGTTCTTGATAATCTTGATCTATGGTGTGTGCTTGCCCTTGAATATTCATTCCCCCGAGATGTCCTCCAGTTGAGCGCCAATTTCCAGGCGGGGATCAGACACCGTACATAGCTGATCAGGGACTACCTGCAGATTCTCATGTTGTGCCAGCCTTGGCACCAACCATTGTACCTAACATGTGTGCTGATGCACAGTCCAGAGAGGGATTTCTGAGGATGATGAAGAGATTTTAGGGAGCACTGCCTCATGTCCCGTTGATTGCTGGTTTGACGCGGGTCTTTCAGCAGCAACATCCTCTTACTTTCTCAGGGGATGGAGGACCGCAGGCTGCAGAGTCATGGATAGATGATATGCTGATGATTTTCAAGCATCTGGAGATACCTCCGGAGAAGAGGGTATTGCTAGATACATACATGCTTTGATATTCTTCCAAGAGGTGGTGGGATGTGATCTCACAGGTGGGCCGCAGCAGAGAATGGATTGGGATGACTTTCGATGCATCTTCTATGATTACTTCTATCTGAAGACCTTGAATACCAATTGAGCCAAAGAGTTCAAGATTCTGAAGTAGGGTACTCATTTTTTTATAGTGTATTCCTCAAACTTCAAAGAGTTGTAGCGTTTCATGGCTATTCCAGGAGGTGATGAGTTGTTCCTTGCATGGAAGTTTGAGGATTTCTTGAGGCACGACATCCGATCTCATCTGAACATAATCAGGTTGAATTCGATATCTTTTATCGCCAACTAGGAGATGATCACAGAGCACAATCTGAGGGATTATAGAGCAATGATCCATGGGGGTTCGCCATCCAGAGTTAGTTCTCCCCCAGCTGATAGTAGGATGCACCACAGGGATATTGAACGAGGAGATCATAGTAGGTGTGATGCATCTTCTGGTAGCTAGGTGTTGTGCTACCAGTGTGGGAGAAGCGGTCATACAAGGCCACGTTTCTCGAGAGACTCATTGGAGTGCCAATCTTGCAGTATGATGAGTCACCTTCAGCACTTTTGTCAGTTATTCTCACAAGCATCTTGTGACCAAGGTTCTTCTATGACTCCTCGTTTAGGAGTAGCGCAGAAAGTTTCTCACCAGTCATAGAACTGGAGTTCTTCTGGCCGTTTGGGCCGAGGTGGAGGTCATGGACATGGTAGTCAGTCACCTGTTATTCAGCGAGAACAGGGTGGATCAGCTCAGAGCAGTCAGCCATGGTCAGAAGGGCGTGACATAGGCCATACCTTTGCAGTGGAGTAAACCCAGTAAGAGGAGGATTCCAGACCCTCCATAGTCCGAGGTACGATCTTAGTATCCTCACTTTTATCTTCTACACTTTTTGATAAAGGGGCTTCCCATAGCTTTATATCTATTGCTGTTATGTAGATCCATGGCATATGTAGGTTTTCTTCTACTGATATTTTGATGCTAGACACACCGTTGGGGACAAGAACGGCTAGTGTATGTCAGTGCAAGTAGTGCCCTCTAAAGGTTGGTGGGTGTCACTTTTTATGTGACCTCTATGTCCTAAATATAACATGCTATGATTTCATTCTCAGAATGGATGGACTAGTTCCCTTCCAGACATTCGTTGACTGTTATCACCGTAGGGTGAGTTTTATATCACCAGAGGGTGGATCCTTCATTCATAGGGGCGAGTGGGATGTCCAGGTGAGAAAAGCGGGTCCAGAGCATCATGGGTTGGGAGGAGTTACAACCGATATTGCTAGTCTATATCGGGATGACCAGGGGATTTCACACGTAGACTTTCCTCTAGTGGTGGATCATTTCAGAGATGTCTTTCCAGAGGAATTTTTGGGTTTTCTCAAGAGCGCGAGGTAGACTTATCGATTGAGCTAGTGATTTGAGTGGAACCAGTGTCCATTCCTTCTTATAGGATGGCTACACCAGAGTTGCAGGGACTCAAGAAATAGTTGGCGGAGTTGTAGGTAAAGGGTTTCATCCGACCCAATACTTGTCTTTCGGGTATGCCTTCCCTATTTGCGAAGAAGGAAGACATCACCCTCATGCTCTGTGTGGACTATCGAAATTTGAACCAGTTGATGTTCAAGAACTGGTATCCATGTCTGAGGATGTATGATCTCTTTGACCAGCTTTGAGGAGCCTGGGTGATCTCGATGTTTGACATGAGGTTTGGTTATCATTAGTTGCATGTAAAACCATCAGATATACCTCTTACTGCCTTCCAGATCATGTATGGTCTATACGAGTATATGGTTATGTCGTTCGATCTTACAATCATGCCTATAGTTTTCCTGGCATCGATGAACCGAGTTTTCCATCCATTCATGGATTCCTTCGTGGTTGTTTTCATGGACGAGATCATGGTGTAATTTCACACTCGACACGACCATGATACCCATATTGAGATCATTTTGGGCACACTGAGGGAGAATTAGTTATATTTTAGGCTCTCAAAGTGACACTTTTGGATGGATCAGGTTCACTTCCTGGGTCATATTATCTCAGAGGCAGGATTTTCAGTATACCTAGAGAAAGTGAGAGATGTAGTTTTCAAAGAGAAGCCGAAGAATGTCTTTGAGATATAGAGTTTTCTAGGGCTGGCTGGATACTACATACATTTTATAAAGGAATTTTAATGCTTAGCAGCACTGATTAAGGGTTTAACTAAGAAGGGAGCGAAGTTCTTATGGTCAGATTCTTATGAGTCAGCCTTTCAAGAGATGAAAGAGAGGTTGACTTCAGCACCAATACTAGCATTTCCAGATCCATGCATGATCTATGCTATTTACTATGATGTGTTAGGTATCGTGCTGGGAGCTGTGCTTATGAAGGTCTATGGAGTCATTGCGTATGGGTCTCAACAGTTGAGGCCACATGAGAGGAATTACCCAACACATGATCCGGAGTTGGCAGCTACTGCTCATTCCCTACGCTGTTGGAGATATTATCTTTTGGGAGAGAATTTTGTTGTTTTTACCAACCATAGAATTCTCAAGTACATCTTTACTCAGCGTGATCCGGATTTGAGGCAGCAGTGGTGCGTCGATTACCCACAGTCCTTTGACATTGAACGTTCCTACATGCATGGGAATGGAAACATAGTGGCTGGTGCGTTGAGTAGGAGGACTTAGATAGACATAGTTCAAGAGGATAGTAGTGAGTGGTAGAATATGGCTATGTTCTCTAAGATGCATTTGGAGGTGCATGATAGACATGGGAAAACTTTTTTATCTTCTGTAGCCGTTACCTCTACCCTTCTTGATTGAGTTCAGATGAGGCAACTATCATTTTCTGAAGGCCTAATCCTAAGGGATAATGTTTCGGGAGGGGAACCTATTACTGGATGGACCATAGGTGAGGATGCGATCTTGATTTTCCATGGGTGTGTACGGGTGCCTGTAGACATATGCAAGGATATGATGCAAGACTTTCATTCCTCAGTTTGCGCAGTTCATCCTGGAATCACCAAAATGTATCGTGATCTACACCATCAGTATTTGTGTCCAGGTATGAAGAGGTATGTTACATGTTTCATTATGAGGTGTTCCACTTTTCAGTAGGTGAAGGTGGTGCATCAGAGGCCAGAAGGGCTCCGACAATAGCTACCCATTCCCAAGAGGAAGTGGAATGATGTCGCGATGGATTTTGTGACCGGTTTGCCAAGGTCGCCTCGAGGGAATGATGCATTATGGGTTGTCATTGACAGACTTATAAAGGTCGACCACTTCATTCTAATCAAAGAGACCTTATATGTTGATGAGTTGTGACGGTTGTACATCAGAGAGATTTTATGCCTTCATGGAGTTCCATACTCCATCATTTCAGACAGGGATGTGCGTTTTACTTCCCAGGTCTGGCAGGGGCTTTAGAAGGCTTTGGGTACATAGGTACTTTCGAGTACATCTTACCATCTGCAGACATATGGCTAGTCCGACTGTACAACTCAGGTGTTTGAGGTTATTCTCTGAGCATTCATCCTAGATCTTGGAGGTTCTTGGGATAAGAATATACCACTTGTGGAGTTTTCCTACAAAAATAGTTTTCAAGCAAATATTTAGATGGAACCTTATGAGAATTTTAAGGTAGGCCATGTCGATCACCCTTATGTTGATGGAGGTAAGAGTGGCAGCTTTTCTATGACCTATTCTTATTCAGTAGACCACATAGCAGATAGAGTTGATTCGGAAGAGGATGGATACTATGTAGTCTCGATAGAAGTCTTATGTTGATCAGCGAAGATGAGCTCTGATGTTTGAGGTTAGAGATCTGGTTTTCCTCTGTTTCACACCGAGGTTGGGACACAAGAGGATTAAGAGATAAGGTAAGATTTCACAAAAGTATGTCGGGCGGTTTGAGGTGTTAGAGAGAGTTGGTTCGGTTGCCTATCAGGTGTAGTTACAGAAGAGGTACCAGGGTATGCATGAAGTCTTCCACGTTTCTCAGCTTCAACACTACTTCTCAGACCCATCTCATGTCTTTCAACCTGAGGAGGTTGAGCTCGAAGTGGATGTGTCGTTTGAGGAGCATCCTATCCAGATTGTGGGTCGCAGTACAAAGGTTCTCCGTGGTCTGTTTGTTCCTCTGGTACGAGTGTTATTGCAGCACGGGCGGGTACAGGATGAGACTTATGAGAGGGAGGCTGATGTACGAGCTCAATGGTCGGAGCTGTTTGAGGTTTCTTCTTCTATGTCGTGCTATAAAAATTTGAGGATGAATTTCTTTAAGGGAGGAAGTTTTTAAGAACCTGTATCTTCCTTTTAGGTATTTTTTTTCCTTTTCTGAACATTTTTGAGATAAAAGGAAATTATGAAAATTTTCAAATTAGACGCCATGTACTTTATGAGTACACTCAGTGTACTTCCTTGCCGTAGGAGGTCGTGCGATGGCCGTGTAGTAGCCAGACAAACGACCATGTGGGAGTGACTTGGAGGCCTCTTAAAGTGGAGTACAGAAAAGGTGAGTACACCCGATGTACTTTAAAAGTACACATTGTATACTTTCTTTTTTTTCATTAAATGCAGCGAGGTCACATCTAATTGCCAGAATGCTCTTCTTTTAGGTCCAGTTCGACCAAGAGCTCCATATGGTCACAGATCTTCGACGAACCCCTGATCCTCCATCCGTCCACTGAATGAAACACCGTTGGTTGCTTTGTAATCACGTCGATGTGTTCTCCCGTCACATAGAGCACCATCTTATGATTTCTCTTCTCTCATAAAATATCTTGGGTATTATGTTTAAGAAATATTTATAGATCTTCGATATTCTAGGGTGATTCAAGCTTTGAGGTTCATGTGTATTGTTCCTACAATGCCGAGGTAGGTGGTTTGTGCCATTCCGTTCAAAGTCTTTGAGTATCATGTGAAAATTCCACCAATACCCTTGAGAAGGGTATTGCATTTTTACCCTTTTACCCCTATTGATTGCCTGTCATGCTTGTATGCTTGTGTAGAGGTAATTTGGATATGAATAGGAATGATTTATATGCTTTGGATGTTTTTCCCATGAATGTTCTGTTTACGACAGTTTGGTCCTATTTTTCCATTTGGCCACATTGCCTGTTTTCAATGGTTGTTGTTGTAGGATAGAGAGTTTGTATTCTAACATGCTTGAGATGGTGTAGAATTTTTAGCCAATTAGTTCTATAGGGTTACATGGACATATAGTAATACTATGCTCGATGACCTACACAGGGCCGTGAAAACCTGGTGTAGTAGACTATAAGAGGAATTTACCATGTGAGCTTCCTTAGAGAGTCTTTAAGCATTTAGGCTATAAGGGGGATTGACCGAATGAACTTCCTCAGAGAGCCTAGACCACTTTAGGGTATAAGGGGAATTAACTGAGTGAGCTTCCTTAGAGAGTCCTTCATTACCTTAGACTTGAAGGGGAATTGGTCGTGTGAGCTTCCTCATAGAGTCTTTTTTTTTAATTGAATGACTTGGGCTGTAAGGGAAATTGACCATGTGAGCATCCTTAGAGAGTCCTGGACCATGGGGATGTAAGGGGAATTGACCATGTTAGCTTCCTCAGAGAGTCCTTGACTACCTTAGACTATAATGGGAATTGATTGTGCGTGATTCCTTAGAGAGTCTTGTTTTACCCTTGACTATTAGGGGAATTGACTCTGTATGCTTCCTCAGAGAGTCATTATGAATTATTATAACTGAACCAGAGAGGACATGCTATGTGCACTTACTAAAGGGTTACTGTGCATTATTGATAGTTTTTGACTTGTGGAACTGTTTACTGCTGAGCACTTTCATGTTTATAGTTTTATGTACTTTTACCTGCCATATATTCACTGAATGTTGGGCAGAGATCTTTGGGTGGTATCCTACTACGTTTTAGTCTCACAACCTATTTTGGTCATGATTTTGGGCCCAAAAAGATTATATTGTTTCAGTTATAGATAAGGGAAAGCTCCCTTCTACATCGGGAACTAGACTTTCTATGGAGCTGGGGAGCATGGGACCAAGCTTAGGCTTGCGATGTCGAGGAGTGGTTTATCTTCCTTTTTGTACTTTGGTTTAGCACTATTTGTATTTCAACATTGTTACCTGTTTGGATGCTTTACTTGACATATGTATCATGCATCATTTTATATATATATGTTTTCCAATTCTGTATTATTCTATTCTTCCGATGTTTACTATTGTTGGATATTTACTGCTTCTGTTATGGTATATATTTGTTTACATTCGTTGTGTACTCTGTGAAAGAGGGAATATTTTCCCCACTTCCACACTTAAGGACCTAAATGCTAGTCGACGGCCTCTGGAATTCGGGGAAATGAACTTGAGGCCATGTGACCAACCGGGTACGGGGTGACTTTAGGTGGCTTTCGGAACCAGGAAGTTACAATGATCCATGAGAAGAACTACCCTATTCCTGATCTAGAGCTTACAATTGTGATTTTTCCTCCAAAATCAGGGAGAACTATATCTATGGTGTGAAGTGTGATATATATACCAATCAAAAGAGCAGAAATTATATACTCACAAAAAAGGATCTCTACATTATTCAAAAGAGATAGTTATAGATAACTAAAGACTATGATAGATCTACAACTATCATCCTGGCAAGGCGAAAAAGGTAGCTGATGCTCATAGAAGAAATGAACCTACTGGACTATCCATGTTACGGATTGAGGAAGACCATATATTCTTGGATATGAAAAGGATGGATTTTAAAATCACAATTGAAGGGATTACATCATACCATTCACAAAAAAAATCAAACCCATCTATCCGGTAGTGTATTATGGAGGGACAAATAGATGATATAGAGTTGCAAAAGAGGGTGAATGATATAATGTAAGGGGAGATGCAAGTGTTCCATATTGACGATGATGGGGTAATCCTACTAGGAACAAGGCTTTATGTTTCTTTATCACCTTGGATAAAAATGAGCTATTAGACAATGCACATAGCTCAACATTCTCTATCCATCCCAGTATCTCCGTGATGTCTTGTGATCTCCAAGAACACTTCCAATGGGATAACATGAAGAAGTGAATTGTCGATTATATATCAAGGTGCTTGAAATGTTTTGATGTTAATGCAGTGTGACAAAATTCTAAAGGGATGATGCAACCATTTCTTTTACCCATGTGGAAATGGTAGAATGTCACTATGGAATTTTTCACGTGTCTCCCAAATACATCGATGGGAAATAATGTAATATGGGTTGTGGTGGACCAACTCTCCAAGACATCTCACTGTAGCACTATTCAGGAAGATCTCTCACTTGAACATTAAGATATGATATATGTGATGGAAGTGGTGAGACTACATCGTGTTCCACTCTTGATTGTCTCTGATTGTGATCCAATGATCACATCTAAATTTTGGAGGAGTCACCAAACATGCCTTGAGTACTGAATTAAATTTCATAATGGCCTATCACACCCAAAATGGTGACCAAACTAATAGTACTTTTCAGACACTTGATGATATGTTTAGAGCCTGATCACTAGAATTCAAGGGTTAATGGGATCAGCATCTCCCATTGGTTGAGTTCTTATAAGATAAAAGTTTCCACTTGAGTTTTTAGAAGGCTCCATATGAAGCTCTATTTGTAAAGTGATGTAGATCTCCAACATATTTAGATGAAGTTGGTGATAGAATGATACTCGGACATGATCTTCTGAAATAGATGATAGAGAAGGTTCAAGTCATCCAGAAACATATAAAAGTTGCATAGCTTCAGCAGAAGAGTTATTCTAACAGCCATCAAAGGGACTTGGAGTTCAATGTTAGAGATAGATTCTAACCTTTATTATCAACATGGAAGAGAGCCATCTAATTTAGAATGAAAGGGAAGCTAAGACCCAGGTACATTGGCCCCTTTGAGAGCCTTGATCATGTAATAGTCATGGACTATCAGCTTAAAATTCCACCGAATATAGATCATGTTCATGATGTGTTTTATGAATCACTCTAAATGATGTACATACCAGATCCCTTACATGTAAAGAACTCAGAAGAGGTACAACTAGAAGATGATCTCTCTTTTGAGGCGAAACTAGTAAATATTTAGGACCGGAGATATAGGGTTCTACGCAACAAGACAACACACCTTGTAATAGTGTTGTGGATGAACCATAAGAATGAAGAAGATACTTGTGAACCATAGGAGGTGACGAAGGGGAAGTACGCTCACCTGTTTTTTTTAAAACAAAATTTCATCTCTGAATTTTCAAAAGGGGGAAGAATGTAACGCCCCAAAGTTTTATCATTGAAATTCTCTTATATAATTATAAAATATTGTATAATCCCAAAAAATCACATTATGAAAAGTAATGCCACATCATGCTTAAATAATCTACTAAATTCTATGTGACCTTTACCCATAATTTTTCCTGTTCTGTGATTTGAATTTCAAAAATCTGACACACATGGTTGCAATTAATAAACTATTTGGAGTGTGATAGTGGAAAATTATTGTTTTGGTGAATAGAAACCTACCATTATGAATAGTGATTATACAATTCTGAATAGTATTATGAGAATTATGAATAGTGAATTTTCCAAGTGAATAGGAACCTTACAAGTGATAGTACAATTAAAATTTATCCATCCAATAAGTGAAAATATGATATAAATATATTATGGTGTTGGTAATTTTATAAGTCATTAATATTAAATGACTAAATTAATAACTAAAAAAAATTATTTTCAAAAAAAGTTTTCAAAAACTAGAATTTTTAATCTATATGATTGTATGGTAATTTTAAGAGACCTTAATTAATTTTTCAATGTGTCAGAAAAACAATTTTAATTTTAAAATTTGTATTTTTATTGAAAAATATGATTTTAATTTAAAAAAATTACACATAATTAGATAATTATTTTCATAAAATGTAGTACATTTTTCAATTCTACACATTGAAAAATTGTTTGTGTGTATTTTTGAGGTTTGTTCGGAAGTAATTGAATTTTTGGTGAATAGTGAAATTGGATAATTTACAAATTAAGCTAAATAAAAGAATTTATATATCATGATTGAGTCATGGATGATGTAAATGATCATTTTTTCCAAATTAAAATCCTTATTTCATATATTTAGTCATTTAATAATCACTATTTCTTTTCGTTGGGGAAATAAAAAAACTACTGAATTAAATATTTAGAGAATACCCTCCCCTCCACTATAAATACCACCCCACGCAACCTCATTTCCGCACACCTCTCATGCCTTGTGGCAACTCAAAATTCCAATAAATTATTTTTCTGTGTTCCTATCCATTTAAATCATCCGTTGGATACATAACAAGATCAAAACTTCTCCCCTAAAGAGGTTATCAAAGAATATATATTAAATAGGTAATTTCACTCTCTTTTCTTTTAATTTCCTTTCAAATTTCATTTCATTTCTTTTATTATCCTCATTATCTCTAATACATATATCGTGATAAAACTAGTATGATTCATATAATAGTATTATATCATGTTGATTTATTATTATTAATTATACTCTTCCATCTATCACTTTTTTATAAAAATGAAATCATCGCTCGTGTTGTGTTATTTTACCTACATCGATGGTGATGCACATCCATTTTCCTACAAATCATTCAATGATATAAATAATAAAATTAATTGGTTGAAAAAATATTGTCAAATTAATGTTTTAATACCTTTTATGTTTCTCAAAAAAGTTTTATACATAATACTAAATGATAAAACAAAACTTCATTGTTGTAATCCAAAAAGCCGCCCAAATTAACCGAAAACGATAATCCTTAAATTTTAACTAATGATTCATACTCATAACCAAATTAATTACAATATCATTTAAACTCTTGTAAGATCATTAATATAATGTATTAGAAATTCTTGATGTTTAAAAATGGTCTATATGAACATCCATTCATCCGTACAAGTGAACTGTTCATGAAAACTTAGAAAAAGAACCTCCCCCCGAACAATGAATTTAAACTCTATAACTCACCCAAAATCATTTAAAAGAATATAATAACTCCATAACGAATCATAATAATTTATAAAAGGTTCTGGGGTTGTTAATTAATTAATTTAATGTTATTATATCAAACATTAAATTGATTAAAGTGTCCAGATACAAGGTATGGGGAATTCTCGTATCCAACATTCTTTCTTCAGGATTTCCCACTTTCACTCCATTTTCAGTATGGTTATTCTTCAAAAATAATTTATTCATCATTAATTTACTATTTATTGTATATAAATATTTTCAACTAGTGTTTATTTTAAACATAATGTTTTCAAAAATAATTATTCTTTAAAAAACACACATTTTACCTCTCACTCAAGGTTGATGTTTTTATTTCAAGTATCATACTTCCACTTTAATTTGGGAAACTGATTTTTATAAATTTATGATTTATGAAGTGAAGCACATTCCATTCCATTGTTTTTTTATATTAAACATTTTTATATGTTCTAGTTTCATGCATGATAATGTAAATGTTATAATCTAGTGGTTGTGCCTAGAATTAAATGCCCCAATAAAAATCTTATGACATGATAGGTGCGCCTCAAATTATATAGAGTTCAAATGAATTGGGTAATGTGAAGAACCTCATGAGTAAATTAAAATATGATTTAATGTGATGTTATATTTGTTCAAAACTACGTTGGGGTAGTTGACCACTAAGACATGATGTTTCATTTTTTATGTGATGCCAAATTCCAAGAACATCCCTTAATGTTTCCTCTGATGATTATTTTCTTATGAATATGTTATTATGATAATGAATATTCTTAACTGAATATATATTGTTTAATATTCTTATATATACTCTATCTAGGAATTTAGCTCACCCCTTTTTGATGTATATCCTTAGGTGACTACATGTTCTAAGGAGAACACAAGGGCCAATAAGATGCTAGAGAAGAAATAATTAAATAAATTATTAAGATTTATGTTGTAAATGTTAGGTATGGTCCTAATTTTCCCAAGACACTAAACCATTTGATACTAGTTTTGTAAAAATTTTATGATTTTTATCATTAAAAAGATGTAAAAGTAATCTATGAAAAGAAGGGTGGCTATAAATTGACCAGGGACTTTTGAGTTTATTCATGTTAGCTTGTTCTTTATTTATATTACATTCATTTTAAATTTAGATATATTCCATCCTATCATTACATGGTTCAATATTATTTGGTTTATTGGTTATTTATTTACCCTCTAGATATATTTTTTATTACTTCCACTATTTATGTTACTCTCATATTTATTATTGCGTATCTATACTGTATTGTAACTCAATGACCTGGGGTATAGTCTCCCCACTATATTCATCACACCCCTAAATGTAGTTAGAAGCATCTATAATACAGTTTGGCATTCATGAGATCTAGTAACCAACAATATTTTTCCACATCATAGAGTTTCATGTCAGGCAATGTTACAATGTGGTATCGAGGTGCATGTTGTTCTTTTATATTTATTTACTATTTTAGTAAGGTAAAATGGAGTCTAGGACATTTCTGGATATGGTATTTAGCTTATGCAAGGGAGTATTTAATCTATTTATACGGAAATACTATTTTCCTAGGGTTGATATTATTGGTCATGTGGTTTTCTTTTTTATATATTTATTTTATTTCACTATGGTTGATTCATATGTTGTGTGATATAATTGTTTTTTGAGATTTCTACTCATGGACCAGTATGGGGTGAGATGATTATCCAATCATCCTGATAGTTACACATGGATATATATATATATTGAAATGAATTCCTCATGATGGGGACATATTTAATCAATTTGATATATTATCCCATGTTAACTACGAAATAAGATACAAGAAGTAACTAAAAATGACATGGAAGAACTATTATATCAAGCCAAATCACATTACAATTCATGTATAGAGAGACCATGAGATACTGGTTCTCTATTTTTTTACCTATTGATATTGAAATTGTTGTTGTCCAGTCTTCTAAGGTGTATGTTTATCTTGTAGATAAAATTTATTCTCATCATCTTCATGTTGAGCGTAAGTAGAGTAGTAATTAGAATACTTCTAACATAGCTAAACTAGACTTTCTTTTTACTCTTGAAGATCACAAGGATTTTAATTGTCATGATAGCTTCTCATGGGTTATGTGATCCATGTAAAGAGGGAAAATTCATGTCATGAATTCAATGTATAAGATGATGAGTTACTTTTAACTACAACATCTACCAACATTCAATGTGGTGGGAGGCCCCATGCAGCCGAGTTCGGGAATGAGTCATTTCAGAAGGTTGTCAAGAACCTCAAGACACTGGAAGATAAGAGGGTGAAAATTATTTCATACATGCTTCATGGACCGTCCATGTTATGTTGGAAAATTTTAGAGAAATCTAGGATGAAAGATGAGTTATTCTAGAAGGTATTTGAGGAAGATATAAAAAGATAAATCTATCCTATATAATTGAGGAATGATAAGACTCACAACTCCACACATTTGACACAAGAGGGCATGTTTCTGATGTGCTATGTTGGACGTTTCACCGACTTGCAGTTCATTGTAATATGTTTTGCAGATGGTGAGATATCTATAGAGTGACATTTTTTGGACATGATTCACTATGATATCAGGTCATTGGTGAATGTGTTTTTCTTAAATATATTTTTGGGATTTGATTAATCAGGCACTCATCATGTAGGGGAATCCAAGAGAGGCCTCAAACAGTGGCTATGGTATTTCAATAGGGTGAACAGGGAGATATTATTATAGTATGAAGAAGAACAATTATTATTGTTATTTTTAATGAAACAGTGGGAAGAGAATACATGGAATTGGTTATCCATCTTAAAACCATGTTTTGTTGAAGTATTATCAGTGAGAAATGTTTGATCACAAGAATCCTCAATGTCCATATCCTATATTGGAGTGTCGTTCTTGTGATAGGCTAGTCCACCTATGGAGGTTTTGTAGGGGAATTTAGTAGAAGGTGTAACACCCAAGACTTTTATTTTATATAAATCATCAAATGGATCTTTTTCTACACAACACTTTCTTGGCTTGCTTTACACGCAATCGCGACCTTCCTCGACAGCTTGCGTCGTACGCAATACCGAGTTTCACTAAACAACAATATGCTATTAAAACTAGCCGTTATGAATAGTAATAACCACTTTTTGAAATTTTATAAATTTTATTTTTCAAAATGGACTTCATTTTTGGACTCAGAATATCGAAATTACCCTAGGGTGAAATTTTGGTATTTTTCTGAAAACTTTCAATTTTTGATGAATAGTGAAACCACTAAGTGGTAGGTTAAAAACTGAATTTTGCATAAAACTTAATTTTACCACTTCTGTGAATGGAATTTCAAAAATCCGACAGACACGGTTGATATCAGTAAGTAAAATGTGGTTCAATGAGATAAAAATAAATTTTTGGTGAATAGTAACTTTTTAATATTTTTACCGCGGTTAATAGTAAATAGGGTAACTAAGGGTAAATATGATATCAATATTACCCTAACACATGTCCTAATTCTATTGGACAAGTGTAATTCGACCAAAAACAAACTTAGGAATAAAATATGACCATTTAGGCCCACTTGGATTAGATTAGGACATTTATTATTAATTTATTTAAAGAAGGGTTAAAATAGTTAAAATCAAAGTTTAATAAGTAAATCATTTTTAATATGGGGTTATACATAAGATAAATTCGATTGTAAATATTCATTAGAAAGATAAAAAGATTTACTACATGATTGTATTTTATTTGTAATTTTTAGACATCATATAATATAATTTATTTATGACACAAAGATGATGCAGTAATTATCTTATTAATGAAATATTGACATAATTGATAATATAAATACCAAAATAAATGTAATTTGAGACTTTTTATGAATTCCACTAATTTTATAGGTTACTATGATATATTATTGTTGATTTAATTAACATGGTTCGAACATATAATTCTGTTATGACTTTCACAAAAATCATATATCAAATAGTGTCAAAATTGACACAAAATAGTTTTTAAATCAAATATTATATTATTAATTGTTATTTTATTCCTAAAAATCTAAGGTTCGGCCAAATGACTTAGATAAGGATATATATATTAATAATAAACAATTTGGGGTTCGTTTGGCATGTTATAGTAAGTGTATTAACCATATAGTGAAAGAAAACAAAAAGACACGGTAAAAGTTAAATTAATTAACTTAGAGTTAAATCTAATTGATAAGGTTAAAATAATACCCTAAACTTGTCTAAATCCTATTTATTGATAGGATTTCGACCCATCCCCACTTTAGCTTCGAAATAAGACCCTTTGGAACCATTATAAAACGATTTTGACTTTAATATAAAATAATATTTTGAGATATTCCTAAGGTGCCCCTCTCCTCCCTTATAAAAGGGCACCTCCTCCCCCTCCTCCTCACACCAATTTGAGCACTCAAGCTCGGCCAACCCCTGCCATTTTCTCCTCTCCACTTCCCAAGAATAATCCTAGAGGTCCTGGTCTTCTCCAAAGACCAATCTTAATTCCTTAAGTGGAGGATTCAAAGAAGCGTTCCAAAGAAGAGGTAATATCCATTACCGATCTTTTCAATTTCTTTCTTCTTCAACTTCTTCTTCTTTAGTTTTTTCATGATAAAGTAAAAACATCAGTATTACTTACATACTGATATGTTATTATAAATATGAAACAACCCTAATTCACCTTCTATCCATCCTACAGAAAAATGAAATCACCGCGCGTGCGTACGTACGGAATACCGTCTCCACGCCGTGGTGTAATCTATTTTCCACCATCACTTTACAAGGATGGGTATAATGGTGTAATGAGTAACTATATATGATTATTATGAAGTAATAGTGATACTGAAATAATATATATATACTCCAATACAATTCCACGATCATAGGAACGATATCTTAACTCGTGCGTACGTACGGAATACCGTCTCCACGATGTGATGCGACTCGTTCTACATGATCTTCATTTCATAATGATTATATAAATGAATTGAATGAATTAATATGGTATATACTACACTAATACCATTCTGGAAATGAATTATCTATAACCTAAAGATAAGAATAAGAATTTATTCGACAAAACACGCATAAGAACAAAAAGTTATAAAGACCCGAGTAACAAGTAACAATGAAATATTACTAACAAGAAACTAATAATATGACCATATATGATATAATATCAATATGTATGATTCTGGAATAAGTCAATAACATTATTTTAACCATTATACAGGAGCTTCGGACACGAACAAAGCAAATCGGACCTAAGGTAAGGGAAATATCACAATCTCATTTTTATCCGAGATTGTTTATTCGTAAGTATTTACTGGGATGTATTTTATCATCCACATCCATGTTTCATCAATATGTAATATTATTTCCATCCACCTACAATTGTTTAAATCCATTTTTACCCTTCGGTGAGTTTTAGTAATATGTATGAAAAGAATCTTTTGTCGTTTTTCGTACGAGGTACTTTTTGACTTTTCCAACAAAAGTACGAAGAATGTTTTTTTTAAATTATACGGCATGAATGGATTTTTAAAACATTATTTCCAAGAATATTCCTTTACAAGTTTTCATGTTTATTTTTAATCAACTTCTTTTAGTTCAAAATTTTATAACATGTTAAGAAAGGAAAAGTGTTTTTGAAGTAGAAAGGATATTTTCCTCAAGAATGATGTTCAAGTATTTTATCAAAATTATTTTCCATCTAAGATAATAAAAGGGTTATGTTTTTATACCTATTTTTACATGGATTTGATTATGTTGTGATGGAAATATTTTTATGAATTCCTTTATCTTATATGAATTGTTTTATGATGTCATGTTGTTTAAGAATCCCATTTTTATTACATGGGTTACGTTATGATTTATAATTTAGGATTATGTGGCACACATAATAAAGGATTCATTATAAGATGGGTGGGACCTATATCTACCTCCAATGCATTGGGTAAAGATTTTATATCTCATGAGATAGACATGGCTGGAACGGAAGGTTATTTCGGTTCAGTGATACAGGACTGAAACGAGGAGTGAACTCGGTTCAGAAAGGGACTTTGTCCACTAAGATAGTCTTGGCAATGAGTCATGACTAACAAGAAATGATTTTCCATGATAATGTGTGCATGCCACAAAGTTTCATGTTTCATGTTATAATTATGGGGATCTCATTTTCACTTCTATGATTTATCCCATGTTATGATATTATGAGCTCTTTTGCAGGTTAAGATTTCCAAAAGCTACGTTCTTATGTATATGATGTGATTGATATTTCTTTTGTCTACCCTTACTGAGCATTTGAGCTCACCCTTTTATGTTTTCTTCTCCCCAGGTCAGGAAGATGGATATTAAGTAGAATATGCTAAAAGGGACACTAGATATGATGAAATAAATGGGAGACACTGTAGAAGATTTATGAACCAGTTGTTTATGTTTCCCAGTTTCTAAAGACACTATACCTATACGGTCCTTTGTGGTTTTGTCATATGTTGTAATAAGTGTGCTTCAATTTTGAAGTATTAACAATGTATGTAAAGTATGGGTTGTTATAGTTGGTATCAGAGGAAAGGTATAGTCAACCTTTGGAAACTAGGATGTGAAAGCCTTAGTAAGAACCCTAATGATAAGTCTAAGCATAGAACACAATCTTAGAAATGGCCATGAATAACCTAGGATAAGACCATAAGCATGAAAATTTTATTCTTGAATTATGTGGTTTCCTATTATAATTAGTGTTGCTCACACTATTCTTCTTGGTTTTAGTCAATGGCTGGAACCCGAAGGAACCGTGTTAATGCGGAATGCGATGGGCAATGCAATGATTGTCCCCCTGAGCAACCAAACGATATGAGAGCTGTAATGCAAAATCTTGTAGCCATGCTCACACAACTTTCTCAAGCTATGAATCATGCAGGATTTCCAAACGAGCAAAGGAGGGAGCAACATTCTGTTGAATCCTTCATGAGGCAGCGTCCACCTTCTTTCAGCGGGTCTACTGATCCATTAGTTGCTGAACAATGGATTAGTACTACTGAAAAGATATTTTCAGTTCTTCAATGTTCTGAGCATGATAAAGTCATCCTAGCAGTGTATCGTTTGGAAGGAGATGCGGATCAATGGTGGAATCCTATTAAGAATACGAGGAAAAGGGATGAAATTGAGTCTATGGAATGGGACGAGTTCAAGAACTTATTTTTCAATAAGTACTTCCCTCGTATTCTCCGAAAAAAGATGGAGAAAGAGTTTCTTGAACTGAAGCAAAGGGATGATGAATCTGTTGGTACCTATGAAGCAAATTTTACAAGACTTGCAAGGTACGCTTCTGGTATTATTATCCAACCTGAGAGTAAGATCGATCGATTCTTTAGTGGCTTAAAACCAAGTCTTCGAAGGGCGTTAGCCATAAGGGACTTCAATAGCTATGAGGAAATCGTTCGATGTGCTCTCAAAGTCGAGATGGAGATTGGAGTAACCCATCAGTCACATGGGTTTGATAAGAAGAGGAAGATGGAATTCAAAGGAAACTCTAAGGAGCACACTGAAAAGAAGATGAACTTTCCCTTATGATCAAAGTGTGGAAAGAAACATGGAGGGAGTTGTCTTAAAGGGACAAGTAAATGTTTTAAATGTGGAAAGGAAGGTCATCAGGCATTTGAATGTCGCGATAATGGGAAGAAGATGTCTAATGATGCAAACAAAGGAAGGGATACACAGAATGAACCTACTACACTTCAATGTTTCAAGTGCAAGGAGATGGGTCATTATGCCAATCAATGCCCAAATCCAAGGGTTGATGATGATGGTCGACGACAACAAACTCTTAAGGCTAAAGAAAAAGGAAAGTCACATGCAATTTCTATCAGCGATGTGGAGTACGATAACGATGTGGTGAAAGGTACACTTACCATCCACTCTAAAGTAGCAAATGTTTTATTTGATTCTGGATCCACCCAGTCTTTTATTTCTGAATACTTTTCTAAGGGTATCACCGTATTACCTCAACAATTAGATGTTGAGTTAGCTGTGACAACACCTAATGGCACATCAATCGCATCAAAAGTTTATAATTATTCTCCGATCGACGTTTGTGGGAAAGTGCTTCCTGCAAATCTTGTGATCCTTCCTTTAGTGGAATTTGATGTGATTCTTGGCATGGATTGGCTTTCTCTACATGGAGCTCATATCAATTGCCAAAGAAGGGAAGTCACATTTCATATTCCAGATCAATCTACGATCGTCTATCAATGCAAGGATGAACATAACCTTCCAGTGGAAATTTCTTCCATCTTATGGGTATTGATTCCATTAAATGAAGGTTATTTATCTCAAATGGTTGGTGAGAAACTCACAATTAAGAATATGCCCATTGTACGGGAGTTTGATGATGTCTTTCCGGAGGAATTACCGGGTCTTCCACCAAATCGTGAAGTTGAGTTTTCAATAGAACTCGTACCGGGTGCTTTGCCTATTTCAAAGACACCTTATAGAATGGCCCCAATTGAGTTGCAGGAATTGAAGAAGCAACTCCAAGAGAATCTTGATAAGGGATTCATACGCCCTAGTGCATCACCGTGGGGAGCACCTGTTCTATTTGTTAAGAAGAAAGATGGATCAATGAGACTCTGCATTGATTATCGAGAACTTAACAAGATCACTATCAAGAACAAATATCCTCTCCCACGCATTGATGACTTATTTGACCAACTACGCGGAGCTCAATACTTTTCCAAGATTGATCTTCGTTCAGGGTATCATCAATTAAGGGTCAAAAGGGAGGATATACCAAAGACGGCTTTCCGTACAAGGTATGGACACTGTGAATTTATAGTGATGCCATTTGGTCTTACTAATGCCCCTGCTATCTTCATGGATCTAATGAATAGAGTCTTTAGATACTATCTTGATCAATTTGTGGTAGTCTTTATAGATGATATTCTTGTCTATTCAAAGAGCAAGGAAGAGCATGAAGATCACTTGAGAATTATATTGAAGACCCTGAGAAAGGACAAGCTTTATGCCAAATTTACCAAGTGTGAATTTTGGCTTCAAAAAGTTGCATTTTTGGGTCATATAATCTAAAAAGAGGGGATATCTGTGGATCCAGCAAAAACAGAGGTTATCGAAAGATGGTCAAGACCGACAACAGTAACTGAGATCCGAAGTTTTCTTGGTTTGGCTGGATATTATCGACGTTTTGTAAAAGATTTTTCACGATTATCTAATCCAATCACCAAGTTGACTCGGAAGGGAGTTAAGTTTGTCTGGACAGAGGAGTGTGAAGAGAATTTCAAGGAGTTGAAAAGAAGGTTATCCAGTGCACCTGTTCTCACACTGCCTTGTAGTGGAGAAAGGTTTGTGATCTACAGTGATGCATCCAAGAAGGGATTGGGGTGTGTTCTTATGCAAAATGATATGGTGATAGCTTATGCCTCACGACAGTTGAAAATCCATGAGCAAAATTACCCAACACATGATTTGGAGTTGGCTGCGGTAATCTTTGCATTAAAGATTTGGAGGCATTACCTTTATGGTGAAAGGAGTGATATTTATACTCATCATAAAAGTTTAAAGTATATTTTCACACAAAAGGAGTTGAATATGAGTCAAAGAAGATGGTTGGAGCTGATTAAGGATTATGACTGCTGAATCCATTACCACCCTGGGAAAGCAAACAAGGTGGCAGATGCATTAAGTCGACAAGACCATGCTAGTTTATCCATGATGAGGATAACAAAAGAACCAATATTTATGGATTTAAAAAGGATGGATCTTGGAATTATAATGGAAGGGGAAAAATCTTATCTTTCTCAAATGAATGTTCAGCCATCTCTACATGTGAAGATTAAAGAGGCACAGAAAGAAGATGTCGAGTTACAAAAGAAGGTGAGAAATGTTCCTGAATTCAACCTTGATTGTGATGGGATAATAAAGTTTAGGAATCGGGTTTGTGTTCCTCCCATCCCCGAATTAAAGAAGGAGCTGCTGGATGAGGCTCATAGTTCTTCATTCTCTATTCATCCTGGAAGCACGAAGATGTATAGGGACCTGAAAGAGTACTTCTGGTGGGATGGCATGAAAAGAGATGTTGCTGAATATGTCTCTCGATGCTTGGTTTGTCAACAAGTTAAAGCTGAGAGACAGAAGTCTAAGGGGATGTTACAATCATTAACCATACCCGAATGGAAATGGGAAAATATCACTATGGACTTTGTCACAGGACTTCCTAAAACATCCAAAGGCAATAATGCTATCTGGGTCATAGTTGATCGTCTTACAAAGTCTGCACACTTCATTGCTATTAGAGAGGATTTATCTCTAGATCAGCTTGCCAGGATATATGTAAAGGAAGTGGTAAGATTGCATGGAGTACCACTTTCTATTATATCTGATCGAGATCCGAGATTTACCTCGAAGTTCTGGCGAAGTCTTCAGCATACTCTGGATACAGAGTTGAGTTTCAGCACTGCTTATCATCCCCAGACAGACGGTCAGTCTGAGAGAACAATTCAAACCCTAGAAGATATGTTGAGAGCTTGCTCTATGGATTTCAAAGGAGGTTGGGATCAACACCTACCTTTGGTGGAATTTTCTTATAATAATAGCTTTCACTCCAGTATTCAAATGGCTCCTTATGAAGCTCTCTATGGAAGGAAATGCAGGACTCCAACTTGCTGGGATGAAGTTGGGGAAAGAAAGCTATTAGGACCTGATCTCATTGATGAAATGGCAGAAAAGGTCAGATCTATTCAACAACACATAAGAGCAGCTCAGAGTCGACAGAAAAGTTATGCCGACAACCGAAGAAAAGATCTAGAGTTTGAAGTGGGCGATAAAGTGTTCTTACGAATATCTCCCTGGAAGAGGGTTATGAGATTTGGAAAGAAGGGGAAGTTGAGCCCTAGATATATCGGTCCTTTTGAAATACTGGATCGTGTTGGGAAGGTAGCTTACCGATTGGCGCTTTCACCGAATCTCTCTCAAGTTCACGATGTGTTCCATGTATCTCTCCTGAGAAAGTACATACCAGATCCTTCACATGTACTCAGCTCAGAAGTTGTACCGCTGGAGCAAGATCTTTCTTATGAAGAACAGCCGATAGAGATTCTGGATCGTAGCGAAAAAGTCCTACGAAACAGGACCACTCGCTTGGTGAAAGTTTTATGGAGAAACCACCAACTTGAAGAAGCTACATGGGAGCTTGAGGATATGATGAGGGAGAATTATCCTCATCTGTTTGTTGCAAAGTGACGAATTTCGAGGGCGAAATTCTTTTTAAGGGGGGTAGAATGTAACACCCAAGACTTTTATTTTATATAAATCATCAAAGGGATCTTTTTCTACACAACACTTTCTTGGCTTGCTTTACACGCAATCGCGACCTTCCTCGATAGCTTGCGTCGTACGCAATACCGAGTTTCATTAAACAACAATATGCTATTAAAACTAGCCGTTATGAATAGTAATAACCACTTTTTGAAATTTTATAAATTTTATTTTTCAAAATGGACTTCATTTTTGGACTCAGAATATAGAAATTAGCCTAGGGTGAAATTTTGGTATTTTTCTGAAAACTTTCAATTTTTGATGAATAGTGAAACCACTAAGTGGTAGGTTAAAAACTGAATTTTGCATAAAACTTAATTTTACCGCTTCTGTGAATGGAATTTCAAAAATCCGACAGACACGGTTGATATCAGTAAGTAAAATATGGTTCAATGAGATAAAAATAATTTTTTGGTGAATAGTAACTTTTTACTATTTTTACCGCGGTTAATAGTAAATAGGGTAACTAAGGGTAAATATGATATCAATATTACCCTAACACATGTCCTAATTCTATTGGACAAGTGTAATTCGACCAAAAACAAACTTAGGAATAAAATATGACCATTTAGGCCCACTTGGATTAGATTAGGACATTTATTATTAATTTATTTAAAGAAGGGTTAAAATAGTTAGAATCAAAGTTTAATAAGTAAATCATTTTTAATATGGGGTTATACATAAGATAAATTCGATTTTAAATATTAATTAGAAAGCTAAAAATATTTCCTACATGATGGTATTTTATTTGTAATTTTTAGACATCAAATAATATAATTTATTTATGACACAAAGATGATGCAGTAATTATCTTATTAATGAAATATTGACATAATTGATAATATAAATACCAAAATAAATGTAATTTGAGACTTTTTATGAATTCCACTAATTTTCCATTTTACTATGATATATTATTGTTGATTTAATTAACTTGGTTTGAACATATAATTCTGTTATGACTTTCACAAAAATCATATATCAAATAGTGTCAAAATTGACGCAAAATAGTTTTTAAATCAAATATTATATTATTAATTGTTATTTTATTCCTAAAAATCTAAGGTTCGGCCAAATGACTTAGATAAGGATATATATATTAATAATAAACAATTTGGGGTTCGTTTGGCATGTTATAGTAAGTTTATTAACCATATAGTGAAAGAAAACAAAAAGACACGGTAAAAGTTAAATTAATTAACTTAGAGTTAAATCTAATTGATAAGGTTAAAATAATACCCTAAACTTGTCTAAATCCTATTGGTTGATAGGATTTCGACACATCCCCACTTTAGCTTCGAAATAAGACCCTTTGGAACCATTATAAACCGATTTTGACTTTAATATAAAAGAATATTTTGAGATATTCCTAAGTTGCCCCTCTCCTCCCTTATAAAAGGGAACCTCCTCCCCCTCCTCCTCACACCAATTTGAGCACTCAAGCTCGGCCAACCCCTGCCATTTTCTCATCTCCACTTCCCTAGAATAATCCTAGAGGTCCTGGTCTTCTCCAAAGACCAATCTTAATTCCTTAAGTGGAGGATTCAAAGAAGCGTTCCAAAGAAGAGGTAATATCCATTACCGATCTTTTCAATTTCTTTCTTCTTCAACTTCTTCTTCTTTAGTTTTTTCATGATAAAGTAATAACATCAGTATTACTTACATACTGATATGTTTTTATAAATATGAAACAACCCTAATTCACCTTCTATCCATCCTACAGAAAAATGAAATCACCGCGCGTGCGTACGTACGGAATACCGTCTCCACGCCGTGGTGTAATCTATTTTCCACCATCACTTTACAAGGATGGGTATAATGGTGTAATGAGTAACTATATATGATTATTATGAAGTAATATTGATACTGAAATAATATATATATACTCCAATACAATTCCACGATCATAGGAACGATATCATCACTCGTGCGTACGTACGGAATACCGTCTCCACGAGGTGATGCGACTCGTTCTACATGATCTTCATTTCATAATGACTATATAAATGAATTGAATAAATGAATATGGTATATACTACACTAATACCATTATGGAAATGAATTATCTATAACCTAAATATAAGAATAAGAATTTATTCGACAAAACACGCATAAGAACAAAAAGTTATAAAGACCCGAGTAACAAGTAACAATGAAATATTACTAACAAGAAGCTAATAATATGACCATATATGATATCATATCAATATGTATGATTCTGGAATAAGTCAATAACATTATTTAAACCATTATACAGGAGCTTCGGACATGAACAAAGCAAATCGGACCTAAGGTAAGGGAAATATCACAATCTCATTTTTATCCGAGATTGTTTATTCGTAAGTATTTACTGGGGTGTATTTTATCATCCACATCCATGTTTCATCAATATGTAATATTATTTCCATCCACCTACAATTGTTTAAATCCATTTTTACCCTTCGGTGAGTTTTAGTAATATGTATGAAAGGAATCTTTTGTCGTTTTTCGTACGAGGTACTTTTTGACTTTTCCGACAAAAGTACGAAGAATGTTTTTTTAACTTATACAGCATGAATGGATTTTTAAAACATTATTTCCAAGAATCTTCCTTTACAAGTTTTCAAGTTTATTTTTAATCAACTTCTTTTAGTTTAAAATTGTATAACATGTTAAGAAAGGAAAAGTGTTTTTGAAGTAGAAAGGATATTTTCCTCAAGAATGAAGTTCAAGTATTTTATCAAAATTATTTTCCATCTAAGATAATAAAAGGGTTCTGTTTTTATACCTATTATTACATGGATTTGATTATGTTGTGATGGAAATATTTTTATGAATTCCTTTATCTTATATGAATTGTTTTATGATGTCATGTTGTTTAAGAATCCCATTTTTATTACATGGGTTACGTTATGATTTATAATTTATGATTATGTGGCACACATAAGAAAGGATTCATTATAAGATGGGTGGGACCTATATCTCCCTCCAATGCATTGGGTAAAGATTTTATATCTCATGAGATAGACATGGCTCGAACGGAAGGTTATTTCGGTTCAGTGATACAGGACAGAAACGAGGAGTGAACTCGGTTCAGAAAGGGACTTTGTCCACTAAGATAGTCTTGGCAATGAGTCATGACTAACAAGAAATGATTTTCCATGATTATGTGTGCATGACACAAAGTTTCATGTTTCATGTTATAATTATGGGGATCTCATTTTCACTTCTATGATTTATCCCATGTTATGATATTATGAGCTCTTTTGCAGGTTAAGATTTCCAAAAGCTACGTTCTTATGTATATGATGTGATTGATATTTCTTTTGTCTACCCTTACTGAGCATTTGAGCTCACCCTTTTATGTTTTCTTCTCCCCAGGTCAGGAAGATGGATATTAAGTAGAATATGCTAAAAGGGACACTAGATATGATGAAATAAATGGGAGACACTGTAGAAGATTTATGAACCAGTTGTTTATGTTTCCTAGTTTCTAAAGACTCTATACCTATACGGTCCTTTGTGGTTTTGTCATATGTTGTAATAAGTGTGCTTCAATTTTGAAGTATTAACAATGTATGTAATGTATGGGTCGTTATAGAAGGTCAGTAGAAGGGGTGCACGACATGTACTAGAGTCTATGAAAGAATCATCTACCCCTCAGTAGACTGGTAGCTGTGTTACATTGGACATTTAGGTAGAGGAAGGTAGATTGGTACCCCATTGAATGAGTGTATGTTCATGGATGAGAGAAAATATGAGTGGAGTTAGACATAGCCCAGTGGATAGTGCTATATAACTTGTACACGATGTATTCTACTACAGCTATCATGGATGAAAGACCTTCTACTGTCATAGTTATAATATATATACCATCTACCCTTGATTATATTTTGTTTAGTACATGATCATATCATTCCATTTTATCTTAACTTTTTGAAAATGTTTTTGTTGTGGTAGTGGAATATTTCGATGGATTCTTAAATATCGACCCACAATTGGGAGTACAGATAGAGTATATCAAATGTTACAAGGTGTGTTCTCTATAAATAGATGTCTACCTTCTATTTTTGGAAATATTTGTGACGTTAATGGAAGGATTTTCATCAATCCTTAGTATGAATTTGATAGCTTTATACCATTCTCATATTTAATTTTACTCAGGGATAGTTTCTTTTCAATATCTAGAAAGAAGTTTCTATTTTCACCAGGACAAGGGGAATCATTAGTATGTTCTTGTTGGACTAGTGCATTGAAAATTGGATTGTGTCAAGGATCATATAAAATGTCCATCACTAGATGATGGTGGAATTCATAAGGATATTTTAATCTAGTGTTGATCCTTTTATAGGATGTTTTTTCTTAATGAGTTTTATTAGTTACCCCCAAAGAGATAAATCGAGTTCATGATCTAGTTGACATCAGGAGTAGATCCATTTTAAATTCCACAATACTGAGTATCAATTGTAAAAATTTATAATTTGAATTTTTAGTGGGAATACCTTAAAGAAAATGGTTATATATGGCCTAATACATCACCAAAGGTTCCCCAGTTGTTTTCCCAAGAATGATTGTGGGACTTTGTGAATCTATGTGGTTTATTGTATATTTAAATAGGTGAAACTCATGAGCAGATATCCCCTTACATGCATTAATGATATCTTCAATTAGTTATGAGGTTCTATGATCAAATCCAATATTGATTTGATATCATCAGGACAAAAGTTGAGGGTGAAGTCATCAAATATACCCTGAGTACATTTTGGTGTAGGTATGGCTTATATGAGCTTCCAGTGATGTCATTTGGTTTGATGAATGCATCAATAGTATTCAGTGAATTATTGAATAAGATCTTTTGACCTTTAATATAAATTATTTTTTGATGAAATTTTTGTGTACTCATAGACTATAGATGTTCATTCCCAAAATCATTCTATCGTCTTTAGTATATTGAGGGTGCAATGTCTCTAAGACAATCTAACTAAATCTGGATCCTATATCATATAGTTCACTTGTTCTTCCTTGTCATCTTAGAGGCTAGAATGTAAGTGGAACTCGAGAAGGTTCCATTCATTGTATCTTGGGAGTGACCGAAGAATATCATCATGATTCATAATTTTAATGGTTTAGTAAGTTATTATCAGTATTTCAAGTAGTACTTTTACCATATAGATGAATCGATGTCAAAGATGACTAGGATGGGGGTGAAGTTTTATTTGGTCTGATACTTGTAAGATACATTTGTAGGAGAGGAAGAGAATGTTAAACATAGTAGAGATCCTAACCTTACCGATGATGGGTAAGGCATATACCATGTATTGTGACACATATGATGATGGACTAAGAGTTGTTCTAGTGTAGGAGGACCGAGTGGTTTCTTATGGCTCTAGAAAGCTAAGACAACATGAGATGAGTTGTCCTACTAATGACATGGAGTTATTTGTGGTGGTACATTTAAAAATATTTTGGAGACATTACCTTATTGTTGAGAGTTTTTTGGTGTAGATAGACCACAAGATCCCCATGTACTTATTTTTTCAAAGGGACCTGAACCTTTAGTAGAGATGGTGGATTGAGTATCTAGTTCATTGAATTCGAGTTGTCTTATCAAACAGACAAGGGAAAAATAATTTTTGATTCCTGAAGATTGAAGAAATATATAGATGTAGTTTGGGGATATAATGATGATTATAAGATGATTGAATTCATTACATACATTTATTTTGATTCTTAGAAGTCCTAGAGACAAGTAGATATGATTTGAAAATCATTTGTACACATGATTCTGGACTGGATCAAGATAGAGAAATTATCTTATCTATAGGAGTTTTCTTTAAGAGACCATTTGTATGGTGGGGAGCCTCCAAATTGATGGTATCTTGGAATTATAAATTCTATTATTTAACATATCCATGTTTGGGTTTCTACATACATACATGGGGAGATGATAAAGGATTTCCATTCTTCTAGATGAGAGGAACATTTTGGTTTTAAATGGATGTATCGTGATATCCATGGAGAGCACTAGTACCCAGGGATACAGTAGGTAGTGGGATTTTTGGTGAGATGTTTCACCTATCAGCATGTAAATGTTGAACATTAGAGGCCATATGGGCTTTCGGGACCTCTTTCCATTGCAAAATGGAAATAGGATTATGTTTGTATTGTTGATTTAACCAGCTTACCTAGAACACCTCATAAGAATGGTGTAGTATGGGTGATCATAGATCGAGAAAATGATGGTAAGCCACTTATTACCTATTATGGGGACCTTCACTATTGATGATATAGATAGTATTTATGTGTGAAATATTGTTTGGATGGAAATAGTTTTGAGGAATAGAATTTCTAATGGAAATCATTGTTTCACATCTCTATTCTGGAATGCTGTTTAGAAGGCTTTGGGATCATGGTTTCTTCTGAGCACAACCAATAATCCTGAGATCAAAATCCAATCGGAATGGAAATTTAAGATTATATTGGATATTTTTCAAGACTATGTTTTTTATTTTAATGTTTCATGGGAGAATCATATGGAGGTCAAAGAGTTCGTCTATAATAATATGTTACATAAATATATAATAATATAACCTTTGAAGGATTTATATATTCATATTTCTTGTTTTCATATTTGTTAGTTGGAGATTGGTGAGTATGTTCTAACAAGACATAGTCTAATGAAATATACATATGAGTTTGTTCCATTTATCAGCAGATGGTTGGTGACTAAAGAGATGATAAGAAAATCTTATGGGGGCCATCAAAGAAGAACATTGTAGTTTTAGGTTGGTCATCATGTTTTCCATTTGGTCACTCTATGTGTAGGGAAACATTATATCAGATAATAGAGAAATATAGTGCCTAGGATTGTGTGTTCCTCTTAGATAGTGGAAAGGGTTGGTCCAATAGAATTTTGATTAGCCCTTTCATTATCTCTAGTGCTATGGATGACATGTTTACATTATCACAACATCAGAGATATTATCTAGAACCTTGTAATTTTATGGACATTGGTGACAATGATATTGGGTTTGATGAATCCTTTAAAGAGAATCAGATTGGGATTTTTACCATAGTGAGAATTATATATGGGGAAGGACTATATGGCTAGTTCAAGTGTAGTGGTAACATAGGTGAGTTCCTAGTGAGACCTAGGAGAGGGAATCTGATTTGTGATCACAGTGGAAATAATTATTTAAAGAGATCCCACAATGATTCTCATAGATTCTAGTAGATGGGATTTTATATAGTGGGGTTGTTTTTAGTTCTCATCTTTTTAGAGGTAGGTCCCTCTTGGAGTTTTTACTTAAACATATTATGTTTACGATATTCATTGTCCTTGAAACATGGTAGTAGAATTAAATTTGAATCTTTAGAGATTTTACTCGGGAAATGAACTAATTTTCATGAATGTTAACTCTATTTCAATTAATGGATTATGGGTATAGACATGTTCAAAGGGATTGAGGGCTTCTCATGAGTCTTAAAGGCTTTAGTGGTTGTTCGGGATTCTTTATAGAAAACTGGGTTGAGTACTATATTTTTGAAATTTAAATTCCATGAACCTACTACATGACATGTAAATATATATTGGTTTACTCTATCATCTAGTTCAAGGTTTTAATTGATTATAAATCAGGAACCGATTAGAAAACGTAAATATGCATCCAAGAAGACGTTTTGAACTGATTCATGAAATGAAAATGGAACCCATAATTTGACTAGTTCGTGATGTATAATGTTCGATCAAGGTTATTTTAACTTGAGGAAACACATTTTATAGCATAAATAATAACTATAGAAATATATGACATGAAATGGATGCATATAACAGCCCAATGATTTCAAACACACCTAATTCATCTTTTTATAAAATATTCAGTACATGACCATATTATCCATGAAAGAACAGAAAAGGAATTATATTCTTTGATGATTAGATATATAATATTCTTA
Organism: Viscum album; assembly: GCA_963277665.1. NCBI lineage: Eukaryota > Viridiplantae > Streptophyta > Magnoliopsida > Santalales > Viscaceae > Viscum > Viscum album. The sequence continues at coordinate 484,833,851 of OY728156.1, read as the reverse complement.
TTTTATGAAATATCTATGACATATCCCACAAAGAAATTCTTACATAGTACTCCAATAAAGAACACCCTACCTAAACATTTCTTCATCATTGGGGGAAGGTACTATAAGGAAGGGAGATCTTAGGTGCCTAATATGGGTTTACATACGAGATATAAAATCATGATAATATGAAAAGAAAAAGATATGAATAAGGTTTTGTGTTAGTTATTGTAACTTTGAATGTTTATACCCATCTTTTCATAGATTATAATCATGATTCCTGGAAAAAAAATATCATTTCAGAAAATATGAATCATGGGAGTGAGAAATCATCAAAATCAATAATGAACCGTAATATCTTTTCATAAAAGTTTGAAACCATCATAATGGTTAAAAAAAATTCACATGATATGGTTAGATTCCAATACCATTAATATTGTCTATCTGGACACATATATTTCCCACATTGGATCTAGCCTATTAATTTCATTCAAAATTTTAGCACATTAGATATATCACTTTACCCAGTGTATTGGATGGACATATATTTCCCACCCATAAAACAATAATCTCCATAATAATGTTCTATAATGCATACTAAATCATTAACCATATTAAAACCCATAAAAATAAATATGTTTAAAAAAACCTCATAATTTCCTAAGAAATGGAATGAAAATGGGTTTCCAAAAAAATTCATTATAGCATAATTCATAAAAAAGTAATGGGATTCAGAAATATCATGCCCTCATAAACATAAAGCATCCAAAGAAAGAATAAGGATAGTATTATTGGATTATATACCAATTAAAAAATTAGTTACATCAAATGATGATATATTTTGTGGAAAATTATTTCTAATGATCAATTGAAATAATTCAAGAGAAAATATCATCTCCATTTTGAAATAATTGCAGTTTAAATGCCAAAAAATTTAAAATGATAACATTTTCTAAGAGAATTACTTTGTAAGATGGTATAGGAAGCATCAAGACATTAATTATTTCAAAATTAGGGAAATGTTATCAATTTTTTAAGTTAACAAATGATTCTTTTCATACATTTGCCTGAAATTTCACAATGTTACTTATTTGGAAAATAATAAAAATATTCATTTCAAATTTATTAGTAAAGGTAAAATATGGGATAAAACGAAATTATTAAATTCTATGAGAATTTTAAAAATATTTAAAGAACATAAAAAATAATGATATGGAAGAGAAATATTTCTGTGTAGAGTCTTAAAAGTAAACAATGTTGAATAATGATGAGATTGTGACATAAACCCTTATCTCAAGACTTTCCATTATTCATTGACATTCAAACCATCTGTATGATATATATGGATTTATTATTTATTTCTTGATAAAATTAATTCTATAATACCATTTATTATATATTGATAACATCTTACCACCACTTTATTAATAATTGTTTTTATTAAAAACATTTTTCTTGTTGATAACTCATTCATTTTCCAAGCATGATTTAGTTCAGAATTCTTGGTCATTATACCGTAATATATAGTCTCATAATTTTTTTAATTTTAATCATGGTATAAAAATAAAATATAATAATTATATAAATATTTATAAACATTCATATAAATTATAGATGAAACCATGTATTACAACATTCGTGGAGATAGTTAGCTGTACATAGTGAAAACATTGTTTTCATTCATTGATTGATGGATTAAAAGAAAATTATATAATAATTCATATTTATAGAGTCATTATTATATTTTATATATCATATATATTGATTAAACTCATCATAATACCCACACAATAAATATGGGGATGTAAAATAAATTGTATCTCTATGTGGAGATGATAAGTCATATGTATGCATGATTAATAGTGTCACTTCTTTTTTCATGGGAAAGAGGGTTTATAATAAATATTTAATAATCAAAATGAAATTTTATAATATTTAGGATACTTAATTTATTATTTTATTATAATCATCATATGTTTAGTCAAATAAATAAGGAGTAGAAAAAAAAGTTATATGTTAGAGAGATTACCTCTTCTTCGAAACCCATCCTTTAGATCCCATATAAAGGGAACTATGGTTGGTATTTATAGACTAAAAAAACTCTATAATACGTATATGTATGTTGAAAAGATAAATAGGCATGGTATTTTTGATATTAATGTCTCAATGTGGTCTAAATAATTGAGGTAGGAGGTTCCCTGTTATAATTCACTCGAGAGGATCTTTTAGAATTTATCAAACGATTAAATTATAATAAATTCATCTTCTATTCAAAAACCACAAAATGGAAATTAATTATAAGATATGATATTATATGATTGTAATAGTTTCGAAAATAATATTTTAGAATAGTTTTTGTGTTATTTTAAAACTTATTATTTTGGTTAACCCTTAACAAACCAATATTAATTATAACTATGATAATATTTTTTTCAATATTACAAACTTTCAATTTTTACATATATGGTGTAAAATTGAACACAAATGGAACATTGATGTACTTTTGGGACAAAAAAATCCATTATTGTTTTTTTAAATATTTCTATGTTTTTTAAAAAATATAATAAAATATTAATCCCATAAAAGATAATTATTATAAATTTTGATTCTATTCATTATTTTGAATTTTTAAAAGAATAATAAAACATTTAAAAATATGGATAATTATTTATTATATCTCCAAAATTTCAAGCTAATCTATTGAATTCATGTATAGACATAAATATTTGATATCATTTTACTTATAATATATTTAATGTCATTTATTCAATTTTTATGTTAATTAAATATTTTCAGGATCAACAATGTGTATGAATTTAAGATAAATATTCAATTCATAAAAATTATAAATAATTTAAAATTAGAAGATAAATATTTTATATTTAAAAACAATACTTATAGTTGAATATATCTGATGTACAACCCCTTATTAAAAATGTTACATTTATTTAAAGAAGTGAATGTGAGGTCTTTTAATTTTCATTAAATAAAATATTAAAACATTTGTAATCTCAAAAAGGTGGCCAAAAAGGTCATTAATTAGACCCTTAAATGATTATAGTTGATATTATTAATTTAATAAAATATATTCATCTGTTATTTTTAATCAATATTCCAAATCATATTATATTTATCCTCAATTTCCTAATTTAATAATTAATGTGGTAAATGTTTTTAATAAGGTTTATATTCATATCAACCAAAAATTAAATGTTACATATTGAATAAATTTGGATCCACTAATTCAAAATATGTAATCAGATTTTCAAAATTCAAAATAGGTGTGTTAGAGAAATTAATTATAAATAAAACTAAAAATACACAATGAAAAATAGTATTTTTAAATTCCATCTTTAAACATATAATTTTTTATAATAAATGTTATAATAAAATCTCCTTAAAAAAATAATTGGATTATTTTAAATAATTATTAATTAATTAAAATTAAAAATATGTCTCGAACATAATTTTTTCTTGTAAAAAATTAATTGAAAATACAACTAAAAAATAAATATTTTCAGTATTCGTTGAAAGTTAATTGATTTTTGAAAATTTTCAAAAATTAATTTAAGATAATTTTTAGATGATAAATTAAATAAATTAATTAGTTTTTTCATTTAAATATTCTTGAAATTATATAAATTATTATTCACACATAATAAGAAGAAAAACTCTTTATTGAATATAATGTATTTTTGAAGATTAAAATGAATTTACTAAAAATTATCTACTCATTTTATAATAACATACAAATACATTAATACTGATTAAAAAAATTAAATTTATTTCATAAAATATTTATTCCTATTCATTCCTGATAATTTAATAGATAGGTTATAATAGACATATAATATTTCAAAAATATTTCACATTTCATCTAAACATGTAGTTTCAAGTAGCAAAATCTATCAATGAAATCAAATGATTAAAATATATATTTTAAAATATAGCATAGTGTTAAATTATACCCCCATTAAAATTAAATTCCCCCTAAAAATTCATTACAATGATACAATTATATTGTATACCTCTATCTCATTACATCCACTGGTTCCCACATAACTTCTTCAAATTTTTGGGTTCGCCACAAAACATTTACCAAATGAGTGGTTTTGTTTCATAGATATTTCTCTATAAGAGAGAGAATCTATACCATTATTTCTTCATAAGAAATAATTTTTCTTTATATATATGACCTCTAGGTTTATAATAAGTAATGGATTAAGTGTGTAATTCCTTGAAAGAGAAACAAGGAACACATCATGAACTTGAGGGGTATTCAGTGGAAGTACCAAATGAAAAGCTACTATCCTGATATGATCAAATATTTTAGAGGGATCGAAATACATAGGTATTAGTTTTACCTTATTACTTATATATATATTCTCAGAAATTACTTCTCTCCAAACTCACATTCAACAAATTTTTTCCAGTACTTTTGAGTTCTATATTTATTTTTATAAGGATCCATCTAAATGATCAATTGATGTCTATTTTGTATGAAAAATCATCTACATGGATGTGGTTATCATAATCACCTTTTAATTCAAAATAAAATTATTTTTTATCCTATAGTTTTTGAACTATTCTCCCAGATAGACCATATTCCAAGGGGTGATATATAGTATTGAAATTCAACTCTATTTCAAGATCTCAATGAGGAATTTTGGAAACAATTAGGTAAAACATCAGATCCCAATCGAATAAAATTGAACACGGTAATCTAGGAAACATAAACAATTCTTTAATATATATTACGTAAATAATATCTAGAGAGAATTATTTTCTTAATGAAGTCTAATAAATTTATAAGGCGGTTAATTATAATCCATAATTACCTCAATATCAAACATTTGATAAACCCTAATGGTTACCTTATCTTTTAATCATATGTCCAATAAGTTTAAATTTATTAGTCCTTGATTGAATTTATTACATATAAAAAACCAAAGTGTTGTATTTCAACAAATATATCTTAAAATATCCTAAATTATGACAAAATACCATCTTATAATCACCTAAAAATAGGTGTCAACAGATAAATCCATGATTGTATCCATAACTCATATGATAATATTATATGGATACATATAATCTTATAAATATTAATCCACTCTTTATTCATTATAAAAGTTCATATCTTATAAATTAATGTTTCATTAGAATCATAGGTTAATCATTTTACTAATATTGTATCAAATGTCATTTCTTTATTGTAGAATCAATAGAATATGATATAATTAGAGAAAATTTCACTAAATGATGACTGATAATATCTTAATATGGTTCATTCATAAAAATATAAAACGAAATTACCAACTATGCAGGGGATAATATAGGTTCTCAAATTATCATAATGTTCTCTATCAATTTTTATTGAAAAATATTTTCCATTTTCCATCATGTTTATAGGTTGTTGTAGCTTATCATTCACATACCACTTAAATTGGGTAATTGATTTCAATAATGCCCAAAATCCTTTCACATTAAACAATGTAGTGTGGATAGTCCATTAGTTAGCAATATCTCCTCCCTTGTAATAACTATCCCATTAATTACATTTTTTATTCACTGGAATTATGTCCAAACATTCCACATTTAAAGAATCTCACAATTCTTTTTAAATAATTCCCTTGTTTTTTCATCCCAAATTTCAAAAATATAAGTGACATGAATTTATTTCCAACATATGATTTATTCATGTTTTCAAAAGAATCAATCATTCATTTCTTATTGAAACCATGAGAATGATGGGAATCACTAATTTCCATTTCTACATAGAGTTGAAATAGAGTGAATTCATCATAGATAATATTGTATATTACCAGAAATTCCATTTAGAGACATGATTTTAGGTGAAAATTTAATCGATAAATTTTAATTTCAAGGAAGATAATTAATCTAGATTCATACCTTGCATGTTTTGTAAAATTTCCACATACTTACCAATGGATTATTTATCCTTTTTCATCATATCTCGAAATTCCTTCTCCATATTTTTTTGTTTAATAATAAGAAAGTACTTACTGAATAATATACACCTAAAATAATTCCATTAAATAAATTAAATCAATTCCACTTGCCTCATATTATTGATAAGATTCCATCATTGATCTTCTTCACCTTATATATGATAAATATCTTGGGAAATATTTTTATGTTTCAAGAATTGATGAATAAAAAATCTCTTCTAAATTGTGCTGATCCATCCATCAGCCTCTAGGGGATTCTAAGTCCCACTTAAATAAGTTGTATGTTGTCTCATAAAGGATTAAACAGTACGTTTTCACCTCCCTTTACTATTTGGATACTCCGCATGATTTATTGCCCGAGAAATCTGTGTGAGAATAACTATACAATTATATATTCCATATCCCATAACGTTTGGTTTCTCATAAGAAAAATCATTTTATTTTATGTCTCACTCAGCATTAACATGAAACCTTTATATTTAATCCATTGAATAAAACCATAAACCATTGTCTGAGAAACTCTAATCGTAGCAGATAACCAAACAATTCTTACAAATCATTTATATAATGTCTAAAATTGAGACACATTATTTTAAGAATCCTTAGGCTTAAACTAGGTCATTTATGATTATTATAAAAACAGTAGTTTTTTATACTATATATAGTCATATCCAATGGGGTTTCCTAAATGTTTTCTAACCCCAATCTTCAAAGATTGTCTAAACCCATCTTTGATACGAACTATAACAACACAAGATATTAATACACAAATATTAAACCATTCAGATGAATATTTAATACATAATAATATTATCCATTATAGAACCATAAAATTTTTTTCTTTATATATTAACTATAAAATATTATAATTTTATGAATGATCTTTAGAATCTCTCTTAAAGAACTTCCCACATTTATATCCTTATAGGCATACCCTAAAAAACCTTTCTTTATCACCCAGGGAAGGAAACATAAGAAAGGGTGAGCTCAAATGCTTAATAATGTTAAACATAGGAAATATAAATCCATGATCATATGGACGAATAATATAATATCAAGGTTATTTGATCATGAACATAACATATGAATTTCAATCCAAACCTTTCATAGATCCAAAACATGATTCTTGGCATAGACATTATCATTTCGAAAAACATAATCCAAAAGGGATAGAAATAATCATAAATAAATCATAAACCATAATATTATGTCTTTATAGTTTTTCACCATTATCAACGTATAAATTTTTTTCATATTTGATGGTTAATTAACAGGGCTATAACTATAGTGGATCAGGACACAGTAATTTCCCATATTTGATTAGAACCATTAACTTGTTTCCCATTGTTATCTCATTAGATATTAAGATTTACCGAATGAATTATAGGGTGATATAGGTAACAACCATAAAATAATAAAAACTATACATATGTCTTCAATAAGATCATAAATAATTCACTATATAAAAACCTATGAAAAAAAATTTGTTTGATAAACATTTCATCATTTCCAAACCCAGTTAAAATAAATGGGTTTCAAATACATTTCATAATTGATTACCAAATGTAGAATTAATTATATTAATAAAAATGATTTCCCCATATACACTAACTAACTGTAGAAATTTTAATTATGTTATCATTGGATCATATCACTAGTAAAGAATATGTAACATTAAATAATGTTATCTTAGGAGGAAACTGATTTTGAAAGATCCCTTGAAATAATTCATGGGGAAAATATCCATTTATTTTTAAAATTATTTTTTAAGACAAAATATTAAAAAGGGAAAAATGTATTTGAAAATAAACTTCTATTCATGTATAGTATTACACAATACATTAAGGCATATTAAAAGCGAGAAAAGACTACCATTCTGTAGAGGTTAAAAAAAATTCATTCTGTATTTTTTTCAAAAAAGTAGCAAAGTACCATGTATTGAAAATGAAAAAAATATTTATTTGAATCCATTCATTAAAAGTACAACATGTATATAAATGAAATAATTTTTTTTATGAAAATAGTAAAAAGATTTTTGATATTTTCAGAAAACATGTTCATGAAAGATAAATATTCCCCTATGGAGTCATAGGAGTAAACAATCCCAAATATTGATTAGATTATGAAGTAAATCCTTTCATCAAGTATTTATGTTATTCCTTAATGTTAAAACCTAATGTACGATAAATATGGATTTATACTAATTTTTTTGCACAACATTTATTATATAACACAATTTATTAATTATTTATAATATATCACCACCTTTTTTAAATAATTTGTTATTAATATTGCTATTCTAGGTGATAACTGCTTCACTTTCCAAGCATCATTAAGTTTTTAAGTCTTGGTACTTATACTTTTATCGTTGGTCTTGTTATTTACATAATTATTATCATGGTATAAAAATTATATATTTAAATTATATACATATTAATAATCATTCATATAAATTAGAGATAGAAAAATAAAATACATCGTTCATGTTGACGGTTGGACATACGTACTCAAAAATGTTGTTTTCATTTATTGATTGAAGTAATGAAAGGAAGGTAAATAATAATTCATATTTAAATAATAATTATTATATCATATATAAGATATTAATTACTTAAACCTGTTATAGTACCCATTCATGAAACAAAAGTGATACATTCACTTCTTGTTTAATAGAAAGGAGGGTGCATAATAGTGTTTTCCTAAAAACAATAACATTTAATAATATTTAGGATAATTAAATTCTTATTTTATGATAAAAATAAATGATTTAGGTTAGGTAAGAAAATTATAAATAGAAAGTTATCAGTTAAAGAAACTGCATCTTCTTCGAAATGTCCCCATTAGATCACTTCTAAATGGATATAGGGTTTGACTTTTGAGAAGAACATCATGTATATAATGATTATAGGGGATATTATAATAGAAATTTCTAGGTTATGGTCTATATAGGGGGCTCAATGTGGTGTTAATAAGTGAGGTTGGAGGCTCCCATTTATGTTTGAGTTGAGGGGCACTTTTTTTAATTTCTCAAAAGATAAAATTATAATAAAATAATTTTCTTTTAAAATAATACAAAATGGACATTGATTCCAAAATATGATTATAAAAAGTTGTAACATAATAAAAAAAATATATTTGGTTCAATTTTTGGTGTCATTTGGAAGCATATCATTTTAATTTGACCTTAGTAATCCAATTTTAATTTTAACTATGGCAACAAAATTTTCAATATTAAAAGCCTATAATTTTTAATTATACTGTAATATTTGGAATATAAATGGAAAATTTATGATATTTTAGACTCTATAATAACAACATTGTATTTTATAACTTTTTTATGATTTTGAAATAATTTATTAAAATATTAACACTATAAAATATCATTATTGACAGTTTTATACAATTCAATATTTTTACTTTTAGAGATATCAATTACACATTTTAAACATAAAGAAAACTACATTATTATCTATAAAAAAATTCAAGGTAATATAGATAATTTTTGGATCACCTTAAACAACTCATACTATATTAATTATAATTTTTTTAATATCAATTATTATTTTTATGTTAATTTAATAATTACTACCTCAACATTGAGTAGGAAATTAGGGTAATGATTTAATTCCTAAAATATATGAATAAATTACTATTATAAAGATAGATCTATTATATTTCAAAATAATATTTATAATAGAATATATTATATTGATAACCCCATGATAAAAATTTTATAGTTCTAAAAATCAAGAATTATACATCTTTCAATTTTCATTAAATAAAATAGTATAAATTCCATAATCTAATCCAAGTAGTCCTAAAAGGAAATTAATTAAACTCTTGGATGTTAATAGTGTATTTTTATGCATCTAATAAAGTTGATTCAAATATTAGGCATACAAACCCAGTTTTTCTTTCAGATATGAATCCTTCTAATTTTTGTTTAAATATTTTGAAACGTTCCATTTTTGGTTTAGACCCCATTGTCAGGTCGTGGGATGGTGGTTTTGTTTTTGAATTGAATGGAAAAAAAGTATTGAAGGCAAGATACGAGCCAATTACATATTCTGTAATGGGAAATCTAGGACTTTTCTTATCATGTAGAGGATTTTTTCAAGGCGGATAAACCCTAAGATTTATACAACATGTAAATTCCATTGCATGTTTTAAAAAATATTAGGTAGGGCATACATTTTCTAGAAAAAAAACAACGATCCTTACCTCTATCCTTCATATCAGACTCCCATAGAACCATGGGCTTGGTTCTTATGCAATTCCTCTTTCCAAACTCATATTTGATCCTTATTCACCATGTTGTATGCAATTCAGTTATATCTTGATTCTTTTTTTCCCATTTTTCATTGTTCTTTCTATCAAAGATACTATTTAGATGCCAGATCATATTCCCTATTTTATGGTGTTGATCGATTCCTCTGATTTTATCTTACATGGTCTAATATAAAGGATAATACTAAACAATGAGAGTGTTATATGGATATCTTAGGTGGCCTATAACTCATTCCTCATGTTTGATTGTTTATTAAATTGACATATGTGTGCACTAATTTCATTGGGCATGGCCTATTAAATACACATGCCTTTCTTATAGTCATTATAACCAAATTGTAAGACTCTTTTTATATATTAAATCCATTATTATAGGTTATTACCTCAATTTAGACCACCCCAAGTAGGTTGTTTTCCTTATTTATGGTTTTAGTATATTGTAATGACTATTTCCATAAAATTCAGATGAATTGTGGCTTGATATAGAAAAAGTAATGTGTACTATTAAAAGGAATTAAGAGTATTTGATTGTTATCACCATCAGGTGTTTGTTCAACTTGACCCTTTTAAGGTATGTGTTTCAAATTAATTAATGAATCTTTATATATTAATTTTAGTGTATATTAATGATATCACATGGCCTAGTTTTTTGAAAAAATAAATTGCACTAGGATTCTCATCCTTAGCCCGCCATTTCATGTTTATGAAAGGTAAAGGAGAGAAGTAAGTAATTAGAAATGAAATGATTGAAATGGTTGCATGTCCTTTAACCATAACACACTAATGAATGATATATAATGAATATGTTATGGAATTAATGGAATGAGTGTTACATCAACCACTTTTTTAAAATAATTAATTATATGCTACCTATTGCATATAGACCTTGACATATTTTCGGAGTGTTCAGACTCAAGCTGGGCTTGGATTCCAGAGGGAATGCCTTTTGCAGTCATGCATGATATTATGCCTGTGGGATGCTAGTTACCAATGATGATACCCACCTTGGAACTTAATCTATTTCCACTTCTAGATTCCAAATATGAAACTGTAGGATCCCTAGATTATTAATATATGATGCCATGGATATACTCCTAGGAAATATCCTCGAGACTATTGACATGATGCACCTCGGATACACCATTGGGCCTAGTCATTTCTCCTCCCATTTTTACCTTGACTGATTTCTCTTTACTCAGTTAGAATTATTATTTTGGAATGCCTCATGAGATTCCCCTTGGATTACACTCTTACCCCTTTCATCCAGGATACCTTTTATTACTTATGTTTTCTCAACTGCTGAGGTCAAGGATGCCTTGATTATCACATTAGAAACTCTTTATCATTATCATCATAATGGATTCCTTGTTATATATTGGATCTGGCGCTATTATTATCATATTTTGATGTTAGTGTTGGATATACCTTAAAAGACATACATATATAAATAGTAACATAATTAATGAATTAAATGGTTATATATTCAGAAACAAGCTGATGTTGTAGCAGGTAAAATGGTATTAATTTTACTATACTACTTTACTTTTATATGAGCATAACAACAAACTATTTCAGTTTGTATTACACAGAATCGTTTTTATACATGTCATTGGTAGTGGGCTGCTACGATTTTTCCCAAACCCTATTCTAGTCTCCAATTTTACATGGGTAAATCACATTTATCCAGGTGTTGACAAAGGGAATCATCCCGAATTGGACACTAGATATTTCTTGTCTTCTTATGAAACAACATGGTAGAAGAATACTGGCCCATGGATAGGGATGTTGTATTATTTATGGATTATTTATTATTGTTTTTATAGAATTTGTTTCCTACTACTATGAAAACATGTTTTCCTACATTATGGATACATGACATATATTATCATCATTTTTTGTAAATTTTCATCAATTACATGACTTTTTAATCATTCTCATTTTCTTCGTATGTTCCATCTATTTATTATACTACTTATTTTATTTAAATTTTTAATATTTATTTACAGTGCTATAATTTTTTAATGAGGGTATAATATCTCTACACACACACCCCAGTCCCTTGATGCTAATCAACATCCATTATAAAATAGGGAGATGTGCTTAAGTCCATGTTGCTATCCGGGTTGGGAGAACCTTTTTGTGAAAACCGAGTTTAAGACTTCACAATGTGGTACTAGATTGGTTAATTTATTTTTTTTACAATTTTGATAAAATAACTAAGAGACTGGGACTGCTCTAGAACTTGGTTATAAGTGGTTCTTGGGTGTAGCTAACCCATATTCTGGGTGAATTCCATGTTTCATGAATTATAATAATTATTCTTCTTTTACATATTATAGTTGACATCGTTCCACTATTGGGTGTTGCATATATTATGTGATGGTTATTATTATTATTCAGATTAATGATTTCACTTAATCCTTTTCATTATGATATGAGGGAAACGATCATTGAAACATGCATCATCATAGGCACCTCAAAATATCATGCCATGCATATTCCATTCCTTTTAGGTGAATTTCACTACTTGTTTTTCCCTATTATGCCTGTGATTATTGTGTGATTATATGATAGTTATTTATACCCACAAACTTATCTTTTATTGTTATTAGTCTTTTTTGGTTTCAATTCATGAGGTTTATGGGACCTCTTGGGTTATAATGGGCAGTTTACCGAGTCAAGCCATCATATGTCACCCATTACATTATGAGACCCTATGTAGAGATGGTTAATTAGAATTTAAATTGGTGTCTATTTCATTGATAATATGTATGGGAACTAATTCAATTGGATTAAAAATCCATTTCAATCATACTTTTGAATAATTCATAAGTAAATGCAACATGAAAATGTAAAATCTGACATATGAGATAAATTCTTCCAATAAATGAAGTGGAAAGTTGATATTGAACCTTTCTATACAAGAGCCCCTATAATTTAAAAAAGGATTATTATGAATACATGGACTTATTAATTTATATAGGGGTAGTATACCATGGGTAGTGATCCCTTTCCTTTCATATAACATTAACTGTTTCTATATATATGGTTCAAAGATTGTTTTAAGGAATGTTATTTGCATTTTTAGACCAATGATTACATTAAATCCTCATAACATGAAACAGTATGGTGGTAATTCCCATGATCCATATGTGGTGGGCCATGAGTTACTAGACTTCTTGTACAGTGTGCCACTTGAGGCACCTATAATTATAACTATTATAAGCATTGACCATAAGCTTCATGAGTTGTTCTTATGACTAATGTATTCCATGAAAGGTGCTCCACATCCTGTAACTACTATGGATGATCTAAAATGTTGCATGTAGTAGAATTATCCTCCTACATTATCATAGGATGGTTTTCTATAGGCTGTAGAGTCATTGCTGGAGGTCACCCTATGTATCTTCGAAAATCTAGAGAAGCCTTCATAGTATAGGATCAAACATAATACCTATATGTTATGTTATTTGTCCAAGAACTGGTGGGATGTGGTTACCAAGGCTGGTTTCCATCAGGGCATGGTTTTCTAGGATATCTAGGCTTTATTTTATTCTAAATTTTACCTCATACATTGAGATATGACTGAGCCAAAAAATTCATGCATCTAGAGAATGGTTTTTTGTCAGTCATGGATTATTCTACATATTTTAGTATGCTAAACTATTATTCAATTCTTTAATAGGTTATGATCTTTCACGAGCTAGTTTCATCATGTATTGGTTACAATATTTCATTCGTACTCAAAGAATTACCCATTTCCAACTTATATTCTCTAATATCAATAATCGAGATCTAATCACTAAGTGAATCCTAATGGGTGGCCACAATATCAGGCATATGGGGCCAGTTAAGAGGTTGTCTAGTAGTTCTTGTGGTAGCAGAAAGTGATCCCTCAATGTTTCTCATCATGTTAGTGGATGCCAGAGTTCATGTACTAGTAGATCTGTGGTATTCTATTAGTGTGGAAAAAAGATGAATATGGTGCCTCAGTGTGATAGAGACCATCTGGAAAATTTGGCTTGTGGACTTAGGGGACACCTTTAGAGATTCTGTCAGACCATTCCATCTGCTTCTAGTGGAAGTGGAACAACACAATCTCCAGTTTCAGGGGTTGTCTCTTTTACACCGTGTTAGGTTTGGAGTTGGGGTATAACTGATAGGCATAACTATGGAGGAGGTCATGAACAAAATATCCAGACATCGAATCATCAACACCAACATAACAATCTTTCTTACTATAGTCCATTTGTGGAACATGGTTATGTAGCAAGCTAGTTGAATGCATCACTGATGATAACTAAGGATCAGAGTCTAGGACCATAAAAAATATTAGGAACTATTCAAGTATCCTCCATTATAGTATCTTCATAGTTTGATACAAGTGATTTACACTACTTTATATTCACATCTATCATGTAAAGTTTTCAGATTAAATTTCATCATTACTATGGTGTAATGAATTGGGATACACCACTGGGAGTATGGTAATTGGATATAAACCAATGCAGTGACTATCCCCTTGAGGAAGACAATTACTTTTTATTGTGGGAACTCTTTTTTATTAAGATTATGGGGTTTGATTTTATTTGTGGGATGAACTTGATATCCCCATATCATGCATTTGTAGATACATATCACCATATGGTATCATTTACATCACCATATGGAAGAGGTTATCTACTAAAGGATGACTATGACAACCATTCTAGTAGAGTTGGACTAGAGAATCATGGTCTAGGTTGACTGACTATCCTTATTGATATTCACATCACGGAGGATTATAAGGTATGCTGAATGGATATTCCTCTAGTAGTAGATCATATATGCGACATTTTTCTTGATGAATTTTTTGAATTACCTATTGAGATAATGGTAGAGTTTTTAATTGATCTTATTCTAAGAGTTTATTCATTGTCTATTCTTCCATACATGATGGATCCAACTGATATCCAAGACCTCATGTGGATGTTCGAGATATTATTAGCCAGAGATATTATATGGGCCATAACATCCACTAGGGGTTTACCTATGATTTTTACTATGAAGTAAGATGTTACCATTCATCTTGGATTGTATTACAGAATGTTTAACCAACTGATAGTAATGAACTGATATCGACTTCCTTTTATAGATGATAACATTATCTATCTCTGAGGAGCTAGGGTGTTTTCAAAGATAGACATGATATTGGGATATAATCAGCTGCAAGTCAAACCTTCAAACATACCCCATACAACTGTTTCATAGAAGGTATAGTTTCTATTATTATCACATTAAGCTTTTAGGTATTATTAAAAAACATAAATTTTTCATGGATTTAGTGAATAGTGTGCTCCACCCTTATCTGTATTATTGGTTCATAGTATTTGTGGATGACATTCTGGTGTATTCTCACACATGAAGAGACCATGCTATGAATCTTGAGACTGTTCAGAATACACTGAGAGAGAATAATATATATTCCAAGCTTGGTAAGTGTCACTTATCGCTCAAAACATTTCACTTCATTGGTCATATTTTCATAGAATAAAGAGTATCATTTGACCAAGATAAATTGATTGTCGTGGTTTCCAAGGAGTATCATAAGAACGTGTTAGACATACAATGTTTATGGGAATGGTTTTATATGACATGAATTTTAAAATGAACTTCTCACACATTTCTACACCTATTACTGGTCTTTCCAAGATTGTTGTTATGTTCTTATTAATGGAAGCGTCCGGGAAATCCATTATAGAACTTAGAGTAAGGCTTGTTTTTTACCCTACTATGATTCAAACATAGTTTGTTAAAGGCTATACAGTGTTCTAGGATTCATCTGAAATCATATTTGGAGTAGTTCTGGTGATGGAGGATAGAGTCATTACATACAGTTCTCAATTGTTAAGGCCTTAGGAGTGAAACTACCAAAATAATTTCACTGAGAATGTAGCAGGTGTCCATGCCATATGTTTCAAGAGACATTATCTGATAGGTGAGTGATTTTTGTGTTATAAAAACCACAATATACTAAAATATATCTTCACACAACCTTAAGGGAATGTAAAACAACTAATATGTGTCAAATATCTTTAGTTGTTTGATTTTGAGATTGCCTATACACCAGGAAATGGAAATCTAACATCTTCTGAAATGGGTCATAAAAATTAGGAGAAGACCATATGGGAAGCCAATGTTGAATGGAAATTAATGGACCTCATATCTATCATGCATATCATATTTCATTGTATCCATAAGCATCCTTATCTCTCAGCCTTGATAGTTACCTCTTATCTTCTTGAAATGGTGTAGTGTAAGAAATTTTCAGAGCCTGAAGGATTGGTTCTCCATGAGATTATTTCAGGAGATGAACCACCTCGGGATTGTTCTATGGATAGAGATGACATTCTATATATACATGGACATGGATGTCTTCCTATAGATATGATAGAGGAATTTATAAACAAGTCTCATGCTTCTTCGAGGGCTGTTTATCTAGGCATCTGTAAGATGAATCGAGATATGTGACATGAGTATTGGTTTCTTGGGATAAAATTTCAAATAATCGGTTTCATCACTATGTTCTATATATCTATAGATGAATATAGATAACCAGTGACCTATAATATTGTTACAAATTCTTCCAGTACAGGAATAGAAATGAGAATATGTTTTTATGGTTATTGTAGTAAGCTTATTGAGGTCTCAATGAACTAGAGATATATTTTGGGTTTTCATTGACTGACTGAAGACTACATGAAACTTCATTAATATCTGGGAGATATTCTCAGTTTTTTAGTTTATATGATTATATGTTCACGATATCACTCATCTTCATGGGGTCTTCCATACTATCGTTTTAGATTGGGATTCATATTTCACATCATGTTTCTAGTAGGTGTTTCAATAGTATATGGTTAAACAAGTCCTTTTAGTGATATACATTCACCCTCAAAATGATGGTCAGTTAGAACAAATGATATTGGTGTTAAAGGATGTGCTCAGTGCATGTGTACTATATTTTAGTGGTTATTGGTAGAAAAATACTAATATCATCATGTTTTCATTTAATAATAGATTTTAGTTGATAATTCAGATAGATCCTTTTGAGCCTTGTATGGTTGTTTATTTCATTCTCGCCTTAGAAAGTTAGTGGATTGAGACGTAGAACTACTAGGTCCTCATATCATTTAGGAGACTTCAATATAGGATCGAAAGATTACGAATCATATTACTATTACTTAGACTGGAAAAAAATCTTATGCCATTTTCCATAGATGACCTATGGTGTTCTAGGTCTGTGGTTGTGTTTTTTTTAAGGCATTCCCATGCATGATAATAGATAGATACATAGTCAATGAAAGATGTCAAATATATATGTAGGGTCATTTGAGATTCTAGATAGATTCGGTTATGATTCTTATCAACTGTTACAATCTTGGATGTATCATTCCAAGGACGATTTATTCCATGTTTTATAGCTTCATTGTTACCATGAAGACATGTCTCATACATTTTATCCTGAGTAGGATGAGTAAGAAACTAATATTTATTTTGAGGAGTATCCTATAAACATCATTGAGAAGTGTATGAATGATCTTGGGGGCTAGAATGTCCCTTTAGTGTGGGTGTTATAGCTTCATGACCATGTGTAGAATGAGATTATGGAGTGTTGGGATGAAATATGTGCCCAATGACTTGAGTTTTTTTCAAATAGTTCTTCACCACCCTTAGAAGGTGAACTCAGAAAAAAATTTCTTTAAGGGGGGGGGGGGTAATGTAAGAATTCATTTACTCCTTTTGGTACCGATCCTTTTTATTCCCACTTTAATCATTTCTAAAGTTATTCTTTCGATTTATTTCCTAAATTCAGGTCAGGGGATGATGGGTGTGTTTTTGAAGAGGAGGGGAGATGATGGTTTAATGTAGGCTATAATCCCATTATATGATGTGTAATGGCTAGGAAAAGACCTTTCATTTTTGTGTAGTGATTTTCCATGGGGTAAGGATCCAAAAATTTACAATGGATGAAAATCATTTACACTTCATGTAAATATCCACAAAGTTTTTTTTAAATAAATATGAGGCATGTCCTCAATTTTTCAAACAGAACCCCACCTCCATCCCTTTCTCTCATACATTAGTATCCCATTGAGCCCTAAGCTAGTTTATTCCACCATTCCTCCATCTGAACTCTAATTTAAACCTTATTATTCATGTGGATTTGCATTAGTAAGATATTGATTCATTTTTAGTATTTCTTCATTATTCTTTCTATCACTGATTCTATTTAGATATAGGATCATATGTACTATTATTATGGTGTTGGGTGGTCTATAACTCATCCCTTGTATTTCTTTATTTCATAAATTAGTGTGTTTGCAGACTAATTTCATTGATATGGATTATTAAATTCATGTGTATTTATTATAGTCTTTATGAACATATTCTGATAACATTGTTATATATGTTATCCATCATTGGAGGGTTTGACCTCATTATAGACCGCCACAAGCTATGTGTTTTCTGTATTTAAGATATTAGTAGTTTGTTAATCTTATTTGGGCCACCATTCGGGTGAGTTGTGACTTGACCTCAGTAAACGTAAGTGTTTCCATTAAATTAATTAAGTGTTTCTAATGTTTAACTCCTAGATGTGTAACTTCCCCTCGACCCTTATAAGATATGTGTTTAAAATTAATTAATGAATCTTTAAATAAAAAAATGAAATTATATTAATGATATCATCTAGAGATGTTTTTATAAATAAACTGCACCTAGTTTTTTTTCCTTTGCCCAAATTTTTATGTTAATGAAAGGTAATATCGAGAACCAAGTAATTAAATATGAAATGATATAAATTTTTTCTTTTCCTTTAGCCTTGATACAGAGATCAAATGTATGTGCTGAACCATTGAATTACTAAAAGGAATGTGTGTTACATGGGTTAATTTATTATGTGAATAAATTATAATATGCCTAATGCATAAAAATCATGAAATTATTATAGTATAGGCAAGAATCGATCTCGCATTGGATTTCTCAAGCAATTCCTTGAGCACTCCAGTATGACATACTGATTCTAGGATTCTGGTTTCAAGGTTGATACCCAACGTGGAACCTAATCTTTTTCTACTTTTTCATTCCCGATAACACACAATAAGATCCATCTATTATAAATATATGATTCCGTGGATATAATAATTAGATCTATCTTGATATATGAGGAAATGAGGTACTTGGATACATAATTGGTACTATTCATTTCTTATCCCAGTTTAACATGGTTTTTTTTCTTAGACTCTGTAAATATTAATATTATATAATTCTATGGGAAAGGCCCCTTGGATTACACTCTTACCCTTTTTATCTAGTCTATCATTTATTAAATGAGTTATCTTGAACCCCAAGGCCAAGGATTGCATTGTTTTTACCTTGTACCATCATCATTGTTATCATCATAATGGGTTCCTTATTATATCATTGATCCTTATCTATTATTATCATTTCAGGATTCTAGTTCATATTATCCTCATGTGACTTACATACTGAAACTGAAATATAATTAATAAATAAAATGGTTACTTGTTAAAGAACCAGATGAGGCTGAAGTAGGAACTCATGTATTTTTGTTATTTTGATACTGCAAATTTATATATGCATTGTTGTACACTATTTTGGATTGTATTACAAAGATTTTATTTTATTTAATTCATTTGATGTTGACTGTTGAGATTTATCACACACCCTATCTGGGCTACCAATGGGACTTGATCAAATTATAAGAAAGTAGGTGTCAATAATGGGAAGAATCCCGACATGGGCACCTGATATTATTTTATTTATTAAGATGAATCTTAGTGGAAGATGATCAGGTCATGTACTAAGATGGTGGATAATTTTTATTATTATTTTTTATATAATGTATTTACTACTTCCATGTAATCATATTTTTCTAATTTATAGATACATGAAATACATTAGCCTAGTATTTTGAGAATTTTCTCCAGTTTCTTATATAATTCATTATTCATGTATACTTATCCTGTTCTATTTCATTATCATACAACTACCACTACATAACATTTATTATATTTATCTGTTGTGTTATACTATGGTAGTGAGGGAATGGTCTCCCCATAGACAAAACCTAGTCCCACGCAGATAGTCTGCAGCCTCTAGCATTTGGGGATATGTTCTTGAGGAAATTTCAAAAACTGGAATATGGGAACCTCTAATTAGAACCCAGGTTCAGAATATAACATTTGGGTAATTTTATATTTTTTATCATATTATTTTTACCCTTAATTACATATATACACTTTATCATTGTAAAAAAATTTATTAAGGTTACAATTTAAATTTACCAAAAATAAAAGTAACATATTTATTAAATTGTGACCAACTAATTCCAAATATGTAATAAAAATTTTAAAAATAAAAACATAGAATAAAAATACAAAATTTTGATATAAAAATGAAAAAACACAATGAAAATAGTTTTTTTTGGAAAAATTCATTCTTACAATATAAATTTTTTAAACTAAATTCATGTATTTAATCAACCTATTAAACAATATTTTTATTATTTGAAATAAAAATGAACTAATGAAATGATAAAACTAATCCAAAAAACAATTTTACCTTGTCAATTTATTTTTAAAAAATAAATATAATTTCAATAAAAATAATTATTTTTCACTATTTGTTGAAAAATAAATTGTTTTCATAAATTTCTAAAATAAACATATTGAGATAATACTGAAACGATGAATTAGAAAATGAAATTCCTTTTGAAAAATAATTTATATAGAAAATTTATTAATTAAAAATCACTCAAACGGAATGATGAACTCAATTAAAAAAAACATATTTTTATAGATAAATGACTTGACCAAAATTTTTATTATTATTTTATAACCACTTACCAATATATTCATATTGATTTATTAATTTATATTTATTTCAAAAATCAGTTATTACTAGTCATTCCCACCAATTTAGTAGTGAGGTTATAACTGAAATTTAATATTTTAATAATATTCTTTGTTTTTCTAAACATTTTATTTCCCAGAAAACAAGCTATCAAATAAATAAAATTATAAAAAAAACTATTTCATAAAAACATTTTGGTTTTATATTAGAAACGATGTGTTTTTTTCGTTCAGTGGTTTTATGGCCCTCCTATGTATATGATTTATTCCTCACCCACATGTATCCTTCCACTCTTGATCCCACACGACTGTAGGAGACTTTTTAGTGATTTATTCCCTTTCAAACACCTCGACCACCCGATCAATCTATGATACATTTTTTCTATTTGGTTTCCTATATATTCTACTTTATTATAATTATTGAGGTTTAATGTATTGATCACTATGGAAATAGGTGTTGATCATGTTTATTTGTGATCTAGTTATTTTTTTGATGTTAAGTGCCTATATACTTGTTAGTGTTTTCTATTAGAAAATTTATTTGATCGATAGATAGATGTAGGAGGTCAAAAACCAAACCCTATGGAATGTTTTTATTATTTATGTATGTACAAAAATTTGTGATTATGGTGAAAAAACATGTAATTAATTAATTCAATAATGGATGATGATAAATATTGTGTTCAATTACACCTAAGATCACTTTATATCCTATGGTGTTTTGACTAATCTTGTGGATATACATAATGAGATCCAACCCTTGAATGATAAGTAATTGGTAAATAGATTAAAGTATGTTTAGAATTAAATGAGACATAGTGTGATTTATTGTGATATATTCACCTTATAAAATGTATTAATTTCTTATTAAAGTGGATGATGATTATTTGATATAAATTACTATGAACATATAAATTTACATGACCGAAGATATAATGCTATTAATGAATGGGTAATTGAAAGACTAATGGTAATTGGAAGAATTAACTAATATGACTTATGATATGATGTGATGTCATGGTATCCATGCCATTATGAATTTTCTCATTGTTGATGGTGGAATGATTATTTAAATGGATTGGATCTGAGATGATAAAATGGTTATGTAAAGGACTTTGTTGAGTGATGCTGAAATGTTTATAAAAAAGGATTTTACTATAGTTTTTAATTTATATTGGGCATGGACCTATTATAATGAAATGATTATATGGGGGATATGATCTATCTATGTTGTAATGATTATAATTCCTCCCCCAGTTATTTGATATGCCATGGTTTTCTGGTTTTTGTTAGTATGGTTGTGCAACATACTCAGAGATATTCTGGAATGGTGTATAAGCATGTGGTTTATTATATTAATTTATTTCTTTAATAAATTAACCTATTTATCACACTATTTCATACACTAATTATAAGACTTGTTTTTTTAGAAACTATGGTGTTAACCTATAGTTTTATAATTCCACACTATTTTTTCCCTCCTTCGGTACCCGAGTAGATTAAATGGTTATAGTTCTGGATATTGGAAAGGGGATGTGTAGTTGATTATTTCCTACTTTATGGGTTAGATATTGGATATGGGACCAAAATATGGTTAAGGACAAGTTTCTTTTGAGTTTGTTTGTTTTTATATTTTCTTTTATTAGGATTACTTTTAGTTGACATCTCGATACAATTTAGCATGTCATTAAATGTCTCTCTATTGGTTTATTGGTTATTTATTTACCTTTCAGTATTATGTTGTACTTCTTATTCTATTTCTATCACTCTGATATTTATTATTATTGTTTATTTATTCTATTTTGTAACCCTGAACTAGGGGATATGGTCTTCGTATTATATTCTTTATACCCCTGCTGCAAGTCATAATCCTATGGAGTTGGGGGGGTTTGTGGTTCAGTTACCAACATGGTTTGACCATGTGAATAAGTTTTTAATCATGGTATATTACATATTTTATGAATACGAATGAAAATTTTAGTAGAAGAGTTAATAGAAATGTGTATCATTTCTTAGGAATTCAAATTAGAGAAGTGTATTCCTAGAGGGCTATAACAGTACATAAAAATTCTTATGTTGAAAAGGGATGACATATCGATATATTTCACCCATAGAATAACCCTAGACTAGGGTGGTTGTGATATAATTTCAGTGATAGTGGAATTTTTGATGATGTCATCTCAGATTTTGGGGATCATTGAGTTGATTACCAGTGATATTATAGAAATGCGTCATGGTGATGATGTAGTTAGGATTCACGGGTTACTAGGTCTATAATATCTAATTGGGACCCTTGTTTTACATCACGAGTCTATTTTTGAATGAATATTTATTATTTATCACTATTGTTCATTAGAAATACTTTCCACCCATGGATAGATGGGAAGATGGACCAGACCATCCCGATGCTAAGGGCCATGTTGTGAGATTTAATCTTGCTCATTTGTGGATCGTGGGTTAGGAATCGACATATCAATGAGTTTTCATACATTAATAGATGTCACTAATCCATTTTAATGTATCTGTTTAATGTTTTTATGGGTATTTGTGTTATTATCCATTGTGCAAGATGCAGTTTGGGGAGTCATCAATTCATGGACATGGTTTGGTGTAGATAAAGACTGAGATGATCTCATTTATTTAAGAGAAGTTGATATTATTGAAAATAATTTATAAAGCCTATGATGATCATAGGTAGATGAATCTCGAGTTCTAGATTAGAGACATGTGGTTTTGAGAGTCCTGTTTGACATGGGATGTTATGGTTTTAAAAGGGGAGTATGATCTCCCCCAAGTTCATTGTAGGATTTGAGGTGTTTCGGTGAGTTAGCAAGTTGGTGTATCAGTTTGTTCTTCCACTATAGCATGATGGGAACTATGAAATATTCTATGTGACATATCTTCATAGGCATAATCACGATGAATCCCACATCATCAATTGGGGAATGTTGTATTTTGAGGACAACATGATGTCCAGGGAGTGTCTAGTAAGGATCCAGGGTCTTCTAGAGGAGGTGTTGTGTGGACAGACCTTTCCCTTGATTCATTTGGTTTGATGGAATTGTGTTATTGATGAGAGTACTAGGCTGCGAGAAATATATATTCAAGACCACTACTAAAAGCATTTTTGAGTTTTTCTATTCTCTATTCTATTTTTTTATTTTTATTTATATATGTATATGATACGAGGTGTTGTTTATATGATGTTTTATGTTTCATAAATCCTCCAACATAGGAAAATTGGTGGAACTGAATTTTAATTGAGATGAGTTATACAATTAAACGATAAATATCATTAAAGAAATCCACATACACACAAATAAAAAAATATCCGGACATGGAGAATATAATTCCATAATTTATGTGATCATTACAGTATAAAGAATTTGTTTTATTGTTTGATGGTTTGGTCTGTATAGAGATTGATACAGTTGTACATATGACTATGAAGAAAATAGTGGTTTGTTCTAGTACTAAATGATAATGTATTGGTCCTAGTGAGAGATATTGACGTTGTAATGTAAGGCTTTTTTGGGGTGTTCTAGTTTTGTGTGGTTTGATTGTGGTATCATTCGAGGTGTTATAGGATCCTTGAGAGGTATCTTATGGGGAGGTTGTTCACACACCATTATTTTCTTTAGTATGTTGTTTTATTTTTGAGGATTATAATCATTTGAGTGGTATATAATATAAAGGATCATACCTTCTTAGATCATTAATTTTCATGTTTTGGTGTTTGCACGTGTTTTCATGAAGTATTTTGGAGGTTATTTTGGGATGGATCTATAGCTACATAGTGGCATTTAATTTACATTGTAAAACTAAAATTTACTTCCTAAATTGAATTTTTATAGGTTATGGTGTTTTCCATTTATGGATTATATTTGTCTTGGGATAGCTCGTCAAATGGACTCACACTGTAAAAATGGTAATATATGAAATTAATTTATTTAGGCTAAGGAAAACAATTTTTTAGAAGAAACTATCGATATGTCAAATTCTTAGGTAAAATAATTTTTACAGCATGTAATCCATGGATCCCATGGAATTTACACAATAAAATTTTGATTTTCACATTAAAAAATATGTATTATTGGAGGTTTAAAGGTATTCATTCATTAGTTTATTTTTTCTAATTTGGTTGTTTGTTATTCTCATATTTTGGACTAACCGTAAGAAATTGAGGAATAACTTTTCCCCATATTTCTTCCCCTTGATCCTTGGGTTCCTATGGTTTTTCATTGGTTGTTAGTGATGAGTTTTCATCCATTATCCCATTTCTTTCCCATGTTCTTAACTTTTTAATTTACCTTAGTGTTGGTGGATTATTTTAGTTTATTTGGTGATGTTATTTTTACAATCCTTTTGTGTGGAATAGTTTTGTTGTGGGTTCCATGGTTGATTTCGATTAAAATCTGTTTTCTCTTCACCTTATGGTGTGAATTGATATTAGAAATCATTATTAAGGTAGGGGATCCTTGTTCTCGCCTTATTTTTTTATGTGGGGGGATTAAATGGGTTTTTCTCTTTAGTTATATGGAATTGGTATTCATAATATGGAAAATTAATTTAAATGAAATGAAATTGATGGGATGGGTAGAAAAATCATGTTTTACTACTTTGAGTATATTAATTTTTATTTTCTAGTTTATGATGATTCACTAGATAAAAATAATGTCTATTGGAACCATTTTTTCTGATATAGATAAAAATAGACGAGTTAGTGATAAAATTTAATATGTGTTGGGATTTGTGTGAGTTAAGAAGATGGAATAAGGTCCATTTCCTTAAAATTTATGATTCATTACTATAAAAGTTTTTGGATGAGTTGTGTTCTCTTGGACAAGGTGTGTTCCTGTGAGATGTGTTGTGGTAACCATGTGTATTCAGTTGAGACATGGTGTGATTGTAACACCCCAAGCATTCACGATACACTTCTCTTTCAATAAAGCAATAGCTTGCATTGTACGCAAGTTCGAGATTTTAACACGCCGTGACCAATCAAAGTAGAATTTATGAATAGTAATACCCACTTTTTGAAATTATATAAATTTTATATTTCAAAATGGACTTCATTTTTGTATTCGGAATATCAAAATTATCCAAAGTTGAAATTTTTGTAATTTTCTGAGAACTTCCAATTTTTTATGAATAGTGAAAAATACTTAAAAACAACTTTTTTAATCAAAATAATTTATAGTGATAAATTATAATATTGAGTGGTTTTAAATTATAATTAGAATATATTTTTACCATTTTATCCAATGGTGTTCATTATAATTAATTTCACATTGAAATTCGACATAAACAATTGTCAATCTTTTGATATATATTGTTTCGTAAAAACCCGCTATTTGTTGTTACAGTGGAAATTAATTATAAAATTAATTAATGAAACTTATATGTTTGGAATTTTTTAAAATAGACATCATTTTTGAATTCGGAATATCAATAATAGCTTAGGGTGAAATTTTGGCATTGTTCTGAAAAACATCAATTGTTTGATGAATAGTGAAACCACTAAGTGGTAGTTAAAAAACTGATTTTTCGTTTAAATGAAACATTACCACTTCTGTGAATTGATTTTCAAAAATCTGACATTCATGGTTGTCATTAGGAAGTAAAATGTGGTTCAATGGGATTAAAATAATTTTTTGGTGAATAGTAACTTTTATGTTCAATTAATCGTGATTAAAGGTAATTAGTGATATTTAAGGTAAAAATGATATTATAAAAATATAAAAATACCTTTACACTTATCCTACCCCTATTGGATGTGTCATGGCCGACCAAAAAAATCCATGGGTCAACTTGGGGACCCCATGGAGCCACTTTGGTAGGAAAATGACATAAATAACTTTTATTTAAAGTTAAAATAAAAATGTCACAAACATAAGTTGTTTTACTAAAACAATTTTTAAATGGGGTTATACAAGTCATATTTTTTACTATAAATAATCATTAGAAATCTAAAAATATTTTCTACATAATGATATTTGTTTTATAATTTTTAGACATTAAATAAATTAAATTATTTATGACACCATGATGATGCAGCGATTACCTCATTAATAAACGATTTAAATAAAATGAAAAGATAATGTAACAGCTAAGAATTACACTTGTCAAAAACCTATTGGATGAGTATATTTCAAACCCTTATCACCTTATACTCGAAATATATAAATGTGGGACCTTTAGAATCCGAAAAAGCATTTCATAATAATGTAACATTTCAATCATTCCAAGAGTGCCCCTCCTCTCCTCTTATAAATGGCCCCCACCACTCCCGCCTTATTCACACCTTCAAGCCATTTTTCTCGGCCCACCTCTGCCCAAATAATCTCCCAAATTCCCTCTATTACTCCTGAAAGCCTCAATTTGGGAATAATTTTTCCCAAGGAAGCCTTTGGCTCAAATCAAAAAAGAGTTACCCGATTTTAAGGTAATGTGTTCTCTTCTGTTATTTTGTTTTAATTTTCTTCTCCAACCCCCTAAAATATTTTTATTAATTTCATTTGTAAAAACACCAGTATCCTCAATATACTAGGATGTTGTTATAAGAATAATTCGAGCTACTCTAACACACACCTACATCTAATGGTTAAAGAACATACTGTTTCTGTTGATGGAGAATTTCTGCCTCACGAAACGATGATTGATCAACACTCATATAACAACTTCAAAGGTGGCCATTAATATGTCAATATATTTATAGATATGATATATAATATATTTATGTTTTACTTAAGGTTCTTTATTTCTCATTTATGGCATACCCTTATTATTTCCATTATGGGTAAATGCGATATTTCCATTTTAGGAAGTGCGGACTACCGCCCCCTCAATGTGATTTGAATCGTTAATGCCATATGTGGGATGTATAAAGGATGGAGTAAATGGTATTATACATTATATTATACTGGAATTATATTATACCTTTATATAATTATAACTTCATTCCATTAAATATGAAATTTAAATGAAAGTAGCATTCATGCGTACATACGGCTTACCGTCTCCATGAACGGTGCATTTCATTTCTTACCTCTAAATGTTATGTAATAATATAAATGAATGTATATACTGGATATATATGATTTATATGATATATAAATCATGAATATAATTATGGATATAATGGATATTTTACCACATGAACAAAGTGTAATTATAAGAAGTTTATTTTTGACTCAAGTACCTAAGATCGACAAAATGACCGTTATAAACATAAATAATTACATAATGTTCATGACATGGTAATCAGTGATATAAAAGGAATAATGAACATGAAAAATGTTCTTAAGTAGGTAGAGATTAACTCTAGTTTATTATTCAGGTGATCAAAGAACGATCGAGTGAATTCAGACACGAGGTAAGGGAACTTCTTAACCCAATTTCTATTATTTGGGTTAATCTCCTACATTCAAATTATATCATGATATTATTATATCCTATCTTGTATTTGTAATTTCATTATGTTTACTTATAATGAATACACATAATATATATATTTTATTTAAAAAATGATCTTTGTAAGGTACTTTGTCTCAATCTCCATTCATTGAGTCATATTTTGTTTTATACACAAATTTCTTTTATACGGCGTATAAACCCCTTTGACTTTTACGTTTATTCAAAAGGAATCTTTTTATACGAAGTGTTTTACTAAATGAAAAAAAGTAATGTTTTTCTTGTCATACGTATGCGGAGACAATGACTTCTCCGCCGCCGTAACCATTTTTTGAGTTTCAGCTTCCTCTACAAGCCATTACTTTTTTTAAAATGAAAAATATATACCAAGTTTTAATTTTCTTTCATATTGGTATTGAAAATGGTTTTGATAAGGTTTTTATTATATCAATGTGTTGTATTGATATCTTGTGATTGAAACATGGAAATGTTATGTTTCCTTTATGCACGTTTTATGTGATATGATTATGTTATGGTTTATGATATGTTTAAACCTGTTCATATGAGGAATGCATTGGACTTAATATGTGACGGGTGGAGCCCGCTATAGCTCCTCGATGCATCGGTAGGTCTCATGAGACAAACTAGTGTCTTGGAACGAGGCCTTGAAAAAATATTATTTTTGGTCTTGGCACGAGGCCTTGACTACATGGTTATGATAATCTGGCATTATGCATTCCATCATTATGAAAGTGGTTATTGATATTTCATTTGATTATTCGACTAGTAGAATATCCATGTGAGTAAGTAAATGGAATTATTTAATTTATTTATTCCATATTATGCTGAAGTTAATGTTTGAAAAGGCTTTTGTTTTAGTTATATATTTCCTTAATGTTTATTTATGAAAGCATCCGCAATATTGTTATCCTTACTGAGCATCTGAGCTCACCCCTTTCAATGATTTAATATTTTCCAGGATGTGAAGAAGTATTTTATGAATGACCTGCAGGGATAGTCAGAAGAGGATATGAGTGTGGACTATGGAGACGTTGTTATTGTATTTTTTCACTTTATGATGTAATGTAACATTATGAATGTATCTAGGGTTTCCAAGGCTACTAAACTAATCTGTCTTTAGAGACTTGAACTTTTGTGATCATGCCAATGTTACGCAATAATGCACCGACTCTGGGAAACTTGGGTCGGGGCATTGAAGTGATGATACTAGATGCTAGCACTAAATGAAACACATTATGAGGGAAGGGTATTTAAGTATGTGTATCGACCCATGTAAGAGATGTTTGGTTAGGATGTGAATTGATATGATGTTTATATAATGGATGAGAGAACATGACATTCAATGTTGAGAAGTGAGAGAATAAAATAAATGGTGAAGTGGTTTTTGGGTTCCATGAATTAACATGTTCATGATTATTATGTTCTCATATTTGATGTGTGATTTGGTGAGTGGTCGATGGTGAGACTGGGTTTGGTTATTTTAAATGTCCAAGTTCTTGTTGGTTCCTCTTTTTTCTCATTGGAACATTTGTGTACTCTCTTCACATGTGAAATTGAGATGTTGGATATTCCTATTTTGTAATCATGTATGCTCACCAAAGGTATATAAACTATTTTTTTCTGTTTTAGTAGGAACTTCTATATTGATCTAGTAATTGTTAGATTGGGTTGGATCTTTTGTTGAGTCCCTTTTACAGGACTTGTATTTTTGTATTTTTCAATGGATACTTTTAATGTATCAATTGAACTTATACATACATTGTGGTATGGTGTTGGGTTTAATTTTATTTTATTTGTTGTAGTTTTTTAGTTGTTTATATTATCTCCCAGTTCTATTTTTAATGATATAGGTTATTTCATCCCGCATGGAGATTTTTATACCCTCGATTCTTGTCTCCAACCAAGGGCCAAGTAGAGTCGGGATTTGGGGGTTATTATGTCTCTCTCTTTATTGGGTTATCTTCTGAGAGAGGGGGTCATCAAATAAGAGATACAATATTTCTAGTTTGTTGTTGTGTGTTTTGGATGATAAAAATTTGGTTAACATTTATCGATATCAAATCTAGAAATACCAAGATCAAATTTTAAGCAACAGAACCATGTATAAATGTTAATGGATATTATAATTGGTACAAGGATTAGGTTTAGATAAATTTTTAAATTATGATGTTTTCATGTGAGGGAAAATTAAGATTTTTTGATATGATCGTCGTTTTATAATTTTAAGGATGATCATAAGTTCAAGAACAAAAAACAGCTTTAGAGGCATTATCTTATTCAATTTTAATGTCATTAATTATATTTTGGGAAATATTTTATTGGGATAAGGTATATGTTACAGTTAGTGTTAATTTTAATGATTATTTTAGAAAAAAACCACAACATATTTGGGGATGTAATATGAATGGTATAAGATATCATTAGAGGTCAAAGAATTCATTAATTTTGATATTATTGACATTAATTGGGATGTAGGGTTAATTATTCATATAATAATCTAAGTAGAATCATAGGGTTATTGTCGATATTTTTGAGTTAAATGTGTTATTTATTCATATGATGGTGTATTTATTTTGGCAATTATCATAACAAGTGTTAATAATATTGAATTTAGAAAAAACATGAGGAAAAACATTTTATCCATTTATATATAATAAAATATTTATAAATGATACTCTTTATGATAAATAAGTATTCATCATGGATACAAATCTCTTAGAATATGGAATAATACAGATAGGAAATATTATTAAATAACATAACAACATAATGAAATTGTGTTTATATATTTAAATAAAATGAATTAATTATATTTTATCATATTTATTTTCATAACTGTAAAAGGATGTATAAAGTTTATGATTGAAATTTTAAAAATTAAAATTTTATGCAGTTACAATTATTTATATTGTATTGATGGTCTTTTATATAACATAATGTTTTTTGGTTTTTTATTTATTAACTTTCTCATGAAAATATTTTATATATCAGTATTTATTATTCATTAGAAATTATTTTTTAGCATCTTGTCATAATGTTTTGATACCATTAATTTTCTCATATTTGGGAACCTATTTATGTGTTATCAAAGATGAATATTATATTCCCATTTACCTTTTTTCAAAATGAATGTTTATTAACCATATTTACAATGAGTATATTTAAGGAAGTGTTTTAAGAATATAAAAACATGAATTTCCAAGATCATGATCGAATTTAAAAGATATTTTTTAATGGGGGAGAACTTAATGCCTAAATATTTTAAAAGAACATTATTTTTTATAGTATACACGATATTGCAAATCGATCTTAAAATAAACACTAAATAATACCATTTGAAATATGACTTTTATAATATAAACATTGAAAAGTATATTATAAAATGTGTTATTTAATTATTGAATAAATTTTTAATATTCATACTCAAAACATATATAATGATTATTTATTAGGAAATTATAACTCCAGTTTTAATGAAGTCAATTTATTATTCATAAATTATTTTACTTCAAAATGGTTTTTATTTAGTTTTATGGGATTATCGTATATAATATTGTGACTCTGTTAAAATATTTATCTTATAAAAAAGATAACAATTTGGAAATTTTCATATGAAAATTAGCTTCATTTTATAATATTACATTTTTCTAAAAAGATTAATTTTTCAACCAATAAGAAAAAATATATTTTTTGTAGAAAGTTATATTTTCCACTATAGTATATTCAAAGTCCTATATTGTTTTGAGTTTAGTTTGTAATTTCATTTGAACATTTTGATTAAATATAGGATAAAAATACTTATTTATAAAAGAAAATCATTTATCTGTTTTTATTATTCATAAATTAGATATTTACACTCTTAATAAATGTATTTAGTAATTTTTAAATAAAAAAATAGTTTTATTGAACTCTAAAATTATAAGTTTATATTTAAAATTTTTACATCCAATATTATAGAAATTGTGTTTGGAAAAATGAATTTTATTTTTGAATTCACCATGATAAAATTATCATTGGATAATGATTTGATAATTTTCAAAAAATTTGATTTCTTTAATGAATAGTGAAAATACATATTTTTATTAAAAAAATTATTTTCTTTATGAGTATTTGAAGTGTTAAATTATATTTTTCATTATTTTAAAAAATAATTATTTCCCTTTTGTATAAAAAAATTAAATTGTGGTTGAAATGTAATGTATAGAATAAATTTGTAGAAAATTAATTTAGCTTTAAACTAATTTGTTCTGAAACCCTGTATTTCACTAACTTTTTAGGGTATAATTTTTAATTAAATACTTCCACTTATTTGGATTTGAATCTCAATAATTGATTCGGTATATTAAATTAGTAGTCGCAAATTCTGTATGTAGGTCCATTTTATTTTTGGACATTATGGGTCATAACCTTAGTAATTTCTATTACCAAGGTAAAAGGTAAATCAAGTAGTTACAGGAAAAAATAATTTTATATGGACTAAAAAATGGCTATAACACATGAAATAATTTTAGGGGATGATTTAATATCATCTATAATTATCCAAAAGTAAAATATATGGCCTTTCATTTCAATATGACCGTTATTTTGACATATATATTATTTTTTATAATGAAATCTAAAACATTTCATAATCATTGCAGTTGGAGTTTGAAATAGTGATATGAACCCCGTAATACTACATCAAGGATGGGGTTTAAAAACGAATTGGGAGAAGGTATTGTAGAAAAATTGTATCAGTGGAAGAACTATAGCATCAACGACATTGTAGCGGTGGTAGGCACTGTATCATGAACTATAACGGTGGCTGTATTGTACAGGAACAATCTGGGTTATGTAGAATCACTATTCAACAAAGGGATTTGGTTCAAAAAATATGGGTCTATAGGCCATGTAATGTTATTTAATTTTCAATGGTCCTACGAGCCATGCAATGGGTCACCTCTCCAAAATATGTGGCCCTTTGTTTCAACAAAAAAGTGGATTTAACCGCAACATTAAGAAGAATTTCAAAGATTTTATTTTATTATACATATATTTTTCGACATTGGGATAAATAAAGGGTATTTGTATTTTTAAATATTATTTATTAATATAAATTATATTTTAATCATGTTAAATTATTTATAACTTTTTGTGTTGAATTACTTTAATGAAATGATTATGTAGTACTAAAACAATTCTTGTTCAAGGAGTAATTTAAAAAAAGATATAAAAAACACTAAATATCATATTATACGAGTGAGTTATATTTTACTAGTTATTGTTCATATAATTTTAAAACATTATAGGTGTTTGGAAAGATTATATTAAAATTTATTTTTTCTCTTTGTGTTTTTGAAGTCATAGAAAATGACTAGTTCCCAAATTGACATTAATGATATTTTATAATAAATAATATTTTATTAAATGATTTCAGATTTATAAATATTAAATATTGTAATATGTGATTAAAATTTGGTTGAAATATGAATCATGGTCCATCTATTCTCTATTTTCACATTAATAGTAAATATTTTCACCCTTAGCGAGTAAAAAAAATATTATCATGGTAAGTGTGAAATGTTTTAAAGGGGACATAAAACCAAAAAATAATGATAAAACGTAGTATAAAATGGTCAAAATTTTCTTATATTAGATTATTTCAACTCATCCTAATATTATCTTATAATATCATTAATTTATTTCCATTTTATATTTTGAATTAATTTATATTAACTAAATATTTATTGAAATTCAAAAAAGTGCCCCTTCCATTTCATATACAGGTAACCTCATATCCTTTGTTATTTACAAATAAAAAACATTTTGCATGACCCAATAACGAACTAAATAATTTTACTACATCCCCCTATACAATCTAGATTTCTTTTTTTGCATCATAAAACTATCATTCAAATGCTGTTGGTGTAAACCTAAAGAGGTTTTCCGAAGAAAATGTATAGTTGTTTAAAAGGAATTTTTGTTTTATTTCATCATACAAATCCCTAAAATATTTAATATCCTTGATGATATAAAAAAATAATTATCTCCCATATACTTATATTTTATTATGTCAATGGAATATCTTAAATTAGCCTCAAATCTCTTTCAAATGTGAAAGGAATATATCGCTTCATTGTAAGTCGTAGTACCACCACACAAACTATTGTAATTAATTTTTAATAAACAAGATTCATGTATGGAAATATTGTTTAATTTTATTTATTTATATATTATTCAACATAATTTTATAATTATTAAAATTTAATACATCATTTTATTAGTTTCCTTTCTATTTTCTGAATATTGATAATTTTGGTTGTGCGTATGTGTAGACTACCATCACCTCAAAGCGATGCCATTAGTTTTTCATCACACATCACAATATTGATATAGTTTTGTATATTTAATCAAAAAATATTTCATTTATGATATTTTTATAATTCTATAAATTTTATCTATTTCTTACCTTCATTTCATTATTATTTTAGAAAAACGGTAATGTTATGCTTTCATGCGTACAACTTACCGTCTCCATGATTATATCATTGATAATTTTTCATTACCATAATTTATAGTTAGTTTTAAATATATAATTATTATATAAAAATTTTAAACTTTTCATGAATAATATTTTGGATATGATGGAATATTGTCCCCTTTTAACATAGTTATCCAATTGAATTTAGTTTGAACATTTGAGCTAAATATATTAAAAAACCATTTTAGGTGAACATAAATGATTTAGTAATTGATTAGAAAAAGGTAAATATTTATAATAAATGTCAAAAGGGATATTATTAATATTAATAATGAACATAAATTTATTTTCTAGGATTATAAATAAAATATTTGATGTTAAAAAAATGACGTTCGGGATAATTTAACTTAAAAAATCATTTCAAATGTTTTGGATATGTAATTTTAAAATAATTATCTTCTATTTACATATATTTGAAATTATTTTATGATTATATTGATATGTAAATAAAATATATATAAAGGGAAGTTCATAATCCTTAACAATATCATCGAAATATTTTAATAAACATTATGTGGTTTGTACGAAACATTTTGACAAAAAATCCAAGAGGATTGTTATATTTTAACAAACCCATTGGAAATGAATTTTATTTTTACCATAACCATTATTTTTTTATAATTCGTTTATAATGTTTAATTTTTTTCATCGTAAATTAAAATTTTCAAATTTTATGAGGTTTTTGGGTATTTTAAATGGATTTTTAAATGGTAAGCGTATTTCAATATTTGAATGGGTTTTGCATATGGGTTCAAAAGAGTTTTTCAACGGTTTTCTAGAGTAAAGATACATGAATAAAATATTTTATTCATGATATGGTACTTTATAATTATATATGAGAAATATTTAAGCCTTCTATAACTTATAATATGTCTTGAACCCAATTATATCTCACAAAGGAGGGATATCCTGGTATAGTTATAATACATGTGCACCCATATAGGGATCCTATGTATTGGGCAATGTTCCTTGGCTTAATATGATATAATGAGATTGTTACTAAACAGGCTTCTCCTATTGATTAAACTGGGATCAATTTTTTTGACAAGGGTTATGAATATAATTTTATAAATTTCCTAAAGGATTTACTATTTTAAAGACATGAGTTTTAATGGTCTTCTTTGAGAAAAAGTGTTTGAGTTTTTATGGTGTAAATGATTTATACTATAAATTGAATTCAGATAAAGGATAATATACCAAGTGTTTTCATGTTTTTCACTAGAATAATATTTTTTAAATTTCCCTTACAAATCTTTTTGTTCCCACCCCATTCGAAATAGTTTTTTATAGTTTTATGTTCATGTATGTTAATAGAAGAAGTTAAGGTAGTAGTCATAATGTAAGGTCATGAAAACACATATTGTTCTACATTAAATGTTCAATATGGTTGTATAATATTGATATTGATTATAGGTGTCTACATTATAATACTTGTGATTTTTATGTACGATTTATGACCTATTTAACTAAAGCACTAGACCAAAAATATATTTGTAAATGTCAGGTAAGTTATTCTATTATAAAGACACTAGATTATATATGGTTTAAGGTATGATTCTTTTTTACGGTATTAATGAAAAGGTTTACACAACTATAGAGTTTATGATAATATTAATAACATACACTTTAATGACATTACCTTTTAGTGTAATTGAAATGATATTGATTTTAAAGATCACCATGATGCATCATATAATATATGTCTATTCTGGTTGGTTTTTTCAGAATAAATAGGGATGTAGTAGTAAAATAGAACCAACAAGACAATATCCTTCTATATCAACAATATATAATTTTCCGAATTGGTGGGGATTGGATTTTTGTTTCTACTGACCACTTGGTGAAAGATAAAAACGGTGTTGGGATCCATTCTATAGAGAAAACCAGTCTACTAAAAAAAACATTGCTATAGTTGATAATTACAAGAAATAACACCCTCCTATCTTTTTTATATCCTTAGATAAAGTGTTAGTATAAGGGAGAATAAATACACTAGAAAAGCTTTTCAATGTCATGGGATATCTACACCACAAAAATGGAACTGCTTCTGTTTAAAATTTTTAAGGTGAAGCTTATTGATGTTGGTAGTTCATTAAGAATAACATATAATGATATGATTTTTATTCCATAGAATGGAACTATTTTAAAATTATTCTCCCTAAGAAATATATCCATATGTTTTTTTGATTCATGATGGTGAAACAATTTCATAGAATTGGGGAAAAATATAAATATTATATGTCTATGTATGAAGATAATTAGGGAATATTATCAAAGTGTGACCTAGATATTATTGAAGACATTGATTGTAAAATTAATACATTTTTCTCTAGATCGAAACCAATTTTATAAATATTTTTATCCACATAAGAAGATACCCAGGTATGTGAGCTAGAGGTGAAAGACCCTTAGCCATTTATTAAAAGAAAGAAAACGTATATTAGAGAAAGAAAAAAGGATGCGTGCGAACATCTTGCCCAAAACCAACCATCAGTTCCTAAAGAAATTATGAAATTACATATCTTAATATTCGTATCATTCACCACATACCTAATCATGTGTTTCCTCTGTATTAGCCTATTTCCACTCTAAATTCGTTTCATATTACTTCAACAGATTGACAGACTTATCTCTTAATTTAAGTTGTTCCAATGATAAACCCTCTTTCTTGGATTGTACATGAAATTTTTTAGAAACGGGAATATCCCCTCTCTCCCTCTTTGCTGAAGACCCGGTGGCCATTGGCTTTGGTAGGTACGAATACTCTTTCCTTGGTTTCATCCATTGTGGAACTGTCCTCCTTCCATCACTGTCGGATGTCTTTCATCGCCTACCTTGAACAATGTCACTGTAATATGGCCTAATAAATTCATTATTTTCTATGTCACTTTCAGAACAACATCCTTATTTTAAAGTGATTTCCACATAGGGATATTTATTTACTCTATCCTCTCTCGCCATAGCACTCTCTACAACATCTAGAATCCCTCTCAGATCAGATGGCTTATTCTGATCAGTCGGGTCAAGAACAAGATTATTTACCTTATTTCCAAGACCATCATGCAGCTCCATATCTTGATCTTTCATACCAACTCTCACTTGATTACTAGGATCAATCTACATAACATCAAATTCTTGATGTCCCTCATCCACCATAGGATCCTCCTCATGTTCTAAGAAAGAAAACAGATTTCCTTCTCTACTTTGATCTTTCACTCCACTGTTTTCTTGATCCTCACTACTGAACTGCTTCTTATACTGAATCCCCGAACTAAAATGAGAGCCATCATCAACATTATCCATCGCAAACATCTTCCCAATACCAAGGACACACATCAATCTATCAAACACAGACATCACTATTGTATTTTCTAGAACTTTCAACTCTTTCACACCACACCTACACGTGGGCTCCTCTGTTGGATCACCCTGCCACTCCTCCTGCATCACCACTAGAGCTAATGGTTTGGAAAACACTTCAATGATATTTGGATCCCCTCCTACACAAATTCCCACATTGCTACCCCCCATCGCTAGACAAACCAGACCACAGACCTCACGGCCCACAAGACCCTCCAGTGGGCTTCGACTCAACTTTCCATTATGGTAGACCAACTCCAAATGACCAAAATGAAAAAACTTCGTGCAGTACTACAACTTGGATTCATACAAAACATCTTTCCTCCAACGAAGCTCCTTACCATCAGTGATCCAAACACAGTTCACCAGAGCCCTCGCAGCATCAACCTCGATGCAAATGCGTGGACAAATTGGGTGACACCAAGCCTCGGTACGATGATCAGCACACATGAACCGCCATACCATATTCCCAATTGCACACAAAATGGAAGGGTTTTTAAAGGAGAGGGTTAAACCAGGAATTCTTACCCATGTCGCTATTGTCGAAGGGTCTCGCCTCATGTGAAAATTGAATCTCCATTGGAAAAGATAGAATGGGGTTCCACTACATCGACTGGGTGACCTAGACCAGGAAATGATCATGTCTTCTTCCAAACCAAATCAGGCCATGAAGTTCATTTAGTCGATCAAACCAACAACTGAATATTGAAGAAAATTACAATATGCATTGACGAACTGATCAAACACCTCCACTGATGAACGATTTAGTCAGAAAAGGGCCAGCAAGGTGAGACGACATAGATCTGAGGCATTATTGAGCTCTGCCAGAAGAAGAGAAAAAACGGATGCCTCACAAAACAGACCTGGGACCTTTGGAGAAAGTCAGATTATCGAGAAGGGAGGAGGAAAAGCACATGAAGATGGAGAGTAATAAACCTTGTCATGTGAGGAAGGATGTGAAACTCCCCCCTATGATGTGAAGGGGGGAGCATGCTCTGTCGACATGCGGCTAGGGCATCACCGCAAGAGAGATGCGGGAGCATCTCTCTCCACCCTGTACCCCTTTTCTTCTTTTTCACATAAGAACATAGATTCGATGGATTTTTTTTTCATTTTTATTAGAAAATTTAGAGGGTGTTTTGTAACACCCCGCCCCCAGTTACCCAGAGTCGGTGCATTACTTCGTAACATTGGCATGATCACAAAAAATAAAGTCTCGAAAGACCGATTAGTTTAGTAGCCTTGGAAACACTAGATACATTCATAAATGTTACATTACATCATAAAGTGAAAATATACAATAACAATGTCTCCATAGTACACACTCATATCCTCTTCTGACTATCCCTACAGGTCATTCATAAAATACTTCTTCACATCCTGGAAAAATTAAAACATTGAAAGGGGTGAGCTCAGATGCTCAGTAAGGATAAAAATATAGCAGAAGCTTTCATAAATAAACATTAACATTTAAGGAAATGTATAACTAAAACAAAAGCCTTTTTAAACATTAACTTCAGCATAATATGGAAAAAATAAAATTAAATAATTCCATTTACTTACTCACATGGATATTATACTAGTCGAACAATCCCATGAAATATCAATAACCACTTTCATAATGATGGAATGCATAATTCCAGACTATCATAACCAAGTAGCTAAGGCCTCATGCCAAGACCACAAATAATATTTTCTCAAGGCCTCTTTCCAAGACCCTAGTTTGTCTCATGAGACCTGCCGATGCATCGAGGAGCTATAGCGGGCTCCACCTGTCACTTATTAAGTCCAATTCATTCCTCATATGAACAGGTTTAAACATATCATAAACAATAACATAATCGTATCACATAAAACATGCATAAAGGAAACATAAAATTTCCACACATTAATCACAAGATACCAATACAACACATTGATATAAGAAAAACTTTATCAAAACAATTTTCAATACCAAAATAAAATAAAAGTAAAACATGGTATTTATTTTTCTTTTAAAAAACAATTATGGCTTATAGAGGAAGATAAAGCTCAAATAATAGTCATGACGGTGGACAAGTCGTTGTCACCGCATACATAAGAAAAAACATTCCGTTTGTCATTTAGTAAAAATGATTCGTATAAAAAGATTCCTTTTGAATAAAATTAAAAGTCAAAGGGGTTTATACACCGTATAAATGAATGTTGTGTATAAAACCAAATATGCCTCAATGAAAGGAGATTGAGACGAAATCCTTACAAAGATCATTTTTAAAATAAAATAGATCTATTATGTGTATTTACTATAAGTACACATAAGGAAAGTACAAATACAAGATTGCACATAATAATATCATGACATAATTTGAAAGTAGGAGATTAACCCAAAGAATGGAAATTGGGTTAAGAAATTCCCTTACCTCATGTTCGACTTGCCTCGACTGCTCATTAAACTCCTGAATAATAAACTAGATTTAAAATATACCTTCTTAAGAACCTTTTTCAAGTTCATTATTCCTTTTATATCACTTATTACCATGTCATGAACATTATGTAATTATTTATGTTTATAACGGTCGTTTTGTCGATCTTAGGTACTTGAGTCAAAAATAAACTTCTTATAATTACACTTTGTTCATGTGGTAATATATCCATTATATCCATAATTATATTCATGATGTATATATAATATAAATCATATATATCCAGTATATACATTCATTTATAATATTACATAACATTTAGAGGTAAGAAATGAAATGCACTGTTCATGGAGACGGTAAGCTGTACGTACTCATGAACGCTACTTTCATTTCAATTTCGTATTTAATGGAATGAAGTTATAATTATATAAAGGTATAATATAATTCCAGTATAATATAATTTATAATACCATTTACTCCATCCTTTATACATCCCACATATGGCATTAACGATTCAAATCACTTTGAGGGGGCGGTAGTCCACATTTCCTCAAATGAAAATATCGCGTTTACCCATAATGGAAACCATAAAGGTATGCCATAAATGAAAAATAAAAAAGATTAAGTAAAACATAAAAATATTATATATCATATTTAAATATAGTGACATCTTAATGTCCACCTTTGAAGGTGTTATATGAGTGTTGAACAATCATCGTTTCGTGAGGCAGAAATTCGCCATCCACAGAAATAGTATGTTCTTTAACCATTAGATGTATGTGTGTCTAAGTGTAGCTCGAATCCTTCTTATAACAACATCCTAGTATATTTAGGATACTGGTGTTGTTACAAAAGAAATGAATAAAAAGAGTTTAGGGGGTTGTAGAAGAAAAATAATACATAAGAACACAAGAGAGAACACTACCTTTAAAACGGGTAACTCTTTTTGATTTGAGCTCAAAGGCTTCCTTGGGAAGACTTATGCCCAAAGTGAGGGTTCTAAGAGTAAGAAAGGGAAGTTGAGAGAGTATTTGGAAAGACTTTGGCTGAGCCAAAAGGCTTTGAAGGTGTGAGTAAGGTGGTAGTGGTGGGGGCCTTTTATAAGAGGAGAGGAGGGGCACTCTTGGAAAGTAATGAAATGTTACATTATTATGAGATACTTTTCGGATTTTAGAGGTCCCAAAATTATATATTTCGAGTATAAGGTTATAAGGGTTCGAAATATACCCATAAAATTGGTTTTTTATAAGTTTACTTCTTAGATTTTACATTATCTTTTCATTTTATTTAAATCGTTAATTAATGAGGTAATCGTTGCGTCATCATGGTGTCATAAAGAATTTAATTTATTTAGTGTCTAAAAATTATAAAAACAACTATCATGATGTAGGAAATCTTTTTAGATTTTCAATGAATATTTATAATCAAAAATATGACTTGTATAACCCCATTTAAAAATTGTTTTAGTAAAACAACTCATGTTTGTTAAATTTTTATTTTATCATTAAATAAAAAGTTTTTAATGTCATTTCCCTACCAAAGTGGCTCCATGGGGTCCCAAAGTTGACCCATGGATTTTGTTGGTCGGCCATGACTCATCCAATAGGGGTAAGAAAAGTGTTAAGGTATTTTCATATTTTTATAATATCATTTTTACCATAAATTTCACTAATTACCTTTAATCACGATTATTTAAACTTAAAAGTTACTATTCACGAAAAAATTATTTTAATCCCATTGAACCACATTTTACTTCCTAATGAAAACCATGTATGTTGGAGTTTTGAAAATCAAATCACAGAAATGGTAATATTTCATTTAAACGAAAAATCAGTTTTTTTAACTACCACTTAGTGGTTTCACTATTCATCAAAAATTGAAGTTTTTCAGAACAATGCCAAAATTTCACCCTAAGCTATAATTGATATTCCGAATTTGAAAATGATGTCTATTTTACAAAATTCCAAACATAAAAGTTGCAATAATTAATTTTATAATTAATTCCCGCTGTCACAACAAACAACGTGTTTTTAAGAAACAATATATATCAAAAGATTGTCAATTGTTTATGTCCAATTTCAAAGTGAAATTAATTCTAATGAACACCATTGGATAAAATGGTAAAAATATATTCTAATTATAATTTAAAACCACTAAATAGTATAATTTATCACTTCAAATTATTTTGATTAAAAAAGTTGTTTTAAGTATTTTTCACTATTCATAAAAATTGGAAGTTCTCAGAAAAATACCAAAAATTCATCAAAGGCTAATTTCGATATTCAGAATCTAAAAATGAAGTCAATTTTGAAATATAAAATATATATAATTTCAAAAATTGGGTATTACTATTCATAAATGGTACTTTGATTGGTCGCGGTGTGTTAGAATCTCGAACTTGCGTACAATGCAAGCTATTGCATTATTGAAAGAGAAGTGTATTGTGGAAGCTCGGGGTGTTACATTCTCCCCTCCTTCAATAAATTGCATCCTCGCAATTTGAAATTTATCTTTGAAAATAAAAGGTTGAAAATAGAAAATACCTTTGTGGAAAACCCACATCGAAAATATGGTTAATAAAAATATAACTTTAAAAGAAATAAAGAGAAGTACAAAGGTCACCCGAGATAACCCATACAAGGATTATATGAAAATATGGATATGGAAGAAGAAAAACCATCAAGGTCTGATAGAGAGTTGTAGAAAACTGGATTAGGAGAAAGTTAACCATAAGAAAATCACAAACTTGTGATTGGTTAAACGGTCATTGAATCCCCAGTTGGAAAAGTTATCCGGCAATGTTTTGGTTTTAAGTTACCTTTTATAATGTTGAGGAATTTATTTAGGAGATTTAATAAGAATGTAAGGGAATATACATACTTTTCATGTAGACTTTCATTCATTAATAACTTTTTACCACAAACCCATCTTTCACTCTGAAAGGTAATAGAACTCAAAAATAATCTATTTATCATAATTGTATAAGGTTCCAAATATTAACACATACCATTTAGATTAGGAAAACTATTTTTTAATAACTAGGGAATTCCTGTAGGCTAGTGGTAGGTAATAAAGGCCAGTCGCACTATGGTTGTGGGTTTGATTTCTGCAGCTTTGTCTGACACGACGGGTTATGCCCCACCCTGCAGGTTGCCCTTTTCCTAAAACTATAGTATTATAATATTCCAAAAATAATATTCATAAATGTTTTAACCTTAAACAATACTATCCAAAGATCAACTTAATCCATTACAACCTTTATAGTTATCCAAAATACCTCCATCCAGACATTCTCTAAAATGTCCTTAGATTCCAAAATCAATTGCAACATTAGATTCCCCAAACAAAGTAAGTTTTCTCTTTTTGTCACATACTGAAAATATGACTACCTTCATCATATTAAAACCTGAATGAAAACAACAAGTACTACAGTACAATCCTTATATATATCACATTGTTCTTATAACCATAATATAGTTCTTGAGTCCAAAAACACAAATAAAATAATTATTCAACTTCATCTGTAGTAACAGCATAAGCTTGGCCTTGATCCCTT
The DNA here is from genome assembly GCA_963277665.1 of Viscum album. NCBI lineage: Eukaryota > Viridiplantae > Streptophyta > Magnoliopsida > Santalales > Viscaceae > Viscum > Viscum album. The sequence goes on along the minus strand of OY728156.1, from coordinate 484,789,425 downwards.
GGCCTTTTCTGAGGTAAGTTTCCCTGACGCTTAGGACATTCATTTGCATAATGCCCCATTTCCCTACAATTTTGGCATTCAACATTGATAGCCACTTTCTTTCCCTTGCAATCACGAGCCCGGTGACCTTTTTCTCCACATTTAAAACAAACTCCCATTCCTTTTAGGCAAGTACCAGGGTGATTCATCCCACAATTATCACATAATGGAAAAGCCTTCTTTCCCTTTTTCCCTTTATCTGTCTCTTATTCCACCATTCTCTTCTTCTCTTGCTTTACTTTGTTGTCATAATACTTAAAGAATTCCTTTTCTGTCTTGATAGAACACGAGACTATATCATCGTACGATGAGAAAGATTGTGATACTAAATCTCAACGGAGAAATGGTTTTAACCCATCAAAGAAACGATAAATCTTACTTCTTGGGTTACGTATATAATTTGCAGCATGCCTCGCTAACCTTGTAAAGTTAGCCTCATACTTTGCGACATTCTCATCCTCCTTCTGCGTCAGACTGAGAAATTTTATTTCCATATCTGCTCGATGGTCACGAGGGAAGTATTTTTCTAAGAAAATCTCTTTTAACTCCCTCTATTCCATATTCGAAACTTTATCATCTTCCTTTTTGTTTTGAATCAATGACCACCATTGATCAGCATCTCCAGTGAGGCGGTAAACTGCCATGATAACCATTTCCCTTTCACTACTCCCCAAGGCATGTAATATTTTCTATAAGGAGTGTATGCATTGCTCAGCTACTAATGGATTTTTACCCCCATTAAATGTTGGTGGTTGTTGCCTCATGAATAGGTCTAAAATTGATCCTCCACGTTGCGGATCAGGGTGCTCCATACGAGTAAGGTTATTATTCATAACCTGAGTGAGTTGTCCCAGTATGGTGATAAGGTGATCAGCACCGATTGTATTTCCATCTCCACACTAAATATCTTGAGTAGGAGGGAAATACCTATATGGAGTGCGTGCATTTATATGGTTTCCATACCTCCCACTAGGTTCCATTTCTAAACAATGGAATAATCTAGATTAGTTTATGAATTAAAATACATAATTCCATACTTGTAAAACACTTAACATAAATTGAACTATTTATGGATATAATCCATAATCATAAAAATGTTTTCTTTGAGGAAGTATATACTCATAAGCCCTTCATAATGGTTTGTAAAGAAAATGATAATTATCCTAAGCGTATCCCCCGGGAGTGTCGTAACCAAGTGTGCAGCAAGGCCTATTGTCGTGCACCAGTTCCCGTTCGAGTCTAGCTCAAAGCGGTGTTTTTGGGTTTTACCCCTAGGTACATCTGTGCCAGAGCCGCCTCTACCTGCTCGTATCCAGACAGGGATGTATTGCTTGGAAAAATCACAAAATCTCTATAATACCAAAATTATAGGAAGTTCTTCTATACTAATCCTCAAAGTCTATCTTAGGGCTCTGTGCTCTAATCAGAGTTTATCTAAATCTAACATCCAAGGTTATTACTAAACTACCTCTGATACCAACTGTAATGCCCCGCCCCCAGTTACCCAGAGTCGGTGCATTACTTCGTAACATTGGCATGATCACAAAAGATCAAGTCTCGAAAGACCGATTACTTTAGTAGCCTTAGAAACACGAGAAACATTCATAAATGTTTCATTACATCATAAAGTGGAAATCTACAATAACAAATTCTCCATAGTCCACACTCATATCCTCTTCTGACTATCCCTACAGGTCATTCATAAGATACTTTTCACATCCTGGAAAAATTAAAACATTGAAAGGGGTGAGATCAGATGCTCAGTAAGGATGACAATATAGCGGAAGCTTTCATAAATAAACATTAACATTTAAGGAAATGTATAACTAAAACAAAAGACTTTTTAAACTTGAACTTCAGTATAATATGGAAAAAATAAAATTAAATAATTCCATTTAATTACTCACATGGATATTCTACTAGTCGAATAATCGCATGCAATATCAATAACCAATTTCATAATGATGGAATGCATAATGCCAGACTATCATATCCACGTAGCCAAGGCCTTGTGCCAAGACCACAAATAAAATTTTGTCAAGGCCTCATGCCAAGACAATAGTTTGTCTCATGAGACCTGCCAATGCGTCGAGGATCTATACCGGGCTCCACCGGTCACTTATTAAGTCCAATTCATTCCTTATATGAACAGGTTTAAACATATCATAAACCATAACATAATTGTATCACATAAAACATGCATAAAGGAAACATAATATTTCCACACTTCAATCACAAGATATCATTACAACACATTGATATAATAAAAACTTTATCAAAACCATTTTCAATACCAAAATAAAAGAAAATTAAAACATGGTATTTATTTTTCTTTTAAAAAACAATTATGGCTTATAGAGGAAGCCGAAACTCAAATAATAGTCACGGCAGCGGAGAAGTCATTATCGCCGCATACATAAGAAAAAACATTCCTTTTGTCATTTAGTAAAAATGCTTCGTATAAAAAGATTCCTTTTGAATAAAAGTAATTGTCAAAGGGGTTTATACACCGTATAAATTAATGTTGGTTATAAAACCAAATACGCCTCAATGAAAGGAGATTGAGACGAAGTCCTTACAAAGATCATTTTTACAATAAAATAGATCTATTATGTGTATTTACAATAAGTACACATAAAGAAAGTACAAATACAAGATAGGACATAATAATATCATGACATAATTTGAAAGTAGGAGATTAACCCAAAGAATGGAAATTAGGTTAAGAAATTCCCTTACCTCATGTCTGACTTGACTCGACCACTCTTTAACCTCCTGAATAATAAACTAGAGTTAATTTGTACCTTATTAAGAACCTTTTTCAAGTTCATTATTCCTTTTATATCACTTATTACCATGTCATGAACGTTATGTAATTATTTAAGTTTATAACAGCCGTTTTGTCGATCTTAGGTACTTTAGTCAAAAATAAACTTCTTATAATTACACTTTGTTCAAGTGGTAATATATCCATTATATCCATAATTATATTCATGATTTATATATCATATAAATCATATATATAATGTATATACATTCATTTATAATATTACATAACATTTGGAGGTAAGAAATGAAATGCACCGTTCATGGAGACGATAAGCCGTACGTACGCATGAACGCTACTTTCCTTTCTATTTGATATTTAATGGAATGAAGTTATAATTATATAAAGGTATAATATAATTCCAGTATAATATAATGTATAATACCATTTACTCCATCCTTTATACATCCCACATATGGCATTAACGATTCAAATCACTTTGAGGGGGCGGTAGTCCGCATTTCCTCAAATGAAAATATCGCATTTACCCATAATGGAAACCATAAAGGTATGCAATAAATGAAAAATACAGAAGCTTAAGTAAAACATAAACATATTATATATCATATGTAAATATAGTGACATCTTAATGTCCAGCAACTAGTTGTTATATAAGTGATGAACAATCATCGTTTTGTGAGGCAGAAATTCGCCATCCACAGAAACAGTATGTTCTTTAACCATTAGATGTATGTGTGTGTAAGTGTAGCTAGAATCCTTACTAAAAAAACATCCTAGTAAATTTAAGATACTGGTGTTTTTACAAAATAAATGAATAAAAATAGTTTAGGGGGTTGGAGAAGCAAAATAAAACATAAGAACACAGAAGAGAACACTACCTTTAAAACGGATATCTCTTTTTGATTTGAGCTCAACTGCTTCATTGGGAAGACTTCTGCCCAAAGTGAGGCTTTTAGGGGTAATATAGGGAAGTTTAGAGAGTATTTTGGCAGAGGTTGGCCGAGAAAAAAGGCTTTTAAGGTGTGAGTAAGGTGGTAGTGGTGGAGGCCTTTTATAAGAGGAGAGGAGGGGCACTCTTGGAATGCAATGAAATGTTACATTATTATGAGATACTTTTCTGATTTTAGATGTCCCACAATTATTCATTTCGAGGATAAGGTGATAAGGGTTCTAAATCTACCCATCCAATAGGTTTTTGACAAGTGTAAGTCTTATAATTTACATTATCTTTTCATTTTATTTAAATCGTTAATAAATGAAGTAATCATTGCATCATCATGGTGTCATAAAAAATTTAATTTATATAATGTATAAAAATTATAAAAAAATATAATGATGTAGTAAATCTTTTTAACTTTCCAATTAATATTTGTAGTCAAATATATTACTTGTATAACCCCATTTAAAAATTGTTTTAGTAAAACAAATCATGTTTGTTACATTTTTATTTTAACATTAAATAAAAAGTTTTTAATGTCATTTTCCTACCAAAGTGGCTCCAAGGGGTCCCCAAGTTGACCCATGGATTTTATTGGTCGGCCATGACTCATCCAATAGGCTTAGGATAAGTGTAAAGGTATTTTCATATTTTTATAATATCATTTTTACCTTAAATTTCACTAATTACCTTTAGTCGTGATTAATTAAACTTAAAAGTTACTATTCACCAAAAAATTATTTTAATCCCATTGAACCACATTTTACTTCTTAATGACAACCATGTATGTCGGATTTTTGAAAACCAAATCACAGAAGTTGTAATGTTTCATTTAAACGAAAAATCAGTTTTTTTAACTACCACATAGTGGTTTCACTATTTATCAAAAATTGAAGTTTTTCAGAACAATTCCAAAATTTCACCCTAATCTATAATTGATATTCCTAATTAAAAAATGATGTGTATTTTACAAAATTCCAAAAATATAAGTTGCATTAATTAATTTTATAATTAATTCCCGCTGTCACAACAAACAATGTGTTTTTAAGAAACAATATATATCAAAAGATTGACAAGTGTTTATGTCCAATTTCAAAGTGAAATTAATTCTAATGAACACCATTGGATAAAATGGTAAAAATATATTCTAATTATAATTTAAAACCACTATATAGTATAATTTATCACTATAAATTATTTTGATTAAAAAAGTTGTTTTAAGTATTTTTCACTATTCATAAAAAATTGGAATTTCTCAGAAAAATACCAAAAATTCAACATAGGCTAATTTTGATATTCCGAATTCAAAAATGAAGTCCATTTTGAAATATAAAATATATATAATTTCAAAAAGTGGGTATTAATATTCATAACTGCTACTTTGATTGGTCACAGTGTGTTAGAATTCGAACTTGCGTACAATGAAAGCTATTGCATTATTGAAAGAGAAGCGTATCGTGGAAGCTCGGGGTGATACATGTTTGATGATAGTTATGTTCCATGAGATAAAAAGATTAAGAAATGAACAAGTTGGTAGGAATGAAATATGAAACTAGGTAATAAGTCATGAGGTATTCCCCCAATATATTATAAGAGAAGTGAATATAATTTTATGGAATGTTTATAAAAATATATTCTTTTTACTATTTTTCAAATATTGGTCATAGGGTTTGTGATTGCACAGAAAAAAAATAAAATATTGGGGTAACAGATAGACATATAATGGGGAAATTTGTTAGTTACAATGTATTTGGTTAGTATGCTAAAATGTATCTATTGTTAGTTTCATAGGCTGTAAATTGTAAGAACTCAGTTCTTACTTTTGAGTTATGAGTTTCTTCCATTCTCTTTTACTTAAATGTTTTGGAGAAATAAGGAAAGTGGGGGGGGGGGGAAATCCTAAATTATAGGAAGTACACACCATGTACTTTTCCACACGCTGTGTAATTTTGGCCGTGTGGGATGAGTACACAGGGTGTGTAGCCGTGTCGGTGGCGAAGGGTTTAAAGACCGACTACACGCCGTGTAGTGGTCCCTTACATGGCTTGTAGTCAGTTGGTAGGTGAATAGTATGGCGGTGGCCAGCTGTGCGAAAGAACACGCCGTGTACTCAAAGAGACACGCCTTGTAGTATTTTCAGCAGGTGAACAATGCCACGCTGGCGGGACACAGCCAGAGGAACAGTTACAAAATGGGAAGTACACGCCGTGTAATTTGTTTTTTTTTTGCTTAAAATGGGCAGTAGCCTCCCCTGTTCACAAGGAGGGCTTAGAACGGGAAGAAGGAACGGAAGAGGGAGGCCAGATCTTTGGAGATCCAAAGAGCGCACATCATGAATCCATTTTCTACACCGTCGACCTCCCTAGAAACGCACAGATGAGTTCTCCCTTCTCCTGGTGTAGTTCTTACTAATTCTTTTCCATAAGGAAGTCATTTAAGATTAAGTGAGTTTTCTTCTACATTAGATCTACATCGTTCTGGGGCATTTCTGGAATCGACGTTCACATATATCGTTCATTGGCGTTTAAGGGAGTTGGATTGGTGTATATTTTCCAACAGTCATGTGTTTTTGAGCTACATACCCATATTTGGGGTGTCGTGTGGCTAAGGTTGTGGCTATTGTAAATACATAGAATTGAATAGGTAATTAATTGTGATAATAAAATGCTGTTTGAGATCTTTTCTTGGATCCAGGACCACCCCAGGGGTGTGTTCCTCTGTTTATCCATTTGGCCTGGATACCCGAGGGTATTCCTTTGATGTAATGAATGTAGAATTGCTTTTAGAGAAATTGATTCTTTTCTGCTTGATTACATGTTGGGCTTGGCCCCGTTACCTTTATAGCCTGAGGGAAGAATTGTTATTAGCCTGTGGGAACTGCACTATTTATCCATTGAGAAACATCTTTTGTGCCTGTGGGCAGATGATTCTGTGCCTTTGGGCGACACTACATACGCCTATAGGCAGTATCCGTATACTAGTTGGCAGATTCTTGTGTTTGGTTTTTCTTTAACCGAGGGTAGGAGTTTACGTGTCCAAGGACATTAGATGTTTACTTAGAATATTCACTGTGGTGATATTTAAAATAAATGATGAAATGGATATTAGGTACTTTCAGTACTGTTTACTTTATTTCATTTTACTACTGCACAGTGTTGTTGCATGCTTTCACACAGTTGGGCACATGCCTTTGGTGGGTGCCTACTGAGATTTATTTCTCACACCCAGTTTGGGTCATGCTTTTCCGCCCAAACATATTATGTTTCGGCAGGTATAGATAAGGGAAAGGGTCCTTACACATGTACTTGATTGTTGTTGAGGAGTAGAAGGGCATCAGACCGAGCCTAGGCTCCCGATGCCACTGGCTGTTCTGTTTTACTTTTTTGTACTTGTACTTCAGTTGTATTGTATTGTATTTTATTGAATTGTAACATGTTCTAGCTGTTTTATAAGAATAGTGACATGTTGCATCTTCATATATATATATATGACTATTGGTTTCACTTGTTGTTACCAGTTATCCATTTTAGTCATATATACTGTACTGCTTCTGTCATTGGTGAATGTTTCTATTATATTTCACTGCGCTACACTTTGAAAAATGATGGCATAGTTTCCCCAGTATCAGACCTTGGTCGTCGCTTCTAGTTGGAATCCTCTGGCGTTTGGGGAAATGCGCTTGAGGTCACGTGGAGAATCGGGTTCAGGGCACCTGTTAAGTGGCACCCGGATCTGGGATGTTACAAAGTGGTATCAAAGGGGTTTCTTTTCGTTGACTTTCTATTTGGAGCCTTAGTCAGGGATAGGGCGAGAATGGTAGTTGGTAATGAGTTGTGCCCGGGCATAGCTAACCCATGTACATGGAAAAAAGAATTTACCTCGTGTTGCAATTTTGTTGATTTTGCAATTTACCGTTGATTTGATTTTCACCTTTGGGTGACACACTTGTATTTTTCTGTTTATATTTTATCTATGGGTTCTATTTAGTTGCAACCTGATGAGATGAGGGTGTGTCATCTCATGCATCATTTAGTCACATGCTAGAAATCACATTCCATGCATAGTTTCCATGCCATGTAGGTGCATTTAGAATCGCATGATGTTGTGATAGTTGTTTTTCTAGAAAAGCATGTTGTTGTGATAGCTGCTTTATACATACCTGCTATGTGATATGGTATCATTGTATAAGCTTGTTGAAATAATGGACGCCAATCTTTTGGTTTTTGGGGAGTATGGGCCCCCATTGACTGGAATTTGGTGGAACATTGATTGTTTATTATGTTATAACACAGATAAGATGTCAAACATTGATTCATGGAGAGTATGGGCCCTCACGGATCAGAATTTGACACTTAGGTGCTGTTTTGCAGTGTTTTCTAGGTTCTGGGGAAGTTTCTGAGGTATACAGTTTGGAATCCCAGTATACACGCCTTGTAGTACCTTAAGCATGTCGTGTATGGTCTTCTGTTCAAGAAGAAAAATAAACTTTTTTGAGTACATGCAGTGTACCTAGAGTACATGCCGTGTAGTCTCTTCCCGTGTCACAAACCGTGTAGGCGGTGACATAGGGAAGGGAGGAGCTTGGGGAAAACACGTCGTGTAGCTTCTGTACATTCCATATAGTTTGGACCCGGTTTCCGCCGTGTAACTTACCACATGGGTGGAGGAAACCTTAAGAAATACATGCTGTGTCCACTATGGAACACGCCATGTAGTCTGACCTGGGATTCAACTGTGTAACTAACAAACACGGGTCGGTGTAACCCTTTTCGTGTACACGCTGTGTGTGTATAGAACACGCCGTGTGGTGTGATCCGTGTGTCCGGCCGTGTAACTAACAACATGGGTCGGCAGAGCTCATATAGTACACGCCGTGTACCTGTGGGACACGACGTGAGGTCTTGACCAGGGACAGACTGTTTGGGGTTAGCCATGTGGCTACGGAAAAGGGGTAGTGTACATGCTGTGTGCTGCTGTAACTTGCCGTGTAGTGTCAAGATGAGTAGTCAGCCGTGTCACAAACGACATGGGTAGCTGGAAATTACACCATACACACAGTGTAGATGTTATACACACCGTGTAGTTTTTTTCAACGGGAGCCATGTGGCTTAGCCGTATAGAAGGAACTGTGTAGGGGAAGAGAAGTCAAGTACTCGCCATGTAGTCAGTATACATGTCGTGTTGTTGTGTTTTGAAAATTTTCAATACCTTATTCCTCCTATTCCATTTTGGGTTTCTTCATTTTCGGTCACTATTAATCATGTTCTAAGGTCTGCGTCTGACCTTATAGTGTCACACCGCCAAAACGACCATGCATTGTTCACCAGGAAAGCGGAATCGAGTATGCTCTAGGGATGGTGGGCCATGGGCTACTAGTGGATCCTCCAGTAGAGCCATATGCGGCGCCAGCCATTATACTGGACACAAGCACGGATGCGCAGTTCCGTGAAGGCTTTATGCGGTTCATGCATACCTTTCAGGGAGCACCGCAGGTTGCCACATCTATGGCTGAGCTGAAACATATATTCTAGCAGCAACATCCGCCTACGTTTTCAGGGGATGGAGGACCACAGGCTGCAGAGTCTTGGCTGGGGTCGATGCAGACTATTTTCTAGCACCTTGAGATGCCTGCAGGGAATAGGGTCAACCTCACGACGTATATGCTGCGTGATTCCTCCAAGAGGTGGTGGGATGTTACCACCCAGACAGAGCATCATAAGGACATGGCATGGGAATATTTTCATGAAGCCTTCTCTGAATTCTTCTTCCCAGAGATGCTGAGAGCAGATCGAGCTCGATAGTTCATGAATCTGCAACAGGACGCTATGTCAGTGATGGACTATTCTGCTCGCTTTACCGAGCTTCATCGTTTTGCACCCGTTCTGGTGGGTGATGAGACGTTGAGGGCCAGGCGATTCGAGGATGGTCTTCGGTATGACATCTGAGCACTGGTGATTGTTTTTAGGTTGCCTTCAGTATATTTTATTGTTAACCAAGCACTGATTACAGAGAGGAACCTGTGGGAAGCTAGTGGTGTGGGCCATGGTGGTTCAGCACCAGTTTCTGGTACAATTTCTACTAGTAAGAGGAAGGGAAAGATGGACTTCTCTCAGGGTGGCAGTACTAGCTAGAAGAATGCTTTAGGTCGCCCAGTCAGGTGCTGTCAGTATTGTAGAGAGGGGAACAAGAGGCCACAATGTCCACGAGACCCAGTGGAGTGCCGAGCTTGCGGCCGGATGGGTCATCTACAACGCTTCTGTAGGGCGTTTCCACCAGTGACTGTTGATAGGGGTTCTGTGTAGACTCTGCGTGTGGGAGCAGGACCCGCATCTTCTTACCAGTCAGGAAACTGGAGTACGTCAAGGCGTGCATGTAGAGATGGTGGTCATGGCTGTGGTAGCCATACACCAGGATCTCTGAGGCAGCAGGGTGGGACAACTCAGGGTATCCATGCTGTGTCACAGGGCCGCAACAATGGGCGGGCATATGCAGTGCAACAGACCCAGCAAAAGTAGGATCTCAGACCTTCTACAGCCATAGGTACTATTCTAGTAGCCTCTATCATATCTTCAATACTTTTTGATATGGGTGCTACACATAGTTTCATATTTGTACCCGTAGTGGAGATCCTTGGGCTATGTGTTTATACTTATTCTGATATCATGACGCTAGACACTCTGTTGGGGACTAAAACGGCTGGTGTGCATCAGTTCAAGGAGTGCCCCCTTGAGGTTGGTGGGTGTCACTTTATTTGGGACCTCTATGTCTTAGAGATGACAACTTATGACGTCATTTTCAAGATGAACTGGTTGGTTCCCTTTCGAGCCTTTCTTCATTTTTATTGTCGCAGGGTGATTTTCACATCACCAGAGGGGGGAGAGTTTACTTTCAAGGGTGAATGGGATGTTCAGGAGAGTCAAGCCGGACCAGAACATTGTGGGCAAGGTGGATTCACAGCCCAGATTTCTAGATTATATCTGGATGATCAGGGGACTTGTCTGACAGATTTTCCTCCAGTGGTTTATCGTTTCAGGGGTGTCTTCCCAGTTGACTTTTCAGGTCTACCTTCGGAGCGATACGTGGATTTCTCTATTGAGCTTATTCCAGGGGCATCACCAATGTCCATTCCTCCTTATAGGATGGCCACACCAGAGTTGCAGGAGCTCAAGAGGCAGTTAGAGGAGTTACGGGCAAAGGGTTTCATCTGAACCAGTACTTCCCCATGGGGTTTGTCGGTCCTCTTTGCGAAGAAGGCAGATGGTACCCTCAGACTCTTTGTGGATTATCAGAAGCTAAACAAGTTGACGGTCAAGATTCGATATCCCTTGCCAAGGATTGATGATATTTTTGATCAAATTCGTGGACCACAAGTGTTCTAAACGATTGACCTGAGATTTGGATATCATCAGTTGTGCGTGAGGCCATCCGATATACCGCTTACTGCTTTTCGGAGCAGATATGGTTTATACAATTACTTGGTTATGCCGTTTGGACTCACGAACGCGCCAGTAGTTTTCATGGCTCTGATGAATCGTGTGTTCCATCCTTATCTAGTTTTTTTTGGTAGTATTCGTGGACGGCATCTTGGTGTACTCTCACACTTGACACGACCATGCCACCCATCTTGTGATCATGCTATGTACACTGAGAGAGCATAAGATATATGCTAAGATCTCAAAGTGCCACTTTTGGATGGAACAGATTCACTTCCTGGGTCATATCATCTCAGATGCAAGAGTTTCCGTAGACCCAGAGAAGGAGAGAGCAGTAGTTTCCTCGGAGCAACCTAAGAACATGTTTGAGATACAGAGTTTCTTAGGTCTGGCTAGTTACTACAGACGCTTCATACATGACTTCTCCCTCTTAGCAGTGTCGTTGACGGTTCTGACTAAGAAGGGTGTGAAGATCATTTGGTCGGAAGCATGTGATACAACCTTTCATGACCTGAAAGGAAGGTTTACATCAGCCCCAGTTCTGATACTTCCAGAGCAAGGGAAGAGCTATACAGTTTACTGTGATGCATCAGGTACTGGGCTGGGAGTAGTGTTGATGTAGGGAGATAGAGTTGTTGCGTATGATTCTCGGTAGTTGAGAAAACATGAGAGGAATTACTCGATGCATGATCTCGAGTTGGCCGCAGTTGTGAATGCACTACGCTGTTGGAGACATTATCTATTAGGAGAACATTTTTTTGTTTTTACCGACCACAAAAGTCTCAAGTATATCTTTACTCAGCGTGAATGGAATATGAGGCAACAATGGTGGGTTGAATACCTTCAGTCCTTCGATTTTGAGCTTGCCTACACACCTGGTAAAGGTAATGAAGTAGTTGATGCACTGAGCAAGAAGACTTAGATACAGGCTGTGCAGGAGGCCAGTGATGAGTGTAAGCTCATGGATTTTTTTTCTACGATATATTTGGAGGTGCATGAAAGTTAGGGACAAACTTATCTTTAATCTTTAGCTGTGACTTCTACCCTCCTGGATAGAGTGAGGATGAGACAACTATCTTGATCCATAAGGCCTAGTTCTATGGGAGTCGGTGGAAAGTGTGGACCCTCCTCCTGGTTTGACGATAGGTGACGATGAGGTTTACATTTCCATGGACGAGTGTGGGTTCCAGGGGATATATGTGGGGAGATGATGCGGGAGTTTCATGCTTCAACTTGGTTAGTTCATCCTAGGTTTACCAAGATGTACCGAGACTTGAGATGTCAGTACTGGGGGTCGGGTATGAAGAGAGATGTAGCTAGTTTTGTTACGAGGTGTTCTACCTGTTAGCAGGTAAAGGAGGAGAATCAGAGGCCAGCCAGACTATTGCAGTAGTTACCCATCCCAGAGTGGAAATGGGATGATGTCACAATGGATTTCGTGACTGCTTTGCCGAGGTCACCTTGAGGTAATATGCCATATGGGTTGTTGTGGACAAGATCACGAAGGTGGCTCACTTTTTTACGATCAAGGAGATCTTCGGTGTAGACAAGCTCGGGAAGTTGTATATTCGAGAGATCATACGTCTTCATGGGGTCCCTCTTTCTGTCATTTCAGATAGGGACGCCCACATTACGTCTCATTTCTGGCATAGTTTTCAGAGGGAAATGGGTACACAGGTGCTTCTAAGCACAGATTACCACCCTCATAACGATGGCTAGTCAGAGCGTACGATACAGGTACTAGAGGACATGCTGTGTGCATACATCCTAGACTTTGGGGGCTCTTGGGAGAAGCACATAACCCTAGTCGAGTTTTCCTATAAAAATAGTTTTCAGGAAACTATCGAGATGGCACCATACAAGGATTTATATGGCAGGCCATGCTGATCACCTTTGGGCTGGTTAGAGGTAGGTGAGGCAACTTTACTGGGACCATGTCTTGTACAAGAGACTTCTAAGCAGGTCCAGTTGATTCAAAAGCGGATGGCTACCGCGTAGTCTCGTCAGAAGTCTTATGCTGATCGCCATAGATGACCTTTAGGGTTCATGGTCAGGGATCAGGTTTTCTTGCGTGTTTTGGCGAGGTTGGGACATAGGAAATTCAAGAGACATGGTAAACTATCACCAAGGTATTGGGGGCCATTTGAGATTCTTGAGAGAGTCATGATGGTTGCCTATAAGTTGCAGTTACCACCGAGGTACTGAGACATACACAACGTCTTCCATGTATCTCAGTTGCACTGCCATCATTCAGAACCGTCTCACATCTTTCATATAGATGAGGTTAAGCTTTAGATAGATGTTTCCTTTAAGGATCATCTGATTCGTATCATCGATATGAGCATGAAGGTTCTCTGAGGCCGGTCATTTCCTCTTGTATGGGTGCTATGGCAGCATGGCCGAGTGCAGGACGAAACCTAGGAGCGGGAGACCGACGTACGTGCTCAGTGGCCAGAGCTGTTCTGAGCTTTGTCTTCACCACCCTTGGAAGAGAAATTTGGGGACGAATTGCTATAAGGGGAGAAGTTTGTAAGAAACTGATTCATACTTTTGAGGTAAGTGTTTCTTCCATTCTCTTTTCCTTAAATGTTTTTGAGAAATAAGGAAAGTGTGGTGAAAATCCTAAATTTCAGGATGTACATGCCATGTAATTTTCCACACACCATGTACTTTTGTCTGTGTGGAATGTGTACACAGGGTGTGTAGCCATTTCGGTGACGAAGTGTGTAAAGACTGACTACACGCCATATAGTGGTCCATTACACGCTGTGCAGTCAGTCAGAAGGATAATAGTAAGGCGGTGGCCAGCTGTGCGATAGAACACGCCGTGTACTCAAGGACATATGTCGTGTAGTCTAATCGGAAGGTGAATAGTTCCACGCTTGTGGGAAACCACTAGAGGAATAGTTCAAAAGTGGGAAGTACACACCGTGTAATTTTTTTTGCTTAAAATGGGAAGAATCCTCCCCTGTTCACACAGAAGGCTTAGAATGGGAAGAAGGAACTGAAGAGGGAGGGCAGAGCTTTGGAGAACTGTCGAGCGCATGTCGGGAATCCGTTTTCTGCACTGTCGATCACCCTGGAACCGCACGGGTGAGTTCTCTCTTCTCATGGAGTAGTTCTTACCATTTATTTTCATAAGGAAGTTATTTATGTTTAATAGAGATTTCTTATATGTTAGATCTACATTGTTCTTGGGCGTTTTTGGAATCTACATTCATGTATGTCGCTCATTGGCGTTTAAGGTAGGTGGCTTGGTGTTTATTTTCTAACTGTCGTGCCCTTTTGAGTGTTTTTGAGCTACGAACCCATATTTGGGGTGTTGTGTGGATGAGGCTGAGGCTATTTTAAATACCAAGAATTGAATAGGTAATTAATTGTGATAATAAATTGTTGTTTGGGATCGTTTCTTGGATTCAGGACCACCCCGGGGGTGAATTCCCCTTTTTAGCCGTTTGGCCAGGATACCCGAGGGTATTCCTTTGATGTAATGAATGTTGAATTTCCTTGAGAGTAATTTATTCTTTACTGCTTGTTTACATGTTGGTATTGGCCCGGTTACCTGTATAGCCTGAGGTCAGAATTGTGATTAGCCTGTGGGCACTGCACTATTTAACATGTGGGAAACTTCTTCTATGCCTGTGGGAAGATGATTATGTGCATGTGGGTGACACTACTTACGCTTGTGGGCAATATCCGTGTGCCTATGGGAAGATTCGTATTTTTGGTTTCTCTTTAAATGAGGGTAGGATTTTACGTGTCTGAGGACATTGGCTGTTTAATTAGAATATTCACTATGGTGATATTTAAAATAAATGATTAAATGGATATAAAAATGGAAATATAACTGGTTGAGTTAGTTACTTTCAGTACTACATACTTTATTTCATTTTACTAATACACACTGTTGTCGCATTCTTTCACACAGTTGGGCACAGACATTTGGTGGGTGCATACCGGGATTTATTTCTCACACCCTGTTTGGGTCATGCTTTTCATCCCAAACAGATTATGTTTCTGCAGGTATAGATAAGGGAAAGTGTCTTTACACATGTACTTGATTGTTGCTGAGGAGTAGGAGGGCATGGGACCGAGCCTATGCTTGCGATGCCGCTGGCTGTTCTGTTTTTCTTTTCTGTACTTTTACTTCAATTGTATTGTATTGTATTGTATTGAAGTGTAACATGTTCTGGCTGTTTTATAAGAATAGTGACATGCTGCATCTTCATATATATATATATATATGACTTCTTGTTTCCCTTCTTGTTACCAGTTATCCATTTTAGTCATATATATTGTACTACTTCCGTCGTTGTTGAATATTTCTATTATATTCCATTGCGCTACACTTTGAGAAATGAGGGAATAGTTTCCCCCTATCAAACCTGGGCCCTTGCTGCTATTCGGCAGCCTCTGGCATTTGGGGAAATGCACTTGAGATCATGTGGAGAACCAGGTTCAGGGAACCCGTTGAGTGTCACCCGGATCCAGGAAGTTACATAAATAATTCAGATTATAATATAAATGTATGGGAAAATAATTTTCTATAACCATAGATGATGTTGGACCATCGAATAATGTGGTGAAACGTATTTCACTTATTTATTCTAATTACGTGAATTCCCTTCTGGAATATAGATATTCACATTCTTTATTTTCATTAATATTTTCTATTAAAATAGGAATTTCAACTCATGAAAATAATACTAAAATTTTCGGAAAAAATAAAGGAATATATATAAAAGAAACCATGATTTTTAGAAATATTCTTATTGTTAATAGTGGGATGGTCTTTCCTGCAAATCTTGTCGAACATCTGATGGTAGAGTGTTAAATTATTTTTTGTATATTATATCATTCAGTTTATCATGATAATATATATTTGGGAGATAATAATGATATATTATTTTATTTCATAAGTTTCATAGGTTACTAAGAAGATGATAAATTGATTAGATATGGAATTGAATGATACCTAGTTCATATTATTAAAAATGAAAAAATCATTCAGATTTCATATTTTAAAACAGTTAATGCATATAAGGATGTTTTCCCTGATTATTTTTTATATATTATACTAGATTGGGATGTTGAGTTTACTATTTAATTACTGAAAAATTTTAAGCCAATATTATAACCCCGTAATCAATAAGCTCATGTCAACATTTGGGAATTGAAAAATCAATTATAGGAGTTTATAGATATACATTTCATTCATCCAATAACTTCGGCACAAGGTTCCCCATTTTTATTTAAACTAAATATGGTTCCATGAAGGTTTTTATTTATTATTGATATTTGAATAACATAATTATCAAGATCATGTATCCATTGCCTTATATCAATTATTTATTTGAATAGCTTTAGAGAGTATAGTATTTTTGGAAGATTGATCTGAGTTTAGGGTATTATCAGTTGACGGTGATGGATGACGACATTCGAAAGACCTTGTTTTGAACATGATATATGAATTATGATTTTTAGTTATTAAATTTGGGTTTTCTCTTTTACCATATGTATTCACAGATCTTATGAACAGTGTTTTAAATGAAAATTTTGATGAGTTTTTGGTTGAGTTTATTAATGATACATTAGTATATTATAAAATTCTTGAGGATCCTGAAAGATATGGAAGAATTTTTTTTAGGAAATTTTAAAAAATGATACTATATTGAGGGTTTAGAAAGTGATAATTATGGTTGTAATAAATTAATTTTCACCTGCTTTTTGTTTTAAAAAATGTTATAAAATTTAAACCTATTAAAAATAAACTTGTTGAAGAATAGTGAAGATAGAAAACTTCTAATAGATTAGTCGTTTTTTATATGAGTGGGTTACTATATGTAGTTTATTGAAAAAAAATTATTTTATCTACCCCACTAAATATGTTAACTCGGAATGGAGTTAAATTCATCATGATAAAATAAAATGACGAATATATTTAAGAACAAAAAGAATATTTATGAAAGACCCAGTTTTGGACCTGCCAATTATAAATATAGAATTTCTCATATACAATGATGATTCAATAAAGAAACTTGGGTGTGTTGGGATATATAAAGATCAAGTAATTTTCTTGATTCATGGAAATTAAAATGTCATAAGTTAAATTATAAAAAAACTAAATTGAATTAGTTACTATGGGTTTTTATTTAGAAATATGGTTGAATTATTTATATAGACAAATATGGGAAACATATACTGATAAAAAGTTATAAGTTTATATTCTCTTAGAATGATTTGAACATGAGACAATGAAGATGGATGGAACTGATCAAGGATTATGATTTCATGATTCATTACCATCCTTAAAAAAGAAAAAAAGTAGTTTATTCATTAATTTTAAAAGTCAAATCATCATTTACATCATTTTTTTGGAACAAGACACATTGGTTAATTATTTGAGAAATTCTGGGCGAGAAATTTATCATGAAAGAATATCTTATATTTTTTTAGTTGTTTCTATAATATTCTCTATAATAATATATGAATGCTCCATAGGAATAACATGGATTGTAGGAAAAGGTAAAATTTGTTATTGAGGGTAATTTTAATGAATTTAATATTAATAACCATTGACTTATTATATTAGGAAATAGATTATGTTTATCGTGTGACTCCTATTTGAATAGAGAATTAGAGAGTCATGATCATAGTTGGAAATTTTTTAATCATCTTGGTAGAACAATGATGTACAATGAACATCTAGAATATTTATAGCATGATAAAATGTAAAGAGATATTGTTAACTTTACAACGACATATTTGACTTGTTAAAGGGTTAATGTAGAATTACAATTACTGAGGGGGTTTATTCAGCCTTTTTTAGTACTAGATCAGGAATGTTAAAATATATCAATGGATTTTTATATTGTCTTACCATGTAATTATGAAGTAATAGTGAAATTTGGGTTATTATTGATCAAATAACTAAATATACACATTTCTGTATAATTAGAGACACCATTTATTTATATAAACTTATTCAATTAGACACGAAGAGGATAGTTAGGTAATATTGAGTTCACCAATCCATATTTAGTTGATCATGATTTCAGATTGATCTCTAATGTTTGGAATGTTCTTTAGTGGTTGTTGGGTAATAAATTAATTTTTTGTTTGGGTTTTGATCCTTGATGTGATGGATAGTTCATCTGAATTATTACGACCATTAAAGACATGATACATTCTTGTTTCAATGGAATACTTGGGAAATTGAGATATTTATATTTCATTAGTCAAATTTTATTATAATAATTTTTTTATTCCAGTACGCAGATGGAAACTAATAAGCTTTTTTATTAAATGCAGTGTGAGAATACAGTTTTTTGGGATGATGTAAGAGAAAGGATGGTGATTGTAAATTATTTAAAAGAGTAAACATGTGTGTAAGAATAGATAATTCAACAACATATTAGGATGGCTATGAGTAGGCATTCACATTCTGCAGATAATTGGAGGAAATATATTTTATACATGGTAGGTGATCTAGTTTATCATAAAGTATCTTCATGAAAAATTGTTATGAATTTAAAAAAAAATTGTGCTAAGTATAAGGTTTATTATATCATATGATATCCTAATGAATATTTATTAAATTTTCTAATGTAGGTACTTTCCTTCAATTTTATCCTAGGTACATAATTTATTTCATGTTTTAGAGTTAACATAATATTTTTCATATTTATGTCATATTTTAAGCCCATAGATAGTTTAGTTAGAGGATAAAATTTCATGTGTGGAATAATGAGAACATTTCATTTACTATATAGATATTTTTTAGAATATGGTGATTCACCATGTTAGTATTTTAAGAAAATACTAAATGGTTTAAGAAGTAACATGGGAATTTAAGTTTAATAAGTGAATGAAATTGGGAAAACATACTATAAAAATTGGGGGAAGTATGTTACAACCTAGGTAATGACAGAATAAATAATTTTCATGTTTATTAGTAATAACAATTTAGGTAGTAAATTTTTTAATAAATATATTAGGAAATTTTTGAGTAAAAAATTAAATAGTTTTTTAAACTATTTTCTTATAAGTTTTTAGTTTAAAGAATAAATATAAAATGATAAACATTTAATTTTAAAAACTGAATTCCATTTTTTTCAGTTTTTCAAAATTATATTAGGTTTAATTTTTTAGAATTTTTTGAAAAGATTGATGTTTGAATGTATAATGAAAAATAATTATTTTCATTGGATTTTTTATTTAACTTATATGTATTTAAAAATAAAATCCATTTTCGTAATTTCAAAATATAATTAATGAATTTGGATTTAAAATAAATCAAATTTTTTAGAAATTATGTATACAAATGGGTTTAATATACAAATATTTTATATTTTGAAATCATAATTTATCGGAAAACAATATTTTTGGTGCCTTCTATGAGATTAATTTAAAATTATATTCGACCACTTATATGTATTTAATTTTAATAAATGGATAATTATTTTATATAATGGGGTGTAAATGTTTTAATAATGTCTCATTTATTTTAAAACATTATAAATATTGACCATAATAATTTTTGGTGTAATGGTAAAGGGTAAACCATCTAATTAAGGGTAAAAATAATTTTATTACAATAATAAAATGAACCTCACACATGGGTAAATATTTTTGGATGCCTATATCTCTTATATAGTTCATAAAAACTAAAATAAATAGCCTTTGTGGGAATTTGGGAATGGTGTTGGCCATTATATTTTTTTGTATAATGAAATGCAAAAAATGTCATTATCTTTGTCATCTTACTTAGAATTTTTTTTCATCGGAAATAATAGTGAGAATGTTAGGTTATAAATATTATAAAGAAGTATAGATTATTTTTCATCATATTAATTTATATATAATTTTTAGTAGTGAAGTAATTTAATTAAATGATTATGTAACACTAATAATGCTCTTATGGTAGCATTAAAAAAATAAATAAATTGCCATTAAAAACAATAATATTATATTATATGAGTGATGTAAAATTTACAGCAAATTATTTAGATATTAATAATATATTTAAGGTGTTTTTATAGAATATATTAAAATTTTATTGTTATATTGGTCTTTTTAATGTCAACTTAGATCCAAAGTCACCAAATTGAAATTAATGATATTTTATAATAAATAAAATTTTATTCCTATGTATAATGATTTTTTGGCATGGGTTAGGGGTTTATGGTAGTGGTCATAGGGAAGAGTCCTCAGGCAGATTTGTTTTTTTTATGTGCAATTTATTTAAAATATTTTTATATAATAAATAACATTTTATAAAATTATTTAAAATTCCCAAAAATCCTATCATTAACCAAGTGATTATGATATGGTTTACATTATTAACCTTGCTCTATTAATTTTAAAATTATCCATTTTTAGTAAAAATATTGACACTCATATTATAAATAACCTTATTATCATGGTAAGTGTGAAAATGGTTAATGGGGGATTAAAAACAAAATACAAGGATAAAAAAAGTAAAAAAATATCCAAAATACATTGGATGATATTATTTAAACTCGTCATAATCATATATTATTATTATTAATTTAGATCTATTTGAGAATGAGAAATAATTTATATTAATTTAATATTTAATGAAATTCCAAGAGTGGAGCTCCCCGCTATTATAAAAGGGAAACTCCTATCCACATTTCATCCCACTTAAAATGACTTTGTTTTGTCCAATAATGGTAATAATCCATATATTACATCTCTAGACAAGTCTTAAAAGACTTTTTCAATCAAAAACATATCATAGAATTTCTTTTTGTAGAAACCATAACAAGTTCTCTGAAGAAGAGATATAGTTATTGACCAAGTATTTTTGTATTAATTATTCTTCCACTACCTTCATATCTTCCATAAACGTGATTATATAATAAAAAATAAACTCCATATAATGAAATTGTATTATTTTTAAGGAATAACCTATATCCATTTTGAACCCCCATCAAATTTGATTGTAATCCATTTTTCACCTGCATGACGGTCTACCACATCGTATAATTATGTACTTAATTTTCCATAAAAACATATTAAGGATAGTTATAATGATGTATTTAATGTATATATATGATAATAATGACTTAAATGTTTTTAAAATGATAATTAATAATATATTTTTTTACCTTTACATTCACTGAAAAATGATATCGGTGTTCAGGCGTATGTGTGGATTACAACCTCTACAAAGTGATGTGATTGATTTTTCATCCCTACATAACATGGAAAATATATATAAGTAATTTTAAATAAATAATTTTTTTATATTTATATTATTTTATAAATATAAATTATACACATCATCTTTCTATAATGATCATTGAATAAATGAAAACGTTACACATGAAAACGTACTACAAAACATCTCTATGATTGTAATGTGGTTAATTTTTCATATCTATGTTTAATTCTTGGTTTTAAAGGTATAATTGAAATTTAAAAATTATAATTATTTCATAATTACTATTTTTAGATGATGGTACAATGAACTATTTTTCCATAGCAAACTTATCGGGTTCATTTTGGACATATAAGTCAAATATCGTGAAAATAATACAATGTAGCCTTAATTGATTTTTCAATTCATTATAACATGGTAAAAGGAATAATATAATTTTAAGGTATCTTGAAATATTATTTAATTAAAATATTTTAATTATTTGGTTTGATAATTAATAAAGTTGATAACTATACAAGAGGTAAGGGATACATTTAATTAATACTTCATTTCATTTATTATTATGATTTATTTTTAAAATCATAATCGTAATGTCTATATTCATATAACATGTTAAATGTTTATTCATATGGGCATTATGGTGTTATAAAAGTAATTTTATTTTCCATTTATCTTATTTTTATTTTTTTCAAAATAATAATTTAACAAGTTTTTTTCATAATTTTTTGACAAAAAAGGTTCTATTTATATATATGTGGTGAAGAAATACTTTCCCGCCACTATAAATAATATTAACTTATAGGATTATTTAATAATAATTCATATTTTCTTCAAAAAACCATATTTAATTATTTATTGTTATTATTTTATTAGAAAGTAGTCTTCAAAGGGAAAAGGTATTTAAATATCAATATCAATTTTTTCACATGGGTTCAAAATTGGGTTTTAAAAGTTTTATAATGAAAAAGTGTAGGACAATTGTTTCTTCGTGATATGATACTTGAACATTATATATGAGAAATGGGTGGTATCATTGCATATTATATAGTTATTTGGGTCCCATAATATCTCATGAATATGGATGAACTCGATATAGCTTATATGAGGGTTGTGCCCTGATTGCGCTCCAATGAATTTGGTAATGTTTTTTATATTAATAAGAAAGAAAGTGATATTTATATAGGATAATTATTTTATCGATTTAACTGGCCTCTATATTTTTTTGACACAGGTTAGCAATATAATTTCTTTATGTTTCTTGAAAGGGTTTTTAATATCATCATATGGGTTTTAAAAGATTTCATTATGAAAAATTGTGAGTTTTTTCATATGGAAAGGATTATTTTCACCCAATAAAAGTGAAAAAATGTAATCATTTCAATGCTCTTCATGGGTTTTACTATACTAATGGATTTCTATTTTTATGTCTGTTACAAATCTATTCGGGATTATCCCAAGTTTTTAAAATGTTTTTAACTAGTTAAAAACATGGATAAAGTGAATTAGAAATTAAAGTTTAAATTAATGAATATTTATCCACTCAAATATTCAAATATTTACTTTTAATTTTTTAAATTTTTTAGAAAATGGGTTCTATTTACTATAGTCTATTTTTTAATAAATGAGATTATTATATAATATTTATGACCTAATTCTATATAACTAAAGATATAAATTAACTTTTGGAATGTAATAAAGTGAATTATTGTCTAAATACACTAGTTGAAGAAACGTTTAGGTATGGTTCCTTGTAAATAAGGTAATTAATTTCATCAAAGTCATAACTATGAATATTGTTTTGAAAAAAATTTCTTAAATTTTTTTAATGGGAAACTATTTTAATATGTTTTGAGAGTTTATTTCAAAAGTAATTGCTATAAATTATAGGGTATGAATTTGATTAAATAGATTTATTATTTTTATTTATAATTTCCAAAAAAATTAATTTTTTTATCCTTCTTTTTTTCATAATAAATAATATAAATGGTAAACATTTTTCAACTCAGTAATGTTAAATCATGAAATTATAGTTAAAAATAAAGTGTTAAAACATTAAAATATCGATTACCCACACCTTATTTATATTATATTAGTTCATTTTAATAAAAATAATCACATATTAAAATATATATAATCTTCGTGCTATTTGTCTTTGATAATTTCTTTAATATTATTTCAGGTAAAGAATAAATTCAAAATTTCACTCTTTATGTTTTAATATCTCAAATATTTTTTCATTTGGATAAAATGTGGTTAGTTGACATTATAAAAGTGTACATGAAATATAAAATATTTTTTTATCAAAATAATTTATTTTCAATTATTATAGATAATATAATAACAGTAAATGTTATATAAATTCTAACACTTTGCGTATTCATATTAAAGATAAATTAAGTAGACGAATTTTAAAGAAAAAAGTAATATTTTTTAGGTGAGTTTTTTTATTTTGAATTTTTTTTATAAATATAACATATTAACGATGGTTTGAATGTTTTTATTCTTATTTATATTATTATATTTATGTTTTTAAATTCAAACAATTTAAATATTCTATAAAATGAAAATAATGGTATATTTTGATAAATAATATTTTATTCAATGATTTAAAATTAATAATGAAAATATATTTTGGACAATCGAATGGTATATGGTCATTAATGTCAACTAATATTCAATAATGGGCCACTTTTCCATTTAAATTGACTTTATTCAATGATATAGTGTAAAAATATTGATATTAGTGTAATCATTAAAAGGGTTAATGGGGTTTAACATTATGGGATAAATGTTAAAACATAAGATAATCATTTAAACTTTTTATTGGATGAGAGGATTTAAACACATCCTCATACAAGATTCTAGATGTATTTATTTGGTTCCACTTGAAAATGAAATTTAAATTATATTAATTTGAAACTTTTAGAAATTAATAGGGTTCCACTCTCCTATCTAATATAAGGTCATCTAATATCCTATCATCATCACACGTATGAAGAAAAATATCTGAAAAACCCCTTATAAGGCCTCTACATAACATTATTATCTTAATTATATAGGTTTTATTCTTTTTAATATTCTATTCCTAGGTTTACTAAGGAGATATCCATAACTGCTTCTTTAAGGAGGAGTTAATAATCTAAACCGTGGGTTTTCATTTTTTTTATTATACCCTCTTCAATTACATTATAACCATTCCAATATAATAATATAATTACCTAACAAATAACTATATGTACATAAGTTAATTTAATTACCATATTCATTTCCATATCTATCTTACGGGGAATACACACATCATTCATATATATATATATATATAAGTGGTCTACCACCTCTACAAAGTGATCTGTTTCATTTTTCCATTATGACCTAAAGGATAGATATTATAGTGGATTTACAAAATATACATGATATTCAATGGATAATTATTATTCTAGGGATTTGAGGTATTACTTACCTTATTTCTATTTATCAACTAATGACATGATAATGTCGCTCATAAAAATGTATGGAATACCAATCTATGAAGCCATGTGATTCGTTCCTCACATCCACATTTCATGTGTGATTATAAAATTTTATCCCCATATAAAATTTATTAATATGGAATGATTATTATTCTAGAGATCATTTAATAATGACCCCTTTGACCATGTTCAACCTAACATGGTCATTTTACAATTATGAACCCAACTTCCACAAAACTCCTGACATGGATTTAAATGATTTAGTAATTAAATATGATATTTATTTAGTTAAAATTAATGGTTTAATGAATTTTAAAAAAACCATATATGATTATTTATGAGGTATATAATTAATATAATTTTTTATATGTGATATTAAGTAATTTTGCAGTTTGTCAAGACTCGAGGTAAGGGGTTTCTTAACTCAATTTTTATTCATTAGGTTTTAATTTTTCATCATCGACTATGATATGAAATAAATTTTTCAAAAACTAATTTTTATTATATTATGTTTTGTTTCAAATTATTTTATGTGTATTTTCAATTATAACACAAAATAACCTCAATGATTGTTTCTCTGTTTAATGATATTTTCTTTCTAAGGATTCATCCTCTCTATAATATTTCACTGAGATATGTATATTATTATGATCCAATTTATGTTTATGAGGTTTATATACTAAATATATTATATATGATATAATATAATCATGTTAATTTATGGTATTGCAATTTCTATTTCAAAATATTTTGTCTAAGGGGATTTTAATTTAATGTTACAAATTGGTAAGGGATTATCATCTCAAACTATATTCCTTAGGATATATGTTATGTTATATAAATATCTTCATTTATAATGTGTGTATAATACAAAATGGAATTTTTTATCATAAAAATCATGATTTTCATGTTATTTAAACATATCATTTAAATATATTTAATCCACCTCTAAGGTAGCGTGTTTCTGGTGATGGTGAAATGGTCCAATGAGGATCATCAACCATCCCTTTTTCAGAATACGGATGCCTATTATGTTCAACATTTCCCTTCTTTCTACCCTTTCGATTTCATTATCTTTTATGAGGATGTTGGTTTAACCCCACGAGGACAGGGAAATTCAACCCATTCGCATTGCGAAGAAGGTTCCAAAGTTAGGTGATCCCAGCGGGTGATTGAAAGGGGTCTGGTATTTGTGAAATTAGTCTTCATTAGATATAACTTCCTCTGATAGTCTCCAACAGGTTTATTCGTGGATCCAGAAAGACCTAACAACTCTGATACCCAAGATTAACTGACCTTCTATCCAAAGGTAGGCGCTTGTTGGAAAAATATTCATCCAATAACAGTTAAGGAAACCATTGGTTGAGAGGATGGGAGGTCAGGTTCACCGCACATTTCTGGTGGATGATTTTTGCATGTTCCAAGAGTAACTAATAGATTTAATATGTGTTCATATGTTTGTGAATCCTCATTTCATTCTCTCAGAGCATGTCCATGGGCTACCCTTGATATTCATGATCATCGTAGGCATGCATATATTTGATGCAACAGAGGTGATGCTGAATTGATCCATACAGTAAGGAACTTTAGAGTTTATGGTCCTCTAGGGGGACAAAAGGTTACTTGATGTTGGTATAAGACCCCTAAGATGGTTTTCTTACGTATCCTCAGGAGAGGAATCAGAACCCACGTAGTTATTATTTGTTGGGGATTATGCATTGAAGCCGCCCATTTGATGGGGCCTGATTGGATAAACCATTTTGTATGGGTACACATTTTAGATCGAGCCTTCAGTTAGGAATTCTATGTATCCTAGTTTGATTAAGAATTGGTGTTATTGTAGTTCAGATCCGTGTGGATGTTGTAATGACCCCAATCCTCTAATCCCATGTGAGTTATGATCGGAGTTGGAAACAAAAGGATGAGAGAGATCCAAATGACCACATGGTTCTTCTAATATTGGTGAAAGAGGGAGAGCCTATGGTGGAAGAGGCTGAGGCGAATGTGGGTGAAGGAATGGTGGGATGAACCTTTCCATGTGGAATGACATTAAAGGTCATGCGGCATAGCCACATAATATTGGGGACTTACCTTAGTGGGAGGGCCCTGGAATACGTTCTAGTATGGGGAGGAGTTTCGTCATTGTCAAATGGAGAAGCGATCATAAATCCTCTAAATAATCACTATTCCTCATTGAATGGAAAAGCAAGTGATCACCCGTATTCCATAGAATGGCTAAGTTCATGTTGGAATCCCAAGGCGAGACTCCGAGTTACGATGAAATTGTAGACCCACAGGCATTCTTGAATCCCGAACTGTTGTGAGGAGAGCCATTGTGACTCCGCTTACCATGGGAATATAAACTCGAAGGGCCGTGCTGATGCACCCAATAGTCTAATCATACAGGTCTGATGGCTTTGAGGATGCTTTTGCCTAATTCCAGGGGGCTCGTTCATGGAGGGATCACAGAGGACCAGATGGTATTGGAAGGGTGAGGTTGGAACTAGAGGAAATAATACTCGAAAATATCCCAGTATGCATACTGATTTATTATGAGGGATAGGGGAGGCTCCACATACCATAGTGATATGTGGGATGTGGGGCCATCCACGTACCAATGTGGTACATGGACATGGGTATAGTCCTCCGCATACAATAGTGGTATGAGTCCCATCACGCCACTTGGGTTTTCATCTGCGTACTTATGTAGTACGCGGTGCCGGGTTCAGCCTGAGTAATAGTGCACTATGTGGAGAACTATATTGAAGAAGGGTATAGGGGAATATCATTCATGTAATGGTCATCCATGAGAATCATATGGTTTTAGGCTTCACCATTTCGGTTCGTGGTTATCTTTTTATTATTATGTTCCCCCATTTTATAGTTCATTGTGGGTAGTATCTGCGGGGAGCGTGGTTTGTGATTCGAGCATGGATGATGAATCAAGGCTGAAGTCAGAATCTTCTTTGAACACTTTCTGCCCACCTCTGTGTCCCCTTCAAGATTTCATTATCCATCCATCATCCTCTGTCTTTCCTTCTTCAATTAATTTCATGCTTATTTTATAGAGCACTGGGAGAATTGTATCTATTGGGAATGCAACACTATTTGAGAAGGCCCATGCAGAGATATCCTAACACAATTAAGATGTGATCCATATAGGGTTTTCAGAGCCTATGGTTCAAGATCATGGTTTGTGGAACACTTCTGGTTTGTTTTGTTTTTGAACCGTAGATTTCTCATGACATTACACGGATGGACTTCACACGTACGATCCCTTCGGTGACACGGTTTCGATCGGTTGGGTTCATTGGTCATCGCTCCACGGGCCAACACCTCATGGATCCTTCCGCATACCTGTTGGTTCATAATCCGAGTGGTCTTCCAACCATTCTTGGTGATGGTATGTGGGCCACCTAAAATTATTTGAAAACATTCATTCTTTCATGTTTATTCTATAATTTTCAACTCAACTTGATTCTATTCACCTTGATATACTTGTAAGAGTACTTTCTTTCTTTTTTAATGTGATTATGGGGTATGTTATTAACTTGGAAGAATTTTTAGGACCCTACTAATGGCCCCCATTAGAATGGGGTCTGTTCCAAATAAAAAGGGGATTATTCCAATGTAGAAGAGGTCCAGAAATGATATGGTTTGTGGTAGAACATATAGAAATGGAAGGGGGGACCACAACTATATATTAAGGCACATATGATTTTTCTTTTACCATTTCTAATGGGGAAAATTTATCTCTATTCCCTCGGTATCCTTTTCATTCGCATACTGTTCTTCTTGCAAATATCCGGTTCGCGAATTGCATCGTACATTCCACGAAACGAACTTTCTTAAATTTCTCTATCCATGTAGTGAATTTTGGTTTTTCAAAAGGCATTGCCGAAATTTCAAATAAAAATCCATATTCCATGTAGGATAATATTATGTCTCTTGTGTGTCCACATACCGAGCTTGGATCGGAAAAATCAACTTTAAGAATTAATAATCGAAATGAAAACTTTAATCTGCAACTTCTGAACCTGAACTTAATCACGGCTTAAGTTCACGACATAGACCTTCGTCGAACATTTATGTACACCATCCAGTGACTTGTTGGACAACCTTTCATGGTTTCTTCATGTAGCATTGATGTATATGGTGAAATTCTTCCACATTCCATAGATTTAGGTGGGGTTGCTTCCATACATTACGTCGTACCAAGATTGCACCTTCGGAATTTTGTTTTTGGGAATAGTACATAGAGCCTTATGTGGACATATATTGATTCCTTTAGTCATTCTTTGTAGACTTTTTGCAATTGATTCTTTGTTGGACTTATTTTTATCAGCTTTGGGATTCTCCCATGCTGGTTGTAATGGTTTCTTCATAGTTTTTTATAAAACCGATGATGACTAGAGAGACCATGGTGGGGCCTAGTGAGGATCATCTTTGATCCTACATTATTCCTCATGATAGCATCTTAAAATATTTATTGGCACCAAAGCTCCTAGCTTACCCACTATCTGTATAGTTACCACATTACATCTTTGGTCTCCCTTATAACATTCCTCTACTTTTGGTTGTCCCCAATACCTCTATCATCCTTTTAGAAGTGCCGCAAAGACATAATCGTGCCAACATTTCCCTAGTAGGAGAAGTCATCACTACTCTGATTCAAGACAATGTCTACATATTAAGAGCCTCAGTATGGACTCATGGAAACCTCGGGTGTCACGATGGTGTCTTGAGACTAGGAACCTTAGAGTATCCATCCATTATCAATATCTCTCAAGAGAATCCTAACTGAGGGTGGATCACCATGTAGGAACTATGGGCCACATGATATTTCATCAATGAATGGACTTAAGAATTATAGGTACATCAAACCTGTTTGGGGTCCCATGACTAGTTGGAGGCAAGGGGCTTGTATCTGGAAACCAGGGTTTCTTAGTTTGAAGTCGTCTGTCAAGGTGAAATCCATTATATGTTGATCAGCTGCTGGTGTAAAAGCACAAAATCCTTCCACTTATTTCACGGTGAGGTGGGAATTATCATAGAGGATATCCACCATCTTGAAGGACTCCCTATCCTTGGAGATATGTTTGACGAGTTTCTCCCAGCAACCGCTATATGGAATGACAGTGACCATGTATCCCCTTTGATGAGGAGTTTACTAGTCATAGAAGTGGGATTACATTATCATCCCATCTATGATCGATCTCTTATCCCATAAGAGGCACGGTTATGGTTATTATTATAGGAAAACACACCCAAACTAAGGGTTTTCCGCATTTGAACTTATCTACGTTGTCATTCACTCCACACTCTCGGGTCATGTTGTGAAGCCCTTGATACGGGACGATATACCACATGGGGATATTAAAATTGAGCAGAAGTATCACCTATACTTAGATTAGTAGGTTTCTACAACATGTTTTTGATTGTATGGCTATTCCCATCCCCTGATTAATATACCAGGTTTTGATCCTATACTTTTAGGATGGAGGCTATGATGGAAGAGGGTCGACCAATTAATTTGGCCCTTCCTACTCTTGCCTGTATTTATGTGTTGTCAGGACAATTATAAGAAGGTAGGACCCCAAATCATCTCTGTAGATAGTTTTAATGTAACGCCCCAAGCCCAGTTACCCAGAGTCGGTGCATTATTACCTAACATTGGCATGATCATAGATGATCATGTCTCTAAAGACTGATTAGTTTAGTATCCATTGGAAACACTAGATATATTCATAAGTCTTACGTTACATCATAAAGTGAAAAAAACTACAACAACATCTTGTCTTCATATCCCCTCATACATTCCCTACAGGTCATTCATAAAATACTTCTTCACATCCTTGGAAAAATTAAAACATTGAAAGGGGTGAGCTCATATGGTTAGTAAGGATAACAATATAGCAGAAACATTCATAAATAAACATAAACATTTAAGGCAATGTATATCTAAAAAATCCTTTTAAACTTGAAATTCAACATAATATGGAAAAAATAAAATGAAATAATGCCATTTACTTCTTCTCATGGATATTCTACAAGTCGAATAATCACATGCAATATCAATAACCACTTTAATAATGATGGAATTCATAATGCCAGACTATCATAACCACATAGTAAAGGCCTTATGCCAAGAATACAAATAAGATTTTGTCATGGACTTGTGCCAAGACACTAGTTTGTCTCATGAGACCTACCGATGCATCGAGGAGCTATAACAGGCTCCACCCGTCACATACTATGTCCAATTCATTCCTCATATGAAAAGGTTTAAACATAACATTAACAATCGTATTAAAACTGGCATAAAAAATGTCAATACTTTATCTATAAACCATGAATAGTATGAAATAACACATCCATAGTCAAACATATCTCAAAAACATCAATACAATATGAATGTTTTGTATCATAATAAATCAACTTCACACAAACATAAAATCCATCAAAGGATGTTGACAAAGATGAAATTAAAACTATTTGAGAGAAATATCACTTTTTTTTGAAATCATTTAAAAGCCACATAATTCAAACATTGAATTTGAATATATTTTTATATGTTATTAAGGGAAGCTTCGCTGATTTTATAATGGCGAAAAATAGCCACACCCACCGTATAAGTTAAAAAAAGACATTCTTACCTTAATTCTGTCGAAAAGGTTAAAAGGGCCTTGTTTGGAAAAAGACGTAAAGGTTCCTTTATAAAAATCTTATAAAATTTCAAAGAGGGTATAAATGACTTTAACCCATAGTCTATAAAATATTATGAATGATTTGAAATACATTTTTAGGAAATATGGATGTGGATGATATAGAGGTCCGAGTAGATAATTACGTATAAAAAACCTCGGATAATGAAGAGATTGTGAAATAAAGCCTTTCCTTGTAATTTTCCTCAGTTAAGGGTAGGTCAACCTCCTTTATAACAGTTAAATCATTGTTATTAAATTATACAAGAATCATATACATAAATATGATATCATGATCTTTTAATATTTCTTTGTTAATAATATTTTAGTAATATCGTCGTTTTGGGTGTTCACTTACTCATTTTCTTTTATATGTTTTGTTACATAAGTCATGTTTGTTATCCATATGTTTTATATTATTAATATCCAGAATTATATGAAGGCCTTAAACAACATTTTTAATCATCAAATGAAAAATAGTCTTGAATCGATACGATGGGGAATGAATCTCATCGCGTTCGTTGAGAAGGTAGTCCGTACGTATGCACGAGCAACAATATCATTCTTTTGATATTAAAATAGTATATAATTGGATGATGTATCATATATACAGAATAATTATACTTTATTATTTATTATTTTCATGAATTAAACATCATTAATATACCCATCCAAATAATAATGTATTGAATAACAATTACACCACGACGTGGAGACGGTAAGCCGTACGTACGCATGTATGGTGACATGTCATTCAACGGTTGGATAAAATACTGAATATGGTTTTAACATATTTATAATAACATCATAGAATATATAAGATACATGATTTATTATTGCAGAATTGAAATATCAAAGAAAGAAGACGTGGAAGAAGAAAAGAACATCAAAGAGGGTGGTGAAATTATTACCTCTTCTTTGGGTTCTTAATTTTGATTTGACCTAAAGGGCTCCTTAATATGGCTTTATGACTAATGGAGAGCCTCTAGGATTAATGGATTATATTTGAGAGGATATTTGGGAAGGGGTTGTCCGAGCCAAAAGGCTTTGATGGTGTGAATTAGAGAGAAGGGGGAGTGCCCTTTTATAAGAGGGGTGAGGGGCACCTTAGGAAAAGATAGAAATATTATTTTATAATAATTTCATATTCGGTTTCTAATGGAACCAAAGTGTAATATTTAAAAGTTAAGGTGGGGATAGGTCGAAAACCTCTCGTCCAATAGGTTTTATATAGGTTTGGGTAACTATATTAACTTTATCTTTTAGTTTTAACTCATAGTTAATTAGTTTCACATTTACCATGTCTCTTTCTATTTTTATATTATATAGTTAATAAACGTAATATATACTTCCAAGAGAACCCCAAGTAGTTCATTAATGATACACCTATCATTATATAATCCCTTTGGATTAACCTTATATTTTTAGGAATGGAATATCAATTAATAATATAAAATTTGTTTTCAAAACACTTTTATGTCAATTATGACACAATTTGGTATTTTATTTTTGCTAAATTCATAACAGTATTATTACTTCAAAAATAATTATGTTAATCAACCATAAAATGTCATATTAACCAATAAAATTCGTGGAATTCATTTAAAGTCTCATATTATATTTATTTGGGTATTTATAATATCAATTATTTTAATATTTCACTAATAAGGTAATTACTACATCATCATTGTGTCATAAATAAATTAAACTATTTAATGCCTAAAAATTATAAATAAAATACATTTATATAGGAAAGATTATTAGATTTATAATGAATATTTATATTCGAATTTATCTTATGCATAACCCTGTATTAAAAATTTTTCTGTTATTAAACTTTGATTTTAACTCTTTTAACTCTTCTTTGCATTAAATAATAATAAATGTCCTAATCAAATCCAAGTGGACCAAAAAGGATCATATTTTATTCCTAAGGCTGTTTCTGGTCTAATTATACTTAGCCAATATAATTAGGACAATTTTTAGGGTAATAATAATATCATTTTTACCCTAAATTACCCTATTCACATTTAACCATGTTAATTAAAAGTAAAATATTACTATTCACCAAAAATTATATTTATCTTATTGAACCACATTTTACTCCTTGATATTAACCTTGTCTCTCAGATTTTTGAAATTCCACTCACAGAAGTGGTAAAATTATGTTTTATGTGAATTTTCAAATTCTCCTTGGAGATGGGTAAAATACGGTGAAAAGTTCAATAAAATTTTTATATATCTAAAATTATTATAAACTGACTACAAAGAATTGTATTGAACTTATATAGTTATTATGTATATATTTTGACCAAAAATAAATTTAAATAAAATAAATAACTATTTAAATAAAAATTCGGTTTTAAACTATAACTCAGTGTTTTTTCACTATTTATCAAAAAATGAAGGTTTTCTGAAAAATACCAAAAAATCACCCCAGGCTGATTTCTATATTTCGGATCCAAAAATGAAGTCCATTTTGAAGGATAAAATTTATAAAATATCAAAAATTGGGTATTACTATTCATAACAGCTAGTTTGATTGGTCACGGTGTGTTAGAATCTCTATGTTGCGTGCAATGCAAGCTATTAGATTATTCAATGGAAAATGTACCGTGGAAGCTTGGGGAGTTACATTCTTCCCTCCTTCAAATAATTTAGTCCTCGAAATTTCTAGAATATTACTGCATAAAAATACTTGTGTGGTTCTTCATCATAAGTTCCTCAGGTTCCCATGTTGCCTCTTCCATCTTATGGTTTCTCCATAGAACTTTTACCAGATGAGTCGTTCGGTTTCTCAACACTTGTTCTTTGGTATCAAGAATCCTGACGGGATCTTCGCAATAAGACAGATCAGGTTCCAGTTATACATCCTCATAGGCGAGTACATGCTTTGGGGTAGACATTTATTTTCTCAAAAGTGACAAGTGTAACACATTGTGAACTTTGGAGAGACTTGGTCGCATTCCCAAACGATAAGATACAACTCCAATTCGTTCTAGAATTTCGAAAGGTCTGATGTACCTGGGACTTAATTTACCTTTCTTACCGAAACGTATGACACCCTTCCATGGAGATACCATCAAGAAAACATGATCAACTACCTGAAATTCCAAATCATTCCTTCGGTTATTGGCATAGCTCTGCTGCCTGCTTTGAGTTTCTTAAATGTAGTTTTGGATTACGTTCACCTTTTCCATCGTTTCCTCCACCAGTTCTAGGCCAAGGAGTTTTCGTTCACCAACGTCATCCCAAAAGGTTGGTGTGCAACATCTCTTTCCATATAACGTTTCAAATGGTGCCATCTGAATACTCGAATGGAAGTTATTGTTATAGGAAAATTATAACAAAGGTAAATATTGAACCCTCATACCCTGAAAGTCAAGTGAGGAATATATCAACATGTATTCTAAGGTTTGAATAGTCCGTTCTGATTTTCCATCTATTTGAGGGTGGTAGGAAGTGCTCAAATGAAGTTTTGTATCCAAGGCATTCTGAAGACTCTTCTAGAATCTTGAAGTAAAATGGGGATCACGATCAGAAACAATCGATAGGGGTACTCGATGAAGTCTCACAACATAATTAATATATATCCTTGCTAGACATTCAAGTAGTATATATTCTCTTATAGAAAAATAATGTGCTGATTTGGTAAGACGATCAATAATGACCCATATTGCATCGGTCCTTCAAGGAGTCTTCAGTAGTCCCATGACAACTTCCATCGTAATATTATCCCATTTCCACTCCAGTATGGGAAGAGGTGGCATGACTCCTCTAGGCTGTTGCCTTCCAGCTTTCACTTGTTGACAAACCATACATCTTGACACAAAATCTACAATTTCCCTCTTCATGTTGTCCCACAAAAAATCTTCCTTCAAATCTATATACATTTTGGTGCTCCCAGGGTGTATAGAGAAATTTGAACTATGAGCATCGTCCAATAATTCCCTTTTTAGATCAGGTATATTGGGAATACAAATCCTCCTCCTAAATTTCAAAATTCCATCTTCATACACAAAGTCACTCAATCTCCCATCATTCACAGCTTTAATATTCTTTTGAAATTCTTCATCATCAGCCTGAGAACTTTTTATCCTTTCATGTAATGATGGTTTGGAAACCATTTGAAAAAGCATTGATGTTTCACCTTCAATGGTGATTCACATATCCATCTTTACTAGATCCATGAAAATAGGATCCTCTCAACTCTAATTTTGTTCAAAAATCCATGATCCTTTCTTCTCAAAGCATCTACCACCTTATTTTCTCCCCGGGTGGTAGTGTATCATGCAATCATAATCCTTGAGTAGTTCATGCCATCTCCTTTTCCTCATGTTGAGTTCTTTCGGTGAGAAAATATACTTATAACTCTTGTGATCAGTATAAATCTCACATTTCTCACCATGGACATAATGTCTCCATATCTTCAAACCAAATATTACAGCAACTAACTCAAGTTCATGAGTAGGATAGTTCTACTCATGAATTTTTAGTTGTTGTGATGCATAGGAAATAACCCTATCAATCTACATAAGGACACAACCAAGTCCTTTCTTCGATGAATCACTATAAATAACAAACCCATCATTCCCCGATGGTAGAGTAAAATATAGGAGCACTGAATAATATTTACTTCAATTCTTCAAAAAAAAATTTAAACTCTTTTGTCCAAACAAATTTAACCCCTTTACGTGTGAGCTTTCATAATGGGTTAGCCAACCGGGAAAAATTCTAGACAAAACGTCGATAATAACCTGCTAAACCAATAAAACAGTGTACCTCAGTTATACTCATTAGTGCTGGCCATTCTTGGATTTCTCATGTCTTAGAAGGATCAACAGAGATTCTATCCTTAGAGACAATATGGCCAAGAAAAGAAATCTCCTAAATCTAGAATTCACACTTTCTAAACTTCACATATAATTCATTTCTTCTCAAAGTCTTCAATATAATGCGCAAGTGATTTTCATGATCTTCATAGCTTTTGGAGTATACCATGATTTCATTAATAAATACCACTACAAAGTCATCAAGATATTCATTGAAAACTCTATTCATTAGATCCATGAAAACAGAGGGCACATTAGTCAGCCCAAAAGGCATTACTGTAAACTCATAATGCACGTACCTGGTTCGAAATGATGTCTTCAAAATATCTTCCTTCTTCACACACAACTAATGATATCCAGATTGAAGTTAAATCGTTGAAAAGTATTGATCTCTATGAAGTTGGTCAAATAAATCATCAATGCGAGGTAGGGGATACTTGTTCTTTATTTTTATATCATTGATATCCCTTTAGTCGATGAACAACCTCATAGATCCATATTTCTTCTTAACAAAAAGAATAGGGGCTCCCCATAGAGAATCACTAGGGAGAATAAATCCCTTATTACTCAATTCCTCTAGTTGTTTCTTTAGTTCCACTAATTCCATAGTGGGAATTCTATAAGGGGTCTTCGATATAGGCCTTGAACCAGGAATTAAATCAATGGAAAACTCAATTTCTCATTCTGGAGGATGTCCAAGTAAATCTTCCGGAAACACATCTACATATTCGTTAACAATAGGTACATCCACTATTTGAAAATTACTTTCCTCACCCACAATTATTTCATTCTATTCCTCCCCAATAATTGAATTGAATTGAGCTACTGGGGATGGATCTAGATAAGAATCAGGTGGTGACGATTCTACTCTAAAGATAAGGTGTTCCTTATCATCATCATAAAAAATTATAACCTATTTCTTCTTATAATAAATCTTTACACAATATTCTGAAATCCAATCCATACCGAGGATTATATCAAATTCAATCATGGGTATGATGATGAGATCAGCAGATACAGAACATTTATGTTCTCTAATGGGGACTGATTCACAAAACATTATTGCAATGATACTTCCTTTAGGAGTTTGGAATGACAACTCCCATGTTAAATGAAATTGGAAATATCTAATTTTCATAGAAAACAGGGAAGATATGAAATAATGAAATGATACAGAATCAAATAAAGCATTGACTAAACTTGAGGAAACCATTAAATTACTTGCCACTACATATTTCGGAGCTTCTACCTCAGTAGTTATGATAGCATAAGCATCTCCTTGATCCCTGGGCCTTTTCTGAGGTAATTTTCCCTGACACATAGGACATTCATATGAATAATTTACCATCTCCCAACAATTTTAGCATTGACCATCAGTAGATTTTTTCATCCCCTTGCAATCACGAGCTTCAAGGCCTTTTCACCACACTTGTAACAGACTACCATTCCCTTCAAGAAAATTCCAGGGTGTTTCCTCCCACATTTACTACAGGATAGATATTAATCTTTTCCTTTCTT
The DNA here is from genome assembly GCA_963277665.1 of Viscum album. Classification (NCBI taxonomy): domain Eukaryota; kingdom Viridiplantae; phylum Streptophyta; class Magnoliopsida; order Santalales; family Viscaceae; genus Viscum; species Viscum album. The sequence continues at coordinate 484,751,518 of OY728156.1, read as the reverse complement.
CCCCTTACTTCCATTCCCATAGTGATCAGAAGATCTCTTCTTCTCATTTTTTTCTTTAAAGTCATAAGACTTATAGAATTCCTTTTTTGTCCTGATAGCACATGAGACAATATCTTTGTATGATGAGAAGGATTGTGAGAATAATTCTTGACGGAGAAATGGTTTTAACCCATCAAAAAAAGGATCAATTATACTTCTTGGGTTACGTATATAATCTGCAGCATGCATTGCTAAACTTGTAAAGTTATCCTCATACATTACGATATTCTCATCATCCTTTTTTCTCAAACTCAGAAATTTCCTTTCCATATCTTCTCGATGGTCACGAGGAAAGTGTTTTTCTAAGAAAAGATCTATGAACTCCCTCCGTTGCATATTTTATACTTCATCATCCTCCTTTGTGTTTTGAATCTCTGACCACTATTGGTCAGCATCTCTAGTGAGCCGGAAAATTTCCATGATAACGTTTTCCCTTTTCACTACTCCCCAAGGCATGTAATATTTTCTCTAAGGAATTTATCAACTGCTCAACTAATAATGGATTTTTACTCCCATTTAATTTTTGTGGTTGATGCCTCATGAAGTGATCTAACATTTATCCTCCATGCTGTGGATCAGGGTGCTCCATATGAGTAAGGTCATTATTCATAACCTGAGTGAGTTGTCCCATTATGGTGATAAGCTGATCAGCACCATTTGCATCACCGGATTCACTATAATTATCTTGAGCAGGAGAAAAATTCCTACATGGAGTGTGTGCATTGATATGGATTCCATTCCTTACAACAGGTTCCATTTCTAAACAATGGCATAAACTAGATTAGTTTATGAATCGAAATACATAATTCCAAACTTGTAAAACACTTAACATAAATTGAATAGTTTATGGATATAATCCAGATTCATAAAAATGTTTTCTTTGAGAATGTATATACTCATAAACCCTTCATAATGGTTTGTAAAGAGAATGAGAATTGTCCTAAGCATATCCCACGGGATTGTCGTCACCAATAGTGCATAAAGGCTAGTTGTCATGCACTAGTTCCCGTTCAAGTCTAGCTCAAAGCGGTGTTTTCTAGTTTACCCCTAGGTACATCTGTGTCAGATCCACCTCTACCTGGTCGTATCCAGATAGAGATGTATTTCTCGGAAAACTCAAAAAATCACTACAATACCAAAATTACAAGAAGTTATTCTATATTAATCCCCAATGTCTTTCTTAGGGCTTTGTTCTCTAATCAGATTTTACCTAAATCTAGCTTCCATTGTTTGTAATAAATTACTTTCGATACCAACTGTAACGCCCTGACCCCAGTTACCCAGAGTCGGTGCATTGTTACATAACATTGGCATGATCAAAAAAGATCATGTATCGAAAGACCAATTAGTTTAGTAGCCTTGGAAACACTATATATTTTCATAAGTCTTACATTACATCATAAAGTGAAAAAAACTACAACAACATCTTGTCTTCATATCCCCTCAAACATTCCCTACTGGTCATTCATAAAATACTTCTTCACATCTTGGGAAAAATTAAAACCTTGAAAGGGGTGAGCTCAGATGCTCAGTAAGGATAAAAATATCGTAGAAAAATTCATTAATAAAAAAACATTTAAGGCAATGTATAACTAAAAAAATAATTTTAAACTGGAACTTCAGCATAATATAGAAAAAATAAAATGAAATAATTCCATTTACTTATTCACGTGGATATTCTACTAGTCGAATAATCACATGAAATATCAATAACCACTATTATAATGATGGAATGCATAAGCCAGACTATCATAACCACATAGTCAAGGACTTGGGCAAAGACTACAAATTAGATTTTGTCAAAGCCTTGTGATAAGACACTAGTTTCTCTCATGAGACCTACCGATGCATCTAGGAGGTATAGTGGGCTCCAACTGTCACATACTATGTCCAATGCATTCCTCATATGAGAAGGTTTAAACATAACATAAACATTCATATTAAAACTGGCATACAAAATGTCAATACTTTATCTATAAACCTTGAATGGTATGAAATAACAAATCCACAGTGAAACATATCACAGAAACATCAATACAATATGAAAGTATTTTATCATAATAAATCAACTTCAAACAAACTTAAAATCCATCAAAAGATGTTGACATGGATGAAATCAAAACTATTTGATAGAAATATATCTGTTTTTGAAATCATTAAAAAGCCCCGTAATTAAAATATTTACTTTAAAAAATACTCTTATAAGATTTTAAGGGAAGGTTTGATGATTTTATAACGGCGGAAAATTTCTGCACCCGTCGTATAAGTTAAAAAAAGACATTCCTACCTTAATTCTGTCGAAAAGGTTGAAAAGGCCTTTGTTTGGAAAATGATGGAAATATTCCTTTATAAAAATCTTATAAAAAGTAAAATGAGGGTATAAATGACTTTAACCAATATTATGTAAAATAGTAAGATTGATTTGAAAAGCATTTTTACGAAACATGGTTGTGGATGATATAGAGGTCCCAGTAGATCATTACGTATAAACAAACTTGGATAATGAAGAGATTTTGAAATGAAAACTTACTCTGTACTTTTCCTTAGTCGAGGGTAGGTTAAACTGTTCTATAATAGTTAAATCATTGTTATTAAATTATACAATAATAATATACATAAATATGATATCATGATCTTTTAATATTTCATTTTTAATAATATTTTAGTATTATCATAGTTTCGGGTGTTCACTTACTCATTTTCTTTTATATGTTTTGTTACATAAGTTGTGTTTGTTATCCAAATGATTTATCTGATTCATATCCAGAATGATATCAAGTACTTTGAAAATATTTTTAATCATCAAATGAAAACTACTCTTGAATGGATACAATGGGGAATGTATCTCATCGTGTTCAGGGAGACTGTAGTCCGTTCATACGCACGAGAAAAAATATCATTCTTTTGATATTAAAATAAAATATAATTGGATGGTGTATCATATATATAGAATAATTTTCATGTTATATTTATTATTTACATGAATTACACATCATTATTATACCCATCCAAATAATAATGTATTGAATAACAATTACACCACGACGTGGAGACGGTAAGCCGTACGTACGCACGTATAGTGACATGTTATTCAAAGGATGGATAGAATAATGAATATGGTTGTTCCATATTTATAATAAAATCACAAAATTTAGAATATATTGGAGTTATTATTTTTGAATGGAAATATCAAAGAATGATGATGTGGAAGAAGAAAAGAAAATGAAAGAGGGTGGACAAAATATTACCTCTTATTCGGGTTCTTCCTTTTTATTTGATCAAAAGGGATCCTTAAGTTGGATTTATGACAAAAGGAGGGACTCTAGGATTAAGGGATGATATTTTAGAGGATATTTGGGCAGGGGTTGTTCGATCCAAAAGGCTTTGACGATGGGAATTAGAGAGAAGGGGGAGTACCTTTTTATAAGAGGGGTGAGAAGCACCTTAGGAAAAGCTAGAAGTATTATTTTATAATAAATTCATATTAGGTTTCTAGTGGATCCTATGTGGAATATTTAAAAGTTACAGTGGGGATAGATATAAAACCACTCAACCAATAGGTTTTAGAGAGGTTTGGATGACTATATTAAATTTATCTTTTAGTTTTAACTCTTTGTTAATTAGTTTCACATTTACCATGTCTCTTGTTATTTTTATATTATATAGATAATAAAAATACTATATACTTACAAGAGAACCCAAATTGGTTCATTAATGATACACCAATCATTATATAAGTCATTTGGCCAACCCTTATATTTTTTAAGAATTGAATATCAATTAATAATATAATATTTATTTTAAAAACTCTTTTATGTCAATTTTGACACTATTTGGTATTTTGTTTTTTCTAAATTCATAACAGCATTATTAATTATAAAATAATTCCTTTAATCAACCCAAACATGTCATATTAACCTATAAATTTTGTGGAATTCATTTAAAGTCTCAAATTATATTTATTTGGGTATTTATAATATCAATTATTTTAATATTTCACTAATAAGGAAATTACTACATCATCATTGTGTCATAAATAAATTAAATTATTTAATGTCTAAATATTATAAATAAAATACCATTATGTAGGAAATATTTTTTTTTTCTAATGAATATTTATAATCTAATTTATATTATTTATAACCCTATATTAAAAATTTTTTAGTTATTAAACTTTGATTTTAGCTCTATTAACTATTCTTTGAATTAAATAATAATAACTGTCCTAATCTAATACAAGTGGACCAAAGAGGTTCATATTTTATTCCTAATGTTGTTTTTGGTCTAATTATACTTATCAAATAGAATTCGGACATGTGTCTCCTGGATTTTTGAAATTCCACTCACAGAAGCGGTAAAATTAAATTTTATGTGAATTTGCAAATTCTCCTAGGAGATGGGTAAAAGACGGTGAGAAGTTCAATTAAATTTTTATATATCTAATATTATTATAAAATGACTTCAATGAATTAAATTGAACTTATATTGGTATTATGTATCTATTTTGACCTAAAATAAATTTAAATAAAATAAATAATAATTTATATAAAAATTATGTTTTAAACTATAACTCAGTGTTTTTTCACTATTTATCAAAAATTGATGGTTTTCAGAAAAAATACAAAAAATTCACCCTAGGCTAATTTCGATATTCAGAATCTATAAATGAAGTCCATTTTGAAAGGTAAAATTTATAAAATTTCAAAAAGTTGGTATTACTATTCATAATGGCTAGTTTAATTTGTCACGGTGTGTTAGAATCTCGAAGTTGCTTACAATGCAAGCTATAGAATTATTCAAAGGGAAACGTATTGTGGAAGCTTGGGGTGTTACATTAAATTCCTATATGGGTGGATGGAAGAAAATATTCTATGTTATGAATATTAGCAAACTGCAAGGGTTCCTCATTTTGACATTCATCTTATGCTTCTCAACATTTATTCTATTCCTGAAAGGACACTAAGCATTAATGAAGCAATTGGTTTATTGAATGATGCTTGTCTCTACTTGTTTTTGCCACATCATACCCCTCACTTGTCATTGTGAGATGATTGGGGCAGTTCCTTGGAATAATTCTCATACCTCATCACCCTTTGGGATGGGATGCTCATTGCTCATATAGGCCGAGTAGTCATTTGTGATCCATAACTCCCCTACTAATTTGCCAAGAAATTTGGATGCCTTCAACAAACTACACTACTTTCATCTATTCAATTAAGGGGAGAGTCTCATCCCATAGTTCTTCACCATTTATGGCTTATGATGATGCATGAAGGTGCTGTTATTGTGGTTATCATCCCCAAAAAAACGAGATCCACCTTTCTATCTTTTTAATATGACTAACTGTGGGTGGACTATTACCCCAACAGGATGTTGAGAGAACCTATCCGATGGGTGAAAAAACATTTAACCATTCCTCACCCCATCCCTACCGCAACAACAATGCCTCAAATTTCTTCAAATGAGAAGAGTGTGACAACTACGCGTTCTACTTCTGCCTCTACAATAGCTATGATGGAAACATCATCTGTTCATACACTTTTGGTAAGAAGACGCTCGGTTTTCGGTCAGAAGTGACTGAGATGGGCTTCATCAGTACAACCTATTTTAGGGGAGAATGATTTAGAATGATCCCCTCCTACAGGTACTGTCCAAAACCATAAAGAAGTTGGCACCAATAGAGTATCACCAATCACCCATGAATCCACTACTAGTCCTCCACATATGGCTCCAACGGTTGAATCATCTAAGGGAAAAAGATCCCCATTTTGGGTGACCTATAATGGGTCCCTCCCCACTCTTATGTTGATGCTTACTATTTATAATCATGTTGGGGTGGGTGAGGATCAGGGTACTGGTGCCTCAGGGAGCCACGATGTAGTGCGAAAAGAGGCATGCAATGAGTTATGTGTTCTTTTCGCAGAGACATCTATGGCCAATTTTGCTGATGAGACTAGAAATTTCGGATTACTATTTATTGAATTAGGTTCTAGAAGCTTCAATTATCATCACATACACCTCATTATCTACTAGATCATCATAGTCCGAGAATAATTTTCCTATTTTGAGGAAAGCTGGCTGAGTTCAATTCCTCACATCACTAGGTGGTGACTATCCGAGATATTTCGGAATAATTCGTTCATTTGACTGCCAAAGAGTAGAAGGCTCTTGATTTGGTGGACACCCATGAGGAAGGGATGTAGGAGTGAGAGGAACGCATATCATGGATGAGGGATCAACTTGAATCTTCTTTTGCCCACTATGAAGCCATCTAAAAGAATGGGAGGGATCTTAAAGTCATTTTGGAGTGTGCGCGTCTGTCAGTCAAGGTCGAAATGGAGGAGAGAGCTTCTTTGGATAAAATTATTGATGGCCCTGCGGTAGTAACTTTCCATATTTCTGGAGAGGTTGAACCAAGCCCCGTTATAGCTTTGTCCCACATAATGATGTATACTCATTATTTTTTTGATTATTTGTAGAGGATACGAACTTGGGATACTCTTATATATCTATTTTTTATGAAATATGATGGAGCCAATTTTACTATGAATGTTTCTTCATTGAATTTTCTTGTGATTTTTTTGATCAATCATATAATATCATTTCAATCTGTAATAATTTTAATCCATGACCAGTGATCTAAAATAATTGACTTAGGCTCTAATTTTTTCTGAAGCCATAGGGATCAGTGAGTATAGTTAAACTATTTCTGAGGTTTTATGGAACACCTCAAAAACATTTATGTCTTTTTCAATATTATAATATTTTTTTTCCTAATCCAGCTTGGCACGACCTTAGCGGGCATAACATGATTTTTTCATAGGCCTCACTCTGTGGGTTTTTGACTTAATAGGATTTAAATATTTCTTAATGGTTCAATGTTTTTAAAAAAACCAATACATGACTTTTACCCATAGGTTCCTTCTTTGTATTTTCCCGATGGAAACTGTGGTGTCCTTTCGCTGGCAGTTCATGGCTCTGCCAATCAAATTTATTACTGATGTTTTAGATTGTACTACTTTGACCAAACATAACGGGACATGTCTGTAATTTGAGATCACCAATAGGGAATGCTCTAATATCCATCAGACATTGATTAGGGATTTTTCGTGACCATATATTTGTAAATTTGGACATTCATGAGGCTCAATAGCTGTTTTAGGTGTACGGAGGTCATAAAGGACTCCCCTGAGAAATAATTTTTCTTTTATTGGTAGTCATTTGGTTGGCCAAATATATAGAGCTTCTGGGGTATGATGTGAATAATCAAAAAATGTGTCCTTAGGACACCGACCTTCCATCTCCAATGGCCTGGTAGGGTTATGTAACATTTTGAATTTATTTTGACATTGGGAGCCACATTGGGTGGATGACCTAAGTAGTGGTGTCTAAAAAATTAGGGCCATTCATAACACTTTTGAGTAGGAAACTGTTCTAACATGGTGTTAACTCCTATAAGAAATAACTTGGGAATTAATAGTTTAGTTAGAAGTCTTTTTTTATGTCAGGGGAATTTGGAAAGAAGACGGTATGTAAACCATTATCCAGAAGTCTTCTAAATTTAGGGTGGTGAAAGGACATGAATTCCATCCAATTGTATGGAAATGGGAAATGAATCTCTTGGGGATGAATTTTTATTTGATATGCATCTTTTTTGTGGAAAAAATATCTAGATTCACTTGAGCATGATTTCTATAGTTAGTCAAAGGTAGCTACAGAACACTGGCCTTACATCTCCGATGACTATGAAGGATTATGAATATTGAGAAAATATTAAATACGGTACGTGGCCCAAGACAAGGGGTGAACCTGATAATAAAGGGGGGGGGGGGATTTTAACTGAACATCTTTAAGGAAAACTAATTTTTTTTGGGGGAACTCTTATTTTGAATGAGTATCTACTTCATGCATTTGAATGGGGTATATTTGGAAACCTAAAAAGAGGCCATAGCTGAATTAGGGAAACATGTTCTGATATATCCAGGATTTTTTTCGGGCGGAAAATGTAAACCATGACATTGAGGGACCTTGAATCAGGAGTGATGTTACAAGTTATAGAATCCATTGGGCGTACTGAGATAGGATATGACTCTACTGGGGATGAATGTACCTTTGATTGATAACCATTTTTGTGAGAAACATATGTATATCAATACGGTCATGATGTGAATAGAAAAACAATGGTGTCTACAAGACACTGGACTTCTATCTGAGATGGCCATGGTGGGTTATGGGGATTCAAGATCACTCAGAGTAAGGAGTTTGAGGTATTGCAGGTGTCTGTTCAGACATATTAGAATGATTTGGGCTATGATTTACTAATGGAATTAGGTATCCCTTACTTAGATCTATCTCACACACAAGGGGAAGCATTTGACTCATCTTTTTGGGTATCTTATCATTTAATGTCACATTTATAGGATGTGGGGTTCCATATGAAGAAGGGAACCATGAAATGTCTTTTAGGGTCATGCTGCTAGGACCAAACTCATATGCTGTTTTTCCATAATTTCATGGTGTATCTCTTTCCAAGATCTTTAAGATCACATGATATATGTATGGTTGGAGAAACAAGGGATTATGTGGATTCCGGGTCCTTTCCTAATAATATAAAAATCTACGTCATAGGGAACTTTATGTATCAACCAGTTCTATGGAGTTTTACATCATACAAAATGGATGATTTTGGCCATTAAATTTAATGTCTTGTGGTGAGGACATGATGTTGTGCAGTTTAGAGTCATGCATCAAGGACGATTATAATGTCATAAATATCATTAACAGTTTTTTGGTTAATCTCTATCAGGATGTTCCAACGTTCTTTGGATGTGAGTGTTGACATAAGGTGTAAACCATAGTCCTGGGGGAATCCTGAATCAGGAGGAATTACATAGGGCTTGGAATCCATTTGGCGTATTGATATACGATATGAATCTCATAGGGATTAATTTTCCTTTTATTTATGGTTATTTTTTGGGAAACATATGTAGAGCCACTGGGGAATGATGTGTATACTCTAAAAAAGGGTTCCGATGGATACATGCGTTTCGTCTTAGACAACTTTGAATGATTATGGAGATCTAGGTTTTCATAGGGTATAGAGTTTGACAAGCAGGATAGATGTGACTGGGAATGTAAAGAATACCCAGACCATGACTAACCATGATCTAATGGATCTCCCACAGAAGTCTGACTCATATATATAGGGTAAAGCATGATATTTTGACTTATAATTTGTGTGGGGAATGTAAGTAATCTCCTAGAATAGAAAACAGTGTTACATATAACTCTTTAAGAATTTCATAGTGTATAGTCATGTGATTAGGAATTTTCATGGAATCCCCATACAAGTCTGACCTTCTCATAGGGAAAGAAGAATTTGTTGAGGGTTTCTAGGCCAAGATTCCAAATCTTGGCATCACTACATATCTAGCAAGAGCAGGAATAGAGGCGCACATAGTTTTGAATGTTCCGTATACCGATCTTACATGGTCCATGTGTAAGGACATGTGACAACATTTTTTTATGGTGGATGGTCTGGGATGCCATATCTAGGTGTCACTATGTATCCTGCAAGGGAAATAATCAAGATGAACATAGTATTGAATGTTCCCTATACTGATCAGGCTCAAAAAAGGTGGTGGGAACATGATAGGTCATTTTTGTTTCATTTTATATGGGTGTATGGTCTACCATATTTCATTGTAAATTATTTTCATAAGAGAGTCCTTATCACTTATCATATCACAACGTGAGTTATGATCGATGTGAGAAACAAGGAGGGGGAATTGGGGTTACTTCGAAAGTGTAAGGAGGTAAAAAATATGATGGGGGAATTTTTTATGGTGGGGGATGGGCCAAGATCGAGGATCGAGGAACTGCTACGTATCATGTAATGGCTAGAATCAAGATATACTTAATATTGTGAGAGATAATGTAGTTTATTTCCACGTGATTAGGATGCCTTGTTCCATGTAGTTTAATGTCTAACAGCGATGACATGACTCACAATTTAATGTCGTGCTTCAGGGAAAATCTCCTTATGGTTTAATGTCATGCATAAAGGACAATGACTCATAGTTTATGGTTGTAGAGCATGGAACCTGACATGACATTTCTATTACTCACAATTTAGGGTCATAGATCTTGGACCATGACATGAGAGTTTCATGGTATAATTACTCATAGTTTATTGTCTTGGTGTTTGGACCATTCCATCATGGGTCAATGTCAGGTTGCATTGATTAATACCGTATAGTTTAACATCATGTGGTCAGGATGATAACTTATTGTTTAAGGTCATAGAGTTTGGACCATTCCATCATAGTTCAATGTCATGTTTCATGGACTAATACCTGTAGTTCAATGTTATGTGGTTAGGAAGATAACTCCTAGTTTAAGGTCATATAGTTTGGACCATTCCCTCACGGTTAAATGTCATGTTTCATGGATTAATACTGTACAATTTAATGTCACGTGGTCAGGATGATAACTCATATTTTAATCTCATTGATTCTTGACGATTCCATAATGGGTCAATGTCATTTTGCATGGATTAATACAGTATAGTTTAACGTCATTGGCCAGGAAGACAACTCATTATTTAAGGTCATGGAATTTGGACCATTCATTTGTCATTGCAATTATTGTATGCATTTCTTTAGGCTCTTCGCATTTGTGGGAGTCGTGATGAACTCTCCATCCATCAATATCTCGGAGTTCTCTCCATTGGAATAGACCCTATGTATGACATAGGGTCCTTTACATTTAGAATAATTCGTTTGGGTCTTCTTATTGAGTAGCACTAGGGTTCTGAGGGATAAAACCATTTCTCCTTCGAGGAAAGATCAAAGGTAACCCTTTTTGTTAAAGGCTCATGCAATCCAGTATTGAAAGATTTCCAAATGTTGTAATGTGTGAAGACTTTTTCATATAGCTACTCCAAATCATTATATCACCTCTCGGATTGATTGTCCATGGATAGTTGATCTCAAATATTCACACGAAGTGATGTAACTTGAATTTCAATCAGAAGGAACACCTCTACCCTATATACCAGTGAGTACGAGGTTTCCTGGGTGGTCGTGTGGGTCGTGGTTCGGTAAGCCCAAAAAGCATGGAGGAGCTTATCTGGCCATGAGTTTTTATATTTATCAACCAAATATTGTTGTATATTGGATAGTGTCTTTTTGAAATCATCTTTCTGCACATTGTCCGCCGCATGGTAGCGGGATGACCAATTGGCTTTAATTCCAAACTCCTAGTAGAGCTTGTCCAACTCAGTAGAGAATAAGTTGGTTCCGTTGTCTATAAGTATTGTATGAGGGACACCAAATCTAGTAATGATGTTGGACTTCAAATAGATAATGATTTTTTTCACCCCAAATTCATTAAGGGGTATGGCTTTAACCCATTTGGAAATGAAGTCAGTCTTTGTGAGTATTAACTTAATTTGTTTGCCTGTGCTCAGAGGATATAGTCCCACAACATCCATCAGCTAGGTAGGAAACGACAAAGTATACATAGCTATATGATGTAACTATGGGGTTTGAGGAATGAAATTAGTATGAATGTGCTAGTAATGGTACTTCTTGGAGAATATGGAACAATCATATATCATATTGGGCCAATAATAACCAAGCCTCCAGATTTGGTGAGAGAGTTTGGTTGCGGATTGGTGCTCTCCACAAGCTCAAGTGTGCACTTCTTTAATGACAGAAGCAGTATCTTCTCCATCAATGCATCTAAGAATACTCTTTCAAGGCCTCTTATGTAGAAATTTTTTTATTGGTTTTCCCTTTTATACAAGAAAAAATTGATTGACCATCTTCAGACCTATTCTATTCCAACCCTATCTGGTTGGAATTCCCCGTTCCGTAGGTAATTCTCATTGGGAGTCATCCAGCCACTGGTGTGAGCATAAGGCTCAGAAATAGGGATACTTTCATCAATATCCTATGTAATCCACTGGATAAATGGAATGACCATCAAGTAGTGGGGAATACTAATGACTATTTCATCCCGTACAAGATTATCCAAGGTTGTGGCTACATTTTCCAATGCACTATCTTTTGCATTTTTGACCAGGGGAGATAAGTCAATGTTGGTTCTGATTCGAATTCTGACATTGTTCCTCGAACATGGTTCACCAACGGAACCAATACTTCATTATTGATGGCATTGTCACCATTTACCACTTTCATGACAGGATTTGAATCACCCTTTACCTTTAGTTTTTTGGCTTGCATATGAAGTGCATGTTCCCGGTCTGCAATGAGGGCAGAATATTATGCTTCATTCTATGTACACCCTTCTGAATGTAGGGAAGAGTATGAATGGATAGAATTTTTGGGTGATATGAGTATTATTCCCATCCCCACTTTATTGAGCTTGGGATCCTCCATCCTTTTCCCTATCAGGCTTCAAAAAGCACCGTCGAAGAACATTTCCCATGTCTGGGGGTCCTCCTAGATAGAGAAAACATCATCATTTGTATAAAGACCCACAATTATTTCATACATAATCATGAATTTATTCAAGAAAACACTTCCTTTTACATTGATGATCTTTTCAAGTTTATAGATTTAGATAATTAAGACAAAACATTCATAACATTACACATTGTTACATAGTGGATACCATAAAATTAGTTTCCATTTTCCTCAGAGTATAAAAAAATAAAACATAAAACAAGACTCCTTGACAATTCTTAAAAATTTTACATGTCTTACTTCCTTGTATTACTCATCCATTAACCTGTGAAAAATCATTTAAAAACTTTGTATGAGCACAAAATCTCAGTAAGGTATGAAAAATAAGGAAAAATCACATTAGTCCATGAATACGCATGACGTATGAAAACATTTTCAAAAGACATGATTTACACCCATAAATACTTAATTTTTGTAACATGAGATTTACACAAGATCCAAAAAAATATAAATATAATAATAGAGGTTTCTTGGGGCATTACTTACATAATCTTATAATAATCTTGGCTACCTTAAAATTTGTAACCCTCACGGCTACCTTACTTTATGTAACCATCACAGTTACCCTTGGAGTAACCATACGACCGACCTCCAACTTACTCATACCCAATGAATTGGAGGGAAATATAGGTCCCGCCTTTAATCATAAACAATTCCCAATAACCAAAACATAATCATACAACATAAACAATAGCATAAAAACAGTGCTTTTGAATCTTATAAAACAGAATTTCAAAAGAGGATTTTAGAAGAAATGTCCCTTATAAACATCATATACTTGAAGTGAGACTTAATAGAGTGGATGGAATATTTATATACTCTGTAAATACACATAATTAAACATAATATAAACACAACCCATCACACAAACAATTTAAATAGCACATAAATTATAAAGTAGAAGGTTAACTGAAAGAATGGAAATCGGGTTAAGAATTCCATTACCTTAGGCTTGTATTACTTAAAAATTGTTTAAACCTATTTTATAATGGTTAAAAGAGTGTTATTAGTATTTTACAAAAACATTTTCATGTTTATAACATCTTATATGGTCATTTCATAACCTCATTTCACCCCTTAATTGTTAGTATTTTGTTCCTTGCATTATTTTGGGTGAGTTCTTTTGTGATTTTCACGATCGGTTCATGATGAATCGTTCTTGTTGATTGGAAGTGAAACTCCATAATTGTAATGGATTAGTATTTACATATTTTCAGTACCCTAAATTACACCATTTATCACTTTGATTTATATGAGTATGATTCATTAGATAAAACATTAATGATGTTCGTTTAGATCATTTAAGTGGTTCTTTGATAATAGCAACGTCATTTTGTCTTTTAAATTAGAACCATTAGTAAAAAAGAATTCCAGAACCTTATATGATTCATAAAACTTATATTATAACCTGTTTCAACCATATAACTGGTTTTATGACCAGTCTTTAAAGAATTAATGGAAATTGAAAATACATCGTCCACAATATCGGTAATTCAACACAAATGGACATTTTTTTTGATTCTTTAAATAAGTGGAAGTGGAGAAGAATACTGATGATGAATTTTACATAATCATGAGAAAATATTTAATATACATGATTCTGGAGATTTCATGCCTCTTGTATAATAGGGAGTAAGGAAAGAAGAAAAACGAATCATGAAATAAAAGAAAATCTTGAGAAATTTCTCATGAAAATTCGGCAGCCTAACAGCGTCTCTTAAAATTTCATAAAAACAAGATTGAAGAGAGGAATGGAATATATCATCATTAATACAATATATGGACAGTAATGGGGGAATATTTAATGAAATATTCCAACACAAGAGAAAGGGAATGGAAGATAATAACAAAAAATGAATGAAAATAAAGAAAATAAAAGAGGATGTTTACCTCTTGATCTCTTCTCCTTGAGATCCTTCTTAAGGGATTTGATTTTGGTCTTTTGATGAGACCAGAAACTCTAGGACGTGGGGAATAATATTGGGGAGGTAATTTGGCAGAAATTAGACAATTTTGAAGGCTTGAGAGGTGTGTGAGCAAGAGGGGAGTGAGGGTGATATTTATAGTGGAGGAGGGGAGGTATTTTAGATTATTTTAATTATTATTATAATATTTTTATCAAGACTATGAATAATCTCAAATAAAGTGGCCCTAAATAGTGGAAATATCATGTGGGTTCAAAGAAAGTGGCCTTTAATCATGTATTATGTCAAAAATAGTGCATTTTTACTGATAAATTGATTATACGGTATTTTATCATAATTCACTATTCACTGAAAATTCAAGATTTTCAGAAAAATACCAAAAATTTACCCCAACCATTTTTCGATGTGTAGAATTCAAAAATGAACTCCATTTTTCAAAAATAAATTTCTAAATATTATTAATTTAATTTTTAAATAAGGTCACAGTTAATTTGAAAAATAACAATATTGAAGTGCAATTAGTTTTATGTGACATTTGAAAAATTAATTAAGATCCCATTATCCTATTTCCTTGGAAAAATAAAATATTATTATTATTTACTATTCATGAGGTCATATTACTATTCATATGGGCATGTTACTATTCACAAAAAAAACATGTTTGTTTTATCAGACTCTAAATAACATACCGAACACAATTGTAGATGACAGTTTCTTGAAATTCAAAACATAGAAGAAATAAAATTATGTTTAAAGGATACTTATAAATATATAACTTAAACAAAATTTCAAAAATTTTCATTTTATTTTTAGAAAACCTTGGGATGTTACATTATCCCCACCTTCTTGAAATTGCATCCTCGCAATTTTATTTACTTATTAAACAACTGAGGGTATTTTTTCCTCATAGCATTTTCAGACTCCCTTGTTGCTTCTTCAACCATGTGGTTTCTCCACAAAACCTTTACCTGGTGGATTAACTTATTCTTCAATACCTGTTCTCTTCGATCAAGAATCTGAACCGGTTTTTCTTCATAAGAAAGGTTCTCTGCCAGCTGAACTGCTTCCGGCCTCAAGACATGTGATGAATCTGGAACATACTTTCTCAACATCGAAACATGAAAAACATTGTGTACCTGAAATAAGCTCGGAGGAAAAGCTACACGGTATAAAACTGGTCCATCTTTATCCAAGATTTCAAAAGGACCGATGAACCGTGGAATTAGTTTCCCTTTCTTACCGAAACGCATCACACTTTTCAAGGAGAGATTTTAAGGAAAACATGGTCACCTACCTCGAAAGAGAATTCTTTCCTTCTATTATCTGCATAACTTTTCTGCCTACTCTGATTTGTCCTCATGTGTTGCTGGATCATCTTCACTTTCTCAGCCACATCTTCTACTAATTCTAGCCCCATCAACATTCTTTCACTAACTTCATCCCAAAACGCAGGAGTCCGACACCGCTTTCCATACAATGCCTTAAAAGGTGCCATCTGAATACTGGAATGGAAACTGTTATTATAAGAAAACTCAACTAATGAAAGATGCTAATCCCAACATCCCTGATAGTCCATTTAACAAGCTCGAAGCATATCCTCCAAAGTTTGAATTGTTCGTTCTACTGCCCATCTGATTGAGGATGAAAAGCTGTACTGAAATTCAACTCTATGCCCAAAGAATTCTGAAGTCCCCTCCAAAATTTATAAGTGTACCTGGGATCTCGGTCAGACACAATGGAAATAGGAACTCCATGTAACCTGACAATCTCCTTGAGGTACAATCGAGAAATCTGATCTAATGTCATTGTATCTCTAATAGAATGAAAATGAGCAGACTTTGTTAACCAATCGACAATAACCCATATCGCATTGTTACCTCGAGAAGTCTTTGGTAGTCCCACCACAAAATCCATAGATATATTCTCCCATTTCCATTCTGGCACTAGAAAAGGCTGAAGCATCCCCTTCGGTAACTGTCACTCTACTTTAACCTGCTGACATGTCAATCATTTCATTGTAAAATCAGCAACATCACTTTTCATCCCATTCCACCAATAATACTCTCAAAGGTCTCTGTACATCTTAGTACTTCCATGATGAATAGAAAATGGAGAACTATAAGCATCACACAACAATTATTTCTTCATATGGGAATCACAAGGCACACACAACCTTTTTACAAACCTTAAAACACAATATATATCAAGATTAAATTCTGGAAACTAACCCATTTTAACGAATTCTACCTTTTTCTGTAGCTCACGGTCTTCCCTCTGCGCTTTCATAATTATTTCTGACAATGAAGATTGCACTAAAACCTGAAACAAAACAGATATATTCCCTACACCAACAACTTCTAATCCAAAATTCATCAAATCATTAATCAAGGGATCATGTTCCAAATATAGCATGGTTAATAATGCATGATTTTCCGACTTAAGGAATCTGCTAATTTTTTTTCTTTTCCAGGATGGTAATTGATCATGAAGTCATAATCCTTTATCAGTTATAGCCATATTCTCTGCCACATGTTTAATTCCTTCTGAGTGAATATGTACTTAAGACTTTTATGGTCAGTATATATTTGGCATTTGGTTCCGTATAGATGATGCCTTCATATTTTCAAAGAAAAAACCACAGTTGCCAATTCCAAATCATGTGTGGGATAATTTAGCTCATGAGGTTTAAGTTGTCTCAAATCATAGGCAATTACCTGATCATTCTGCATCAAAACACAGCCAAGTCCCTTCAAGTAAGCATCACTGTAGATGACAAATTCACCATTCCGAGAAGGTAAGGCCAAAACTGGAGCATTCACCAATCTCTTCTTTAGTTCTTGAAAACAAACATCACATTCCTCTATCCAAAAAAATTTAACCCCTTTCCGTGTTAACTTAGTTATTGGGCTCGATAACTGTGCAAAGTTCGTAACAACCCGCCAGGAATAACTTGCTAAGCCCAGAAAACTACGAATCTCTGTAACATTTATGGGTCTTGGCCATTCATCAACTACTTTTGTTTTGACAGGATCAACTGTTATTCCATCCTTATTTACAATGTGCCCAGGAAAATAAATCTGTTGCAACCAAAAATCACACTTTCTGAATTTTCCATATAGTTTCTTTTCTTTTAATGTTCGTAATACAACCCTTAGATGTTTTTCATGATCCTCTTTGTTTTTAGAAAAAACCAGAATGTCATCAATAAATACAACCACTATCTTATCCAAGAACTCATGAAATAATCTATTCATAAGATTCATGAATACAAAAGGTGAATTAGTTAACCCAAATGGCATAACAACAAATTCATAATGCCCATATCTAGTACGAAAGGCTGTTTTCGGGATGTCATCCTCCTTCACCTTCAGCTAATGGTATCTGGATCTCATGTCAATCTTGGAAATGTACTGAGCTCCCTGGATCTAATCAAACAACTGATCAATATGCGAAAAGGATACTCGTTTTTAACAGTGATGTTATTCAAAGCTCTATAATCAATGAATAGTCTCATGGAACCATCATTATTTTTAACAAACAAAACAGGGGCTCCCCATGCTGAAGTGCTGGGATGAATGAAGCCCATGACAAGCAAATCCTACAACTGATTTTTCAATTCAAGAAGTTCTATTGGAGCCATACGATATGGGGGTTTTGAAATTGTCTTAGCATCAGGAACTAAATCCATTGTGAATTCGACTTCTCGTTCAGGTATGACACTGGGTAACTTCTCAGGAAAAACATCAAGGTATTCATTTACCACTAGCGCATCATTAATTTGAATAGTTCCCTTGTTTTCAAAAATATGAGCAAGATAACTTTCACTTCCATATTTCAGTAGTTTCTCAGCTTCCTGATATGTCATCAATTTTATGGGTTCATTCTTGTATACAATCTGAATCTCTTTCTGAAAAACAACTTCTTTATCTCTACAGTCAATCTTAGCATGATAATCAGAAAGCCAGTCCAAGGTTTTCAGGTAATGTCTTTCCACATACCACGATAGAAATATTCTTTTAATTCCTCTTTACTATAACATTTCCCCTTGGTGTTTTAACAACAAGTTCAAGTCTCATTTATTGAGGTGATATTTCCAATCTACCAGAAAATTTCTCAGAGATAAAGGAATGTGTAGACCCCGTATCAATCAAAACATTTGAAAATTATGAGTGAATAAACAAAGTACCTGATACAACTTCATTGGATGGCCTAGAACCTACTGACGTAGTCGCAAAGGATCTCACTACACCTTTCTTCTTATAGTCTGGCTTCTTTGCATCATTTGGATCCCTCTTTGGATAGGAATTTTCATAGTGACCCATCTCACCACATTTAAAACACTATACAGTTTTCTTATCAGGATTAGTCTTTGGATCATTTACATTGCAATCTCGGGCAATATGTCCAAACTTACCACATTTAAAACACTTCCCAGTTTCGATAAGAGATTCCCCAGGGTGCTTCTTGCCACACTTTTCACAAACTGGAAACTGGATTATCTTATCATCATATTTCTTTGGTTGATTCTTACCCATTGCTTGCCAATGTGACCTATTTTTTTCTTTGTTTCCAAAATGCATGTGATCGTCAGCAAATTCCATCTCTACCCTCTCAGCACATTAGAAAAGTTTCTCATAACTTTTGAATTAACGGGAGGCCAACGCCCTTTGATACCTTGGCTTCAATACTGAGTAAAAGCGGTTGATTTTGCTATCAATATCTAGAATAAGATTTGGAGCATACCTTGCCAGTCGGGTGAAGTTCGCTTCATACACAGCCACTGAATCTTCCTCTTTTTGTTTTAATTCAAGGAATTGCTTCTCCATTCTAAGTCGCACCACCTTAGGAAAATATTTTTCAAGAAAAAGACTTTTAAATTCATCCCACACTAAGGCATAAAAATCCTCTATACCCCTGATATTCCTTACCATTGACCACCACTGATCAACTTCCCCTTCAAAACGATAAATGGCAAGACTTACCTTTTGATTGTTCGAATATCCCTTAACATCAAATATCTTTTCAAGGGCTTTAATCCATCCTTCTACTGCCACTGGGTCAAAAGATCAATGAATGCAGGAGGATGTTGTCTCATAAAATGTTCCACCACTGGCATGTTCCATTGGGGTACCTCTATTGGTTCTCTTGCATGGATGCCACCACCATTAATAGCCGGCGTTAGCTAAGCCATTACAATCGCAAACTTCTCGGTTCCAATCCCGACCATTCCGGGCTGTAGATCAGGAAGGATGTCATTCTGTCGGTGCCTCTCCTCTTTAGCATACCTATTCCTTCTGTGGACAACCATTCTGAACAAACATTTCTTAGATGATGCAACATGGTAATTTTTAAATGCTATAACAAATTAAACATAGAGTGAAAATTATTTATGGTTGTCTATTAGCATCACCTTAACCCCTAAAGTTATCTAAACCATCCTCTGATACCAACTATAAAGACCCGCACTTATTTCATACATAATCTAGAATTTATTCAAGAAAACACTTCCTTTTACATTGAGGATATTTTCATGTTTAGAGCTTTATAGAATTAAGACAAAACATTCATAACATTACACATTGTCTCATAGTGGATACCATAAAATCAGTTTCCATTTTCCTCAGAATATAAAACATTAAAACATAAAACAAGACTCCTTGACAATTCTTCAACATTTAACATGTCTTCCTTCCTTGTATTACTCATCCATTAACCTGTGAAAAATCATTTAAAAACATGGGATGAGCGCAAAAGCTCAGTAAGGTGTAAAAAGAAGGAAAAATCACATTAGTCCATGAATACACATGACGTATGAAAACATTTTCAAAAGACATGCTTTCCTCCCATAAATACTTGCTTTGTGTAACATGATATTTACACAAGATCCACACAAACATAAATATAATCATATAGGTATCTTGGGGTATTACATACATAATCTTGTAACCATCTTGTCTACCTTAAAATTTGTAACCCTCGCGGCTACCTTACTTTGTGTAACCATCACAGTTACACTTGGAGTAACCGTACGGCCGACCTCCAACTTTCTCATACCCAATGAATTGGAGGGAAATATAGGTCCCACCCTTCATTATAAACAATTCCCAATAACCAAAACATAATCATACAACATAAACAATAGCATAAAAACATTGCTTTTGAATCTAATAAAATAGAATTTTAAAGGAGGATTTTAGAAGAAATGTCCCTTATAAAAATCATATACTTGAAGCGAGACTTAATAGAGTTGATGGAATATGTATATAATCTATAAATACACATAATTAAACATAATATAAACAGAAACCATCACACAAACAATTTAAATAGCACATAAATTATAAAGTAGAAGGTTACCCCAAAGAATGGAAATCGGGATAAGAATTCCCTTACCTTAGAATTGTCTTACTTAAAAATTGTTTAAAACTCCTGTATAATGGTTAAACGAGTGTTATTAGTATTTTACAGAAACATTTCCATGTTTATAACATCTTATATGGCCATTTCATAACCTCATCTCACCCCTTAATTGTTAGTATTTTGTTCCTTGCATTATTTTGGGTGAGTTCTTTTGTGATTTTCACGATCGGTTTATGATGAATCATTCTTGTTGATTGGAAGTGAAACTCTATAATTGGAATGGATTAGTATTTACATATTTCCAGTACCATAAATTACACCATTTATCACTTTGATTTCATTATATTATGATGATTTATTAGATAAAACATTAATGATGTTCGTTTAGATCATTTAAGTGGTTCTTTGATAATAGCAACGTCATTTTGTCTTTTAAATTAGAACCATGAGTAAAAAAGAATATCAGAACCTTATATGATTCATAAAAGATATATTATAACCTGGTTGAACCATATAAATGGTTTTATGACCATACTTGAAAGAATTAATGGAAATTGAAAATACACTGACCACGATATCGGTAATTCGACACAAATGGACAATGTTTTTTGATTCTTTAAATAAGTGGAAGTGGAGAAGAATACTGATGAGGAATTTTCCATAATCATGAGAACATAATAAATATACATGATTCTGGAGATTTCATGCCTCTTGGATAAGAGGGAGTGAGGAAATAAGAAAAACGAATCATGAAATAAAAGAAAATCTTGAGAAATTTCTCACGAAAATTCAGCAGCCTAACAACGTCTCTTAAAATATCATAAAAACAAGATTGATGAGAGGAATGGAATATATAATCATTCATAAAAGATATGGACAGTAATTGGGGAATATTTAATGAAATATCCCAACACAAGACAAAGTTAATGGAAGAGAATAACAAAAAATCAAAGAAAATAAAAAAAATAAAAGAGGTTGTTTACCTCTTGATCTCTTCTCCTTGAGATCCTTCTTAAGGGCTTTGATTTTGGTCTTTTGGTGAGACCAGAAGCTCTAGGACGTGGGGAATAAGATTGGGGAGGGAATTTGGCAGAAATTAGGCAATGCTCAATGCTTGAGAGGTGTGGGAGGAAGAGGGGAGTGAGGGTGATATTTATAGTGGAGGAGGGGAGGTATTTTAGATTATTTTAATTATTATTATAATATTTTTATCAAGAATATGAATAATCTCAAATTATGTGGCCCTAAATAGTTAAAATATCATGTGAGTTTGAAGCAAGTGTCCTTGCATCACTTATGATTCCATAAATAGTGCATTTTTACTGATAAATTGATTATACAGTATTTTATCGTATTTCCCTATTCACAGAAAATTCAATAGTTTTAGAAAAATACCAAAAATTTACCCCAACCATTTTTCAATGTGTAGAATTCACAAATGAACTCCATTTTTCAAAAATAATTTTCTAAATATTATTAATTTAATTTTTAAATAAGGCCACAGTTAATTCGAAAAATAACAATATTGAAGTGCAATTAGTTTTATGTGACATTGGAAAATTAATTAAGATCCCATTATCCTATTGCCTTGGGAAAATAAAATAATAATATTCTTTACTATTCATGAGGTCATATTACTATTCATATTACTATTCATAAGGGCATTTTACTATTCACCAAAAAAACATGTTTGTTTAATCAGACTCTAAATAACATACTGAACACAATTGTAGAAGAGAGTTTCTTGAAATTCAAAACATAGAAGAAATAAAATTATGTTTAAAGGATACTTATAAATATATCCCTTAAACACAATTTCAAGCATTTATGATTAAATTTTAGAAAACCTTGGGATGTTACTATTTGGTAGTTCAGCATCCAATGTTGTTGTCTCTTTTGAGGCATTCTCGGCCAGAAAGTCTACTAATTCTTAGTCTTTGATGGCCTTCTAGGGTATGTACCATATTTTAAACTATTTTAGGATGACCACCCAATAGGATATAAACCCATTAATCATGGGACACTTGAGGATATATTTTAGATGGTTGCAGTAGGCATCCAGGTGGTCCTCATGGTGCTGATGGTAATGCCAATGTTTTTGAATCAAAAATATTAGGGCTAGATAGTTATTTTCAATTCATGAATACTGAGTTTCAACATCAGTCGTTGTTCAACTGAGGAAATAGAGGTTGTTTTCACTGCCAACATCATTCTTTTGCATGAGGAAGGCTCTCCTAATGATAATTCTAGGGTGTTTATGTAAAAAATGAGTGGTCTCCCATCAACTGGAGGCATCGTAATTGATGGGCTTATGAGATATACTTTTAGATTTTTGAACGCTTATTGGAAATCATTATCCCACTCATACATAAATAATTTATTCCTAAGGCTGGTGAAAGGTAAACATTTACCCTCTAAGTTGGAAATGAAGTGCCTAATGTAGGAAAGGTTCTTCTATAGAACTTTACAATATGTGAGGTTGCGAGGTGTGTACATGCCAAGGATGGATTAGGTCTTCTTGGGATCGAAATCGATGCTCCAATGGCATACGACGAAGATGATGAATTTTCCGGAAGTAATGAAAAATGTGCACATTAGGGGATTCATCTTTAAACATTGTTGTTGAAATTTTTTGAAGGCAGTTTCAAGATCGGACATGGGGTTTGATTTCTATCATGATTTAACCACCATATTATCAACATAACCCTCAATGAATTCTCCCAAGAAGGGCTTGAAAATGAGCTCCACGGAACATTGATATGTGGTTACCGAATTCTTTAGACCAAAGGGTATAATTTTATAATAAAATACTATGATTGGGACCCAAAAAGTAGTATCTTCTTCATCCCCCTTGGCTATCCGGATATGGTTGTATCCAGAATAGCCATCCTTTAAAAAGAGAGCCTCATATCTAGCTATTTCATCGATCAAATATTTTGTGATCGGGACTGTGAAATCATCTTTTGGGCAATGTCGATTAAGGCCCATGAAGTCAATATAGATTCCAATATATCTGCTCTTTTCATGAAGGGGGCTATGTTTTCTAGATAGATTAGATATTGGGCCTCCCGTATCATTTTGGATTTGAACATCTGGTCGACTTCAGTATCTATTTTTGCAGCATGCATCGGGTGGGTCCATATGGCTGCATTCTTATAGCCCCAGTGATCCTCTGGTAAGCCTAGATGATGAGTGGAAACCTCAAAATTGTGTCCTCGAATTTCTATGTAATTCCAGGAAAACACATCTTGATTCTTTTTTAGGAAGGTGGTATATTCCTCCTACTCATCAATAGGCATAGCCACACTAATCTTAGTGGGTCACAAGTTGTCTTTAGTGCCCATAATTATCTCTTTATTTTCATCAATTGTGGTAGATAATCTTTCATTGAATATAGGAGGGGAATATTTGAGGTCTTCTTCTTCCTATTCCTCCTCTTATTCCACTTATTCCTCTTCATTATATTCTTCCTCTTATAATGGAGAGAGGATTCTCAAAAACAATTATTTAATGTTGGGGTTGGATTCGTATTTTTTTCTGAGAAAGTCTAGGTTGGTCTGGGGTTCTAATGACTGTTCAGGAGTATCATTGTTAGGACTTTTCCTAGAATCATGTGAGTTAGCTCAATCTTACATGTCTTTGGACTTGGTGGCCATGATAGAGACCATGCCGACAATTGAGTCTGCATCCAGACTTGCCCTTATGCAATCAAGTTGGTTGATGGGTAGTATGTAATCTTTCCCAAGATTATGGAGGTGGTCGATGGGAGCTGTTTATTATCCATTCATGGAAGTAATCCAGTCATTAAAATTGGAGAAATTTTTTTTTATTCTGATTCATAGAACCCTACATCGATAAAATGTGACTCATAAGACTCAAAAAGGGACTTATCGGTCTACAATGTCCTGTTTTTCCCATTACTGTAATATTTTACTCACTGAGGGTATCATGATAGAATTGTACGGTGTTGTTGTAGCCAAGGACACCCTAATAGAATTTTGAAGGCCAAACATTTCCACACTACCAGAAACATGGAATCTGACATGAGGTCTCTGAGCTGAGTTTTAAGCTTGATTTATCCCGGTGGATTCTTCTTGCTTTTGTCATATCCCAAAAAAAAATTGTAGGGAAGGGTTTCAAGATGTCTTCATCATAGCATAGCTGACGAAGTGTTCATAGTGGGAGGAGGTTAACTCCAAAGTTGTTATCGATGAAGCTCATCAGGTTATCAATTCCATTTATCTTGTCAGACATAATTAAGGGTTTGATGTGCCTTTTCATAATGGAATCTTCATATATTTCTATGAAAGAGAAGCTGACATGAAATTATTAGGGAGTAGTCTCCATCCAATTGACTTCAGCTACATCTACTTCATCTTCAAACTCCTGGGGACATAGTAAGACTTTAATGAGTTCCTCCCTATGATCTACGGACAGGATTAACACATCCAGGATTGAAAGTTTTTTCTATTACTGAATCCATATTCTTTATAAATATCATACCTATTCTTTAAAGGTCATCACTTCCTGGCTTGGGTATTCTATTTCACTGACACATTAGGGGTTTGGGGTTTGGATGCGGATGGTTTGGCTTCTATGATAGGAGATGGTGGCACTATGGCATTTTCCAGGTTAGGCTGAACTGGTCAAACCATATACCTTGGGTGATTTAACATTTTCTATTCCACCGATGGATATTCCAAGATAATTGGGCATGTATTTCTTCAAATGGGGGAGGAGGGGAATTATAGTTCTTTTTATGTCTACCAGACGGTCCTTCTACATGATTCTGAAATGTTAACGGTCTGACTTCTAGTATGGCTGAGAATTTGACTCCTTCCATTATTGTGCCTTCTAGGAATCCTATGGCCTCTACTACCTCTCCCTCCAGCTCTACGGTTGGGAGTAGGGAACTCATGTTCATGGAAGCAGTCTCCATCTGATAAGGGCTCTATAAAGTGAATTACATTAATAGAGATGACGATCAATTATCGATCAGACAATCTTTCAGTCTAACTGTCTCTATAAGATGGTTCCATTTGGTGGGGTGATGCCCATTGTACCGTTGGGTGGGGTGGTGCATGTTGTACCATTCGGAGGGGTGGAACCCATTGTACCAAGTCTATTTGCATGAACTCCAAAAGTTTCAACACTGACATTGGATTTGGTGTTTGTTGTCTTCCTCCTCCTATATTCATCCCATTTAGAATTTAGAGGGCTGTGTGGAGAAGGAGGATGGTTGGGTTGTAGTGGGTTCTTTTGGGGATACAGGTGGTTGTTTCAACTATGCCTGGAGGATTCCATAGACTCGGTTGACTATTTTCTTGGTCATCTAATTTTTCAATCTTTTTCTTCTTTTTACTGGAGAATGTTTTCTATTCCTCTCCCTCTCTAGAGTTTGAGTTGGTAACATAGTCCACCTTTGTTTCGAGTTTTTCCAATGTTAATTTATTGGAATCAACCATATTTTGTAGGAGATACTTGAAAATGAATATTTTTTGGATTCTGTGTCCTATTATCCATTGATAGGGATAATAATTTGTATGGTCATTGAGACCCAATTCATCAGCGTCCATTGGCTTTGGTAGGCTGAGAATGTTGAAATTCATTGTGGATATGAAATAGCTACAGAACTAGTCATCTTGGAAACAATATAATTTATTACATAGTTCTTCATACTGATTTCTTTTAGCACCTCGTCGCTCATCTTGCTGAGGTGGGAGTTGTTTGGGCGTCCAGGGGAACCCGCATAGTTCGGTGGGGGTCTCGCAACTGGAGCAGGTGTCAGGGGTGGATAAAGCCTGACAGAAGCCACTTCATCATTTCCTGCTCTTTTTACTGGGGCCGATGGGTGCATTCGGGGCATGATGTTGGTCTATTGCAATGAGTCTTCTATCATTTTGGATCTGCTCATGAAATCTTGGAACCAACTTTTGTACTTCACCCAGAGGAGAGGTGTTCTAAATTCATCATAGGGAATATCATTTCACATAGTGAGCATCTCATCTTGGGAGAGTGACTGGTTCAGGGAATAAGTCAAGATTTTCCATATTGAAATGAAGTCTGAGACATTTTTATTCTCTCATTGCTTATAGTTCATGAGGTCACTAACCCTTGCCTTAGGCAGAGTTGAACTTAACTGGAAGAGAAATGTTTGTCTGAGGTCATTCTAGTGTGAGATTGAATTGGTTGGCAAGCTAGTATATCATACAAAGGCTGAGCCATGTAGGGTTCCTATGAAGCACCTATGTTTTACTGCTTCTTTCCACTCCAATGTGCCCATCATGGGGTCACTATAAGAGGTGGAGTTCCTTAAATGTGGATCCGGGTCCCCCGAGACATTGAAATCTAGAAATACGGGGTTTTTGAAGATTGGATGTGGCAGGACATTACTCACACAGTCAGGGTATGGTTTGTGCTCTGGTTGTATCAGAGCACGCCACCCCTCCACGGCTTCTTGTCGAGCCGTTAGTTGTTCGATAGGGTTCAAGATCCCTTCATGCATACCCTATTAGGCTGGAGCATGGGCTAGTGTGATAGTGGCCAAGACTTGGTGTGCCGGTGCTGCTGGGATTTGAGGTGGATACCAAACCGGAGGTATCATTTTTGGGTGAACCTGAATATATTCTGGCAGTCTTCCAAGTGGGGAGAAGTCTTGATTTCATTACAAGGATAGTTTTATGCATGTTTTTGGTCCCAACTCTATATTTTAGGGCTTACGAGCTTGGATTCATTTATTAGGATGAGTGTATGTGTCAAGGGAACCCTTTCTGGGAGCACCTGCTGACGTTCTGTAGGGGAAACACATCAGGAGAGGTAGGTCCCTTGAGATATCTTTTCAATAATTCTTCTAATCTATTTCCTTTCTTCCTCCTTATATGATAATCATTCCTCAAGGGTGAGGGGAACACCCTCAGGGGGAGGGGGAGGCTAGCCATAGATGACCTTGGATTTATTCGTCTCCTTGTTAGGGTTTTGCGGGGGTGGTACTGAAAGATTAACTAAGGGGAAACCAAATTTAGTACCACTCTCTATCTCCAGGTATGCACACCATCAGGATCGATGTCAAATGCCTCAAAGAGGGAACCATATTCCCACGCATATCCTCCATATGTTCCATTTTATATGAGATATGTGGGGTGGAAGTTTACCACATTCACTAAGGAATACCGCATTGGGGGTGGTGTACCCGGTGTCGAATGATAGGAAGGGTTTATGTGCCATTTGTTGGTCTTTCTCCTTCCATAATGTGGTATTAATAGGGTTTCTTGAAGAGTATTGACCCAACATGAGCCTTGATTAGACCTCGTAATGTGCCTTGTCCTCGTAGGGTGCGAACCATGAGAGGGGGTGGATTGGGTGACTCCTCTATCCATCATTCATCGAAGATGGGAGAAGGCAGAAGTCCGCATTCCTGGAATTTGTGGTAAAAATTCCCCAAACATTGCATGATGGGGATTTTCTCTGTTATCCATTGATGCGCTATAGCCTAGACTTGTTGGTCTTACAGGGTAATTTTGTCTTAAAACTCCCCTGACCCTGTGGTCTATAGTTGTTCCCATAATGTGTCAGAATTCGTCGATATTACCGCCTTTTCAATTTCACGCACTCCCGAACAGTTGTGAGAAATGTTTGGAATTGGTCCTTCACAACGCCTATGGTATTTTTAAGACCTTCTCATTTCTTTTTGGTTGGAATTCTTTAGGTAGGAATCCTACCAGATGTTCCTCATTTCTTGACTCACATTCTTATCGATGAATTTACCACTTCGATCCCTGCGCTTTTGAAACTTACATCGTGATGGTTTTTGTTGAGTATCCCATATTTCTGAAGTAGGAGTTTCATTTTATTGCTACTATTGGGTTATGACATTGCATGATTTCATTTACAATCAGATTTTTTGAACGTCACATGGGGTGAAGTGCAGAGAAATAGGTTCTCCCCATCCTCATATGTGAACTCGAGTCGGGGCATTGCCAATGAGGTGACCCAACTTATGCAGTGCATGGAGGAAATCTAGTTCAAGTTTTTGTTCTGCCTTTCAGATTGTGCCTACCATGCGGATGGGAGGGTTCCAGTTTGATTATATGGTAAAGCTCCCCTATCACATTGATGTCGTCTGTGTAAACATCATAGTGGAATAATTTTATTTTAGTTCGCGAAGGGTCCTCCATATATTGACGCCAATATCATGCATGGATTCTCCAGACAACTCTCCTGGTATGAAAATGTGAGAAGTGGTCATAAGATAATACATCACGGGTATATTATCCCATGATAGTTTCCATCTCCCTTGCTGGACATCCTAATGTCGTTCTTCTGGAGGCTCTTCCACATGATATTCCCAGCTTGATCATTTCTTAATAATTTCATACCACGAAACCAAGACGGTGGGAGCCTCATTGATTTTTAGATGACGTGGGGGTGGATCAAAAGATGAGTTTGGCCTTGGGCCATCCTCTGGTTGAAAAAGAATAGAAATCGTTATAGACGGGGTGCCTGATGTGTCTGACTCCATCTTTCTAAGAACCCTAGCATATGAGGGATTCCTCTCATTAGTTCTAGCAAGGGGAGGAACTTCTTTCTACTATTAATTTTTGTTGAAGGGATGACCTTCACAATTGGTGCTGTAATGGAGAGGGATACTATTTCCACTTGATTCCCAACCCATGAGAAATTAATTTAGGGAGTATACCCTAGGGAGGACCTTCAGGGATGTGTACAACATGGGGAGGACCTTCTTGCTACTTGATGTTACTATGGGGAGGACCTTCATTACAAATACCATTGCGGGAGGGCCTTTGCAATGATGGTCATCACAGTGAGCACTACCATCACGGGTTGATACCTAGGTATATTGTGAATTTCTACAGTGCACATCTTGGCATGGGACTTCAAGATATAATACAATGAGGGGAGGACCTTCTCATTTCATGAAGTAATTATGGGGAGGACCTTCATAGAACAACAATTTAGGGGAGGGCCTTCACAATTAATATCATCATGGTGATGAATACTATCATGAATCGATGCCCGACTGTAGGGAGAAGCATATTTGAAGAATATACCCCGGGGAGGACCATTATGGAAGACGAAAGTAAGGGGAGGAACTTATTATTGTCTGATCTTTAGGTCAAGGGGTGGGCTACCCCAACATGAATTAGGAGACAATATATCATGATTGATCATTCATGGCCCATGGAGTGATCCCCCATGGGTGCTCTGTGGAGGATCGTCAGAGATGATGGTAGAGACATTATGGGGGGGGGGGGGCATTGCAACTTCTACTACCAGATCCATAAAATAGTAATGGACTGATAAGGTCTTGTGATTTTATTAATATATGTTTGAGGGTGTTATGAACACCAGATTCCATCAGATCCTGAATGTGAATGTGCTCTTCATTTTCTAGTTTCTTTGGCACATTTTATCCTCAAGCACTCTCTTGCGGGTAAACGAGGCCATATTTGGTTGGTAATGGCCTACATATATGTTTCCCTATCTTTTTGTGTCCCGTGATTTCTTTGGGATATGTCGATAGACATCTGGTGTTTTGAAAGGTATATATTTTTGACCTAGAATGGCCACCACATTGGACCAGCATCCCCTAGATGAAGGATATGTTTTTTCCCGATCTAATTTTCCTTATATAATAGGATATTTCCACTGATCCTCTTTGACTAGAGATAAGATGAATGACTTCTCTGGAGTGACTGACTCATTTTATGAGTGTGTCATCCTATTAGAGGAAACTGGGCTATGGGACTGATTTCTCACCTTTGGCACCGATTCAATAATGGATTTTCATGTTTGGATGATATGGTATGGGATTTACATTTGATCGTCCATCATTTTAAGGATGGGCTGGGAATCATATTTGGCTGGAACAAGTATGAAGGACCCTTTTGTTTTCAAAGCAATAGTTTGTGCCTGATCTAGTCCTCTATGAGTTTCCAGTTGATAATGAGAGTTTTCCACTATCCGGACAGAGTACGAGTCTGCCACTAGTTTCCTTCTCTAGTTTCCACTGTATTTGACTGATGTAGTTCATATTCACTAGTGGATACTTTCATCTACTCACTTTCTACTATATTTTTCTCACGCAATTTTTATGCATCCAGAGGAATTTGAATATGCTCATATTTTTTTGCCTCCCAATTAGGATGGTGGAGTTAGAACACCACCTTGGTTAAGGATTTACGTAAGGTTCACCATTTTCCCCCTTCGAGGTGGCGCATTTCCAGTGATGGTGAAATCGTCCGATGAGGATCATCACTCGTCCATATTTCTAGAGAAGGTTTCCTGTCAAGTTCCCCATTTACCTTGTTTTGACCCATTCTACGTCATTATCATTTAATGGTAGGTGAGATTAACTAGGAGGGGACTGTACAATTGACCCCTTTTGAATTTAGAAGGAGTTTCCCCCATCATATGATCCCAACAAGAAATTTAATGGGGTCAAGTACTTTTGTTATCAGTCCTCATCAGATATAACTTCTTCAGATGGTCTCCAATGGGTGTATTCGTGGTCTCAGAAATACCCAACGACTCTCGTATCTAGGATTCATGGACCATATTTTCAAAGGCACACACTCATGGGATGACGATTCAATGAATGACACCTAAGGACTCCATTGTTCAAGAGGATGGGAGGTCTTGCTCACCTCACCCTTGTGGGGGAGGATTTTTTCCTTTTCTGAGACTCTTTTATAGATGTAGGTCATGTTTATCTATTAATGAATCCATGGTTCATTATCTAAGTGTGTTTCCATGGGCTACACATGATTTGAAAGACTATCATAGGCAAGCATATATTTGATGATACGGAGGTGATGATGAATTGATCCCTACAATAAGGTCCTCTAGAGTTTATCATCATCCAGGGGGAAGATGGGAAATTAATATTGGGATGTGACCCATAAGATGGGCTTCTAATTTATCCTCACGAGAGGAATCAGAACCCGTGTAGTTCAGATTTTTTTGGGCCTTACACATAGAAGATACCCATTTGAGGGGACATGATTGGGTAAACCCATTTTAGGGGTACCCTTTCAATATCAATCTTTTAGGTAGCTATAATACATATCCTGGATTGATTCGGAATCAGAGTTCTCATAGAGTTGATATGGATGTATGTTTTATTCATCACAAACCACTAATCCCACGTGAGTCATGCTTGGTGTGAGAAACAAGGGGATGCGAGAAATCCAACCAAACACATGATTCCTCTCCTCTTAGTGGGGGAGGGAGAGAATACTCCGGAAGTGGATGGGGCGACCATGGGAGAGTGTTGGGAGAAATGAAAATTTCATTGTGAAATGAAATTAAAGGTCATGTGACTCGACCTCATAAGATTGATGACATACCTTAGAGGGAAGGCACCAGAATACGTTCTAGGATGGGGAGGAGTTTCTTCCGGATCGTAATGAAAAGCGAATATAACTCCCTTGACTTATCGATATCCTTATTGAATTTAAAATCAAGTTATCATCCTTAGTCCCTAGAAAAGGGAGGTTCACATTGACTTCCATGGTTGGACACTGCATTACCATGGGAATTTACAACACCTGGGCATTTCTGAATCCTGAACCATTGTGGGGAGAGCTTTTGTGACTCTGGTTAGCATGGGTATGTAGACTCAAAGGGGCGCTCCGATGCTTCCAATGGTCTGATCATATGGGTTTGGTGGCTTTGTAAGAGGCTTTGGATTGAGGCTAGGGGACTGGTTCGTAGAGGTATCATGGAGTACTGCATGGTAGTAGAGGTGCGAGGTTGGAACTAGAAGAAACAATACATGAAAATACCCCATTCCACGTATTCATTTCTTGTGCAGGATGAGGGAGGCACGACATACCATATTGTTATGTGGGAAGATGGGCCATCAGCATACAGATGTGGTATGAATTCCTAGGTATTGTCCACCATGTACCATAGTGGTACATGTCCCATCACGCCAATTTTGGTTTTATCCCCGTACTAATGCAGTATGCAGCACCGGGATCAGCCTGCGTAGCAGTGCACTACACAAAGCACCATATTGAAGGAGGGAATGAGGGATTATCATTTGTGGGATGTTTATCCATGTGAAGCATATGGTTCTTGGTTTCACTATTTTGGATTGCAGTTCACTTTTAATTTTTATGTTCCGCTATTTTATGGTTTGCAGCTGGCTATACCTACAGGGAGTGTGGGTCGTGATTCAGGCTTCATTGATGAATCAAGACTGAAGCTGAAATCTTCTTCGATCTCTTTCTTCCTACCTTTGTGTCCCCTTATATATATTTTTATCCATTCGTTATCCTCATTCCATCCTCCTTTAATTCCTTCTATGATCCTTTTATAGACCATCAAGACAATTGTATCTATTGGGCATGTTGGACAATTTGCGATGCTCCATGCAGAGATATAATGGCCCACAGAATACTCGGTCAATATATGGTTCACAGAGGATACAGATCGTGATCATGGTTCAATTAACTCTGCTAGTTTCTTTCTTTCATGAACCATCGAGTTCGTAGGACAGTATGTGCATGTACTTCGTGTGCACAATCCCTTCAATGACATGGTTCGTGGTCGGCTGGGTTTTTTGGCCATCATTCCACAGGACTGCACCTCGTAGATCATTCCACGTACCTGGTGGTTCACAATCTTGGCAGTCCATGAACCTTTCATGGTGATGGTACACGGGCCACTTCAAATTATTTGAAATGAATAATTCCATCAAGTTTCTTCTGG
Source organism: Viscum album (assembly GCA_963277665.1). Taxonomy (NCBI): domain Eukaryota; kingdom Viridiplantae; phylum Streptophyta; class Magnoliopsida; order Santalales; family Viscaceae; genus Viscum; species Viscum album. Next base: position 484,717,968 of record OY728156.1, on the reverse strand, counting down.
AATTTTCTACTCAAGTTGAGTCAATTCACCTTGCTAGACTTTTAGAAGTACTTAATTCATTATGAAAAGTGATTGTGGGGTATTTTCTTCCCTTGGAATAATTTTTAGGACCCTACAATATATTTTTCATGGGGGTTTGATTCAAAATCTACCAATGTTGTAATGATTTATGTTAGAATCTCATTTTCTCTGGGAATTTATATGATAAATATCCATTATGGAATATTGTGTATATCTTATCCTTTAAATAACATTATTTTTATTTTACTATGGCGATCCCTATAGAATTGAATTATTATTTCCATATTTCACTCATTACTAAATATAATGATCAATGAAATTTCATTAAATAAAATTTTACCCATTTCCTTGTTGATAAAAAAACATGTTTATCATTGAAGATAATATTAAAAATATATTTATGAAAGTTCATATGTAATTAAATTTTTTTAAAAAAATTTCATTTTATTGATTTTTATTTTATTTGAAAAGATTACAATTTTTATTAATGTAAAATCGTTCAGAACAATTCATTTTTTAATTTTTTCCCAAAGGGTAAAATAATTTTTTCTTTTAACATATATATCATGTTCTGATTTTCCCACAATAAGAACTATTCTTTTTTTAATATTTCATTACAATAAACCATGTTTATATTTTAGGAAAGTTATTTTAAAAATGTTATGTAATTTTTAGATAAAAGTTTATTAATAGATATGTTTATTTTATCAATTTATGAATGAAATGTTCAAATATTATTTTAAATGTATTTTACATCTTTTTCAAAATTCATTAATGATTTCTCTGAGAAACTAGAGATATTATCTTATGATAACATTAACTTCATTGATCTGAATTATTAATAATGATTTTTTAGATATATTTCTAGGAGACCTATTTATTTTTCATTATCAAATTGAAATATGACTGTTTTGATGAAATGAAAGAATCCATGTGTTTTCTTTCGTGATACGGTACATAGACATTATTAATGAAATCATGATTTGGGAGTGAATGAAAATTATTAAAGTAATTTTTAAAATATATGAGGGGTGGGTCTATTTTATCCCTCCAACGTGTTTTCTAATTTTATGGATTTATGTAGATTTTAGTTACTCGTAAGATACAATAGTGTATTGTTACTTCTAAAAGATGATAAAGTTAGTTAATTAGAAGTATGTCCTAACATATAAAATAGAATATCGGTTATAATACACTGTTATGAAATATAGGAATTATCCATTTAGTTGATTCCATGAAAAATGTTTGTAGTTTAAATATAACTAAATAGTTTCTAAATGATTGTTATGTATTAAAATAGACTCTTTGGTCATGGATGGTTTTTACATGGATCATGATTGATGACTTATATACCCATTTTCTTTTGTAATTTCATTAATATATATATATTTGGATATATTATCTACATTTTTAAGGTTGTAAATTCGCTTACTTAATGCCCATGCATGTTTGCAATTTCATATTACTGTTATTTTAATGGTTGACATTAAATTTATAAAGTTCATGTTTACACTTATTGAGCATTTTATCCCACCCATATCATTTTTCCCATTTCTCAAAGTTATAAATATTGGGGTTAAGAGAATTGTGTATATAAATTTTTAATTAGTACCAATTTTTTTGGATATGTTGTATATTTTTTATATATGAAAATATTGGTATAATTGTAGAAAATATTCAACCGTGGACATGGTTATAGTTATGTAAGAGTTCTTACCAATATTATAGAAATAAAAACATAAATGCTTCTTGGGAATGTAATTAAGTGAATATTTTTTTGTATGTTTTTGTTCAATAATATAGAGTCACATTTATTTGTACCCAATCTATAAATTTAAAGATCAAATTTTTAGCAACTAAGCTGAGTGTGTAGGTTCGAGGCTATTATAATAAGCACAAATCTTTTACCCAGAAAGATAACTGTTCAAAATCATATCTCTTAATATTGTTAGTTCATATTAATTAATAATTATATTCATGTCATATTATTCATATGAAAAATATATTTAAAATATAATTATTTTCTTTATATAAATCATATAAAATATAATTTCAAAAAATAAAATTTCATTTTTATGAAATAATGTTCTGGTTAAATTTTTTGGAGCATTAATAAATAAACAATATTTTTAATTAAAATTACACAAAAATAATGAGAAAAATAAATGTGATAAATAAATTTTTACATTAATAATTACATTATTATAAATTAATAATTTCATGTGATAGATCACCTCAAAATGGTTATGTTAGATATATGTGTTATGTATGTTTTATTTGTAGTTAGGATGGTGATTCTATAAGCACAAACATCAAGACAATTTTCATGATCTTAAACTTCTCATGCTAATTATTTCACACCTAAAATACCTTTTTCCCCTTTTTCAGGGGGTCATTCTATGAAAAATCATAACTAATCCACCTCCATTACAATCATAGAAAAATGATCATAATAAAGGTTACTTATACAACCTGATGTCATTTTAATCATTTTTTTCTATAATTTTATAATATGGTTACTTATATTTATACCCACTAATTATGTTTTTATATTATAATGTAGAAATTAAATATTTTTTTAAAGTGTAACTTATTTTTTTTCTTTTAGTCTAATATTTGAAACAATCTACCTTATATAATGGGTTTTAAATAAATAATTATATTAAAAATATATAGTAAAATATTATTGAGATACATTCCTCCATAAATAAATTTTTTCCTAATAATTTTTATTATAAATTACCAATAGAAATAGATAAAGGAGTATAAATGATATATGTTTCTTATGATTAAATTTTTCGAGATATATCAACCTTAAATATGTAGAAATATTTATTTTTTCCACCAAAATAAGCTTAACCCACATATTAACCTTTTCCCTAATCATTTGAAAAAATAGTGTTTAATTATTAGATATCCAAACCCACATTATATAATTTCATATTAAAGATTATTCATAGCCATCATTTCATTGATTAACCATACTAGATTGATATAAATTGTGATTTATCTATTCTAATGAATAATTTTCCCTCTATGTGGAGATAAAATATATATTACAAAAATAAAATGATATTTTTATAATGGAGGGATAATATGACATGAATTAATAAAGATATTGAAATCCAAAATTAATATTCATGAAATTTGATGATATCATGACTTGAATTAATCATGACATTAGATGATATAATTATTCTATAATGTTTTTTTATTTCAACAGCTAATAGATAGTGATATCTTAAATGACATAAGAAATCATCCAATATAGAGTGATGAATAAGTGTACCTGGTGCCAGTTATTTATAACTATCCACTTAAATAGTAGCCATTTCATAGAATTTTACTTATTCCCCTGGTCTAGTATGTTACTTTCATCAATTTTTTTTAATCCCACTGATTAGGGACCAACTTTTTATAGTTCATTAGTTATTCACTTGTAAAGATTTAGGTAACTAGAGAATACTTACAAAAAAACATAATTTTTCATCATCATATTAACTAAAATCATTATTTTTTCATGATAATTTTTTTTGAGATTCCCTCAATTAAAATAGTGAAAAAATATTAACGTTGATTTGTGACATTCTAGTGGGATTACCATCTAATATTTTTGACATGAAGGATATTTAATATTCATTCCCTAAATATTTTCATCACTTGAACTTCCATGAGACTCCACAATACTCTTATTTTTTTGGGTTTGAGAAATAAAATATATATAAATTATTAAACATAATTACTAATATTTGGATTTTCATAATCAAAATATTTCTAAATCCATATCTTATCCTTTTAGGATACTCATTAAGAAAATCATCACATTTTATATTATATCAATTATTACAATGACTCCTTCAGTATATAAAAATTAATAACACTAAAATGTTATAATGGATGTGATGAAAAATTAATATCTTATGAGAATTATCATATATTATGTATTTAAAATATCAACCATGACATGTAGTACTCATTAAAATAATAACATTATCTTTCATTCCAACCAAAATCACTCCCAATTCATTCAATGATTATTTATGATAGGTTTTCTCATACTCCTTGACCTGAGTCCTTATCATAATAAATATTTAACAATTTATAATATGTCAAATATATTGACCAATGTATATCCCCCCTTTCTCAAGAACATGGTGATAATTGAGTTTATTCCCAGCACCCCACTTTCAGGGTTACTACCCGAACACACACATATAAAAAATATTATACCCACTTGCTATATATGTAATTGAATTTTATTTATTATAAATCCATATATTTTAAAAATTTACAAAATTTCACAATGTTATGATACACTTACACTTATCCCATAGAGTAATCCATAGAGTTTTCACTAAATTTCTCTAATCGTAATCCCGATAAAATAACTAAACTAATCGTTAAAAATAATTACAAATGTTGTGGACTCCAATTATAATAACCCAATATAAATATAAATTTATTTAACATTATTACCATTTAATAAACCTTAAATATCAGAATAATCTCAAACATATTGGAGAAACTTTTGGGATAGTGAATTTGGGGAACAAATACATAAGAGACTAATTTTACAAATTTCTTATCATTTATCTATAATTGAACTCTTCATTTACATCTTCAATAATTATCTTCAGTTATACCTACCTTCAAATCATGAGGATGAGAAACCTAATAAGGGATGATATCAAATACTCAGTAAATGAAAATGTTTCAATATTTCATCGAGGATCAATTTATTAGAATACGAGAAAATATGGGCTGGGAAAAACATTGAACAAGATTAGTTTTATATTAATAATTAATATAGGACTTATAATATAAAAATACATGTACGATATCATAAGATTATGATACAATAATGGAAATAAGGTGGAAATCAGTTATATCATAAGATTATGGAGTCCATAATACATGGAAACATTATAATTCACAAAATCATAATAATATGTAAAGGATCACATCCCAAAAAACATAATTTTTTTTATTTGTCTAACTAATAGTCCACTGTAGTCAACTATCACAACCAAGGATACATATAATAGGGTTTAAGGTTATCTGGTTAGGTAAGATAGAGTGTATATCACAAGAATGACATATTAACCAACACATTGGTGCAATTTCCTGGAACAAATATTTTTTTCAAAATATGTGCATTCATATGTGTTATATAAGTGGAAAATATACCACATATAAATCATAAAACTGATAAAACCCATGAGAGGAAGTGGATTTCATAATACCCACCGCAAATCATAATTGATAGATATATAAAAAAATTCCAATGAGAACAACGAATTAAATTATTTTGAAAGAACATATTTTAATACTGAGTAAAATGTAGTGGACATTGAGTTCAAATGTAGAAACATTAATGAAAATGACTAAGCATAAGGAATATTAAAAACAAAATGCATAAATGTCCATTTATGACATGAGTAATGAATTATCTAAGGAATGAAATGGATTATTAAATAAATAAAATTAGAATTAAACTAGGATTATTTTCAATGAAATAATCTTTTACTCATATAAAACATTAATGGAAAAACTATTCTATAGGAATGTTACAAGACAATAAATAATAAATAGGTAAATTTATTTCAAATATGGTTCCCAAAAAGTGATAATTGTGTAGGGAACAATAAAAATGTATTATCCCCAAAAAGTAATGAAAATGTAAACTTTTTATATTTGTATGAAATGTATTTAAAGATCATCGATAAACCACAAGAGTACCAAATAGAGGATAAATGGTTAAAAATAAATAGAACATGTAACCATAAAATAATAGTAGTGGTTTTTATGATACATTTTAAGGTTTTATAAAACCTTTTATTGAAATACAACATCATAAATAGGAAAATAATACATTATTTTTAATTAGGATAAGTGAAATATGAAGGTCACAATATATAAATATAATTATATTTATAAATATAAAGGAGAACATTGGTGTGATGGGAAAATATATACAAAGAATAAAAAACCCATTAAAGTGAATGCAAATTATTCTTAACAATGTCATAATTATATAGGGAGGAAATTCATGAAGAATTGATAGTTTTTTTAAAAAAATCTTTTTTATTTAGAGGTAATGGGGATGTAAAATATAAAATATTATATTAAATGATATTTAGAATAGAATTTTGAATTTCAAAATTAAGGATTTTTACTTAAAGGAAGTGATATTAGGTTAAAAAATATTAAACCCTTGAAACATTTATAATTGAAAATAATGTGACGATGGAACATGATATAGGTTTTTAAATATGATATATTTCATTATTTTTATGGGATGAAAGAAAATACAATTCTCATACATACAACAAAAATATAAACAAGCAGTGAATTGTTTTATATAGTTTTAAATTTTTAGGTATATATATTACCATATGTTATAAATTTACTATATAGTTTTCAATCAGGATTGTTTCTTGAAGTTGTATGATCAATTTCACTATAAAACTATTAGTATGATTAACGTTGTAAAATTTTTCTTAACATGGATACATAATCTCTATAATTGTAGATATTCTTTCCTTTATTATTTCATTATCACAAAAATTATACATTTATATAGGTTTCCAAAATGGATTGAAATTATGAAATGTTCTTTTTTAAGTTCATTAAATGCGATTGAAGTTACAATAACAATTTATTTTATGATAACTAGTAATATATCATATATATACTATTAGAAATATTAAATGTTCTGGAAATTTTTTTATATATTTATATAATTATAATGTTATCCATATTAGGCTGTAATGGGAAAAAATATTTCGTTCTGTGGAGGTGGTATCCCACATATACATAGAAGACACTTTTACTTTCTACAGAACGAGAGGGGGGATAAAAATAAAATATTTTATCATTGAATAATGTTATAAACATTAAAAAAATATATCTTATAATTAAATTGATATTTTTAATATGCATGTAAGGAGTTTATGAAAAATAGAAGTTTTTGTTCATAGAGACAGTAGTCCACTCAAACACATGGAATGTTTTTCATTTTTTGATTGGTTTTGTAGGGAGGTAGAAGAGTGATATTTCATTCATATAATAACATTAAAAAAATTATATTGATTATTTTATAATGATTTCATGTATAGATAAAATGTGAGTTATTTCGTTAGATTAAGAATGAAATACTAAAGAGATAAAATTACATATGTGGAGATTTCTGAAATTCCCTTTAAAGTACTATAAAAATTGATAGGCCTAGGATAGTTTCTAGAAACACTATTATAATTTTTTGATTTATATAAAACAATATACCCAAAAATCAGGCCTAGGGGAAGGGGATTAAGATCATGGGGGATTATAGTAATGTAACCGAACCACATCACTGATTACAATATCAAGACCCTCATGAGGAAAGGTCCCCATGTTATAAAATAGAGTGAAATGATTACTTTGACAAGATCTGGAAGAAAGGATTTCAGCCAAATTTTGACTCTCACACTAGGTGAGAGGGATGTCCACATATCCTTTGAGAAAAAAATTCATCTCGGGATATAATATATGGTAGACAAGGTAGTGGGGATTTGATTAAACAAAAATTTGAAAATCACCATCTAGTCCTTTTCAAAAATAGATATCCTGATGTTATTTCCATTTCCTAATACTAGACCAGCCACCAAAAAAATTTCATTATCCTAAATAGATTTGAAATTCCCAAAAAATTCCATGAAATTTATAACAACCAAGCCTTTTCTATCTCGCACCAAACCGCCACCCCACATAATTCTAGAGCAACAAGACCTGCTAGTATTAAGATTTAACTCGACTCTATATGGGAACCATATGATCCAATGATTATTTTGTGTGATATTTTATCTACTTTAAAGGGTTCATGCACTCATCATAACCTTAATTTTTGTAGAAAATTTCCAATCCATAATCTCTCTTACCAGATCAACTAGTAGACATTTAGTCTGAATTAACATAGTAATTTTAAAAATCAAAATTCCCTCAAACATAGATTTATCTGTTTCCTTCCATAAGAATCATCAATATGAATAAATGAGAACTACATGAACTAAAATATCAATAAAACCAACCATAACTTATTCAAAGCATAGGACAAGAAAATTAGAACCTGAATGAGTGATAATTAAACACTTGTGATGCTACCCATACCATGCCATAACAACCTATCCCACTACCCATCCAAAAATATATGATTCATGAATTTAATTATAATATCATTATTGAAGAAAAAATGGAAACTTATGGAGTAGAAAAAATTTGGGAGGATATCATATTTATTTTTTTCATTATTTCTGATTTGACACACAAGAAGGTTGTGTTTTTTGGGATGTCCTTATAGCACAATTTCTCATTCAATCCAACCCCGTCTCCATTGAAAAAACCAACTTTAGATAATCCTTGTCTAATAACCCTATAGAGGATGAATCAATGAATACAAAAATATCAAGATCCATATAAATTTTTATTGGTAACTATATCATTGAAATTTTAAAAGTGTTCAACTTTTATAATTAAAGGAAATTTATATTTTTATAAATACCCATTACACCATAATAATCTCATGACACAATTCAATAGTAAATGATTCCAAAGGTGGTCCATAATTGATTTGGGAGGGTTTGGGTATATAAAGAATCATAAAATAATTTCAGAAATGTTTTCATCCTTTTAACATTAGTTTTTTATACAATCTAATTTTTTGTTATTTGGTAATTAGTTTTCACAATGTAAATTTGGGTTTGAAAAAAATATTAATCATTAATACAAAGTTTGTTTGTCTTGAACATAAATTTAACCACTATTTATAAATTTTAAATTTCAAAATATGATAAAATTAATATTTAAATGAAAAAATTAGATATTTAAAAAACCCATTTTGTAGAGAAGTGTTATCTTTACTGTTAAGTGTCCTTGATCTTCAATAATACTAACTACCAATTGAAGGAGAGGTAATATATTTATATATAGGTATAGATAATATAATATATTCATTATTTATGTGATATTAATTTATCTTGTTATATAATTTCACCACATCGTAAATAAAAAAATTCATTGAAAATAACAGTTTTGTCGTTATTACAATAATTTACATTAATCATGGAAATCTAATTTTTAAGACTAAAAATGAAATTAAAATAAAAAAATAATATTTTATTATTTTTTAATATATTATGTCAATTATATCAGATTTAATTTCTTCTTGAACCATAATTTTTTATGATAAATAATTTTTAAGGTAAAATATAACTTCTCTTTCAAAAATGTAAAAAATAAGTTTGAAAAATTCAAAAAATATTTTCAAATTATATATTTTAATATATATATATATATATATATTTATACATAATAAAATAAAAAATGTTTCAAATATAATAGTTGAATCCTCTTTCGTGATAATGTCATAAAAGTGACAGTATAAAAAATAAGAATTTTTCACAGTTAAACTAAAATTATTTTTTAAAAAAAAATTACAAGAAATTTTCCCAAGGGAAAAATAATAATTATATGTCAAAAAAGTGTTAATTTTTTTTAATTATAATTCTAAAATTAGGAAATTATGTTTTAAATTATATCAACAAAAATATAAATGTAAATATTTTTATAAAAACTATTTCATTTAAATTTTAACTATTCTTATTCATAGTTTATATCATTTAATAATTATATAGGTGTAATATTATTGATAATATATATATAGATATATTATATTTATTTTTGTTTAAATAAAGCACAAAAAATCCTATTTTAGAAGAAAATACCTTTTTTCAAATAAAATAATCTCATTAATTTTATTAAATAGGAAGTAAGCAAACACTATTATTATTTAAAATATAGGAATAAAAAATGTTCAAAAAATGTATTAATAATATAATTTTATAGATTATTAATTGTTTATAACATCATAATTTCTAGTTATAAAACCTCTCAAGATTTTTTTTATAATATATAAGAATAATGTAGTCCTGGGTGTAATTTCAGGATGATGATTTCACTAGCATGAACCTAATGGATATTTATACAAGCTCGTACTTCTCTCTCCTATGATTTTTCTCATACTATTATTGTGGGATTTTGGATTTTTCTTGGACTAGGGAAAATACTATGGAAGAACCCACTTTTCTAATTTTAGAAAAACGATCTTCACAAGGTATAATTACACAACCCATTTCGTTTCCTTCATTTTTTTCGTTATTGGTAACATAATATGGTTACTTCCTTTTACAAATTCTAATTTAATGGATTTATTATAATATTTAAATTTTATAAGTTTATTTAAAACATTAAAACTTTTGTTCTAGTTTAATGTTTTTTAAACAAGCTAATTAACTCCTTATGTTTAAAAGAAAAAAATAAAGTAAAATCATGGGTTGTTCTATGGGAAGTGGTTAGATGGTTAATATTACTAAAGTTCAATTTAATGTGACCAATCAGGCTGGTGGAAGGATTTTAGATAGGGGTTGAACTTCCCATATTTTATGATACTATGAATTTGTGTTTTTATTGTATAACATGGAACGTGAGATCCATTTTTACCATGATTGGAAATTATAAATATTTAAAATGTTTTTTGGTAAAATGTTGTGATGTCGGCTGATGATACCTTTATTTGATTCAATTTTACTACATCACATTGGTGGTTTAATTTGGGTTTTTAATCTGAAAATTTTATTGGATTTAAAAGTTTCGGGACTTTGGTTATAGTATAAATTAATATTTTATTTTTTGTGTATTTTAATTGAAATTATTGTTTCACTACTTAATTGATCTCCTTTCGATTCTTTAATTTATATATTATTATAATAAAACAATTTATTATGAAATAATAATATAAATTTAATTACCAAGTATTTTTATGATCTAACATATTTGTAGTTTTTTTGGTACTATATTAAGGTTTTATTATATTTATATTTTTAGAAAATTAACATTTTAAAAGATGAAATTTATTGACCATTATTTAAATATGGAATGTATTTTGAAAATTCTACCTCTTTAACTTTTATTCAAGAATATTCATCCCCATGAGAGAAAACTAGATGTTGTTCCCTTTTAATGCTTTAGAGGTCCTGGTTTTGAGATTCCCTGATGACATGCAGTTGAGATTTTAATTTTTTCTCCTGCATTATAATATCCAGGATTTGTATTTCTAGAATGGATCCTAATACATGGTAGCCACATCATGGGATTTGGACCAACCAAATAATTGGAAACCTTCAATGATTGATCTGGAAATTGGGAATCCATAGAAGGATTCATTTTCACAATCAAAATGGGAAACCATGGCTGAATTATAAATATACAACCCAAATCCAGGATTTCCGGCAAAAATCCTCATAAAATCATAATAAATAACATCAAATAATATTAATAAGATAGAATCTAGGTTGGTTATATACTTATCAGGGGATTTTTATATGAAATATGAGTACAACGGAAGAAGTGGACATAAGTCATTTGAGTCACAACTGAATCTAAATCCACTGATAGAATAGAAATAGAGTCCTCAAATAAATAAGATGAATAATTCATTATAGACCCCAATTTTTAAATGGGTTGATGGAGTATGATAATGTGTTCTTGGAAAATGTTATCTATAAATATCATGGGATGATAAATTAAATCCAATCATTATCGATTATATTTTTGGTACTATTTTTTCTCATCTTGGTTTGTGGTTGGGATATTGAAAATAACATTTAACGATTGATATAGAGATTCAGTAGAAGCCCATATATTTATTATGTAACCCCATTATTTATGTATTTTCATCATGTGACAAAATTATCTTATGTTTAGGAATTTTTGGAGGAGTTATAGACCATTTTTTGGGATTTTATACAATTTCACTATAAGTTAAGTGTCAATAGAAACCATGTGTCACCTCCCAAAAAACTATGCACAAAAAAGTGGTATTGCTTTAGGTACACGGTTAGGTGCATAATTTTTTCAAACAGTGTGGCCACCTAGGAGAAACCATATATGATATAGATAAAGATAATAGAATTATCGGTTCATGTCTTTTCTAGCTATTTCTTCCATCACTATGATAAGTCTTTTTGGGCAGTGGCTGAAGAATATTTTGCGTATGGTTTTCCTAACAGTGCACGTAAACCGTGTACTATTAAAAACAAGATCTAAAAATTGTGGATCATATTATTATTTTCTAAAACAATCTTTTTTCAAGTATTCAAACACTAAATTGATTTGCAATCCTCCAAAATGCTGTGGATTCCATTCCCCATGATCCAAGAGGATTTTTTTATTCTTTGTGCATTAAAGACACATATTCTTTGGTACGTGCATGTTCATATTTGTTTGAAATAGTATTATTTTCCTTCCCTATCCTAGATTATTCGATACAATTCATTATGTATATAACTATGTATTTTTATTCCAATCATGATGAGATATGGCTGTGTTGATGTCATGGAAGAAGATCTACAATATTTTTTTTTTAATTTTCAATTTCGTTTTGTGGAGGAACATGTATCATTATTCATTTTATCATACGTTTGTGAGGTAGGTGGATTCACTTTCAGTCCCTCCTATTAGACCATAATGTCTTGGATTATAATGGTTTTAATTTCATGGAATTTACTATGAAATTGATGTGAAATACATGTTAGAAAACCTCTTTAGTGATTGTTTTGGAAACTACAGAAATTGGTTGTTGGGAAAAGTGATTTGTTTCATGATTACAAAATGACTATTTTAAAATGGTGTTTTGGTTTGGATTCATAGAAACAGTTTGGTATAAATTTCTTCAATAAAATATTTTTTTACCATTTTTCATGGTTTATTTGTTATGTCATTTGGATTTCTTGGTTTTCATGAGTTTATATGCCATGAAGTTACCCTATAAAAGGGGCATGTGCTATAGTGGAACATGGTATATGGTTACATTGTGATGAATTCATAGATTTATGGGAGACCAATCATGATTATAGATAGGTCACCTTTGAATTAATGCATGGTTGGTGGAATTTTGGAAACAAGTAATGGTTATTCGATGGGATTGTGAAATGGTTTCAAGGAAATGATTTGTTTATTTCCATGGAAATGGTTTTGGATTGGGAAATAATTTTTCTATAATTTTTTTTTTTCAAAAAATGAGTTTTATTTGATATAAAATATTTTAAATTGTATTATATAAATTTATTTATATAAATGTAATAACATGTTTTATCCTATTGGTGTGAGAAGGAAGTCAATTGGGAAAAACCTAATGAGTTTCATTACTCACCCCCACCTTAGGCACATAGCTGCATTTACATATATTTGTTATTGAGAAACTAGTGATGAAAATATAAAAAAATTATTTAGTGATGAATTGAAATAATTTGGGAATGTATTTTGATGTCATAGATTGGATAATTATGGGATCTATGGATTTTATTTCTTAGAGTCTTTGTGATTTACTAGTGTTGTCCTCCAATTTGAATTTTGATTATAATTTGATCTAGGCATTGTAATATATTATTGGTCATGGATTTAGTTGGATTTTATTATATGTAATTATTTTTTGAGTGGTATTACATTGTTATCAAGAATCATGTAGTGGCTGTTTTGGTCATGTTATGCTTTGTTTGGGTTGTTTTATTTTCAAAGGGAAATGGATCACCAATTGTATTGAATCCGTTTGATTTTATTAAAATTCATTTTTATATCAAGGATGTCACCTAAGGACACGTAATATCCTTCCCCCTCCCCAATCCAATGAGGAGGTGAAATATATTTTAGATGGTGTCAGTCTTGCTCGGTCCAAATATATTCATGGGACTAATAATATTAGTTTGATTGGTCTTAGATTTATAAATTCATTATTTATTAGTCCTTGAGTTGATATTTGGTGAAATATTAAGGATCATGGGAAATTGAAATATAGGATATAAAAAGAATTAGATAACCTATTTATATTAAATTCAATGTTTCCATGTATTTCAGGTACAAGTGTTTTTTAGAAACTTATAGGATTGTATCCAAATTTTCATGGGTTTATCCAATGAGAAGAGTTTGACATGCATCGATAGAAATTACCTCACATTAGGGGTGGATATTGCATTTTGAGTAATGATTTATGATTTTTTAAGACATGACTATTTTTGAAATGAATTGAAAATGTTTTTAAATGTTATATTTTTAAAGTTGAATGATACTATTATTTTGAAAATGGTTGGACTTTAAAAAAAATGGTCGGTTTTTTAAAAATGAATTAAAAATGGAAAATGTGGAATTTCGGGAAAGAATTGTTATGATAGTTTTTATGTGGTAAATTTGACATTTTTAGGACCACAGTGTCTTGAGAGTGAGATATGTGGTGGGTTTTTAGTTATAAAAAATAAAATTATTAGGAATAGAGGAAACGAAATATAAGTTTATACAAGAAAATGTGGTTATAAATTAGCCATATGTGATTCAATAGTTGCTCAAGAGTATTTTACAGGATTATCATGTCATTGATAGAGGGACCCAAAGGGATAAAACAAGAAACATTTATCATCCAGTTCACTTCAAGAACCAGAATCCCCCCATCTTTGGGGGTTATTCAGAACTTGAAAAAGACGATGTGTGGCTAAATATGATGAATAGAATCATCAATTTCCTTAGAACACCAGATGAGATAAAATTGAATTTAGAATAATATATATTGTATGATCTTGCATTCCAAGGGTGTGATTTATATGTTTATAATAATTTATAATAAGGCATTTTTGAGATGATATTAAAGAATTTTTTTAACAAACAAATCTTTACTCACACGTCAAGGATTTCTATAATGACAACATTTTTTAGGATGAAGTAGGATAATCTCTCAGAGACATAGTATGAGGATAAATTCATGAATTTAGTTCTTTTTAAACTAAATTTTCTTCTAATTCACACATAAATGAAAATAATTTTGAATCAAGGTTGAGGTAATAGGTTCAATCAAGGATTTTTGTGATTTTTATAACAAATTATATATGGATTGTAAATAGAGAGAATGGTGAATGAAAGATACATATCAAGACCTACAAGTGGAGGATTCATATTTAAACCTATGAAAAATAGTGTGAACTATAATGCTAGGAATAATAATAAGAAAAAACCCTATATCAAAGGTAGTGAAAATACATTGAATTATATGGATAGATCAATGAATCATTAATTAAAACCAAAAGGTAAACTAGGATATTTTAAATTTTTTTATATTTTTCACTTGAATAATGGTTGTATGGAACCACCTAGAGCATGAATAAATGGATAAAAGACGGGGGATTATTATTACTATAGTCATTGTACACCATGGTTGGGTTCTCGAGAGACATCCCATGTTTGGAAGATGTCATAAGAATCGATCAGTTGAGGGAGGAAAAATACCTACCATCTGTAGAACTTAAGATGTCATAGTGATTCCAAGAATACCATGGCTCCTCAACCAGTTCAACCTCAATATGGAAATAAAGAATATTGTGTAGGGATTAATCGGTTTTTTGGATATGAACAAGTTATTATTGATGACCATTATAGAATATCAATGGTATTAGATACAATTTTTTTGAATTCTTCCATTATGAAATATTATATTTATAATGGTAAATCCTGTTAATAAATTTCTTCTTGTGCTATTGATATTTCGGATTTACATGTTAAGGTGAAGCCATCTATTTTGAACCATCAATCTCCTCTTATAAAAAATAACATTGTTCCATTATTTGTAGAGAATGATCTATAACTGTTGGGGAAGCTAATTTAATTTGGGATTTCTCTATGATTGATATAGACAACTACACAAAAAGTCTTGGTATGGAATGGTAGAAAATGTTCAAATCTGATATCGATTGTTATACTAGAAGAGTTTCTTTGATGAGTAATTGTTGTATTAAGAATTTATTTAGAGGAGACCTAAATGTAAAGGCATGTGCGACAAGCTTATTGGAACCGGTTTTCGGAACAATTTCATTAATGTTGGAACCATTAAACTTTGTATCAGTGGATGATATCATGGATAATGGCTTTCCAGAAATGGTTGAATAGTTTCTCGATTTAATTTCAAATATTTTCTTAGTGTTTCTGCACAAAATAGTAGTTAATTTTATGAATGATATATTAATATGGACCAGTCCAATCTTAATTATTTTTTATATAATGGATACAAAAAAAATTAAAATTTTAAAGTCATGTTATGAATTCTGTAAGGAAAAGTATTCATTTAGCCAGGTATGTATCTATGGACTGTGTCGGTATAATTTGTGAAAAAGTTTGTTGGAACTCAAAGGAATTGTATGGATTATGAAAATCATAATCAGTTAATTAAAAATAATTGATATCCACTTCTAGGAATTGATGATCTATTCAATCAGTTGAGAGAAGCGTAATGGTATCTAAAATTGATTGGCATTTAGGGTATCACAAATTGTGGTTTCTGAAGAATAATATTCTGAAGACATCATACAAAAGTTGATATAAACATTACAAGTATGTGACTATTCCTTATGGTCTTATGAATGACCCATTGGTTTTTATGGAATTGAATAATAGATTATTTAAAAGGCATATAGATTATTTTATGGTTATTTTTTTGATTAACATATTGGTGTAATCAAGGATAGGGGTTGAGAATGAGTAGAACTTAGAGGTAGTGCTGGGAAACTTACCGAATCATTTTATTATGTCAAACATTCAAAGTGTTATTTTTGGATAAAAGAGTCATGTTTCATCCTCCATGTTATCTCTGAAGAGTTGTTACTGGGGATCAAAAAAATATAGATGTAGTGATATGTTGGAAACCACCAAAAATAAAATTGAGATTCACATTTTCCTTTTCTTCGTTTTTTAATACCAATGGTTTTGTATAAATTTTCATTCATATAATCACCAAAAAAATCTTATATAATGGAAAATTTTCCATTCTAATAGAAAAAGGAAGTTCAGAAGATTTTTAGCATCTTAAGGATCACCATACAACAACACTAATCTTGATATTGTCATAATTAGGGCAAGGGTTTGTGGAATATTATGATTTTCTATGATTTGGGTTGGGATGTGTTATCATTTTCGGAGATCATATTTTTTATTATAGATCATGGTAGTTAAGATTTAAAATGAAGAACTACCCCAAACATGGATTGGAGTTAACCATTGTTTACAATACATTGAATACTTAGCTTTATTACCTATTTGGGGAGAAATTTATATGGTTTTTGGATTATAGGATCTTGAATTTTTTCAGTAAATATTATAATTGAATTTGGACCAATGAATATTGATGGATTATCTATACATGTATGACACTGAAAAGACATATACATTTAGTAAAATCAATTTTTTTTGATTCATTAAGTAAAAATTCATACAGTTAATTGGAAATTGAAGCTTAATATTAATGGAAACTACTGTTAGTAATGACTAAGATGAACATTGATTGTGAATAACTAGACAATGTTTCAGTTTTATTTATGATTTTTTTTCTGATTTGGTTTAGATATTTAAAGAGGAATTGGATTTTGAATTAGAATGAGTATTTATGAGGTAAAACTTCAGCGGTGGTGAGAACATTGTGGGACTAAAGCTAGATGGAAGTTTATTTTTGTGGTTTTAAGAGTGTATTTTCAAATCCTTTTTTTTTCAGGAAAAATGTTTTCATTGATACGACCATTATAGATAGCTTATTCATCATGGAATACATAATATGTATAAGGGATTTAAATTTCACTTTTGGTGGGTCTGGATGAATTTAATGGTGGTTGAGTTTGTTGTGAGATGCCTCACTTTTTAGTAGGATAATACTGAGTACTAATGACGAATATGTATATTTTTGTCCTTTCTAATTATTATTTTGAAAAGGGAAAAAATAAAAATGGATATATTGATAGGTATCTCAATAAAATTTTTGGAAACTAATATTATATGGGTGATTGTGGATACGATCAAAATGTCGACACATTTCATCTCTATTCATGAATCTCATATATTAGAGGAAATGTCCAAAATCTATATCCAAGAAGTGTTTAAGTGGTATTGTGTACAAATTTCAATAGTATTAAGCTATGATTCAAATATTACATCTCATTTCAAGAAATTATTATAGCAAGACCTCGAAAATCAGTTGACTATGAGTACAACGTATCATCCTCATAAGGATGGAAAGTCAAAAAGGATGATACCAGCATTTGAAAGGCATTATTTCTTCTTTTCTAATAGATTTTGGTTAGTAGTGCAAGGAGAATATACCATTAATGGAGTTTTTCATATAACAATACTTATTAGGCCTTGATATCTATGGATTATTTTGAAAAATTATATGGGTCCCCATTTTGATTTCCCCTTTGTTTGATGTAAATAGGTGATGCACCACTTGTTGAACTGAACCTTGTCCAAGAGAAAATATAGAAGAGTTAGGTGTTCATTAAAAGGTTGGAGATGGATTAGAGTCATCAGATTTCATATGTGGATCATCGATGATGACAATTTTCTCTTGAATTGATTGATTAAGTGTCTTTTTGAATCCATCCAAGGATGGGGTATCATCATTTTGGAAAGTAGGGAATGTTATATCCTTAATAAATATGTCATGTTTAATTATTAAAAAATCAAAAAAATTAAGATAAGGAACTATGAAACAAAATTTATTTTTATAATTTTTAAATGTCCTAGAAAAATCAATTGACATGTTTGATTCTTACATTATGGTATTTTATTGTAATTATTCCACTTTATAATGATATAAATTTGTTTATTTTATGGTATATTTTAACTATGTATGTTCTATTTATATAGTATCTTTTAGTGAACTCAGAAAAATATCACTTTTAGAAATCTAAAATGAAGCATGATGCAATAAATTATAAAAAATTATTCCATGTTGAAACATTTCATTATTACTATTCATCACATCATTATATATAACATGACATCAATAACCTATTATATTAATCAAAGAATCTCTAAATTTCTCCCCAGAATCATTTTTCACCATTTCTCCTACATTTTGAAAAAAAATAGCTATAAATTTTGATTTATATCCATAAAAATGAATTAATAAAATTATTTTATATTTTTTTTATGAATCATAAATAAATATAATATATATTTCTAAACATTAATATTAAATATATATTTCAGGATTTTCATGAACCAAACCTTCACACGTGTAGGGAAGATATAAAATTGAATGTGTGTGTCCAATGACTATTTATCACCCCATATTTTCCACTAAATAATTATTTGGATAAAAACATTCATCATTTTATTAGATAATTTTATTTAGATGCATGGAATTGTGAAACTAAAATGGTATATAACATTATTAAATTTTGATTTATAATTTAGTTATGTTTTTAAATGAAAATGAATTTTTTTTTTATAAAATGTGATTTGTATGGAGTTAAAAATTTACATGTTAAAGAATTATAATTTTCTTAAATTTTTATATTTTTAATGTAAATTATCATTAATCTATCAATTACATATATATATTTTTTAAAACATAATATTCAATGTGATAATTGCTTACTATCAATGATTCTTTTACAAAGTGGTGTGTTATAATTATTTTATATATTTTGATAATCCAACAATTCTATTTGAAATAATTTTTTCGTTTAAAAATATTTTATTTCATTGAAACAATAAATTGAATTTTCCATTGATATTTTTCATTCAACGTTTTAGAGACTTTAAAATTATCCTGTACTGGTACATCATTCCATAGATGGTGCACTAAATGAAATCTGTTTTAAGGGTCCATCAATGAAACTCCATGATAGAGTCCCGCAAGGCCTCAGACATTCCTTTGTCCTGTGTGATAGGTCATTAAATAATATCATTGTCCAAATCCAATATTGTAAATAAAATTATTGTATAGAATTCATAATATTCATAATATATTTAAATCATTAATAAATGAAATAAGTTGTATTTGTAAATTAATTTCCCTGTTTTTTTCCATTGACATCCAGTATGAAAATGTTTCATTAAATAATTTTTCAATGATAATATCAAATTAAATATTTAAATATTATAATCTGATAGTAATTAAAAATTGTATATATATTATATAGATAATAATTAAAATAAAAAAATACAATAAAAAGGTGGACCACCTTGGGTTCTCATAGAATCAAATATAATGTCTTCCCGTTAACACTATATTGGACTAACATATCATTCCATAATTTCATATGTATAAATATGATAATTTATTGATACATAGGGAAATGAAAAATTTCATATATATGAAATATTTATATATTACATAATAGATATATAACACTAAAAGGTTTAATAAATAACATTATTTTATCACCCAATGGGTTTATCCAATCAACATAATCCATAATTATACCTACTAATTCTAGTCATAGACATTCAGATGTTGTTCCAAAACATGTCTACACTGAATCTTCATTCAAAATATCTAATTGAGGTAATGAAAATAAGAATACCACTAACTACCTAATGGATAAAATGGGAAATTATCTGAATTGAATACAACCCCATAAACAATATAATAGTGTAACACACTTATCTGAGCCACTGAGCCAGTTCTAGAGAGCCACATGACCTCATGTTTGCCTCTTTGTATACAAGAGTCAACTGACAACTAGCATGGGTGTAACATTTATTAATAGAGATAATATTACCCTAGTATCATATATTTACTTAAAAAATAATGAAACATCTAATAAATCAGTGTAACCAAATATAAATAACTAATATTAAAGGGTATACAGGTCATACAATAAATAAATAAGCTCCATGTTGGAAATGAAATACCAGATTAGATGTGTATGTAGGTAAATAGTTATATAAATAAAAGCAACCTCTGGATTACACTCTTGTACAGCTCATAGATCCTTAATCCTCAACTCAACCACTTCTATTGGACCCTAACCCTTTCAAAGATCTCTATATTTGAAGTTTTCAAGAACATAAAAATTAGTATATATGGTGTGAGTAAAAAAACATATTGGAATCCACTAATGTATCATTAAATCTAGTTAAAATTCATAAGGGTGTATAATATGATAATAAGTAAAAAAAATTAAATTCATGAAATCCATTTTGAGATTCTATGCACCAATTGAGTGACCATAAACTATGTATTTACATGCTTGTACTCCATTCTAAAAAACTACAAGTGGTTGTGGATATGTTACAAGTGTAGGAGATATCCTAAATGATACGAAATAGGAAAAAGGTCACATTATTTATGTCTAGGACACAGTAGGCCATACATTATTATTATTATCTCTAGGTTTAGGTCGTGAAGACCGTCATGAATCTAGGTTAAGCCATAGTAGGACATTATAACCCATCATAAAACCTGATCCAGTCATTATGTAAAATTTAGTGTCAAAACAAGCTCACCCTCTAAGGACACTAAGACCAGATGGGACCACCTATATCTTTCATAATATGCATATAATTACAATATGAAATATACCAAGTATAAACAAAAGGATATTGAACATAATGAAATATGGTACATATAGCATATCGTGGGTGTGAAACAATCCCTAAAACATGTACACATGTGATAAACCAAATCATAGTCTAGGGAGTATCAACACACACTATCATATCATGAGAAAGATCAAATAAACTGCCTCTATGTGGTATGAATCTTCTCACCTCAATGTAATTGATGAAAAACTATTTGGAGAAATAATCAAAGACCAAACTCATTAAACACCAACAAATAACATTAAAACATGTCAATGGTGTCTATCTAATTTCAAGTTCGAAAATAAACATGTTTATAAATAAGGCTCTGGGTGAATAAATATCAATAAGTTGATTCTATAATCTCATAAAATATGGTTCCCATCAACGAAGACCATTCCAAGATACATCAATGGAAAGAATAAAAATTCATCAGATCTATTGCCAAATGAAGAAAACATAATGAATTTCATGTTTATTTTATAAGAGATACTTGGGTATTGGAAGAGATCATCGATCCACCATGAATCTATCAATGGAAAAGAATTTATTGAAAAATATGTTCTCATGACGATCGATTTAAACGATTTTCATAGAGTCATATCCTTTCTAAATAGTCATATATCTAGTTATTTGGGTAATCTTTACAATTAAAATCCTCCATAATTATTCTTAATAAATGTCAACAGATCTTGTGTTTTTCATCAATACTCTATTAAGAAAAGGATTATAAGTATTATTCTTCAATACTTCCATAGAACACTCATTATAGAAGGTAGATATCAATTGAATCAACAATCATTGTCAACATACTTGATATTCAACTAATAAAAGTTGAAATAAATAATTAATCATCATATCATGATAAATAACATAGATCCATCATAGATACTTGATTATTTCAATGGATTGGTTAATGATGAAACATAGATAAA
Source organism: Viscum album (assembly GCA_963277665.1). Taxonomy (NCBI): domain Eukaryota; kingdom Viridiplantae; phylum Streptophyta; class Magnoliopsida; order Santalales; family Viscaceae; genus Viscum; species Viscum album. The sequence continues at coordinate 484,695,583 of OY728156.1, read as the reverse complement.
AGAAGAACCTATCATTATAGCACCCCTAGATAGGTATAAGCAAGAATAACCAAGGGTAGATGAATGGGAGAGATCAATAATCAAGAGGGAATGTATTAATTATATATAAATGATTTATGGTTCGAAATTGGAATTAAAAAAAGTTATTAAACAAAGTTCAATTAAAACCCATGAGGTATATTTTATTCCCTCATACAAAGGGTCTAGTAGATATCCAAGAGCACCACTGGTTGGATAGTGACTGGACAATAGAAAAAATATTATTTCATAATTTATGAAACCCCACTACTAGCTCCACTATATGACTAATGGATCCTCGCCACTATGCCGATGGAATTTTTATAGACACTTTGCAGCCTTTGGGCTCTATTTAATTTCCACACTCAACCTAAGACCCAATTTAAAATATAGCAACAAATTATTCACCCAAAGATATGTTATAAAAAAATATAGTATATAATTATAAAGATTCAAATAATAATAAAAATATTATCAAGTGAGGAAATAATAATTTATACCTATAATGTCTTCTAATCCTCAAAAAGTACCTTCAAACATACTCCTAAAACAACATAGGCTACTGTTCCAAAGAATTAGCCTCTCACTCTTAGGTATTATCCTATCTCAACCCATGATTCCATGTAATGAAAAATAAACGTATTGTATACCCTAAATGTAGATTATTCTCTAGAATAAAATAAACCTTATCCCCAACTAATATGATGTGTCAGGATAAAACTCATAATCCACACTTTAAATAACTTTCATCGGATCGGGAATGTACCTATGGATTTTGGACATTAAAGAATCCATTAATTCCATATTAGTGAGAAGGATGATCCATATGGTACATTAGTTTCACAACCCACTCTATAATCCCAAAGGATCTCACATAATGTGCTACTCGCTTCCCCTAGTTCAACCAATATATGCGTCCCAACCAAAGTGACACTAGAATGAATTCCTAGTTTCTACAATAGATCTCCAAAGGTCATCTCTTATAGTATATATATAATTGACTCCTCCTATATGTGGTCTCCAAAAACATCCTAATCAGCTACACCCACTCATAGGTATTCTATACTATACTCATCTCAACAACTACTATCTCACCAATATTGTTGAAAAAAATTAGTTAGAAGCTTGATCGTCTCTAGAGAGCCACATCAGGTTTCATCAAACTAAAATCATTATAAATATTAGTCCAGGTTAACTCAGTCAATGTTAGGTGATCACTATCCTCTCTAATAATGTATAGGATATTGTTTCAATTTAAATCATACAGTATAATACTCATCTACACTTACTATCTATCTATATGAGGGTGGTATGATGTGTTCAGTCTTAGTTAATTGTATAAGTCTTTATTCAAGCCCCCAATAAACCACAATGTAACATGTGTGTATCTGTTAGATATAATGATCTTGGGAACACCATGTAATTGTAAAATATCATGGACACACTTCATTCCCAGCTCAACAACTATGTGAGTCTCAATGATTAGTAATAAGTGAGGAACCTTCATCAAATGATCGATAAATACCCAAAATGCATTATTAATTTTTTTTGTTCTGAAGTAATCCCATCAATAATTCCATCATGATTTCCTACCACATAAATTAACTAATAATAAAAGGCAGTAGTAGTCTTCTAAGATACGATTGTTTGACATTTATCTTCTAGTAGGCAAGACATCATGAAATGAATCCAGTGTTGTCCTTCTTCATTTATAGCCTCAAGAAAAGTCAGTTAAAGTCATGTTACATCTTTTCCTCTCCATTATGTACCACCCACATTGATGTATAAAAGTATCTCATAAAAACTTCATTATTTCAAGTAGGAAATACTACTATATATTTCACTAGGATTACGTAATCCTTGTTCAATGACCACATGGGTGTTGAATCATCACCATTTAGTTGTTACTATATGACATCACACATTGGGTTAGTCTCTAATCTACTATTTACCTAGTATATAAAATAAGAAATGAAATCTATTGGAGCACATTTCATTAATCATTGTTCAACATTAGAATCTATCATAAAATTAATAAAATCCCACCATTCACCACTATTCATCCGAAGGACACTGTAGAGACCCGAAGCTTAACGTACATAGACATTACATTACTTTTGCGGAATACATAGCACATAAAAAAAACACACACACACAAGGATCGTAATAGTTTAGTGTCTTTGGAAACTCGGAATATAATCTTCTAATCGTGGTGAAATATCTTCAACATCTCCAATAAAGATCTTCCCTTTTTTTTACCTAAGACCTTTCTTTATATCCTAGGGAAAAGAAAACATAAGAGGGTGAGCTCAAATGCTCAGTAAGGGTAAACAAAAGAAATATCAATCACATCATATTCATAAGAGCATAACATTTTGGAAATCTTAACCTGCAAAATAGAGCATAATTTCATAACATGGGATAAATCATAGTAGTGAAATGTAATCCCAATAATCATAACTTAAAACATGAAACTTTGTGGCATACACACATAATCATAGATAATCATTCCTTATTAGTCAATGCTCATTGCCAATACCATCTTGGTGGACAAAGTCCCTTTCTGAACCGAGTCACCCTCGTTTCAGTCCTGTTTCACTGAACCGGTATAACCTACCATTCCAGCCATGTCTATCTCATGAGATATAAAATCTTTATCCAAAACATTGGAGGGAGATATAGGTCCCACCCATCTCATAATTATACCATTCTTATGTGTGCAACAAAATCATAAATCATACATCATTGCATAACCCATGTAATACAAATGGGAATCTTAAACATCATGACATCATAAAACAATTCATATAAGATACAGGAATTCATAAAAATAATTCCATCACAACATAATCAAATCAATGTAATAATAGGGATAAAAACAGAACCATTTATTATCTTAGATGGAAAATAATTTTGATAAAACACTTGAACTCCATTCTTGAAGAAAATATCATTTCTTCTTCAAAATTTTTTTTCCTTTCTTAACATGTCATACAACTTTAAACTAAAATAATTTGATTAAAAATAAACTTGAAAACATGTAAAGGATTATTCTTGGAAATAATGTTTTAAAAATCCATTCATGTCATATAAGTTAAAAAACATTCTTCGTACTTTTGTCGGAAAAGTCAAAAAGTACCTTGTACGAAAAACGACAAAAGATTCCTTTCATATCTTTTACTAAAAACTCTCCAAAGGGTAAAATAGGATTTAAAAAATTGCAGTTGAATGGAAATAATATTACATATTTAGGAAACTTGGATGTGGATGATAAAATACACCCCAGTAAATACTAAAGTATAAACAATCTCGGATAAAAATGAGATTGTGATATTTCCCTTACCTTATGTCCGATATGCTTTGTACGTATCCTAACCTCCTGTATAATGATTTAAATAATGTCATTAACTTATTACAGAATCATATTTATTGTTATGATATCATATATGGTTCACTTATGACTTTATATTACCCGTTCTTTTGTAAATTCCTTGTTAAAGAAGTGTTTTGGGTAAAATCGTTTCATTTATCGTTGGTGTTTGGACTTGTTGTTCTTGACATTATTATTACTTATATCATGATTTACTTACTTCCAGAATATAAAATATGATTTATATATCATATATATTCAGTATATATATATATATATATATATAATTGATAGGTAAATGAAATAAAACACACCGTTCATGGAGACGGTAGTCCGTACGTACGCATGAACGCTGTTTTCCCTTCCTTATTGTCTTGAATGGAAGTAAGTAGATGACATATATATACATAAATCCATTAGATTTAAAATGTCATATATTGCATTATTATTCATTATATATACTTTATAATCATTTTGGAATTTTTAACATGGATAATGAATCTCATCGCGTCATGGAGACGGTATTCCGTACGTACACACGCGCGGTGATTTCCTTTTTCCATTGGATGGATAGAAGGTTAATTAGAGTTGTTTCATATTTATAATAACAGATCAGTATATAAGAAATACTGATGTTATTACTTTACCATGAAACAACTAAAGAAGAAGAAGTTTAAGAAGAAAGAAATTGAAAAAGATCGGTAATGGATATTACCTCTTTTTGATGCGCCTTCACTTAACCTCCACTTAAAGAACTAAGGATGGTCTTTGAAGAAGACCAGTACCTCTAGGATGATACTAGGGAAGTGGGGAAAAGATTTTTTCAGGGGTTGGCCGAGCTTGAATGATCAAATTGGTGTGAGGAGGAGAGGGAGGCGGTGCCCTTTTATAAGGGAGGAGAGGGGCACCTTAGGAAAATCTCAAAATATTATTTTATATTAACGTCAAATTCGGTTTATAATGGTTACAAAGGGTATTATTTCGATTCTAAAGTAGGTAGGGGTCGAAATAATCTCATAAAATAGGATTTAGACAAGTTTAGGTTATTATTTTAACTTTATCAATTAGATTTAACTCTAAGTTAAATAATTTAACTTTTACCGTGTCTTTTTGTTTTCTTACACTATATGGTTAATAAACATACCATAACAAGCCAAAAGAACCCCAAGTTGTTTATTATTAATATATCTATACTTATCTAAGTCATTTGGACGATCCTTAGATTTTTAGGAATTAAATAACAATTAATAATATAATACTTGTTTTAAAAACTAATTTATGTCAATTTTGACATTATTTGGTACATGATTTTTATGAAATTCATAACAGAATGATAAGTTCGAAACAAGTTACTTATATCAACACTAACATGTCCTATTAACCTAGAAAATTAATTTAAGTCATAAAAAGTCTCAAATTACATTTATTTGGGAATTTATAACATCAATTATGTCAATATTTCATTAATAAGACAATTATTGCATCATCTTTGTGTCATAATAAATGATAATTCTTTAATCCCTAAAAATTCTAAATAAATTTCTATGATGTAGATAATTGTATTATCTTTCTTGAGACTATTCATTTTATAAGTTTCATGAATTTTATCACTAAATTAAAATTATTATACTTATAAGATTTAAGAAAGTGACATGTTGTCACATTCTTTGGTTTTAATAATAATTAAATTCTTTTCATGGAAAAAAGTCCATAAAATGAATCTAATACGACCCTTAGGTTATATGGGTATACTTTTAGACATTCCATAGGATTTTTACAAGTGTTAGGGTAATTTTATAATCTTATATTTACCCTTAATTACCCGATTTACCTTTAACTGTAGTAAATAAAATTTACCGTAGTTACTATTCACAATGCCAAAAAATAAAAAGTAGCTTATTAACATAATTTGGACCCAATGACTAAAAATATGGAAACCATTTTTCCAAATTCAATACACAAAATATGCAGAAATTAAATTAAAATTAATCCCATTATCGAAAGAAAACTGGTTTTTCTTTAAAACATTGTAAAAGATTGAATTGATTTAACCTACGAATTCAAGGTAAAATCAATGCTAATGACATACATTATATTAGATGGTAAAATCATATTATATTTATACTTTAAAACCATTAAATATTATAATTTAACCACATAAGATATTACGATGAAAAAAGTTGTTTTTAATTAAAATATAGCGTGTTTTTACTATTCATTAAAATATGAAAGTTATCAGAAAAATATCAAAACATTATCTAATGTAAATTTTATATCCTGATTCAAAAGAAGATTTTTATTTTGTCTAATTGAACTTATAAACATGTCAAAAACTAGATTTAAAGTGGGTGCTCCATCAAAAGGCGGCAAAACTGCATTTTTTTAAAAATACTTATTTTACCCAAAAAAATTATTTTATTCTTATACCATGTTCTAGAAATGTGTAAGATGAATAATAATTTTATAAAATTAAAAATTTATTTAACACTATTCATAACGGCTAGTTCATAACAATATTATAATAATATATCGTTGTTTAGTAAAACCCGGTATTGCGTACAACACATGCTATCGAGCAAGGTCACGATTGCGTGTAATGCAAGCCAAGTCAGGGTTGCGTGTAGTGCACAACTCCTTTGTTGTTGCGTATAACAGAATCCAACCATATTTTATTTATACATTGAATTTATATATATATATATATACTCAATGTTGCGTAAAATAACTTCTATCAAACGAACGTGAAATTGTGTGTAACAAGAGCCAAGAAAAGTGTTGCGTATACATCAAGCTAATACTGTGTTGCGTATAGCGCAAGGTAATCTTGGTGTAGCATACAACACAAGATATTAATGAAATTAAAAGAATATTTTTCATAAAATCACGGGGTGTTACATTCCACCCCCCTTAAAATGAATTTCTCCCTCGAAATTCGTCGGGGTTATAAATAGTTTACTATTCGAAAGTTTCTTTAACAGAAACCCACATTGTAAAAAGGAATAACAAAACCAATCTTCAAAAACAAATGTATGAAACGTAACGGTTACCCAAATAAACTAATCACTGGGTTTCCACATAGGTGAAAATATTGATATGGAAGAGAAATATAACTATCATGTTCTGATGGAGAGTGGTAAAGAACATGGATATGAAAAAGCCAACAATCACAAAGCCATAGATTTGTTATTATCTAAGGTACCATCTGATTCATCAGATATAAGGGCAGTAGGACAACATTTTTGGTTTTTCAAGATAGTTTCCCTAAAGTTGATGAAATTGGAATTAGAAGAAATACTTTCGTGATTTTGGTATAGTCTCACCATTTGTCATTCTTTGGACAATTTCCACTTCATCTCTTAAATAAATGATGTTGAATTTGACATTCGTGATGTGTTAGCAGATCATGTGATAGAATGATGGGTCATTCCTTCTGTCTCAAACAAAAGGTTAGAAAAGTTATCAAAAAAAATACATAAGTCCATCTATAGTGAGATTAATCTTATATAGTTCCTAAAATGGACTTATACATCATATATCATACTCCTTAATATAATACAACTAGTTTCTACTAAACAGGGACTTCCTGTAGGCCAGTGGTAGGCGATAAAGGCCAGTCGCACTTCGGTTGTGGGTTCAATTCCCACAGCCTTGTCCGATGCGATGGGCTGTTGCTCGTCCTGCAGGTTGTCCTTTTTCTAAAACTATATTACTATAACATCCCATCAATAATATCGAAAAAACTTCTATCCTTAAACAATACTAACTTATGATCAACATAATCCATTCTAATCTTTAGGCTTATCCATAATACTTCAGTCCACTCGCATAATATAGTGAAAATGATTACTAGAGATTTAATAGCGTCGTTGATCCCCATATATCATAAGATATTTCTTGTTGGTCACATTCCAATCATGTGAATACCTTAATCATGTATTCTCTTGAAAAATGAATACCCATTAAACCTTATTGAAAACATGAATGCAGTTAAAAGTTAACACTTTCCACATACCAAAATCCTCAAAATTCTATATACTCAACCCATGATATCACTTAGTCCTTATATCAATCATGAGCTCATGAATACTGTCAAATATTTCATTTTCTCGTTTTCCCTTCATTATGCGCATATCATCTTTTTTTCCAAAAATATCTCAATCACTTTCCATGGTTACTGGTACCATAAAATTATTGAAAACCACAATAGACCAATACATAAATATTACAATATTCCACGATACTATATACAACATTATTTTGGAATCCTATTACTTAATCATTCCACCACATCGTTGTCATATTCAACATCGCCAATAGTGATCACATGTGACTTCCCTTTGTCCTTTGCCTTAAGTTGTTGCTCATGTCGATCATCACTAACCCTCGGATTAGGGAATTCATTGGCATAATGTCCCATCTCCTTGCACTTGAAACATTGAAGTGTAGTAGGTTCATTCTGTGTATCCCTTCCTTTTTTTGCATCATTAGACATCTTCTTCCCATCATTGCGGCATTCAAATGCCTGATGACCTTCCTTTCCACATTGGAATCATTTACTTGTCCCTTTAAGACAATCTCCACCATGCTTCTTTCCACACATTGAGCATAAGGAAACATTCATCTTCTTTTCACCATTATTCTGAGATTTCTCCTTGAACTCCATATTTCGTTTCTTGTCAAAAATATGAGATGGATAAGTAACACCAACTTCAATTTATACCTTGATAGCACAACGAAAAATTTCTTCATAGCTACTGAAGTCCCTTATAGCTAATTCCCTTTGAAGATTTGGTTTTAAGCCACTGAAGAATCGATCAACTTTACTTTCAGGTTGGATGATAAATCCAGATGCATACCTTCCAAGCCTTGTAAAATTTGCATCGTATATACCAACAGATTCATCATCCTTTTTCTTTAGTTCAAGAAACTCCTTCTCCATCTTTGTTCTAAGAATACGAGGGAAGTACTTGTTGAAAATTAAGTTCTTGAACTCGTCCCATTACATGGACCCAATTTCATCTTTTGGCCTCGTATTCTTGATAAGATTCCACCATTGATCAGCTTCACCTTCCAAACGATATACTGCTAAGATGACATTATCATGTTTAGAACATTGAAGAACTGAAAATATCTTTTCAGTGGTACTGATCCATTGTTCAGCAACAAGTGGATCGGAAGACCCACTGAAAGAAGGTGGACGTTGCCTCATGAAGGAATCAATAGAATATTGTTCCCTTCTCTACTCATTTGGAAGTCCAGAATGATTCATAGCTTGTGTAAGTATAGAAATAAGATTTTGCACTCCATCTCCCATAACACTTGTTTGTTTAGGAGGACAATCATTGCATTTTCCATTACAGTGATCAACACGGTTCCTTCGGGTTCCAGCCATCGTCTAAAACCCAAAAAGAATAGTGTGAGAGGAAAAAATAATGCTATGGAAAACAACATAGTAAAGGGGGAGTACCCTTAATATCTAGCATCTTAGGTTAAATTCTAAGATCGTTACCGTAGTTCTAGGACTATATCCTATACGTATACTTATCCTTAGGGACATCCCTAGACATACCTTAGAAATATCTCTACGGATCTCACTAAAGTTATCGCATCCTAGTTTCCAAAGGTTGACTAAACCTTTCCTTTGATACCAACTGTAGAGACCTGAAGCATAACGTACATAGAAATTACATTACTTTTTTCGGAATACTTAGCACATAACAAAAACACACACACACAAGGATCATAATAGTTTAGTTTCTTTGGAAACTTGGAATATAATCTTCTAATCGTGGTGAAAGATCTTCAACATCTCCCATAAAGATCTTCCCTTTTTTTTACCTAAAACCTTTCTTTATATCCTGGGGAAAAGAAAACATAAAAGGGTGAGCTCAAATTCTCAGTAAAGGTAAACAAAAGAAATATCAATCACATCATATTCATAAGAGCATAACATTTTGGAAATCTTAACCTGCAAAAGAGAGCATAATTTCATAACTCGGGATAAATCATAGTAGTGAAATGTAATCCCAATAATCACAACTTAAAACATGAAACTTTGTGGCATACACACATAATCATAGATAATCATTCCTTATTAGTCAAGACTCATTTCCAAGACCATCTTAGTGGACAAAGTCCCTTTCTGAACCGAGTCACCCTCGTTTCAGTCCTGTTTCACTGAACCGGTATAACCTACCATTCCAGCCATGTATATCTCATGAGATATAAAATCTTTACCCAATGCATTGGAGGGAGATATAGGTCCCACCCATCTTATAATGATACCATTCATATGTGTGCCACAAAATCATAAATCATACAACATTGCATAACCCATGTAATACAAATGGGAATCTTAAACATCATGACATCATAAAACAACTCATATATGATAAAGGAATTCATAAAAATAATTCCATCACAACATAATCAAATCAATGTAATTATAGGGATAAAAACAGAACCCTTTATTATCTTAGATGGAAAATAATTTTGATAAAACACTTGAACTCCATTCTTGAGGAAAATATCCTTTCTTCTTCAAAAACATTTTCCATTTCTTAACATGTCATACAACTTTAAACTAAAAGAAGTTGATTAAAAATAAACTTGAAAACTTTTAAAGGATTCTTCTTGGAAGTAATGTTTTAAAAATCCACTCATGTCGTATAAGTTAAAAAAACATTCTTCGTACTTTTTTCGGAAAAGTCAAAAAGTACCTCGTACGAAAAATGACAAAAGATTCCTTTCATATCTTTTACTAAAAACTCTCAGAAGGGTAAAATAGGATTTAAAATTTTTTAGGTGAATGGAAATAATATTACATATTGAGGAAACATGGATGTGGATGATAAAATACTCCCTAGTAAATACTAAAGTATAAACAATCTCGGATAAAAATGAGATTGTGATATTTCCCTTACCATATGTCCGATATGATTTGTACGTATCCGAAACTCCTGTATAATGATTTAAATAATGTCATTAACTTATTAAATAATCATATTTATTGTTATTATATCATATATGGCTCACTTATGACTTTATATTACCCGTTCTTTTGTAAATTCCATGTTAAAGAAGCGTTTTGGGTAAAATCATTTCATTTATCATAGGTGTTTGGACTTGTTGTTCTTGACATTATTATTACTTATATCATGATTTACTTACTTAAATAATATAAAATATGATTTATATATCATATATATTCAGTATATATATATATATATAATAGATAGATAAATGAAATGAAACACACCGTTCATGGAGACGGTAGTCCGTACGTACGCATGAACGCTGTTTTCCCTTCCTTATTGTCTTGAATGGAAGTAAGTAGATGACATATATATATACATAAATAAATTAGATTTACCATGTCATATATTTCATTATTATTCATTATATATACTTTATAATCATTCTGGAATGGTTAGCATGGATAATGAATCTCATCGCGTCGTGGAGACGGTATTCCGTACGTACGCACGTGCAGTGATTTCCTTTTTCCGTAGGACGGATAGAAGGTTAATTAGAGATGTTTCATATTTATAATAACATATCATTATATAATAAATACTTATTTTATTACTTTACCATGAAACAACTAAATAAGAAGATGTTTATGAAGAATGAAATTGAAAAAGATCGGTAATGGATATTACCTCTTTTTGACGCACCTTCACTTAACCTCCACTTAAAGAACTATGTATGGTCTTTGAAGACGCCCAGGACCTATAGGATGATACTAGGGAAGTGGAGAAGAGATTTTGGAAGGGGTTGGCAAAGCTTGAATTCTCAAATTGGTGTAAGGGGGAGAGGGAGGAGGTGCCCTTTTATAAGGGAGGAGAGGGGCACCTTAGGAAAATCTCAAAATATTATTTTATATTAAGGTCAAATTCGGTATATAATGGTTCCAAAGGGTATTATTTAGAAGATAAAGTGGGGATGGGTCGAAATACTCTCATCCAATAGGATTTAGACAAGTTTAGGTTATTAGTTTTACCTTATCAATTAGATTTAACTCTAAGTTAAATAATTTAACTTTTACCGTGTCTTTTTGTTTTCTTACACTATATGGTTAATAAACTTACCATAACAAGACAAACGAACCCCAAGTTGTTTATTATTAATATATCTATCCTCATCTAAGTCATTTTTCCGAACCTTAGATTTTTAGGAATTAAATAACAATTAATAATATAATATTTATTTTAAAAACTAATTTATGTCAATTTTGACACTATTTGGTACATGATTTTTATGAAATTTATAACAGAATGATAAGTTCAAAACAAGTTACTTATATCAGCAATAACATGTCTTATTAACCTTTATAATTAATTTAAGTCATAAAAAGTCTCAAATTAAATTTATTTGTGCATTTATAACATCAATTATGTCAATATTTCATTAATAAGACAATTACTGCATCATCTTTGTGTCATAATAAATGATAATTATTTAATCCCTAAAAATTCTAAATAAATTACTATGATGTACATAATTGTATTAGATTTCTGGATACTATTCATCTTCGATGTTTCATGACGTTTATCACTAAATGAAAATTATTATACTTATAAGATTTAAGAAAGTGACATGTTGTCCCATTCTTTGGTTTTAATAATAATTAAATTATTTTCATGGACAAAAGTCCATATAATGAATATAATCTGACCCTTAAGTTATATGAGTCTACTTTTATCCATCCAATAGTATTTTTACAAGTGTTAGGGTAATTTTATAATCTTATATTTACCCTTAATTACCCGATTTAACTATAGTAAATAAAATTTACCGTAGTTAATATTCACAATGCCCAAAAATAAAAAGTAGATTATTAACATAATATGGACCCACTGATTCCGAATATGGAATCCATTTTTCCAAATTCAATACACAAAAGATGCAGAAATTAAATTAAAATTAATCCCGTTATCGAAAGAAAACGGGTTTTTCTTTAAAACATTGCAAAAGATTGAATTGATTTAATCTACGAATTCAAAGTAAAATCAATGCTAATGACATAAATTATATTAAATGGTAAAAATATATTCAATTTATTCTTTAAAACCATTCAATATTATAATTTAACCACATAAGATATTATGATGAAAAAAGTTGTTTTTAATTAAAATTTAACGTGTTTTTATTATACATTAAAATATGAAAGTTATCAGAAAAATATCAAAACTTTATCTAATGTAAATTTTTATATCCTTATTCAAAAGAATAATTTTATTTTGTCAAATTGAACTTATAAACATGTCAAAAACTAGATTTAAAGTGGGCGCGCCATCAAAAGGCGGCAAAACTGCATTTTTTGAAAAATACTTATTTTACCCAAAAATTTATTTTGTTTTTATAACATGTTCTAGAAATGTGTATGATGAATAATAATGTTATAAAATTCAAAATTTAGTTAAAACTATTCATAACGGCTAGTTCATAACAATATTATAATAATATATCGTTGTTTAGTAAAACCTGGTATTGCGTACAACAAACGCTATCGAGGAAGGTCACGATTGCGTGTAATGCAAGCCAAGTCAGGGTTGCGTGTAGTGCACAACTCCTTTGATGTTTCGTATAACAGAATCCAACAATATTTTATTTATACATTGAATATATATATATACACTCAATTTTTCATAGAATAAATTCTATCAAACGAACATTAAATTGTGTGTAACAAGAGCCAAGAAAAGTGTTGCGTATACTGCAAGCTAATACGGTGTTGCGTATAGAGCAAGGTAATCTTGGTGTAGCATAAAACACAAGACATTAATGAAATTAAAAGAATATTTTTCATAACATCTCGGGGTGTTATAGACACTCGCCAAGTTGTTATTAAACCTGCATATTAATAATTTTTGTGTATGATACAATTTTACATTTACCTTGTTCATAATACATCCCATTGTCAATAAATTTTACATACTATAAATAGAACATATCCCTCAAGTCCAGGTCCCATTTTGTGATGATATAGTGGATGATCTTGAGGTAAATATTAACAAAAAACCCATCTCAAATGATATAGTGTCCCCATCACAAAAAAGCGTGAACCATGTTTTCTAGCTCTAAGTCATGGGTGGGATAATTCCTCTCATTGGGTCATCACCAATAGGACTCATAAGCTACTACCCACTCTATCTGGATTTTTACTACACCCAAAAAATGCTTGAATCATGGAAGTATACAACTTATATGATCCCATTCGTGGGAATAATCATCCCTAGATCTATATTAACACTACTATTAATCTCAAGAAACATGTATTCATAGTGGCAGAACCAATGAAATATCACTCCCTTCTTCCTCAATATAGTCATGGATTTTGAAAATCTATAAAAATAATAGATAAAATGTTAGAAGTATCCAAAAACCCCATGATGTCTATGATCTTGAATGATTTTCCAGAGATTTCAATGACATCACTGCCTCCAAATTTTCTAGGTCTATGAATATACATGTCTTGGAAACCACATTCCCTAACAAAACTAGCTCTTTAAAAAAATGATACACTACAATGGCTTAGCATGAACTCAATGTTCTCTCGGTATAATCAAGAATATATTGAGTAGTCTATAATTATATATTAGGGTTGGTGAGTAGATGCAAATTTCATTATTGTACACAATGAAAAAAGTCTTAATATGCGTTAAATATCTATCTCATGAGGAAAATGAATATTTTTAGTGCATTTTTTTAATCCAAACATAATCAAAAATACTTGTATAGCCCATACCTTCTTTAAAACTCTATATTCAAGAGGTCTCTTATCTAAAATATAGCAATTGATAGCTTGACCAAAGATCTATCAAGGAGAAATACTACCCTATCCATAACTAATAATAGATATCACCAATATTGGAAAAAACATATCCACACTTCACATTTTCCAAATTCAACTTCTTATAATTGATTTAGAGTTATAGTGTACCATCATAATTTTTATAAAGTAAAACTAGAACACACCTCAACGAAGCACTCAATCATATAAATCCATTCTTCTAAAATTCTAAGAGAACCAACTCAAGGTAATTTATATTAGCTAGAACCATAGTATAATGGGATCACGAAATTAGTTGCATACATAGCTCAAGATCAACCTCCAATTCAACTCCTCGCTTAGGGGAAAGTCCTATTATGTTTTTTGGAATGAAATCTTGATAGAGATATAAACCTATAGAAAAAGAAAAGGGGACTATAACCAATCTTACTAAAATATTCAATACTACATTATACATAATTATCATACCATGATGACACAATTATTGACAATCTCTACCCATGGAAAATCCAATTAATGGTCTAGATATCTCCCTTAGGTGATATAAATGATACTTTTCTCCAATGAAAATCAAATTGGGTTTAGATGATGGTCTACCAGTATATTTTTAGAATCGCATTAAATTTTTTTGTTTTTACAATCATAAATTAAAATAGAATTTATTAACTAGCATTGATTATAGGACACATTGGGAATCATTAATTGTTTTCCACTTTCATTACCAATGATGTATCAAGGGAAATTAACTCATAAAATAACATGATTTGTATTTTATATATAAAAATAACATATTCATATATAAAATAATGAGAATCACCAATCTACAACAAGGCAGTATATAATGATGATGAAATCATGAGAATACCTCATATATTATATGGTTCTTCACCAATAATAGTTTGTGTTTGATCAACTGCAAACAAATTAACTGCATCAGCTCCAAGATCATATCCCTAAGATGCATGAATAGTCAGATTCATCATCTTCTCAACCATCTACTAAGGGCACCAACCTATTCCATGGCTCATTTCCTATGTCAGACTCTAACCATCATGATACCTTGTTTGCAATTCCATAAAAAATAACCCTATATATTACTTTTCTTATAGAACCTATGACACTTGATATGGGATTTTAAGAATAATGTATGATAACATAACCAATATTAACATTTTAAGCACTAAGTAACTACTTATACAAATAATGGTAATGAAAAACCTATACTCATCACTTCTAGTATGCCACTGCACTAATGGAAATCACCAACCTTCCACTTTCTAGAAGAAAAAGTATCACAAAGAAGTTCACTGACAATTTGGTAGAAAACCTACAGCTCTGTAGTCTTCTAGAACTTTCTCGATTATTAAGGATTTATGAAGCACCTATTGATAAGTCAATATATCAATGTTTTTGTCCAGGAATATCAACTCCTTTCAATGTATAATATTGAACTTATGATATTTCTACAATTCATTTCTATCTATGAGAAGAGTAATGATTAATAGCTCCATGAGACAAGCTATGTAAGAAAAAAGTATGATCATCCTTTGATAAAGCTCCATAAACTCTTATACTTATTCCAACTTCATCATACCCAGGAAAAACATATTAATTGAAAGGATGAACATCAAACACCAGAAACTCTCACATTTTCCATCCTGAAGGATATTGTCCCAACAACATCATAAAGAAAAAAATTATTCAAGCACCACCTTCTATAAATTTGTTGTCCCATTAAATTCTAAGATACTCTCAATGATTTTTTTCTAGTCCTTTCAATCATAATGGCCTCCAGAAAACTAGCAATATGGATAATGTTGGATTTGTAATTCTTGGCCGTTATTGACTATTGCTTGGATAACTGCCCCTTCCGTGGAGTTGTACTAAGAAGAAGGCTTCTTGTTGATGTGCTCATTCATACTCAACAAATTGTATAAAATCATGTTACTGGTTTGTCAGGTATGTCTTCGACCTCATCCTATTTTTCGATTTCTCTTGTTTTTATAGGGCCGAGAAGGAATTAGTAGGATACCTAAAGTGGATAAGTCACATATTTTTTGGATTATATTCATTAGAATGTGGTTTTTGTATGCTGAAAAATATGTTCAAACTATGAAACTAGGCTATACGATATTTAATGGTTCCTCGGTGAAAGCAGGGAAAGAAATTCACATTGTGAAATGCTATACGAAGTGATGAATGGTTACACATCATGAGTTAGTTTAATGTCTTATTTTTAATTTGTGGTGATGGATTATTTAGCGTACATAAACACCATGGATTTCATGACATTAAGAGGAGTTACGTGGAATATAATTCTCTGAGTAAGAAAAGTAATAGGGATCCATATGGGATTTGTGATTCTATATCGCTATTACTTATCCTTTTACCTCAAACCAATGTTCTAATGTAGTATTTTTTGGAGACAGTTTTCAGTCCAGATTGATCTATTCAGTATTCGATCTTCACTGTGGTTGTGGTGCAACTCTATGGTTGAGTGATCATTCCTCTTCATTATTTCCCCTAATTGTGGTAATGACCTAGAGTTTCATTATTACATTGGTTGGTATGAATGGGTGTTTCTTCATGTATTATTCTAGATAAATGGTGTGCTATAATTCCAAAGGCCATTCTATTTTTGGTTGTTATACGATTTTTGTTTTTTTTTTGAGGAATGTCAATTTACTAATTCCTCCAACCCAATGTTTTCTAAATTGGATTAATATTGAGGAGTATATTGGATTCTAGGTCCTTTTTGATATCTATAGGATTTCATTGTTGGTATATCCCCCTACAGGTGTATACGATCCATGTTTTGAGATAGGTGGTTCCTTGTATATCTTATGATTGCTAAACCATATTGTTCTTTTTTTATAAGTTGATTCATAAAAAAAAATTGGCATGAATTGGCCATGTTTTTTTTTGTGATTGTTGGAATGTGATTTTAAATAAAAGTTTGGATTCCTTGGTTTTTGATATATAGAATGAAAATAGGTATTTTAAAATCATTGAATGATTTGTGAAAAAGATGTGGGTATGGTCACCCTATTAAATGTTGAATTGAAAAAAATTTCTTGAAATGGTTTTCAAAACATTGAGATGATTGTTAAATTGGGAACATGGGTTACCTTTGGGGAATAGGTGTTATGTTTAACCTGAGGCCTTTATCCATTGGGTGTTGGGGGTCACATTTGGGGCTTCCCCTTTTCCTATATATAAATTACGTTCTCTAGGTATGTATATGATATTTGGGTTTAACACTTTGGGGGTATCCTTGGGCCTGGAATGTAGATAACTGGCTTCGGTGCCACAATGAACATATCATAGATTTTTGGGTATGAGTATTCTACTTCCTAACCTTTTGTATTAATTTGTGTTGTTATTCTTATACTTCTACTTTTTTATTTATGGGAATTGTTTTGTTTTATCCCTGATATGCATTTTTATTCTTCTGAAATATGATATTGAAAATTTCCGTTGAAATTGATATACATGATTTTGTTTTAGAAACATGATAAAGATGTAATGTTTAACATTTTTTCTATAAAATTGATTTAATCCTTAAAATACCATGTTTTATTTAATATGATTATATATGAATTTTTATGAATAAATTTTTATTGAACAACTAGGTAGGATCCTATTAAGCCTATTAACACACATCATGTGCTCGTATTTGGTGGGGTACAGTCCTATGTATATCATTCAATGCTGGGAAAGGAATGGTGATATTGTGATTTGGTGAGGTTTCATGTCATCTTAGATGGGTATCTGGTGGGGATATGGTAGGAGTTCACCAATGTTATTACATTGAGTAGCTATTTGGTTTTGGTCCTTTGTATTTGGACTTGTCTCTTGGATTTTGGAAACTTTTATAGTCAATTATTTCTAATATATATCTGACTATTATGGAATATATTTCTTTTATTTCTACTATTTTTATTATTTTGTGTATATGTATTCTATATGTTTATTTTTTTGGGGATAAATCACTCCCTATGGTTTGTTTTTTGATTCCATAGTGCTTTTTTACAGTCTGTGGGGATCGAGAATGACCTTAGGGTATGGGACAGATCAGGTCGGGTGTCAGGTTTGACGAAACCCATGTCAAATCATAAAAAATGGTATAATAGGAGTTATTTACCATGGATTTAGTGTCTTTGGACATCTGTTAGACTGAGGATAGAATTTTTTGGACTTAAGATCTTTTTTGAGATAATTTCCTCACTAACACTTTTCTTGAAGTGACTCATGATTTCCTTGGTTATTGAGATAGATGTCTCTAGTGTTGGGTTTTATTTTAAATATTAGCTTATTCTTATGTTTTTTCTGGTTAAAAATGAGATTTGTTATGTTTTATGAGCGTTCTTTATGTTTTAGTGTATGACATTATGCATTTGAGATGACTTCTACAAATTCTTCAAAAGGGTGAAGACAATTTTCCTCTATGGAATCTATCAATAGATCAGAATATCATTGATACTATAGTAATAGTAGTACATTCTATTTATCAAGATGTAAACCATGTTTAGAAAGACTTAATTGAGGTGAATCCATGAGATGGAGGATGTAGAGATCAATCGCGACAATTATTGAACAAGAAGCCACCATCCTCTAAATAATGAATGAGCGTCAAGATATAGAGGACTGGCTTGATCTGATCATCCATATAGTAAACTTACATGAGACACTTGAGAATATCAAAGTGAAGTGGGCAACATTCAGGCTTGAGGGTTATGACAGGTGATTGTGGGATTTTATGGTCTAGGAAGCCAGACACATGGACTTATATTGGAAGGGTTTCAAACCCCTATTCTTCCTGTAATTTTTTCAAAAGTCACTGATGATGGAAAAGTGTCTAGAGTGCGTGAACATACAATTGAGAGATCATTCGGTGTTAGCACACACTAATTGGTTTAATAAGTTTGTCTATTTTTCTATAGACATGGTGGATAATAACCCGTTAATGGTTTATAAGTATCTACATTGTTTTTGATAGGATGTCATATCAAATCTACATATTTTGAAAATTTCTACCTATTTAGATATAGAAGATATAAATATGACGGTAGATATGGATATGGTGGATAAGGATTGGTTTTCCACCCCTTCTTTTCCATCTTGTGGATGTTTCATTGGCATTCACGGAAAGAAGAGGAAGTGGAAAGATTATTGCATAAGTGGTGGAGGAATGTCTTAGAACTGATTCTCCACTACATCATATGCTACAGCAAGT
The DNA here is from genome assembly GCA_963277665.1 of Viscum album. NCBI lineage: Eukaryota > Viridiplantae > Streptophyta > Magnoliopsida > Santalales > Viscaceae > Viscum > Viscum album. The sequence goes on along the minus strand of OY728156.1, from coordinate 484,676,164 downwards.
AGTGTGCCTCTAACATGGAATTAGTGTATCAAGGTTAAACACCCCAAAATATTCCTTCCAAAACCTATGAAGTCATGCCACAACTATAGAGGATTTGGTAATTTACAAAAATTATATTAGGATGTCTACGCCTCATTATGCTCCAGATTTTTCAGCTCTAAAGACTACAGTGGCGAAGTCAGAAGCTTCAAATACTATAGGGATCTAGAAACATGCCTTATGAGTGAAGCAGTTTCACACAGTAGATGAGTGTCCAACAAAATTCAATGCGGGTCATGTAATAGTGAGAGGTACTGTCCTTATTATATCTTTTATAGAAAATTAATTAATTGACACTTTTGGCTCCAAATCATTTATATCAGCATTTTTTGTTGATACAATTAAACTTTCAATAGATCCTATGTCCTCTATAATAGATTTCGTGACACTTTTTTAAGAGACAATAACAATGGTTTTGGTGTACATCCTATTCATTAAAGATAACAGATATGATGTTGTTCTAGGGTTTTCGCATTTTGGATCTAGATCTATTTGACATCATCTCCAGTATGGATTGTCTTGTCACTCTTTGAGAGGAGGTTGATTGGTATCATCATCATGTTTATTTTATTGTTATCGATGGGAGATATCATGTGTCTCCAGGGGAGTGGGACCCATGGTCTCTTCACCTTGGACCGTACTTCCTAGAGTTCATGATTTTGATGTCTACTATTGTGAGTGAGCCTGATGAAATCTATTTTTTTGTTGATCTTCCCAATGTTGTTTTAGTGTTTTATGAAATTTTATCAGGCCACGTATCCAGTCATCCTCCAGAGAGAGGTATATTATATTATTAACCTAGTTCCAGGTAAGAAATTGATATGTATACCATCTTATCATATCAAACCAATAGAGCTAAAAGATATCAGGAATCAGATTGATGAACTATTGGTAAATGATTTCGTTCTCCGTAGAATTTCACCTTGGGAAACCCTTGTGTTCTTCACCAATAAGGAAATGGTTCAATTTTATTTTGTGTGGAATATCGAAAGTTGAACTAGGTGATAGTTAACAACAAATAGCAGTTTCCTCATGTGGATGATTTTTTAACTAAGTAAAAGGGGGAAAGTGGATTTCAAAGATTAATCTTTAGGTGGGTTATCATCATCTCAAATTTTCGAAGTATGATATACTAACGAAGGCTTTTAGGATAAGTTATGGACATTAACAATATCTTATGGTTCCTTTCAGTCTATCTAAGGCTCCTGTAGTTTTTATGGAATTGATAAATCATATATTCCATCAATTTCATGAGACTTTTGTGGTAGTGTTTGAGGAAGATATTCTGGATTATTCAAAATTAGAGCATGAGCACAATCAAAATTGGAGTGTGGTTATGAAAATCATGAGAAGTCACCGTCTGTGTGAAAAGATATCAAAGTATAGTTTTTGGATTTAATAATTGATGTTCTTATAGTATAATATTTTTGATCATTACTTATTACTTGATCTTGAGATGGTGATGGTTGTCTTTTCTTAGAAGCAACCATAACATGTTTTTGAGATATTGAGATTCCTTGGTCTTTCTCGATACTACCGAAAGATTGTTAAGGATTTTCAAAAATTTGAATCACCTTTGACCAATATTATAGGGAATGTAGTCAAATTCACATAGGATTCAATGTGGCAGTCTTCTATCGATGAACTGAAATTACACATGACATCACCTTCTATTCTGATCTTACCTAAGTTTAGTAAGGGGTTAATGGTGTTTTTTTATACTTCTAGTGTTGGTTTAGAATGTGTGATTTTTCAAGATTATCATGTGGTTTCTTATGACTCTCTTCATCTTCGACCACATGAGAAGAACTACCCCACTCATGATTTAGAGCTTGTTGTGGTTATGTATGAACATAAATTTTTGAGGCTCTATCTTTTTTGGGAGATGTTCATGGAATTCTCTAGTAATAAGTGTTTTAGTTATTTATTTTCCCTAAAATACTTGAATCTCAGATTGAGATGATGGGTAGAATAAATTTAGTTGTCTGAATTTGATACCATGTACACCTTGAGGAAGAATAATGCCATTGTAGAACCTCTTATCAGGAATGTACAACAACATGTTGTACTGGAATCGAAGGAGATGTGGAACCTTTTGGGTATTTTTTCACAGTTTCACATGGCTACTTAGGAGGATGTTTTATTTATGGTTCAAACTAGTTTTTAGTTACCATAATCACTCATATAGTATATTTTTCAAATTCATTAGTAGGATAAATTTATTAGTAAATTTAAACAATAGTGTCATTATTGGGAGACCATTCCTGGTTGGTCTCTTTCTTTAGATGGTTTACTCTACTTTGGGAAGAGGTTTGTCTTCCCAACTTCATAGAGGAGTTTAGTATTCTTAGATTTTCACATATCATCGTGGTTCATTATCCTAGACACTATGAAGATATATTATGACATGAGATGATGTTTTTGGTGGCTGGGTATAAAGAGTGACATTACAGATTCTATGTCCAGCTATTACACCTGCTAAAAGACAAATGTAGAGAAAATGAAACCCTCTAGTCTATTTCATCCCCTTCTAGTGATAGTTTGGAATTGGGATAAGGTATCCTTGGATTTTGAGGTTTCATTACCTCAAAATCCCCACGGGAGGAATGCTATTTTGGTAGTTGTTGACCAGTTGATGAAGTCTGCTCATTTTATTTGGATCAAGAATACCACTAAGGTTTATGAACTCGTTAAGCTGAATGTGAAGGAGATTATGATGCTAAATTGAAGTCCTTTATCCGTTGGTTTAGATAGGGATACATGTTTTTCCTTGATGTTATAGAGTATTCTCTAGGATGTGATGGAATCTCAAGTCATGTTGAGCACAACATATCAACCACCCATAGACAGTCAAATAGAGAGATTTATTTAGATCATAAAGGATACACATTATCCGAGTGTCTTGGATTTCAATGGATCATGGGATTTCCATATGGGATTGGTTTAGTTTTTTATAACAATAGTTATCAGTCATCTATCATAATGGATCCCATTGATGCATTGTATGGTCACCCATGTAAATCACATGTTTATTAGGATGAGGTGGGTAAAGTAGGTTTTGTTAGACTATGTTTGGTTTAGGATTCATCTAAGATGATTTCAAATGTGCTTCCATGTCTATTTACATGCATGAGTAAATAAAAATCGTATGCGGTCCCGTGACATATTCTTCTAGATTTTAACATTGGTGATAGAGGTTTCTTGAAATTTTCTCTTCATTTGGGTCAACATCGGCTTGGAAAAAATGGATTTGTGTATCTAAGATATTTTGGAACTTTGAGGTTACTGAAAATCTTGGACATTGTTGCTTTTCGGTAAGAATTGATGTTTTAGTTGATAGGTATTCATGATGTTTCCACATGTATTAGCTTAGGAAGTATCATCTTGATCATGCCCACCTTTTGAGTATTGATAAAATTGAGTTAGATCAAGACATTTATATTAGGAGAAACTAGTTGAGATCATTAACACTCATGTGATAGTCATTCATGGAAATTCAATTTTATTTTTAGAGTTCTATGGAAACATAGATAAAATTTTCATGAGGCTTGGGAACTTGAGTCACTAATGAAAGGGATATTTCCTCATCATTATCTAGGGATTACATTTCCCACATGACTTCCAAGGGATGAAAGGATTTTATGGTGGGGAGTTTATAACATCTCATTTCTAATCTATTAGGTGTTTCTTTATCCTCACCCTTGTTTCCCTTTATCATTGTCTATATAGGACCAATAAGGAATTGGGAGGATGCCTACAATGGTCAAGTCACAGATTTGTTGGACTTTCATCCTTAACTGGTGGTTTCTGTTGAATGTATAAGTGTTTCAAACCATGTAACTAGGTTACACAACATGTAATGGTTTCTGGGTGCATTCTGTGAAAGGGATTCATGCTGTGTAAGGTTACATGGTGTGATGATTGGTTTCAAATTGTGATTTATTTTATGGTCAGATTTTTAATCCTAGGATATAGATTTTTCATCATACCTAAACACTATGGGTTTAATGACATGTAATAGAGTTACACATCATGTAATTTCTTGAGTAATGAATTATTAAATAATTATACAAGATTTTTGTGTTAATTTTGCTTCCACTTCTCCTTTTATAAGGAACAAATGTTCCTCTTTGATGATTTTTTAAAACACCATTCAATCCATATTGATCCATTCAGCAATCGATCATTATTGTTATTAAGGTGAGTCTCTCAATGTGATTTATATTTCCACTTCTTCATATAAATTGATCATAGAAACACCCTAGTGTTTCACTATCATATTAGTTCTTCTTAATTGGTGTTTATTGTTGTCTTATTCATGATCCGTTATGTGATCTCACTCTAGAGGTCATTATTTTATTGGATTTGGTACAATGAGTGTTTGTTCATGAGGTATATGGATTTAATATTTTTTATCCGACCACTTTTTTCTAAATTGGATCAATCTTGAGATGTGGATTTGATTCCAATTACTTTTTTGACACCTTTGGGTTTTTGTTGTTGGTGGAATCTATTGCGGGAGTAAATGACTCGAGTTTTGAGGTATGTAGTTCTATCACTAGCCTATGTTTTCTAAATTGTGTTAATCATTTTATAAATTGATTTAGAAATAAATTGGTATGAAATTGGATAGATTGTTTTTGTGTGTTGGAATGTGAATTTAAATTTAAATGGGTTTTCTTTAGTTTTTTATAAATAGAATAAAAATGGGTAGTTTCAAAGCATTGATTGATTTGTTAAAAATATGGGGGTAGGGTTATCCGGTTAAATATTGAATTTCATAAATGGTTTTGAGATTATTTTTAAAACATTGATATGATTATGAAAATGAGCATATGGGTTACTATGGTTACTAGGTGTAAAGATTACCTTGAGGCCATCATTTATTGTGCGGGTTCACATTTTTGGTGTTCCTCTTATCCTATAGTGTCGTTTATTGCCTCTATGTACATATATGTTATTGTGGTTTCACACTTTGTAGTGTCTCCCTAGTTCTAGAGTGTAGAAAATTGGCATGAGGTACCATAGTGAACTGATAATAGATTTTTGGGTATGAGAAGTCTACTACCTGACCATTTTTATTCCTTTGTGTTGTAATACCTTTGCTATTACTATTGTTTTTTAAATTTAGGATTTTTAATGTTTTATCCATGATATGTATTTTGATTCTTGTGAGATATGATATGGAAATTTTGGTTTGAAATTGATATAAATGATTTTGTTTTAGAACCACGATAAATATGAAATCATTACCATGTTTTCTAAAAAAATGTTCTAAAATTATCAAGCCATGTTTTGTTTTACATGAGAACACATGAATTTTAATAATAATAGTTTTTATGAAACACTTGGGTTGGATCAAATTGTTACTACTATCTCCCACCCTATGCACCTCTTCAGTGGTGTTCAAACTTATGTATTTCATCTAATGATGTGGAAGAGAAATTCACTGTAGTGGGGTGGTGAGGTTTCATGGCAGCTGAGTTGGGTTCCTTGTGGGGACACGTTGGGAGGTCGTCCATGCCATCACATGTACTATATTTTTGGTTTGGTCCTTTGTAGTTGGACTTGTCACATGGAGTTTTGGATACATTTACAATTTTTTGTTTCTATTGTCACTCTTATAGTTATGTCCTATAGTTATTGGATTTACTCTATTAATTCTTTCTTCATGTATATATATACCATGTGTTTGTTTAGGTTAGGATAAATTGTTCCCTCTGGTTTTTTATGACTTGGTGATTGTTTCCAGCCTGGGGGATTGGGAATTCCCTTTGGGTATGTGATAGATTAGGTCAGGTGTCAAATTTGTGGGAAACCTGAGTCTATTTGTTAAAATTGTGGTGTCTCAAGTAGATTTCTCTTGTATGAATGGTGGTAGAAATGGAACATCTTCCATCATAGGATTGTCCCGGTCTTCTCACACAAGTGGTTAGGCCATTCATCTTGAAGGTGATATTTTTAAAATATGAAAAATTTATTTAGAACATTTAAGAGGGATCTTAACCAATCTATATGATCACACAAAGGATATACATAGATTCTATCAGTAACCCAATGTGCATCCCTCCAAACACTAACCAATGTCTCCATACCTTCACAATAGTCATATTATCAAATATATACTAAACATAATAGAATTCTCATGTTCAAATAATTAATTCCAAAATAATATATCCCAATACCATGGAAACAGATATATCACACAATCATAGATATAAGTCCATCCCAATAATATATAACACATCATGTCAATAAATTATAGAAAGATCATGTAACAGTATAATAAGTATATACATGGAATTTTATCTTATGTTCTTAGTCATGATGCATAAAATTGCTCAAAATTTATTAAAATTGTAAATATATTTCTATAATAGTTACTCTGATGTCTATTATACACGAACTAACTAGGAACATGAAAACTTCTAGACCCAAGACACACTAAACGATCTCATTTCTACAATGTTTTATGTTAGTTAAAATTAGTGGAAGAATAATATTCATATGATACGAAATTGTAATGCCTCGACCTCAACCATCAAGTCCATTTTTTGAGCCACAAAGTCCTCACACATGACTCCCCATATTAATTAGGTTTCCTACTAGATGTGAGGGTTTATAGTTCATTATTTTAGAGACTATACCTTTATTATAATATTATATCATAAATAATAATATAACATATAACACAATATTGCAAAGAATTTGAAATAAATATTATAAAATGGGAAAAATTTCATAAAATAAATAAACATACTTCTGGTGAGGAAAGAAAAAAAATTTAAATAAGTGTGCATGTAAATATATAAATTAAATAAATTATCCTTTAGATTTCATCCTAATATGTCTTCTAACTCCACATTAATTGACTAAACTATCATCCGGAGGCCCCTTTCCCTATCCTGGATTGATGTGACCTGTAATGTTCAATTTTCTTTATCTTTCATTCATTAAAATTATCCCATAATTTAATGAAATCAATAGTAAATAAGTGATTTTTTATATCTAAATGAAATATACACATAATTATTAATTGGATATAATCTTGATTTTGATATGTTTTATTACATTTTATATAAATTTAAATAATTATCATTGAAATTGTAATTTTTTTTATATTAAGATAATTATTTTCATTTCTATGAATCTAAAGAAAATTTTTGACTTTTAATTATTTTGAAAAAAGTAATTGTGGATTCTTAATTTTCAAGATATAATAGAATGTGATTTTGGAAACAATTATTGGGAATTTTTTGTTTTAATTTTATAATTTAAATTAAATTGAAATGAAAATTATGTAAATACATTCAATTTTTATTTTTATTTCTTTATAATATTTTAATTTAGTTTAATAAATTCTGCAGAGAAAAAATGATTTTATTGTGAATAGTGGTATGTGGGAAAAAATTCTATAGGCCTACCTACTATTACTACAAGGAATCACATCCTACCATCCTGATGAACTACTACCACCAATATACCATTGTTCCAGCGCATTCTAATGTCATACTTGCTACTATTAAAAAATTAATAATTATAATACTAGAAAGAAAAATATATACTATAGAAAGAAGAAAAATAAAATAAATAGTCCATTTAATCCCTCCCTTTCTTCCACAACATCATACCCACTATAATTTTTATACTTCCACCTTATTGTGCTACCACATCCAATACCCCTGGTATAAAAACCTATCACAAGTACAAAATCTACCAATCCCATGTTCACTTCCACCCTAACTCTACCACAAGTCCCCAAATGTGATCTCCACTATATCCATACTTCCATGCACACTTGGTAGGTTATGACCCCTAATTTTTTCCCATAAGAACAACCACCTGAAAAAATGATGTCAAATCCCTAAATTCATTGACCACCATGAGGATGATGAAGTGTCACATGCCTCCATTATTGAAATATTGATCTCTCCCACAACTATGTAGAAATAAAATATCTCATTATATATGATGAAACTAACTTCCATTATATTATCAATCATTTTGGGACACTACCTCACCAATATACTATTTTTTTATTGATAGATAACTTCAATAAGGCTGGTCACCAAGATATGTGAATGTGAAAAGAAGAAGAAGTTCTCCCACAAATCCGAGCTACCATCAAATATATCTTATTGTGCCCCGAAATAATAGTAACAAAAGAATTGAAACTTATTACCCACTATTGAATAACAAACCTTAAGAAAACATTCAAATACGTCCACACCATCATAGATGGATGATGCAGTTGTTGGATAGTGGTTAGAGAAGATGATCCCTATATTTGATATATCCTTCATGTTCTAGACCACTGCCACACCACATCTCTTCCAATCAAATACTAGTACTAAAGACAATTGTGATGTATAGCCTTGCACCTATGTGAAAAGAATATGATAATTCATTTCATGATGAGGTCAAGGATTCTCTTTGTAAGCTGATTGAATCCTGTCCCTCCATGGAACAGTAAACCCATCATAGAAAACACAATAATCCCATGCCACACTCATCATGAATAATAATAAAAATAATAAATATATAAATTTTCGGTTGGATTGAGTAACTGATGATATGGGTGAATCAAGATACTAATAAATTATTTTGTTAAAAAGGTTTTATATACAATACACCAATTGAAATAAATTCATCTACATAATCATAAGAGTATTTTTATATAATTTATTAGTTTGAAAAGTTTCCTCAATGTATGATAACAACTTTTTTTAACAATATGAAATACATTTTAAATTTTGAAATATATTTACTAAATAAAATACTCATATAAAAACTAGATAATTTTAACAATCAATGTACATGTTTTCATTGTAGCATAAAAAATATAGTTAATATAATGGTAAATAATGAAACAAAAAAATCACAATTGAATTAAACAAGGGGTACAATCTCAATAAAGTACCTAATAACCTCTACTTAGAAATCACCCACTATGATATAGATTATATAAATATAATCAGATCCAAACCCTAGATTGGGTATTCAAAAAATAGTATACAATCTATTCATACCATGTATATGCCTCTTCAAAAAAAACCAACGGAAGAAAATAACTCAGAAAACACAGGGAGATATTTCACAATATACATGTTTATAAAGATAAAAACAAAATGAATAGAATATATAATGTTATATATTTATAGTTAAGGATTCAGTTTGTGTTAATGAAATGGTTAAAGAACACACTAATTGATATTTGAATAAATAAACTAAATGAGAATGTCTATAGATAATGAAAAGATAGCGTTTCTTTGTCTGATGTGCTTCATATGCTTGATTATCCATGGATGGGTATTTGAGTGAATCTTAGGAATTTTCTATTAAATTTTTAGTATGTTAGAGAGTCGTCAAGGTTACTTTTTTCTAATTATAGTAAGGTATCCAGATGTACAGTATGTTCCAATCTATGATAGTTCAGTTATAGGTAAGTGTTTTTCATGTAATATATCATTGAATGGTCCTTCTAGAATTAATCATGTATATCTTTTTCATTCAACCATCCCATTCCCTACAATATAGGTAAGAATTATTTAAATATATACCACTAAATGATAGAGATTACATATGAAGAATAATAATCACAATCCTCATACTGATCATTGAAAAATATTTTTAATGTTCCCTACAATAGTCAAGAAAATAAATATTGAATAAATGAAGGAATTAACAACATTAATAGAGTCTTTGTGAATATTTAATTAAAATGAATAATAATGATGATGGTGAATCATGTTGATGATGTACTACAATTCATTCTAGTAGTGAGTTGGGAAGGTGGTAGGTAATCGAATGGTAGTTAATTTTGTGGTGAATCATCTTCATTTGTGACTCATTTTTATTGGTGACTTATCATCAAAGTTAGGTCATTTGATGGTGACGTGTTCTTTTTAGAGACTCCTTTTTAGTGGTGAGTCATGTTCATTGGTGAAGTGAGTCTAGAGGTCGATAAACTCAAGAAATGGTTAATGTTCATCTCCGACTCTTCTGATGCTAGGTCAGGCCTATGGGTGACTATTTTCTAGTGATGTATCATTTTTTTGGTAAATAAAATCTTGTGTTAGCACTATTCAACTCTTAGACAAATTTTTATTTGATTTATTTATATAATAAAATGATATCATAAAACATAATTTTATTAAGAACATAACTAAAATATTTTTCAAAGCATTAAAGATATGTGGTTCATGTAATCTCTCCCACTTCGATGATAATAAACTAGGGAATTTTTTAACTAATAAATAAATAAATTATAGTATAAAATAGATGTATTTAAAAAGATAATTTCATCTTATTAAGAAATCTAAAAGATAACGTGAGGATTTGAACAAGGAGTTTAATATAGAATTTTTATACGGTATTTGAGATATGGTAGAAAAGTATGAAAATCATATTATTTTGCCCTTACTAATAGACGGAATAATATATATAACATAAATAAAAACTCTCAAAAAAAATTCTCACCATAACATTAATCCCTTAATTATTCTCCCCCTCTTGGATTATCAAAAAGTGAATATAAGAAATAGTTAATTCCAAAAAGAAAAAAGTGAGTATAATTTGAAATTAAATCAGTGTTAAAAATGATTGTATTGCATCCAAAAAAAGTACAAGATAGTCCTTATTAAATAAAAATATTAATCTCAACCACTCTAATTAAAGATACGGGGAATCTGTAGGTTCTTGGACCCTATTATAGGTAGGGTTGGAAATATATTTTATGAAGGAAATAAGGTATTGTCTATAGGGACTAAGGTAGTGGATTTTGGATCTTGGATATCACTGGATGAAGATTATGAACCAATTCCCTAGGATACAAACTAAGAGGATGAAAATGAGAAGGTAAACGATCATTTGGATTTTGAACATTAGAGTCTCAATATTACTCGGTTTTAGTGGGGTGAGGAGTTAGATGAGATGCCAATGGAATTAGCACATGACCTAACACTGTTATACTAGATACATAAAATAAAGGATTCATTAGATTCATGATTTCCATATTTATGTTCCCCCCATGATCCCTTGAACTCAATAATATATCTTTTCCCCTATAAAAGTGGTAATGACATGATTCATATCCTCCATCTCATGGAATTATTCATTGAAATATCTGATAACAAGTGGGTAATATAGGTTATCATCAAGAAACATGAAACTAGAGTTAAATTATGGTTTTTTATATATCTTAGAATGGTAATATTTATTTTTCTGGGTAAAATTTTCCCGAAAATTATTGGTATCATTTGAATATTCCATTACCACATTACGAATGTGATCACTATTCTATCCAATGGACCTAAATTCCTCATAAGGTGTAGCATGAACATCTCTCATAACAACATGTTTTTAATCCCAGACATCTAACCTAATCAAAACTAAATCAATAAAGGATGTGGTGGGTGTAACACTTGAGGTTGAAACAAATAAGGATATATTATCCAATAGCTCCAAACAAGGTAACTAAACTAATACCAATAATGCTCCACGTCTCTGCCACCATAAACCTCATGGTCTACAAATCACTAGCTAAATTCCAATTTTATCTCTCAAATCCCTTAATGTGGTAAAAAATATTCTTTTGGTTGTGGCATATCAATAGGTCAAACAAGTATCTAGAATATCACTGAAAAATATTGTGACCAGAGGTGCTTGATTCTTCATAGTCATATCAAAATTTGAAATAATTTTCTCTCTTAAAGAATCCAAATTAACTCTGGATATAGTATCTATTGGCATAGGTGTTGGAGCTGGTCCATGAAAGGGTGTGTAAACTATCTCAGTAGTAGCTTATATCTGCTGATGCTAGGTAAAAACATCTCAATTTAATCACTATTACTCTCTTATATAATCAATCTTCCATGGATCCATAAGGATTTATCAAATCTAAAACATGGGTTACAAGACCACCATGTTTTTTGGATGTTCTCAATAACATTAGAATAATATTACAACAATCCAAGCCTCACATATACTAGTAATATTTTCCTCTCATCCAATGTTTTGACATCAATCCTGGAATAAGACAAAACTGTAGTCTCAACATGTTCACTATTTGTAGGATTAATTAGGTGCATAAAAAACTATGATTTTTTCACACCACAAACTAATCCCGATAAAGTAATATCTAAAAAAATATCCCCACCAACATATTCAAAAAAATATTTCTCTCCTCAGACCTAGAAGCAACTGGCAATCTTGGATAAGAATTATGTTCCTAGTTCATCTCATGAAAATATGGACCACCATGGTCCGATTTATATTTAATTACACTATGATATCATTTATCTTTATCATCTCAACCATATTTACCATTCACCTCATCTTAATAACTATTTATTTCAAAATTTCCATTATCTCCACTTTCTTCATCAGATATATCCACTACATCCTTGGATGATTTGGAGGAATAACTCAAAAACTATTTTTCTCATGAAACCCTATTTTAATCTTCTTCTTCATCTTCATTGAAAATATTTTATCTATCAGGTAGAGATCATGGAAGAATATCTAGAGAAAAATATTAAATAAGATCTATTAGGTAAGTCAGGTTCACTCTCCGCCTCAATGAAGAACTCTTTCCCATCAACAGCTTCACCAGACTCCACATCTTCTTGCTCCTCATCTAAGTACCCCACTACCTCATTTTTCTCCAATACATGATCATTGAGTATCATTAGTTTGTTAAGGTGATATATAAGGTTAAAATATTCATTTATATTTTCAGCATCGTAAACCCACTTCTTCAACCATGGGATACAATTTATCTTCGTTATCTTCTAGATAACTTTGGTCAAGAAAAAACCACTTCATTTCACCACGACTACCACATCCTCGTCAACAAACACTTTGGACTCCATCATGGTTGAAATAAAATTTTGATAAATAAGTTTTTTATACTAGGAATATGTATTGCACATCTCCATCACATGAACCACAAAATACCTTAACATATTGAGTTTTATCTTTTTTTAATAATGTATATAAGATATACATCTTGGTACCCCATCATGATGAAGTGTCGTTTTTAGGTAGAAAATTTAATATATAAATGTAAAATGAAATCGTCACACACCAAATAATTAGTTTGTAGGAGGTTTACATAGAGTTACATCTCTTTTAAGATCTTACAAAGAATTATTATGCATGAATGAATCTTGGTCTCATGGAATCAAACCTTTCCAGTAATTCAAAACTCCTTTATGAGTTACTTGATGATATATATATCATCCTTTTAATAGAAGAGTTCCTTATCTACATCAATTATGATTATAATCAAATCTTTTTAATTTCCAAAGATAAACAAAATATGTTTATACAACTAGTGTAAAAAACTTAGGATAGAATGGTCACTCATTATTCAAGAATCAGTCCATCTATCCATGATCCTTGATCGTATTACCCTTTAAGGAGTTTCTAAACAACAACCATTCGACATGTTGTTATTTCTAAAAAACCACTTTTCACCTCATCATTTACGGGTTCTGTGGTACGACTACAAGTCTTCTTGAATATTATCTATGATTCTTTGAATGTCGTAACTATTTAAGAGTTTACTCAGCGGTTATCATTACACTGACCATTTAAATGATAACAGAAATCTCATGAAATGATTAGGAAATATATATGGTTGAGAGAGAAAGTGTAGCATTGAATCTTGATGGTCAACTGGTGTGAGGGATATTGTTCATTTAAATTATACTAAGGTCCCAATTTATATTATTTAGGGATATTAATATAGAAATTGATAAAAAACATTTTAATTAAAATTAAAAATAATTAACCTGAATGGAAATAAAATTAACAACAATAGCTTACATGAAAAGATAGGTCATACCATATTTGATAATTAACAAATGTCTGTAATTTCTAGTGTTTGATAAGTTCCAAAGGCATGTAATTTCTAATAGAGGCATCACAAATATTAATTTATTGAAAAATTATCATTTCTAATTCTTGTTTGATGTAGTCTTATCTCTCAAAATTCAATGTCTTAGTGAAAATATCATCAAGGTGATGTTCAATTCCAATTAATTCCTAATATATATCAAGATTTTGAAGATGATATATATAAAAAATGTCCTACATCTAAATTTTTTGTTCAAGAGTGAGAGACATGATTCCAATAAATATTAATCAAACTTGCATTGTTAAAATTTATTAGGAAATGATTGAATTGATATCTGTAATCTGGTATATTGTTTTTCATCCAAAAAATTTGAGCAAAGTAACTACCTACCACTATGTATTCATATTTAGAAGTATTCATTTAAATAAATATTTTTCTTTATTACACCAAAAAAATAAAACAATTTCCCAAATTTGACATGTTCCAATGGTTTTTTTCTATCTAACTTCAGTCAACCATGATCTACATCTGAATAACTCATATTGTACAATTAAATTTATATAGGGTATAACAATCCAAAATAATTTGTATATTTGAGATATTTTATAATCATACTAATAGAAATTAATTGTGATTCTTTTGGGGTTTCAGGAAACACACATACACACCCAATACATAATATTTGGATTTATGAGAGTTAAATATAGAATACCTCCAATCATAGCACGATAATTTGTTGGATCCACTTGTATTATGGTTTCATCAGGATCCAACTTACTGGTGGTACTCATGGGAGTTTCACTAGTCTTAGTGATATCTAAACATAAACATTTTAAAAGGTATATAGTGTAATAACAATGATTTAAAATAATACCTTCCTTATTTTGAAAAATAAGAAAACTAATAATGAATTTCAATTCACCCCTAAAACACATTTCCAATTCATTTTTCATCATCATTAAAATATTAGTACTATTTTTTTTGAATATCCAAAGATAATATCTTTTCCATAGAAATGAACAACTAAAAATTCATATTAAATTATTTTGATAAAATTAGTAGGAAAACCAATTACTTTTGAAATAAATATATAAATTATAAAATAGATGGTCTTATTATACCAACTCTAATGTCCTGTTCCAAACCATAAAAATAGTTTTTCTGCTTGAAAACATTATTTTAAAAATTAGGGTTTTTGAAATTTTGGGGATTGATTAAAAAAATACCTTAAAAATATATCCATTTAAGAATAAAACTTTAACATCCATTAGATATATTTTTTATATCAAATATTCTTCATAAAGAATTATTATTATTATGGATTTATTTTGGCTATAGGAGCAACAGTTTCCTCATATTCTATACCGTATTCAAGACTATACCCTTGGGCAACCAATCTAGCCTTATTCATCACTATGGTTCTTGACTCATAAACCTTATTTTAAATACAAATTTATTGAAAATTGTCAAGGTGTATTTATATCTTATAAAATGTTCCCAAACATTATCTAATTCAAATTGGTTAGGTTCATCTTGCATATCCATCACCCATAATTCATCACTATTTTCATCAATGATGTTTTTAGGTTCAAGCTTGTATATAAATTGTTGATATTCAATTTTATTCCAAATAGAATCTATAGTCTATCTAAATCTATCCAGGTATCAAAATACATTATATATAGTATGATTTCTATGAGTCTTATGAGCTCTTTGAAAATAAGGCATGATTGTCATATGCTCAACTATTCATTTAGGTTTTTGTTTTTTCTCAAAAAATGGATGATTATTTTAATAGTTTCACAAAACTGTTATAAGGTTTTCCATTTATGTACAGATTTGATAAATCAATATCAAAGGTTTGATAAGACCTTATAGGATCATGTGGATTTTTCTCAATAAACTCATCATGAATAGTCTCTTCCATGGGATTGGTTCATTAATTAAACACATATAATGATTTAATGATTTTTAATTAAAATGGAAAATTCATTCATAACACCAGGGTGAAAATATGTCAAGTCTATCCATAGTATTAAGAAAACAGACCATGAAACAAAAAACTCTAATGTAATTAACCACATTCTTTCAAATTTTAAAAATATTTCAAATTTTTTTTCTTTAATAAATTTATAATTAGAACAATATTAATTATATTGAGGGATGTATTCATAGCCTTTTCCCAAGAGTAATCATAGAGATCATATTCATTAAATATTTTTCATGAAATCTCTTGATGTTTGAAATTTATTCATTCTACACAAAATTATTTTGAGGGGTCTTATAAGAATAAATGTTTTTAGTATAAACACTTTTTTATTAAATGATTTGAAATATTGATTTTGAAACTGATGACTATGATCACCTTTCAATTTATTAATCTTAGGTCTACTATAATTTTCTTAATTTATAGAATACTTGTAATATTAAGAGTAGGATTTAATTTTTTTGAGCTATAAAGAATACACATGTATACCTTGAAAATTGACATACATGGACATTGATATACTACTCCCCATTTATACTATAAACTCTAGACTGTCCAAACAAATCTGTATAAACCAACACTAGTTGTGAAGAAGTTGAAACATCTTTCTTTGATTTGAAATATTTTATCACATTTTGATAGGAGGTATAACCATTAAAATTTTAGAATTCAAGTTTAGATAAATAATTAACAAGCCAATTTAGAGTTAGCTTTATATGTGAGTGAAATTTATAGTGGAGTAATATCCTATTCAATTTTAAAGAATCCTTATTAACATCACTTAGAGAAGAACCATTTTGAGAAAATAATAAATCATGATTAAAATCATAAAAAATTTCAATTCTTAAATAAATAAATACTAAACCATTTATATAATAAAAAACATTAAAATAATTGTTTTAAAATATAACAAAAAAAACTATCATCACATGGATGTGTTATGATAATATGTTTTTGTTTTAAAATATCAAAAAATAATAATGTAGAAATTAAAAGTCAATAAGAAATACAAACTTGTAAAAATCTAGTAATATTTCCATTAGCATTATCACCAAAGGTGAAAATTCTACCATTAGCCTAAATAAAATTTTCAGAGCCTCATTAATCTCTAGTCATGTTTCTTGGACAACCTCTGTCTAGGTTAGATAGATTTCTACTATAACTTTTTATGGAAGTAATCTATAATAAAATTAAATCAAAAAATGATTTTTGTACCTGAATCTTCTTAGTTTAAGAAATTTTAGTAATTAAATTAATTGGAACCCAAATTCTCATAATGAGTTTCCTATAAGAATATTGGAAACATTATTAAATAAAATATTTATTATGCCAGCTTGAATAAAAACTAGTCGTATAATTTCTAGAAATTTATTTATGAATAAAACATATCTTGATAATTATTCTCTGTCCTATCCAATTACCCAATACAGTGATGTAGTTAGGTACTATTTAATTTACCATTACTTGTGTGAGATTCACTCTACCACAAGTAAATCACTCTATCTCTTTTTTAGCTTCCCATTAGATAATTTCAATTTAGTATTTTAAGTAAGGACTAAACCTTAAATTTCACATATTGTAGTTATTTTAAATGAGAACTCACATTAATACAATCTGATGATATTTTGGGTTCATTTTTTTGAGAATATGGACAATATATTATAATGTAAATCTATAAATTACATGTGGAATATTTTACTATGTATAAAATTTTACCACTAAATAAAAAATTCAAAAATAAAACATGGTTTATTTACATGATATAACATCATTATTTACATTTTCCCTTATCCTTATACCTACCCATCCTTTAACCATATAAAAAAATTTAAAAATTTGGATGAGGACAAAAATCATAGTAAGGGATATAAAAAATAATGAAAATCATCTGCCTAGTAAAAAGCATGAAAATAAATTTACTGTTATTTAAAAGAATTTTTTTTCTATAAAACAAAAAAAACACACAGAAGAACATGTTTTTATAAAATAAATCCATTAAAACACATAAAAATCAATTTAAAACTCTTTTATGTGACTTATAGAATCATTTACATAAATTCCTTTTTGAACCCTTTCTATATGAATAACCATACTACAAAATTAAAATATTATTATTACCCAATGAATTGGAGATAAATAATGGAGATTAACCTTTTCATAGACTATATTAGGCTCAATCATGAGAAATAATGTGGAAAACCATTTATATAAGCTATACCGGGCTCACCAATTTCTCATGAGCTATAATGGGGCCCAATCCTTCATATAATCTATATCAGTCTCATCTATGAACTATAATGATGATCCATCCTTTATTCCAACTTTATTGTGATCACCTATATATCATGTAATGCTAAATCACCATTTCATGAATAAAACTCGTTCATCATAAAAACCATTTAAAGACTCTTTTAATCCCCAATAGAAAAAAATTTATTTAAAATTAGCCTTTTCCTTAAAAAACATTTTGAATTCCAAAGAAACATTTTCCGTAAAAACCAATTTTTAATACAAAAATACAATAATATAGAATTAATGTTTTTCATTTAAGAAAATATTAATGATATAAAATGTATCTAGAAAATAAATAATAGTCATGGAGGTGGAAAACTCATTTTCACTGTGTACTTTTAGAATAGAACATTCATTTTATCACTTTTTAAAAACATTCTATATAAAACAAGTAAAATTATTTTTCTTGAAAACAATTGAATGAAATTAAAAAAATGACATAAAATTTCAATTATAATTCTTTTATATTCATATAAATGATCAAATAAAATAATTACATGAATAATGACATGGGGGGAATGATTTTGAAATAAAATATTTAAACATTTTAAAAGATATTTTTAAATCCATATGTCTCATACCTATTTTAATTATTTTAATAAACACCCTATGATGGAATAAAATTTAACAAATAATTAAATAAATTTATAATTACAAAAATAATTATATGAGATATCTATTCGGATTTATATAACCCTCATAAAAGTAGGTGGGTGTGTAACATCAAAACATGCCCCAATGAATCTAGATTCTGATCAAGTCCCTTATAAATATCATATCATTTAAGTGGGAATCAATACAATGGATGGAATATGTGTATATATATTATAAACACACATAAAAAAATTTCAAATTATATTCAAATATTTAAAATTAATTTAAAACAAATTCTTAACATCACTTAGTTAATAAGTATAAGTTTATCTTAAAAAATGGAAATTGAGTTTAGAAATTACTAACCTTACATAACAATTCCATAAAAAAGTGTTAAAAATAATTAATAATTGTTTAAATAATTTTATTAACACATTATATAACTATATTTAAATTTATAATAAATTATTTTACGATTGTATAACTTCTTTTGGCATATTCATTAATAATATTTCATTATTTTCATTGTTTCTGGAGAATTCATTTAATGGTTTCATGATCGGTTCATTTGTGTATAATTATGTATGTTATAATAAAATGAGATCAAAAAACTAGAAGTGGAATATAATAATACTAATTAACTTCCATAAGTAATAATGGTACCATATTTCATTTTAAGTTAATAAATTAGTATGATTCATTAAATAAAACATTAATGATAAATATCTAATTTATTTTAGTGGTTTTTCAGAACACCATGAACTGGTTTCTTTTCATAAAACATTATGAGTATATATTATTTATAGATCATGGAATATGTTATAATATTACTATAAAAATATTACATAACCATAATTCTACTTTGATGACCATACATGTAGGTACAAATGGAAAACGAACAAAATCATTATTCACGGAGAAACTTAGCCGGCATAATTTGGACAATAGTTTAGTTTCATTTATCAATAGTAGATGATAATTGAAATGGAAATAATATATACCAAAATAAAAATAAAACACAAGAATAAATATTATTATTTTGAATCATGCGTTGATGTATGAAGGAGGTTTTGATAAAATGGAAGATAAAAATAAATTAAGAGAGGTATTTGGGGAAAATTACGTCTAGAATATCACCTCCCTAAGAGACCCTTGGGGAACTTGGATTTGGTCTTTTGGTAAGTAAAAAAGGATTATTATGTCAGTAGTTTTATTAGGAGACGTTTGGTAAGATCTATGAGGATATTCAAGGCTTGTAAGTCGAAATGGGGTGGTGGTGGGTGGTATTTATATTTGAGGAGGGGAGGCTTTAAGCGATAGAAATAAACATTATTTGATATTTAAAGCCAACCACATAGAGTTGGAATTAATTTATATGACATCACATAAAAATTAAAAATTTGGAGGATGTTTTTGGTCTATAAATACCCCAATAAATTATTATATGTTCTCAATTTTAGCTATTTTCAACATTTACAATTTTACATTTAACCTGTTTCATTTTTTACTTAAACCACATTAAATAATTTTTTTACCACGACAACTTTTTTATTATTTAAAAAAGGAATTGACCATATGAAATTTTTTTAACTTTTTATTACAAATATTTGATATATTTTAACCAAAAAAATCACAAAATTGTCAAAATTATATTTAAACATAACCCCTTAGGAAAAACAAAAAGTTCCATTTTTAAAATGAAATGTTCAAATGTTTGAAATGTTTTTTACCCATTTTCAATGTGAATTTTATTAAAATGTCTTAAATTTATTTTATTTATGTAAAATTTAACTAGTTAAACTTTAAAAAAGACTGAAATATAATTTATATATAAAAATAAATTAGAAGTAAATGCATTTTATAAATAAAATTTATTATTTATTTAGTATTCATCCAAAATTAAACTTTTTAAAAAAACACCAAAATTTCACCCAAATAAAAATTTTAAATTAGAACCTTAAAAATGATTTAAATTTTATAAATTATTATTCACAAAAGAGTCAATATTTACTTTTAAAAAATGTGCTCCATCAAAAGGTGGAAAAAAACTCGTTGTTATAAAAATAAAACTTATTATTCTTAAAAATGGATTTATTCTTATCTTAATACTATAAAACATATTTGATGAATTTTAAAAACCTTTATTTAATATATTACAAATAAATTTCATTAATATCATTAAATAATAGAGATTAAATTATCTTAGTATAATAAAATGCTATTGTAGTCATAAGAATAGTTTTTTAAATAAGCGTCCTTTTTATTCAATTAGTATTATTTTCATTTCAAATTAATAGGTAACCAATTATTTCATTTGATAAGCAAGTGTATACTATATTTTCTTAATTTATGTAATTTAATTAATTATTTATATTCCAATGGACATGTGATAACTATCACATTAAAAAAAATATTTAGTATGTTTAATATAGATATGAAATATATTGTATGATATTGAACATAGTGATGGATTTTAAAATCTTCGTATCTTACATTATCCACCACCCCAACATAATTAATTTCATCCCCACCATTTGAAAATTTTCATTGTGGCTAGGGTAGAAATCGTCAAAATACCATTATTTAAATCCCACATCAGAAATAGGTTTAATAAAACTTCCATTTGAAAAGAGAGAAAAGAAAGCCCAAATATCAGTTGAGATAACACATGTTCGAATTCAATATAGTAAACATGGAAGTGTAACAGAAAGAAGTCTCAATTTTTTAAGGATGGATATAGATAAAATGGTAATGATAATATGAACAATCTAAAAAACATAAACCAATAATTAGTTAAAAGTCCACTGATTTTTTAGTAAGAATAATAAATTGATATAATTTTTCAATAAAAAATAATTTTACAAGTGTCGAGGGATTTCATTAATATCTAATAATATAAGTAAATATAATTACATTATATATTTTTATTTATTAAGAAAAATTTCATCCTCATAAAATTTCTGGAATTAATTCAGGCATGCCTAAAATAAAATTAAGCATCAAATATCATATAAACCATAAATGTCATTAATACCTTAAAACTCATGTCCAAAAGTAAAAGTATACACCTCATTAAAAAAATTGCATATAAAAACAAAGCCACAAAAATATCACCAAAATATTACTTAGTCACATTATGATATCATCACTTAAATCCACAAAAGGATTATCTAAAACCTTGAAGTTATGGTTAAACATTGAAAAATATCAAACTCCATAGAGATTCCATCACTTCACAAGATGTCTCCAAACAAACTATAGTAGTAGAAAATGATTTTCCACACCATTTTCATACAATCTAGATGATTTCCACCCTGAGTAAATATCTCTAAACTCACATTAGAAAAATCCACTAACTCATTGCAACTAAAAAATATCACTATCAATTAGATTTCTATCATCTCATTCTTGGATTGACTGAGACTCTTCTCTTTTAAGTCAGAAAACTTGTTACAAAAAATATCACACAGGAAACACTGTCCATATTTTAACATAAAATCCTTAAAATTAATTTAAAAAACATTGGAAATATTATTGGATTAAATATATAATTATTTTTTAGTTTTATCTCCACTTCCTTCCTATATAATGTTTCTTAAAATTATTAGCTCATGGTATATAAGTTTTTAAAAACACCATATCAACATTCTCTCCTTGAAAAACAACTTTTTAATTTATTACAAATTATCGTGAAGATAATTCTTTTCAAAATCCTAGTTTTAGTATTGTGTAAAATCTATTAATTTTAATATCATTGTGTCAAATAATGAATGGAACATAAAGAGAAAATCATGTTATGTATTCATTATATGCATCAAAATAATCATCATCTTTTTTCTAAAATTCCTACAATTGTTTCTTCATCCTATGAAAAACATCCTTAGTTAAATATTTATCAAGGAAAACATTATTAAATGTTTTCCATTCAAAAGTATCATGATCATATTTGTATCTTGTATATATAACCAAATACCATCATCGATCAATTTCTTGCTTCCAAATGATATATATAATGTGTTACCTTTTAACATTCCAAACATACCATGACTTCAAATATCATCTCTAGGGAATTGAACAATCCTATAACTACCACAAGGTCACACAATCCATGGACTAACGTACGATGTTTCCTAATGAAATTATCTACTATATAAATGTTCCTTTGTGGAACAACATATTAATCTCTAGCATGGAAGGAAACACTATTTAAAACTTCTTTCAACTAACAATCACATTGAAAAACTATTGTTTTTTTATTTTGTCTATATACGGATGCTGATTTGGAATATATGTTCCTCTGGATGACTTCCCAACATAATAGCCATGTTTCCTCAATAGAAGACCATTATGAGCAAACATAACATATATGGATTAACATGGTAATAATAAAATGATACATCATATCAATTTTACCAAAATGGAAAATATTATATGGTTATGTTATTAAAACAATCTTAACCTATATTTTTTAAAAAATTGTCTCCTATTACAAATATTATGGTCTTAGTCATAAACATAAAATATTATATATATTTTAAACAAGAATTAATATTAAAAAAAGTATATGATATTTTTGGTTTTTATATCTATAAAATTATCAAAAAGTATTATAAAGTAAACCCTTACATTTTAGGTGGCCAATTTTAATTATTATCCATTTTCTCTAATCAAAAAAACATTCAAAAATAAAACATGATTTATATCAGTGATATAACTAGAAACTTTTCATCTTTTCCCCATACATGTTCATACACATCCATTAAACATGGGAAAAACATTTTAAATCTTGGAATAATCAGAGAACACATAGTAAAAGAAATAAAAATGAAAGAAAGCTATTAGTCTAGTGAAAAATGGGAAATCATGTTTAATGATATTAAAAAAACATTTTACAATAAATAACAAAAACATTTTTATAAAATAATTTATTGAAAACTCATGTTAGGAAATTTGAAATTCTTTTAGGTTACTTAGATAATCATTTACATAAAACCCCTTCAAAACATATTAAATTGGAATAACCATACAAGAAATATCCTATATTATTATTAACCAATGTATTGGTAATCTATAATGGGGATCAAGAATCATATAAGGAATATGGGGCTTAATAGTGAGATAAAATGGGGATCAACCCTTCATATAAGCTATATGAGGATCACCATTTTTTCATGAGATATAATGGGGCTCAACATTTCATATGAGATATATCTGGCTTACCCATGATCATAAATGGTTCTCAAAGCATTGTATAATTTATATCAGGATCACCTATTTCTCATATAATGATCAATTAACATTTCATGAATAAAACACATTCATCATTAAACCCATTGAAAAATAATTGTAATCCCATAAGAAAAAGTTTTTTTTATAAAAATCACATTTTTGTTTAAAAACCCATTTTCACTACTTTCAATGAAAACCCATATTCAATTAAAAAATACTCAAAAACAAAAAATTATGAATTAAATTTATTAAAAAATTTAAAATTTCATTGGATCTATAAATTAAATTATTTTAATTGTGGTAGAACTTTCATTCTCATTGGTTATGTTATGAAGAAACCATCCCTTTTTCATTTGTTAAAACGTTCTGTATACAACACGTAATAATATTCCTTTTGAAAATCATTGAATGAAATTAAAAATTAAAAAAATTCTGTTATAATACATTAAAATTAATATAAATGTACCAATAAAATAATATCATTAGTATTTACATAGAGTAAATGATCTTGTAATTAAATCATTAAACAGTTAAAAATATATTATTAAATCAAAGTGTCCCCTAACAATTTAAATTATTTGAGTAAAAAACCCCATGAAGGAATAAAATTTAATAAAATATTAAAAAATAGTATAAAAAATAAATTAATGATATGATATTTCAAATGTTCTATATATACATGTCATACAACAATGTGGGTGTATAACATTAAAATATGCCTCTATGAAAGGATATTGAGACAAAATCCCTTATAAATATCATATCATTTAAGAGGGGATTACTAAAATAAATTGATTATGTTCAAATGATAAAAATACACACACACATATATATATATATAATATGAAATTAAAAATTCATTTCACACTATGATTCAAATGACATAATCAAGAAGATAAAGTTTAACCAAAATGACAGAAATTGAGTTTTGAAATCTATTACCTAGTGTTTGGATTCCATAAAAAGAGTTCACAACTATTATATAATGGTTTAAATAAAGTTACTAACTCATTACATGAATATATTAATGTTTATAATACCATATGTGATTATTTTATAAAAAATTACGACCCATTAATTATTAATATTTAATTATTTTTAGGGTTTCAGGTGCGTTTGTTTCATGGTTTCATGATCTGTTACTCTGTGAAGAATTATGGATGATATTGTGATATGGGATTAAAAATTAATATGTGGAGTGAAATATTATTATATAAATTACATAATTATTAATATCTATATATATCAATTTTTATTTCTTGCATGAGGATGATTCATAATATAAAATGTTAATGATAAATGTTTAGATTATTTTAGTGGTTTTTCAGAAAACCAAAAACTTGTTTCATTTTATTTACAATTATAAGTAAATTTTTGTTAAAAAACATTAAATATATTATAATATACTCAATACACTATAATTTAACCATAATTATACTTTTATGACCATTTATTATGGTGGTAATAGAAAACAAACACAATCATTATTCAGAGAGACACTAATCCGATTTAATTTGGGAAATAGTCCCGTTTCATTGAATAATAGGAGGTGAGGAATGAAATGGATATGATATATTACAATAAAAACATGTAAAACATAGAATATACATTAATATGTTGTTATGATTCATTTATGGTAAATGGAGGTGGGGTGAAAAAAGAAGAACAAAATAAATTAAGAGAGTTTGGGAAAATTACATATTGAATATCACCTCTTTGAGAGACAATTGAAGACATTGTATTTGGTTTTTTTGGTAAGAGAAGAATCAATAGAAAATATAGAGTGTGATAAGGATAGTTCTGGGTAGATATTAGGAGAGATTCAAGGCTTTCCACTTGAAATCAGTTGGTGATGGGTGGTATTTATACTTGAGGAGGGGTGGATTTAAGTGAGTAAAATCAGTAGTAATTATGTTTAAAGACAACCACACAGTGGTGGCCTTAAATATTTTAAATTTTTCTAAAAATTAATATTTTATAGGATTATTAGTGTTGATAAATACCTCAAATAACTATCAAATTTCATTGTTTTTTGGTATGTTAATCATATACCTTTATAATTTTAACCCATTTTATTTGTTAACTATACTACAGAAAATAGTATCTTTTACCATGGTAACTTTTTATATTCTTAAAGAATGAAATTGAACTGAAATTATTATTTTTATCTTTCAACCCTAATTATAGAATCCATTTTACCTTATTCAATTCACAAATTTTGAAAATTTATAATTAAAATCAATCTTATAGAAAAAATGAAAAAGTGGATTTTTAACGTGAAAAGTTCAAAAGTTTGAAGTATTTTTTTATCCAATTTCTATTTTAAATGGATTACAATTACATAATTTGTTTTTAGGTATTATTTATATATTTATACATTAAATATAATTTATAATATAATTTATATATATAAATAAATTAGATGAAAATATTGTTTTCCAATAAAATTCATTATTTTTCTTTTTTCAATAGAAAATAAAACTTCTACATAAAATACCCAAATTTTACCCTAAGGTAATTTGAAATTCATATTTCAAAAAAACTTTTAATTATTCAAAGAAATTAATAAAATTATGGATGATTAGTTTTAAAATAAGTTCACCCTGATAAGATGACAAAAACATTCGTTAGAAAAATATAGCTTTTATTGGTAAACACTGATTTATAATTATATTAATACTATAAAACATATTGGATGATTTTAAATACATTTTATTGAATATATAACATATAAATTTCATTAATATATCTCACTAATAGTGATTAATTTTATTTATTAACATACAATTCCATTGTGGGAATAAAAATTGTTCTCTTAGTAAAACAATTAATCCTTTATATTCAATTGGTTTTTGTTTTAATTTTTAATTATTTGGTAACCAATAGACAATTTAGATAAAAATTAATAAAATATATTTTAATTATTCAATTAATCTCATTATTTCCCTCCATTATAATATTTAGATGAAAACTATCACATTAAATAATAACATTTTGTAATTTTTGAAGGTTGATGTGGAATACCTCATATGATATTGAACATAGTGTTTCCTTTTCAAATATGAGGATATTAAATTTTATTTTAATATTTTAGAATTATTATATTTTCTAAAAAAAATCATATTTATTATTCACATTAAAATCATATTGCTTGTTTAAGATTTTGTACTTATCTTTCATCTCATTAAAAGTACCTTATGTCATGTTAAAATAACGAATCATATCCTCATTTGAAAAACAAATTTCATTAATTTCATCTTAAAAAGTATTATAATTATCTTCTAGAGGATCATGAATGATATTTGATACCTCATATGTGTTTTTCATGAAACACATGTCTACCCAATCCCCTTTTTACTCATTTGTCGAGTCGAAGTCACTGGAATTTTCATCAGAAGCACTCCAAGATGCATTAGAATATTTATTATGAATATTAACATTGTTATCATAATTATTTTTATACATTATCTTATTATAGTCATATTTTACATTTCCTTTTCTCTTACATTCATTTCATATGAAAAAATTTTGAGTATCAACACTCTCCCATACCATTTTCAAATATACCATACTGTGAAATTTTCCAAGGTATCATGGCATCCTAAAGAATTTATTTTTCTTATATAAGATTTTAAACCTTCTTACATGATTATCCAATTATTCATCACTACATTCTAGTGATTACTCGTTATAGGAAAAATCAACATGAACTTTTATTTATTTTTGGAAGTAGTAGACTTGAATCATACAGACTTCCATTAAGGTTCAACATCCAATTCTCAGTTCACATCATGGTCTCTTTCTTACATCATTAATTTTAAAATGAAAAACATAATAGGTATTATACAAATATCACAAGACACTCTGAGTGAAACTGATATTCCTCTCCATCTTTCAGGATGACACCCCAACATCTTTAAGATTTGATCATTGTTAGAAAATAGTTCCTCTAATGATTGAATCTTATTCACTATCTCCTTAAACATGAGATACATGTTAGAAATAATCTCATTTTGTTAAATTTTAACTTTATCATATTTTATTTTATAATTATTTAATCTCATCTAATACACATTATTTGTTTTGTCATGATAAATAGCTAAACTGTCTAAAATTCTATATGTTGATTTTCATGAAGATATCGTATTAAACCCTTCATCTCTAAAATAACAATAAATAAAATTCATGGCTTTATAGTTGTTTTTGTATGATGTTTTTGTAGAATTATCCCATGCAGCTATTGCAGTTGTAAGTATTTCATATTTATCTTTAATAATATTCTTTATTTCAAACCTCATGCTTTCTATGTGAATTTTCAATTTATTTTACCATGATAATAGTTATTTTAATTAAATAAATGAGTTATTTTGGTTTCATAAACTTTTTTATGTTATTAATTTAATGAAATAAATTGATAAGTAACATAAATTTATTATCATTAAAACACAAAAAATAAATCACAACATGAAATATTTTGAAATTACTCTGATGCCAAAGGTTTCTTGGAGTGAGTTACTCATTGTTCGGGTAAATTGATTTCTTAACAAAAAATTCATTCAAAAACAAAAAATAAATAAAATATAAAAAATAAAATTAACTCACCCAGTAAATCAAATGAGTAGATAAATATAATTTGGATATTTTAAAAAATTCCCCAAATCATGATTATTACTCAGTTAAAACACAAAAATTACTTTAACATTTGGAATAAATTTTCTCAATCACATAATCATATAAACACTACGTACTATTAACAATAAAATTACTAGTTTTTGTTAGAACATAAAAAATTTAGTTAATGTATTTTATGGAATGAGAAAAAACAAAAAAACACAATTGAATAAAACAAGGTGTTCAGTCTGAAGCAAATACCCAATCACCCAATCATCTAAATAATCGTCTTCAAAGTAGATTATATAAATATTATATGATCTAAAACCAAATTTTTTATTCACACAACATCATACAAGATTTACAAGACACACACACACCTCTCTAACAAAATATTTTAGAGGAAGAAGACTCAATCCAAAAAAGTACGTATTCCAAAATACTCATGGGTATATATATTAAATTAAAGTGAAAAAATATCAATAGTTACGCTATTGTATAGAACATGTTATTTTATGTTGATACACATGATAAATATCTCACTAATATAAAATAAAATCGAAAAATAAAGAGAATGTATAAATATAATGAAAATATGGTGTTTCTTGGTCAACAGTTCTTCAGATGCTTGAGTCTCCACTGATGTGTAATAGAGAGTAGCTCAATCCATTTTATTATGATTATGGGTAAAATAAGGTGTTGTAAATATATATTTGTTATAAATTTTGGATGGTATATGGATGTTGTATAAGTTACACTCGTCAACATTTAAATTTTAGCTACATATATTTTATTTAAGATCTCATGGAACGATCATTCTAGTATTGAAAAAGAAAATATTTTATTTATTCCAAGCCATTCCATATTGAATTAGGAAAATTTTCTTTTTATATATAGCATTTCAGGATGGATAGTCACATTGAAGAAAAATTATCATGATCCCCTACTTCTTCATACTAAGCTCTAAAAGTGACATTAATTTTTCATTCAATTCCAATGATGATAATTATAGAATACATCATTGAAATAATTTAAATAATATAGGAATTGGGAAAATTTAATTGAAATTTCCCATATTAAAAATGGTGCCACAAGATGATAGTGACTAATGACTAGATATAAGTCAATCCTAGGGTGATTCAGACTAGTGGAAGTTTAAATGATGTTATTTCGTCTAGAAGTGACCCATTTTTAGTGGTGACTCGTATTTAGTGGTGAATTATCTTTATTGGTGACTCAAAATTTGTGGTATATAATTTTATGGTGACTTATTCATGGTGGTGACTCTTTTTTATGGTGAGTAATGTTCAATGGTTAGTATAGTCTGGAAGTTATTAAATTCTAGAATTTTTTCATATTTAATGATTACTCATTTGATGGTTGGTCTAATTCGGTGTTGACTCTTTTCTAGTGGTGACACATTCCTGGTAGTACGTTACATCTGGCGGTATGACATTTCAACACTTATGAAAATTGTCATTAGTTTTATATATATAATAAAATACCATATTAAAACATTAAACAAAGTGGAGACATTGTTAACATGATTTATAAAATTTAAGAGAAGGATAATACATCATAAATATATAAATAAAAAAGTATATATATATATAATGATTAAATTAATATTTAAATAAAAAAATAAACTAAGCCAAGGAAAAATTTAAAAAATGGTTTCATGTGGATTTTTTAATTCCTTGTGTAGCTATTTGAAGAAGAGGGGATAAATAATCATTTATTTCACTACACCCCAAATACAAGGATGTGAAAATTCTCCAAGACTTCCCCAGAAGTAGTAAAGAATTGAAATAGTTCAAAACCTATGTGTGAATTATCATGGGGAATGTATGATCCTAAATGAAATGATTATGACCCTTTTACATGACATGTTACTTAAAAGAATTAAACTAAATGTCAGGGAAAATATGTTGTTTTCTACAAATAATGTTCCATCTCCTGACATTAGGATTATTCTGTATCTACCTATCATAGTCAAATTTCCATAATAATTTTTATTTTTTTTAATTAAATTAACTTTATGTTTTTATGGGTTATGTTGTTATTTTATCCCCAAATTCATTATGTATCCTTTACCCCCTATGAAATTTTAGTGATTTGAATTTTTGCAATCATGGAAAATAATCCATGATGGGTGGTCCGTGGGGAATCACAGTGGTGCATGCGATTTTTTTGCTTAAATTTCTCACTTTTTTTAAATTATATATCAATAGTCATTGTGTGGTGTGGTAGAAGATGATCGTCACCATGCATTCAATTAACTATATCAAACCTCTCTTAAATTTTTTACATTGATTTCTTCCTCTATTTTAATAACAATTCATACCAGTGGATTCATGTGGTTTGAATGATAGAATGATATGTGATTGGTTCCAGGTGGATATGTAAGACCACCCACTTGACTGAGAAGTGTACATTCCTTTTCATTGAATAGTACACATGTGATTTATTGTCTATTTATAGAATACCGTGAAAATATTACTAGTTTCATATGTAAAGAAAAATAGTGGATAGTGTATTGAAAAAGCTTATTTAGTATTTTAATTTTTTTATAATATTTATAAATTTTTTAATGAGGATTAAACCCACATGAATTCACTCCTAACCCTCCAAAATTTCACAATGTTATATATTTGATTCAATTTAAATTTATTTGAACTCATTAATTAAAAAACCCAGAAAAACAAATATATTTATTTTTAAAAATAAAAAAAATTAATTAATTATATATATGTTAATTAGAATCATGATACTCCGACCCACACAAACTTCTTAGGAAAAAATTATGTTCATCTATAGGTGGGATTAATAGATTTTTAGAAAAAATAATTCTATTTGATACCGGAATGTGACAACCACGTGATCGACATTAAACTGTTTCCAAGGAAAAATTTAATGTATTCTATGTCCATAACACATCTATAATTTTGTGATTTCTTATTTTTATATATATTTCACTACTTTTTTTCATTTCTTTATGTTTTCCAACAATTAGGATGAAAATCAATATGGGCCCACTCTTTAATTAAATCACCAAAAATTCACTTTAATTTGAAATACCCACCTAAATCCCAATAGATGTACTCTCAAAGGAAATACCAATTGCAACCATTAGATTACACCAATCGGTGGGGGGATTGAAGATAATATATTGATAAACCAAACATCCATCAACAAAACATTCTCCCACAAAATCAATCTAAGGAATATATTATACTATAGGAAATTTTGAGATACTGATCTATACTAGATTTTTTTAGTGAAATAAGACCATAAATTGAGGGAACAAATAATCATTGTGATGGAGTTTTGTAGAATGTCAGTTAGAATATCCAATACCTTCCAAGAGTATATATAATATTTTAAAAAACAAGATGATGGTGAATTAAATTCACTGGTCATTTCATAATATATAATTCAAGAAGGAAAAGGTGATTTTATAAACTTCTAGGACCTTACACTATTCACCCTTCAACACATTTTCCCAGATCTAGTCTATCATGCACTAAAACATGGAGTTGAAACTCTTGAGAAAGATTCTCTTTACATCTTGTAATTATATAATTTTATTCAAGCCTAGATATTTAATGATCTCTAATATGCTATTAAGGAAAGAACTATATATTAATTATTTCGATCTTGAGTTGATGGTGCTGATGTACCTGAGATCACCGTTGAGGAAAATTAAAAATTCCCACTACATCCCCAATACACACAAGTCAAAATCAATGAATAAGTTTATATAGATAACATACCAACATGTTGAAATTCAAGATGGAGATACCACTGTAATTAATCAATTTCATTTAACAAATTTGAAATGTTTAATTATCTTTTAATACTCATAATTTTAATTTTATAGACACGTCCCTACTAATGCCCATATTGAATGATGACAAAGATGGGTATTAAGGACACATTATTGAGGAATAAATTGAAGTACCCCACACTGCAATAATTAAAAATGACTTTGAAGGGTTTTAGGAGAAAAAAGAACTTCAACAAGGTTTATAGGAGGTATTGAATCAATTCTTTTGTTTATTTGATTTTTTAAAATCTAGGGAACAATTTGATCTCCCAAATTTTCATTTTTCATAACCAAAATTATTTTTCCACCCTTTAAAAAGATAAATAACCCATGGTAGCTACCATAAAAGATATACTAGATGCGATGAATGTTAAAGAAGATTTTTCCTAGGATTGTATACAAGCGGTGATTCCTAAATATTTTTTTTGATGAACTATATGATTCAATTCTTAAATAATTAAAACAGGATACCATATGGGAAGTGGTTTTTCAAGATGTAGAAGACATATGATATGTGTATGCGCTACTACTCTCTCAACAACTTCAATATAAACAACAATGGGAGTATGGAATAATATTATAAGATGAATGGATAGTGGTACCTCCAAGAGAAATAGAAGGATTAGGTGTGGCAAATAGAGGGGTTATTTTTAATTAAAGAGAAATTGTTATATTTTTTCCAATATAAATTATCTAATGACCATTTCTAGGTTGGATATCATGCTGGAGGAAAAAAATATGAGTTTACAGTAGAGGAGAAATAATCCATAACACTTCCAAAATACACCAAGGAGACCCAATACATGATCATTCCTACCAACTCTATAATGTACATTACACTCATGAGGAGGTGGAATTGTAGTAATATATTCAAGGGATACTCCAAGAATTACTACTATGTATCTTCATAGAGAAATAGATTTTGTGGTTATTACAACATAAACAACATCACCATTAATATTTTTGATAGCTAAATTAATATTAAAATGTGGATAGTATAAATAGATCACGTCTTGTGGGTTTAAACCCAAGACAATCTTCCTGTATTTAACTTTTTCTACATTATTTTTAATAAAAAAATCTAGAGGTAATTTTTTTTCTACATGAATTTAGTACATAGGTAACACATAAGAGGATAGCTTAATATTGTCCAAAGAGAACCCAGAGAAGATATTTACTTGAGAATACTATTTTAATAAAAATTTAACATGTTATACCTTTCCCTTTTCACTATTTGTTAACAAAAATTTTAAACATTATACTAGAAATGAGGTGAGAAATATTTAATATTTTTGGGGGAGGCAAATAAAAATGTTCATTTATTGATTTATTTTTTCATATAATTCTTGAATATAAAAATATGAATACAAAAATATTTCTATTTTTATTATGTTTTTAGTGAATCAATTAATAAATAGAAAAGGCATATAAAAATAAAAACAAGACTAAAAAACTATCTATATAATATATATATCTTTTATATTGTTATTGTTTTAATTTTTTCAAATATTTAATTAACTTTTACACTACCTTACCATGTTAGAAAATTTCATTCTTGAGTTATTGGAATTTTTTGATTGTGAAACTAGCAGATGTAGATTATTATCAACTAACTTGGTAATTGTTTTCATTTAATTCTAGTGTTTGAAGTAGGAAATGCAGGGCGAGTGAAAATATTATTATGGAGATAGATATATAACATGTGGTCATATGATAAGTGAAAATAATAATAATTTACATGAACTCTATTAGAATTGAAAAATTTGGGAACCAGTTGAATGAAAATTAATTTAATTAATTTATACATAAAATGAAAATGGGAAATTAGGATCCCATAATTAATCTATATGATAAAGAAACTGTGTGTGAGTGTCCCTCTTGAAAATAGTTGAAGGATATCTTTCCTTATTCTAGAAACATACATGGTTGGGGAATATTTTTAAAAAATGAATAGTGTCTAAGTAAAAAATAAATTCAATTAACTGAGTTAAATATTGAACCCATGACGGATAAATTAAATTATAACACTTTCATTTGAGTTTTACTAATAAATTTGTATGTCAAACTCTAGTTTGAGAAAAATAAGAATGATGAAAAATTAATGTTCATTTTGATAGAACTTTGCTTCCACATATATCTCATTTGATCCACATTTGGACTTGGATCCATGACTAAATTTCAGGGAAGAAGTGGTTTGATACATCGAGGATAGATGATATTTAAAATAATGGATGTGTATAGGAATTTTTTCTTTCATGGATTGATAATTTAAATCTTAACAGGTTAATCATTTTAATTTTTCTGTTATAATAAATTTTATTGAATGAAAATATTGTCTGAGTGATAAATTTTTCTAATGTGGGTGAATGATGTGAGCTGAAAATTTCATCATTTTTTGTTTGTTATTTATTGAAATTACCCCATATTTATTGAAATCTAGAGTATATTATTGATTTTTTATGATTTTACAAAATTTTGTTTCTAATTATTAATTAGATTAAATCACGATTTTTACATGTTTTATTCATTCATGGAATAAATTTTCAAGTCATATGATTGAAATTGAAATTTATTTGTTATCAATAATTGGTTTTTTTAATTCACTTGATTTTAATAAAAATATTCTATTAATTATTTAGAAAAACAGAATTGTAGTTTTTTCTTTTCTATCTGAAAAGTAATGTACGGTTGGGAAATTTTCGGAATTATACATTTTAAATCAATAATTTAAATGAATTTTGAATCAACATTGAGAAAAGACATTCAATTTTAATTATTTTTTTTTATTTTTCATTTTTATTATAAAACGTCACAACTAATGAATTGATTTAAATTTTAACATTGGAAAATATTTTTTTACTGGATATCTTCTTACAGCTCTCTGATAGAATACCTCTACCATCCTATTAAGCTACCATTAATAATATATATATATATTATTTAGTGTGATACCATCATGTGTGCTACCATAATGGAAAAATAATACTACCACAAATAAGGAAAAATATAATACTACATGAGGATAAATACATCCAGGTTAGCACACTTGGATGTCTCCATATTCTCACCCACATCCTATTCATTTTTGTCGTCCTACTATTATAGGGCTTCCAATACCCACAGTAGCACATCTACAGTATCAAAACCTAGTCTAAACACCACATCTACCCCAAATACCACAAACCGGTTCAAGGGAATTGCTTTATTTTATGAGCACAAAACAAAAATCGCTGATAAAAGAATCTCTTTTATCGGTGTTACTGAACATTTCAGATAGAGGTAACACTTATCATCACCAAAAGGAACTTAAAATGATGTATTATTTATCTGCAATTTATTATTATAGATAAAAATTAGATTTATCAGCAATATTCTTATCGTTGATAAATTGTTTATAATAATAAATATTATAAATATATACAAAATAATTATATCGATATTCCAAAATAATGTTTATTTAAATATATTAATCAGGAAATGCATGTTTATATTAAATATAAATATGATATATAAATATAAATTTTTAATAATTCAAATATATATATATATAATGTTTTTAGAAAACAAGTTTTCGAGATAACAAATATATATATATGTATTTATTTAAGTAAATAAGAGATTATAATAAATAAAATAAAATAAATATTATATTGATTATATTTATAATTATACATTTATAATTATATAAAAATAAATTTTAAATATATATATTTACGATTATAGTTAGAAATAAATATGTATGTATTTAGATAAATATACGTCTCAAGTGACTTTTCTCAATAAATAAAAAAATAAATATCTACATTTCATATGGTAATGAAGATATTAGTTGACATGATTGACGTTATTTATGTTCATATATTGAAGATTGTGTATAATTTATGATATATGATCATAAGTTTATTTGTGAACATTATTGTGGGTTGCATTATTCCAAATGTTAGGATTAACAATATAATGATGACAGATGAATATGTTATGTATTCCCAACTAATGAGTGTTCATTTATAATTTTACACCCTTATTAAAAATTATTTCTATATATGTGATGAATCTATTTTATGATATATATACTTTAATTGGTAGGATTATTTCTTGTTATACACATAAACATGTCATGTTCTCAAAAAGACATATAAAATTTCCATAAATTATTTTTATTTATAAATATATTTATTATATTAATAATTATAAATTTTTAGATCTATATAAATACTTATTATATATATCAATTTATAATTATAATTAAATAAATAAATAAATATATATATATATTTAAATAATTATAAAATTAAAAAAATTACATTTAATTTAATAATATATATATAGTAGTTGGGGAGGAAGACAGGTGGTTAAAAAACCTCGTAAGCTTGGATTGTACCCTTGGATCAAATATTGGTAGAGGAGGAATACTTCATTATTGTAGAATTACATTAGTAGTACTATACCAGCATGAACTATTCATCTAATTATGCCTTTGAGCCACCGGTTTGTGCCTATTTGCCACATAGGGCCTTCAGGTCATCAATGGGGTAGTGATTCTAGAACGATGGTCATGAGGTGACACAGGAATTACACATGTGGGACCTTCAGGCCATCCATGGTGGGCCTATGATCCATACAATAGGATAAATGCCCAATGGGCCTTCCAGCCAAAAAATGTATCAAATTAACGGCTAGTTGGGTGGGTTATCCCTTAGAGGCTATGAAATGCCTTTCCAGCCTATGTGTGTCTGTTTGATTGTAATTACACCCCAAAACACTTAATATAATATACATATATAAATATATTCATAATTATATATACAAATTTGAAAATATATTTATTTATAATTATAATAAATAGTATTTATATTTTAAAATAATAATAAAATTATATTAAATTTAATTCTATAATTATAATTTTATAAATATATAATATTATTTAAATATATTTATAAATATATAAAAATAATTTTAAGTATAGAAAAAAATTAAATTATAAATTATTATATATATTTAAATAATTATAAAATTAATACCAACTAACTTTGTGACCCACTAAAATCTTCCTACAATCTTAAGAATGATGGGCAGGATGAACCAAGTAATGGTGACCCCTTTATTTTCCTGTCCTGATTTGTTGGATGGCTTCGAAGCCAAAGATGGATTTTCCAAAAAAAAATAATTACAGCCTACGAGGAAGACGAATGGATCTTGCATTCACAACCATCGATTGGGAACCCAAGTTGGACATCAACTCAGCCAAACACCTTTTTTTAATTGAATCTTCTTAGAGCGAGGATGGGGAGAATAGCTTCCACCATATTTGAGGACTCCATTTTCGCTGAACACAACTTTCAGAGGGGATCAGGAGAAACTACCACAACCCATACTATAATTTATAATAAATGTATTTAAATAATAAATAAAGTTATTGTATATATAATTATATATTTTTATTTATTGATAAATGTGTATTTAATTACATAAATATACCAAATTTGTGTGGGCAATGAGATATTATTATATAAATATATTTATAATAATATAGAAATGTTTTGAAATATATTTATTTATAATTATAATTAAAAATATATAAATAAAAAATTCATATATTACTAAATAAATAAATATATTTATATACTAATAGATATATGTATAATATTAATAATATAAAATTTTATTTATAATTATATATAAATATTTATAATATATTGATTAATATATTTGAATAATAAAAATATTTATTACATTTATATTTATACTAATATATATAATAAAATAAAAAATATAATTATACAAATATATTTAGAAATATATATATATATAATAATATAATAAATATATTTATTTATTTAGACCATTATCCGCACTTTTTTAACATCGGTAAAAGTACTCTTTATCAATACTATTTTGAAATCAATGATAAAAAACTTATACATTCTTATAAGTAAAACCCTAACACATTCATCATCTCCTCATGCCTTCAAGATTTCAGAAAACCATTTTGATCCCCCACCTCTATCCCTGATGTCTCTCCCTATCATTACTCCCTACCTTGGCCTTCTCTGTCACCACCATCTTCTTCGTTAGTCCCTACAATCACTAGTGCTCCATCTCATCACCATTGTGCCCTACCACCATCTCTCTCAACCTAACCCTCACTACTCTTCCTCAACGAATCAATACAACTATATGGAATGGGAGTATTTTGTCTCCTCTTTAATTTCTACTTCCATTTAAGTCATTACTAACTCTGACATTGATTCTTTTTTAAGACCAGATTCAGCCCCTAATTTATATACCCACAGAATACATGTGCACTAGTGTTATATTGGATGATTTAATATTAATTAACAATTCCAATATTGGAATACAATTATTTTGATTGAGGTTTGAAGATAGGTTCATTGAGGATATTGTTGAATATGTGCCATGCACATATGTACTATGTCTCAATTGGAGATAATTATATGTATTAATTTAATTATTAGTGTGTACTATTATTTTTTGGCTATTGAGGTCCTTTTATGGATTAATTATTTTCATTTTCAATGATTAGATTTTTTAAAAATTACTATTTGATATAAATAAGTCCATGTTGTAGTGGATTATTTTAATTTTGTTTTTTGTGATATATTTTGTTAAAGTTGGTTTAACTAAGAATATTTCCAATGAAAAAATTCAATATATTTAGAATTTATTTTGGTTTTCTAGATGTTTATATTTAAAACTATTCATGATTTAAATCTTACAAAGATCTAATTATTATAAGTTAAATAAATTTTTATTTAAATCATTTCCTGAAATTCCATCAACCAGGTCACATTGATCTATTTTTAAAAATTTGTATTTTTGATCAATTTCCCACACATATCATATTCTACCTACATATGATAAAAATCGATTATAACATTCTATTTTTAATAACATTAAAGAATAAAGAAGATATTCTCAATTGAGTTGATTCATTTTCCATGATTAAGGGATTAGATGATCCATTGAAGGTTAGTGGCATTTTCACATAAATCCCTCAATCACATATTTATCTCCCTTATGGGTATTTGGGTGCTCCTCTTAATATTGATTTCTATTTATAACCTTAGTTAGTGAGGGAGTATCATCATAATGTTTAGTATTCCTGCTCCCATCAGGTTGGCCATTCTATTGAGGCAGTCATATCATTTTTCAGCACATTTATTTCATACATTATTACTCTTATTCATAGTCATTGGATAAAGTAAAAATATTTAGGAGGGTTATTTTTATACTTTTAAACACATAAACAAGAATTTAATTTCCTTAAGTTGGTAATTATAACATACATTTATTTCTTAACTTATCAATTTTGAGGATCCAATTTATGTTATCCATGATATATGTCCTAACATATTTTCTTATGGGCATTTATTATTCCATTAATAATGGTTCATATTGAGAATATTAATTTCCAAAGTCATATCCCATGGGAGTGTCATACAGGGAGTGCAGTATGGCCTATTTTCATGAACCATGTTACAGCGATTCAGGCTTGGTACACCTTGATATAGTTTTTACCCTTGGGTAAATATATACCCGCACAACCTCCTCATGTAATATGTAGGAAAGGATGTACGGTTTGATTAACCAATTAATCTCTATGTACAAAAGTTTAGAAACGTTTTATTATATATAGTTTATCCCAAATTCATTATCTAGAGCTTTATAATCATAATCCAAAAAATAATGAAACATTTCATTTGATACTAATTTTAACTACCTTGTTCATTATTACACATTAATTAATGATTTATTACAAAAAGGAAAAAAATAAAAAATGAATGACCACAAATTTTAGTGGATACGTGAATTAGGTATATAGCTTAAAATCATGTACATGGAATACAAAAATTTTATTGATAACATCCTTAACATTTTTCTTAAATTCCAAGGATTTTAAAATTTCATGGGATAACATGGTGAAATGAATAAGAAATGGTTTATCTATAAATACTATAAAGGGAATGAACATGGAATAATGTGATACATTATATGCTATAGGTATGTAAATGGCTCATATAAATATTATAAATCATGAATATTGACATTGAGACATGATATAGCATGATAATCATAACATGGTAAATGTCGACACAACTTAAAATACTACATCCTAAACATTGGTCAAGGATAAAAAATCAAGATATCATGGTGGAAAAACTCCCATAAATTAATATGGGTCTCTCAGTATCCCATCATGATTTCTCTTGAGACAAAACATTTCACAATTCATTGATGTAATATATAATTTCATGTGCACCCATCACTTTCATTTCATTATTAGTCATAAGTACACCATATAGATCCAAAAGCATGGGGTCATTCATCATCATAAATTATTCAAAGATAACAAAGTGTGTAATACATAAATTTATTTTCCGTTTCAAATAGTTGTATTTTTATAAAGGTTAATTACCTTAATAAGAAATGGGTATGGCATTCACTACACAATTGTTTTTGCATGGAAAATCGGGGTAAAATTTAGGCCACGTAACAATGTCCCATATAAATTCATTGAATGGGTTGATGGGAGAAAAATAGGTATCTCATGATCTTTACCTAAATTTAAATATAAGGCGGATATAGAATAAAATATCACATCATAAGGTAATAAAGATAAAATACATGAGGTAAAGAAGATACATGAATAAAGAGGGGAAATGAGAATAACACATATTGAATTGTGTGGCTCCAAATTCTTGGGAGAGGCTTATTGAGAGCTCAGGTGATCCTTGGGTGGAATATAATATCTATAGGGTAGAGTATGGATGTGCTAAAAATAGTTTAAGTGAAGTGAAATGGGATAATTAGTGGGTTTATATAGGAAAGAGGGGGATTTCATTGTTATTTATGTTTTGTACTATCCATAATATAATTATCAAAAAAAAATATCCCGTGGGGTTTTTCATATTATTTTTATAAAATGGGAGAATTTTTCATTATTTTATAAGGAAAAAGTCCGAAATTATTAAAATAATACCATTTATTATGTGGATCTGAGTCATACTCTTAATGAAATGGTTTTAAATCATTAAAAAACATAATGGTTTTTAAGGATTGATAATGTATTTATAAAATTAATCATATATAAATAATATCACATTATTTTAAAGTTAAAACATATTTTTTTGAATGGATACCCTTTATATTATTTATTATATAAATTTGGTTCATTATGATGTCATAATGTAGAAATTGTATTTATACATTATTTATTTTTTACACAAAAATTTGACTATCTTAAAAAATTAGGAATGAATTCACCATAAAATAATTTTGAAATTCTGATTGAAAAAATAATATTCATTTTATCTAAATAATTTTATAAATATTTTAATTTTATCTTTTAAAATAGTAAAATAAATTTATTGGGAAATACTATGTTTTTTTCGATAATAACATTATATAAACACTTATAAAAATTAAATTTGACTCCATAAAAGATAAATGATCATTCTTATTTAATATAAATTATAAAATAATTATTTTTTATTAAAATATTTTTTATTTAAAAAATCATTTAAATCAAAAAATTAAATTCTTTACCTAGAATTGAATATTAAAAAAATACTCATTGTGTTTTGTTACTCCAAACAAAAATTATTTTTAAGGAAACCATAATATGATGAAAATATATTCATATATATATTAAAAAAAGTGTACATAAAAATAAATCATTATTGTTGATACATATCCCTTTAATGGAAAAGAAAATTCTCTAAGATTAAGGTGTGTGACAATGTGACTTTCATGTGGTAGTTCGACATTCATGAAATGTGACATGATCTCGATGAGATCGAACATCTCAAATAAATGGCTTCGATCATTCATAATTTGTTTTATCTAATATTGGGATTGGTCAAGGGAAAATTCTAGAAAATCTATCTCTATTAAAGGCTCTGATAAATGGTCTTAATAGGGTATGATCCGACTGGTAGAGGCTATCACATCCTCTTTCACTGTCAATTGAATTTGGTAAACCCATATATTTATACTGATAATGTTAGCACTAGTAAAATTTCATATTATCAATGATAAATATACTTAAAATTCATTTAAATAATATATTATATAATAAAACCAAGAATTAATTTATTTTCTATATCCAAAATAAAAAATAAGACATTTAATTAAATTAAAAGGGTAATTTTATCTATAACAGTTCGGGTCGTTACACCAAAATAACCGCTGCAATGATCAACCAATCTGAAGCCTTAATTGAAGAACCCCATGAATCCCAACCTTGCACCTATGTGACTCCAAGAGGAAAACACGCCGCATGCCCGGGACATGGATTCACTAAAGAAGATGATAGAACCGAGGAACTACATGGAATACCAATCCCATATAGAAAACCCAAAAATCCCATGCCCCACTCATCAATAATAATAATAATTATTTTTAAAAAAAACACATTATATATATATATATAATGATAAAATAAAAAAATCACAAAGAAGAATAAATCGATACATGGATGAATTTATAATATGGTTGGATGCTGTTTTTTATATGTGGATGCATAGGAAGATTGTGTGATGAAGAAAACATTTTCACTCTGGATGGTATTACATGTCTTGGAAAATTTTCAAAGGCTTCCATTGAAGACATGAAGCACTAAAAAATTACAAATCTATTTGCATGTGATCATGGGACGGAAGTGTTCATAACATAATTGAATTTAATATTTGGTCACAATATATCATTGGGGTGAATATTACTAAATGAATGAATGGATATGTCTCTATCTAAAAATAATTTTCCTTCTCCCCACTTTAATATTATTTGGAATCTATGACTATAATTAAACTTCATCCATAAATTTTCTTTCTTTTTCATTCAATTTACTTTCTATCATGTTCATCCGTGTCGTCCTCATCTCCACTAATTCATCATGTCATATTCAACCCCTATAATATCCCAGTGTTATCAATCCCATAAATAATGGATAAATAACCCATTGAAGGTTTTCCAAGGTGAATCAATGTGATGTTCTTGAATTTTTTTTATTAAATTTCTCTTCAATTTTATACTATTTTATTGTGACTGTGGAAGTAGTGTTTGGAATAGGTGATTATCACTCTGCATTCCATTAATTCTTCCCCACTACTATACTTGTAACAATTAAAAGTCACCCTTCATTCATATCACACCTAATACTAGTGGATTCATGTGATTTTAATTAGATAATGGTATGCGATTGAGTCCATGGGAGTGTGTATGTCCAATCAATCTCTGGAATAGTGTACTTTCATATTCACTGATGCAAACACATGATATTTTTGACTTTTTAAGGGATATGTTGAGAAAATTAGAAGTTTCAACCTTAAGGGAAATATAATAGGGTGTATGGAAAAATTATATTGATTCTATTAATTGAGTAATAACATTTATAATAAATGTAAATAATGATCCAACCCACTTGAATTCACTATAAGGATTCCTATATTTCACCAAGATAAATATTTTTTCATTTTAACATATTTTATTGTCATCACATAAATAACTGAAAAATACATTCTTGATATTTTAAATTATTTTTAAATATATGGACACATAATTTATTTATAATAGTGATACTCAGACATAGACATGATCCTAGGGAAATTATTTTTTTAAGCGATAAACTGCATTCCAAATTTTAAAACAATTTAAATTATTTTCCATGATGGACCCCAAAAATTTAACGATCATGGATCATTGTACAAGATTTATTCACATGCATAAAAATTCTTTTACATGTTGTGAGGAATAAAACCTAATAATACACCATCTAATAATCTATAAAATGTGTTCGCATGCGTAAGAGTGTGTATGAAGACAGTAAGTAAAAGACCACAGAAGTAAAAAACTGTAATGAGTGTTTGTGTGCAATCAGATTCTCCATAAACCCTAGATATACCTATATCCACTCATATTAAAAAAGAAACTTTGTAATCCTGAAAACATTACAAGAGTAAGAGCTAGTCTCGATGGTTCTTAATAATCATATAGTCAATATGCCTCTTTATCTTTCCAAAATGGTACATCATTTCATGTTTCTATAACTCGTGTGATGTCACAATAAATTTTATGAAACATATTTATTCTATTTTTAGATCACATAGACTATGGTTCACATAT
This sequence comes from Viscum album, assembly GCA_963277665.1. Lineage (NCBI taxonomy): Eukaryota > Viridiplantae > Streptophyta > Magnoliopsida > Santalales > Viscaceae > Viscum > Viscum album. The sequence goes on along the minus strand of OY728156.1, from coordinate 484,631,581 downwards.
TTATGGGCAATGTAGGACATTATTCCCCATTATCAAAAAAGGTCCAGTCATCATGTCAAAAACCATATTAAAACAAGAAGCCCCTAGGACCATTGATTCATGAAAGGTCCAGAAATATGCGGGGATATTATTCATTGAATAGAAATATAATATATAAGAATTAGAAACACAAGGAAACATGGCATATCCAAACTAGGAACAGATATCATATCCTTAGTATGAAAAATTAACCATAACATGAAAACATGTAATAAAACTCAATAAAATCATGATCATATCAAAGCACAATGAAATACTATGAAAATGGTCAAACAAATGGCCTTTATGATGAAATAAACTCCTCAACTCCAGGTTGTTGAAAAATAACTCAATGGATCATCGAACGATTGATGGCCAAACACATCACACACCCGTGAAGAATTTTCTAACCTATCATGTATTTCTATATAATTATAGTTAGATAAGAGTAGTTTAGGAATGATACTTTTGGAGATTCCAGGTAAGGAATGGGACTTTTTGATAACATACCTTTTGTTTTCCATCAATATATCCATTTTTGAAATATGTTGATGGACTAATTTCCAATTAATGGGAAATATTTTTCTAAGGAAAAATGGATATTGAATTGCTTATAAATTCTACAAGAGACCCTCATGTCTAGCCAAAGGACATAAATCCATCATCAATACATCAATGAAAAATTGTCTAAAAAAGATGAAGGTTTCACGATGATCAATGTGAAATACATACTCTTTAACATCAACATTCTCGAAATATCTATATCCAATCAATAGGGGATGACATTGACATGTTTAATTGTATTTGAATCTACTAAAGGTACATAAATAGATCAAGGTTCCATCACCAATCCATCATCAAAATGTTATTTAAAAAAATTATTCTTCAACACTTACCTATAAAATGATTATTGATGTTAGATCTCATGTCGATGAAAAAGCATTGTCAACACACTATTTCAACCACGATTCTACTCGGAAAGGAAGAATTAATCATTAGATCAAAATAAAAAATGCATATCTATCATATATCCACACTAATTTCTAAAAAAGGTTATGGATTCTTCATAAATATATTAATAACTCACCGTTCTGGATCATCTAGATTAGTCAAATCTTGAAAGACAAAGATGATATTAATAATAATGATATTGATCCTTGAGGGAATACCTCTAATTTCAAATAGAGGGTTTGGGTCAGAAATATTTGTTAAACATGGGGGAAATATTTTATAAATTATAACCCTCAACATGTATTTAATGTACCCATATATTGGCAAAATTGGATGGTCATTGGTATTTATGCTTATTTAGACCCACATCATGCTCCACTTGATGGCCAGTTGATCACCACCATTTAGTCGGTGGCCTTGTCTTAGCCTTCATACAACATTTGTGGTTCATTTACATTAAAAACACAACCTGAGGACACCGTATCTTAAATTAAAACCTCTTATACATCCAAAACTAACTTAAAAAAATGTGGGTGGGGAATTATATAGATAAAAAGAAACCCTAATGCCCTATAATATGAGGATTCTACACGATGTGTGTTATTATTGAATGCTTAGTAACCAACAAGTCTATAATCACATTGATAAATTAATATTAAAAAATATAGCAAATTATTATCAATAATAATGAGTGAATATTAATGTATTCGTATTCCCTCCAATTTCTAAAGTCAAAATAAAAATAATGGAATTAATTACATAAAAATTCATTCCTAAATAATCAAGAGTGGAAGTGGAAAAAATTGATTACATTACCCTCCATAGGTGACTTTATTTATAATGATGTAAATCAGTAGACCTCTATATTCACCACAACAAGGGGGATAAAAACATAAATTACGAAATACCAAATATTTAATTAACAATATAGATATATATATTAATCAGATAACTACTCATTGATGAATATCATACCGGGATAATGATTTTAAGATCCCATATTTTTCCACCTACATCCCTCCTTATGTATATCATTTGATCCTTGGTGGTCAAGTCATGTTCAGAGATGGATCGTTATTTTTGGAAAATGACTTAATGTTCATAGATCTCAGTTTTTTGACTAAACAAAAACTTAGGTTGTGAGGAACCATGAGAAAACTATAGAGCATACATATATGTATAATTTCAATGTTTCTATTTGAATTAATCTAGTTTGGGTATAAAAGGGCGATGTGTTACAATAGTTTCTTGTTTTGTTGATAAAATTTAAAGTGGTTTGTTATTTTACAAGGAATCTGGGCTAAAAAACATGCGGTAGGACATCTACACGGTGGGTAAATCACTTTGATTATGTGCAAGTTCCACCAAACTCACGTCATGAACGAATTCATGACATAAAGTGGTTACACTTCATGAACAAATTACATGTCATGTAATGTTCATAGAAAATAAATATTTAGCTGAGTTTATATATTTTTCTTTGTATAACTCTATACATAAATTCATGTTGTGTAACTGAATTACATCCTATCTAATTTCCAGAGATGGATTTTAAAACAATTTCTTGTGGTTGATTTGATTTCCAACTCACATGAAGCTTCTTCCTCTCAACCATAGGGAACCTTTAATGAAATTTTTGAGTTCCTATCATTATTATAGACATATCGATCAGACATTTAATCACTATTATGTAGTTTTAGTTTTGTTTTACTTATCTCCCATTGTTATCCAACCATTTCTGTGTGATCTCTTGACTGTGTGCACTGCATGTTTTGATCTTGACGAGTTTTTATCGTGGAACCATTTTGCAATAATTTGAGAATTTGTTTTTTATGAATCTGGATGGAAGCATTGAATGCTCATCAGTTTAAGGTAGGGGTGTAAACCTTAACCCTATAGTTTTATAATTGTCATGTATGTAAAATAGTGAAATTGCACCAACATTTCATGTTGACAGTTAAATTAGTTGATGAATTAGATTACTCATTGGAGTTCCCTTTTATAAAATTATTTACTGACAAGGCACGTGGAAACCATTCAGGTGAGATAACCTCTGAATATACATGTATTATTTACTATATCAAGGATTGTTTTTTAAGACATAGATTATGTCTGATTTATTATTATAGATTCACCATGACTTGGATTTTTTATTGAGATAGCTGGCCAGTTATTGGTTATGACCAATTGATATATACAATTTTTAATTGAAAGATAAATGGTAATTTTCATAATTAACCATTGATCCATATGACTTGATACTATGATATCCATATTCTTATAACTTGTGTCATGATTTCTATATTATAATTCATATAAGGGGTGTTGGGCTGGTGACACATACTGAAATGATTATATAGTGGTCTATAAGTAATGACACATGCTGAAATTCATATATTGTAGGCTATGGAAAGTGTATATGATGAAAGGATTATATAACGTGCTAGGCCCCAACACATACTAAAATAATTATATAAAAATTTTGTCCTTGAGGTAAGAGGAAATGATTATATAAAGGGGTCAACCCAAAGTAGTTTTTGAAATTATTATATAGTTGATTTTAACCTAGTTTTTTTTAATTTATACATTTATTATATGGTTAGGATTAGCTTGATCGCAATAGATGCTCAAAGGCATTCGGAAATATCCTTTTGGCATGCTATATTATTCCATTGTTATATGGTTATGGCATGCATGGTAATGAGACATGCTCATATACATTATGGAATAGAACAAATGAAGGTTGATGTGGAATTAATTTAATTATTTGATTAATTAATACCCCTATTTATTTCTTTATTGAATATACTTATTAATAGGTTGGATAAGATTAGACTAAGTGGTTTTGACATAATGTGTTATAATGACTCCCGATTTTGGAAACTATTTGGTACCTGAGCATATGTTAGGGATGAATTTTTGGATAAGGTAAAATGAACTTGTTCTCTATTGTTTTATTCGAGGATGATCTGGAGTTTGGAAATGGGGCTGATATGGTGTTTAGGAGTGGGGACTTTTGAGTCTTTTTTTGAGTTTTATACTCATTTATTTGTATTACTTCTTCTATGACCTATATTTACATTCCTATACAATATTATATTATTCTTTTATTAGTTATTGGATTATTTAGTAGTCTTCTATTATTGGTTTTATGATTTATTATATTTTTTCAATTATTTTCACACTCTGATTATTATTTATTATCGTTATATGATTATTCATAATTTTATAAATATAAAAAAAGGTGTGACAGTTTTTGTACATTACATACCACACCCTTGATTCTTGTCAGTAGCCTCTCGCATACAAGGAGACGTGCTTGAGGTCTCATAAGAAACCCTATCTAGAAACATAGTAGTGTGACTGATCAGGGGTCGTTACAAAGTGGTATTTGAGAAAAATGTTTCCTTTTTGTTTATTTAATATTTTGGAATGGAATATTGGAGACTAGGATATGTCTGGACTTGGTAATAAGCATGTTCGTGGGATTTCATAACCCAAATATGGTGGAAAATTCAAGTGACTAGGGGTGGACTATTATTTAGATTTTTTTCTTATGATAGGTGATTTAATTTTACCCTAAGTGATTCATAAATTTCTTGAAGTTATTATTTAATGTTTATTTAGTTATTGAGACTTATATCCATGGACCGATATAGAAGATGATTAGTATTAATGCATCATGATAGGCACAAAAGGGTATATATTTTTATGCCTTATTAATTATAGGTTTATATTTATTGAATGTAATATATAATTTCATTTTAAATAGTGATATGAGATATCTATTATATCATATAATGAAATAAATAAACTATTATATCATAATAATACATGTGTAATCCATGATATAGAGACCTGGAGTTAGTGGTTCTCTATTTTTGTAACTAGTTGAGTTTGATTGTGTTATATTATATGTTCTAATGAGTGTGTTTTTATTTATGGGAAAATGACTCATAATCTTATTTGAGTTGAGAATTTGAATATTTGAAATCACCATTCTTACAATGCTGTTGAGATGGGGCTCGATGTAGTTCATGAGGATCGGTTGGATGTTCAACTATGCGAGAGATTCCTGGGGGTTATGATATCAATGGAATGGGAGAATTTTCACCCCATGACATTTATGTATGTGACTAAAATAGTGATTCAAGTGTAGAATCCATCTACATTCAATGGGGAAGGAGGAGAACAACAGGTGATGGCGGCCACATCCAGTGCGATGCTCCTCTACCCCTACGGTGATGGCGGCCGCCGTGACCCCTTCCATCATCGGGGGGGGGGGGGGAGGGGTCTTCGCCTCATGTGAAACTGAGAGTTAGGGATTTCTTTGGATCCTCTCCGGATGCGGGTTTCTTCCTCCCCAGAATCGATGTTGCTCCGAAGGTACCTGTTTGCGTTTCAGGTCAACCTATTGTTCCAGTTTCAGTGAAGGAATTCTATGAAGCTTCAGCGTTACTTTCCTCGGCTCTGATTGTGAGGTTTACGAGGCGATGACCTCTTGTGGAGCAGTTCGACAATGCGGTCAATACAGATTGGGGTTTGAAACACCGTGCTCTTGTAAGTATACTGGGTCCGCATAAATTCCTCATATTATTTGCTGATGAAGAATATTTAGGTAGGGCTTGGTCAAGAAAGAGGAAACCCTTCTGTGGCCTCCCTTTCCACTTACTTCGCTGGTCCTTTGAGGCGCACATGAACCGTGACTCTCCTTACATGGCAATTTGGATTCAATTTCCTGGACTTCCTCTGCCATTTCAGAATGTTGGGTTACTGAGGTCAATTGGAAACTCGATAGGGCATTTTGTATGCAGTGATCAAAGAACAACTTCTCTGTCTCATCCCTTTTTGGCCAGAATTTGTGTGGAAATGGATCTCTGTAGATTGCCACAGGATCTTGTCTGGATTGTAGTTGAAGAAGAGTTCAGGTATTCACAGTCGATAGTCTACGAATCATGGACCCCATTCTGTCCATTTTTGTCACAGGCAGGGTCATGATGAACACGGTTGTCGAAGGAGGTCTAGGGGCGGCCGAAGCTATGATGTTCCAACTGTGCTAGCGGATTTTCCCTCAAGAGGAGGTGTGGTCACCATTAGTGCTGAGCAAGGCAGCGATCAGACACCACCTGCAGGCATGCCTCAAGATTGTCATGTTCCCTCAAAATCAGTTGGGGGAAATGACCCACTGGTTCAGGGAGTGCCTTCAGGGGAGGTAGATGATCCTTTGTCAACTACTGATCTGGATGATAAGAGAGATAATTCTGTCAATCTGTGTATAGACTTAGGAGTACAGATGGACGTGAATGAGGTTAGGAGGAAGGAGACCTTGTTTGGATCTGTGGTGGCTACCCTTCCATAGGATTCTGAAATGGCCAAATAGGGGATTGGTAACTCTAATGGCCTGAGCCCTGATGCTGCAACAAATGGCAATGGTCGGGACATGGATTGGTCCTGTAATCTCCAGTACATGGGATGGGGACTTGAGCACCAACAGGACTATGGTGAGCCCGAGATTTCAATCTAGAACACTTCAACCAGTCTGATTAAGGTTAGGGTGGATGATATTATACCATGTTCCCCAAACCTATTTGCAGTACTAGAAAGTTCAGATGTTAGAGTGGCCCATGCAGGGGAAGATGAACAAACCCCTTTCCATCAACATAATGAAGGTGATATTCCAAATTGTGGTTATTCCCAGGGAATGATTGTTGGATAGCTGGGTGGTGGTGAGGCTGACCCGGAGGGAGTCAACATGGTTGCATTGGATCAGGTGACTGAGGAGGTTCCAATTCAGAAGAACAGTGTGAGTTTTAAAAAGAGGAACGGGAAAAAGATTACTCCTTGCTCCCCCCTCCTTTGGAGACCCGCTCTGGGAAGAACCTACCGGTGTCACTACCCAACGCGGTGAAAGAGGATTCTCAGGCTTTAACCAAGGGGAACGTCAATGAAATGGGAAGTTCTACTGGGATGGTAAGGACTAGAAAGGAACCTATCCTTTGTTCCAAGGAGGATATGGTCAAGGAATTTCTGTATGTTGACATTCCACAAGAAGAGGCTGATATGATGGGAAGAGCTGTAAGAGTGGAGGTCGACCACGAATAGGCAAAGTGAATTGAAAAGCAATATTTGATCTTAATGAGAGGTTTCAACGACAAGAAAATCAGCAAAGAAAAATATATCCGCACTTGGGACAAAATGTCGAACCATTTGGAAGATGTTATTGGATAAGATCCTGAGGCTAAGGTATGGATAATGCATTGGACTATCTATAGGGAAGAAAGAAATAATAGGCTAAGGCTGTGTTTTGGTAACATTTCCTTTTCTTATGAGGCTTTTCCCCCGGTCTGATTTGGGAAGTGCAGTCTGGACTTCCTCATTGGGCTAGAGCACTCTACCATTTCCTTTGCAGGTCATTTGGGATATGGCAGATTTGGAGGTATGGCAACATCGGGAGGGACCATGCTTGCAGGGGATCGCCGAGTGTCCAGCTTAGGGATGGTGGTTTTTGTTGTTGCGTGTATGTGGTTGTTCCTGCTCTCTCCGGTTTTTGTTTGGGTTTGTTTGGATGTCTTGTTGGACCTTTTGGTTTCTCACTTTTTCCACAAAAGTGTTTACTTAATAAAAATAATAATTTTCAGTAATGGGGAAGGAGGAACCTAGGAAGTCGTGTATTGGATCAAGTCAATCCATACGTTATTTAACCATATATGGACACACACAGATAAGAGGGGGATGATTTTTTCTTATATTCTTGGATGACAATCCAATCATTTGTGGGAAATTCTGGAGAAAGTAGAGAAGATGGATGATTTTTCTTATATTCATTTTTAGAAGATTATATTGATTCATTTCTAGTGTAAGATGTTGAGGGATGAGAAGGCATGTGAGTTCATGCACTGAAAGAGGATGGAATGTCAGTATTGGTCTATACAAAATGTTTCACCAACCTACAGTACGTTACTCCATTATTGGAAGCTGGTGATATTTGAAGGGTGATTCATTTTTAGGGTGGTATTCACAATGAGATCATGTCTTTTGTGAACATGTTCATTATCAGTAGTTTTGAATATGGGATGAATAATGAATTCATGATGGACAGTAATCTGAGAGAGCCCGTGAGTAGTGGCATGAATGTTTCATCAAGGAATACTATAAAATCATTCACCAATTGAAATAAATATCCTTATGATAGTTTTCTCCAAGTATGTAGTGGTTGTAGGAGTCTCAGTAGTGGGAATCTATATCATGATTGTAATAAATTATGGTCCTATCGGTGTGGAAATGTGGGTCCAAAAAGAACGCAATGACCATACCCCTCTTTGGAGTGTCATGCTTGTAGTATAAATGGCCACCTAAAAAGGTTTTTTAGGAAAAAATATCAGATTAAAAGAGGTAGAGGATTATGATAGGTCTGAGGGACTAGTAAATACTAAACTACACCTAAGAAAACAAGTAGATGGAGTTACACATGGCGTTCTAGTTGAGGTAGGGGATGTGGTACAATAGTAATATAATGGTAGTACTAGGAAGAGGATATAACACAAGGGATTCATCTTGGATCCCAAGGTAGAGGAGATGGTAATGTGCATGTAATGAATTATACTCTGGATACAATAGATATAGGACCATATACTTTTAGAGGAATGATTCTTATATCGTCTACCATTGATTGTGTTTTTCATGATACAGGAGCATGAAATTCGATTTTATCTACTAATCATTAAAATTATTTTGTATTTTTGTATGGAAATATTGAATGCTTGATTGACTATAAAAATACCATTGGAAATTTTGTTAGAGGATTTCAAACATTACAAGACATGTTATCAAGAGATTGGTGGTTACCATTTCTTTTTTGAAAAATTCATTCTTGAAATGAAAGGATTTAATTTTATTCTTGGTATGGATTTTTTAATTATATAAAAGGTTCATATCAATAGTTACCTGGGGAGACATACATTTTTATCTTCAGAACGATGTGTTTACTCTCACCAAGGTGAGTGTGATTGTTAGGATAGTCGTGGATGAACAATTAAATGAATATTAGATTCTCTTGTGGATATCATAACTAGTATTTATCTATATGATGGTTGAATTAAGCATGATTTTATTCCTCTAATGGTTAACTATCTTCAGGATGAATTTCATGAATATTTCTAGGGATTAACTCCCAAGATAGTGATTGAGTTTACGACTGAGTGGGTGTTAGGTTCAGAGCAAATTTCTATTCCACCTTTTATAATGTATCCAAATGAGATGTATGAGTAGATTTTATAGTTTGATTATCTTGATTCTAAAGGATTTATATAACCTAGTACATCTCCTTGGGGTCCTCCAGTTCTATTTTCCAAGAAGGAAGATGGTAGATTTCAATTATTTGAGGATTGTTCGAGATTGATGAAGATTATGGTTAAGAACCGATATCCACTTCAATGCATCGATGATATTTTCCATCAGCTGCTAGTTTCTATGATCTTCTCCATGATAGATTTCATATCCATATTCCATATGATGAGGGTGAGACAATTTTACAAACCTTGGACATAAATTAGGAACAATTATGTGTTTTATGAGTTTTTAGGTATGTTGTTTAGTTTGACTAATGTTCCACCAACATTTTTAGGCTTGATGAATCAGATAAGTAGTCCTTTTTAAGACTAGTTTATGGATGTTTTGGTTGATGAAATATTAGTATAATTCCGTTGAGATAATGATCATTCCCAAAATCATCACATCATCCAATGTACATTGATATAGAATCAGCTTTATACCAAGATAACTAAATATAGTATTAGGATTGATAAGGTCAACTTCTTAGTTCATGTCATCATAAAAGAAAAAGTGTCAGTGGACCCAGAGAATGTTGCAGCCATAGTGTCATGAGGGCATCACAATATTTACTTTTATATTTGGACATTTCTATGTTTAGAATTTTATTAATGATTATTTATTTGGAAATTTCCTGTGTGAAATAACTGATGCCAAGGCTGAAAAAAAGGGTAGGGAGGTTTGTTTGGTTTGATTCATGTGAGAGAGCTTCAGAAGAACTTAATGGTAGGATGACCTCAGCACCTATAATCACATTACCAATTTTGAGTGAAGAATATACAATGTACTATGTCGCATCCATATTTGATCATAGAGTTGTTATGATACATGAGGATCATGTAGTTTCATTTTGATCTAGATAGCTGAGACCGCATGAGAGGAATTTTCCTACTCCTGATTTAGAGATAGCTGCTAAAATACATTCCTTAATATGATAGATGCATTATCTCAAGGGTGATATGTTTATTATATACATAGACAACCATATCCCCTAGTATATCATTTCTCATCAAGATATGCACCTTTAGCTTAGGCGGTGAGTTGCATATTTGCAATATTTTGAAATTGAGTTGGCATGTAACTCGTACAATGGGAAATTCAATATCAGTGCATTGAGTTGAAAGATATAAGATTAAGTAGTATTTGATTCTTATGATGAGTGTTGGGTGATGTAATTCATTTAAATAATGAATCTAGATGTTCATGTGTCTCATAGACAAGATGCTCTAACATCGACATCATTTATGATCTTGATTTCGGACCAGATGAAGACAAAGTAGACATATAAATTAGAGGGATTAGTTCTGAGAGACATATTATATGGTTGGGATACATCGATGTTTTGGTCTCATGGAATTGGAAATTCCTTTCTTATCTATGGAAAATTGTGGGTTTCTATAGGCTTTCACAAGGGGATGATAATGAAGTTTATTTATTCAAGATGGGTAGAACATCCTTGTTTGAAAAATATATATCCTGATCTATTTATACAGTACTAATGGTTTGGAAAGAGGAAGGAGGTATTAGGTTTTGTGGTGAAATGTTTTTCTTTTCTGTAGGAGAATGACGTTCCTTAGAGGCTATTTGGGATTTTTCATCCTTTTCATATTTTTAGGATGAAATTTGATGATGTCACTTTGAATATTGTAAAACAATAACCAGTACAAACCGTAAGATTTTTTCTGGGCGATCATGTATTAAATGATGAAGGTATCCCACTTCTTGTATATTAGTGTGACTTTTAGAGTTGATGATCTGAGAAGTATTTTCATGCAAGAGGTAGTTTCGATACATGGTGTTCTTAGTAGTAACATTTCAAAAAAAATCCTTGTTTCACATGATGTTTTTGAAAATGTATTCAAAATTCTCTGGGATTAGAGGTTCTTTTCAGAATGGTTTGTCATCCATATACTTATTATCAATCTGATATGAATTTTCAAACCTAGGAAGATAATTTACAATCCTTTGATATGAATGTTGGTGGTTTGTGGGAGAAAAATATTGTAAATGGGGAGTTTTATATAATAATAAATTCTAGGAATCGATACAGATGTAACCATTATATAATTTTAGTGGTATTTGAAGCCTCTCGACACTTTTATTTGATGCTAGGTGAGTCAGTGATTGTTGGGACTAGTTTCATGCCAGAGATGTATATACAGGTTTAGTTTATCAAACAACAGTTGGGGACAGTGTAGATTAGGTAGAAATTATATGATGACTATCATATGTGACCTATGTTGTTTGATGTAGGTCAACTTGTTTTCATTTAGGTGTCTCCTAGGTTAGGTTAATGATGTATCCGGAAATAAGAGAATATAGAGATCATGTTTTTCAGGCTATTTGAGATAGAGGATACTAGCAGTGTAGTGGAATATCGATGGGCCCTTCCATAGCGCTAAAATTTCATGTATGATGTGTTTAACTTACTATGGCTTCAAAGTTATTAGTTAGACTGTCATCATAAGAATTACATAGAATATACCAATGATAGTGCTATTTTTTTCTTTGAGTATCATCAAATATAGAATGTGGACTGTATTGAGGAGTATCTCCGATGAAGGGTGATTCTATTTGTTCGAGTGTAGTGGCATCATTGAAATGTTTTAGAGGATACCGAGGGGATGGAATGTGATGTACGAGAAAATTGGATAATCATTTTTACTATGACTATAAAATGTTTCTTGTATAATATCATTGATGAGATATTATACGATGGAGAGGTTGTAAGATCCCATCTTTTTTGAGGTATCTCACTCTTTCAGTTTTTCATTTGAGGCTCGGTAGACATATCTTGTTTGAATATAGATCCTTTATGAGGGAAAATGACAATATGTTTATAGATTCATGTATTTTTAATAAACGTACACATGTAATGGGAGAAAAAATGTAAAAATAAAAGATGACGCACATATGGAGTGGTTTAGGGTTTCTGTTTGAATTAATGGAGTAATGGTATAAATGGGTCATGTGTTACCAAGGGATATTGGTATTTTGAGAATCTGTAAATGGAGTTTAGGATTTATATGTAATATTGTATAAAAATGAAGTTTTAGTACATTTAGATGTCGTGTAATTGGGTTATGAGTCCTATAAGAGCCACCAGACTCATCTTTTGAACTAATTCATGATGTGAATATATTACACATTGTTTCCCAATTGCACATAATGTATTTTTTTGGAGAATTAAATATTCATCTAAGGTGAAATGTTTTTTAGTGTATCCCACTAAAAATAAATTTCCGACATGTTCCTAAATTAAACATTGTATAATTTCCGAAATAAGATTTTTAAATAGTGCACTACAATTGATTTTATTTCCAGGTCATGTGCAACATATTCCTATAAACCCTAGGGACCCTCCTTGTTGATTTTTAGTGGGTCCCATGATTTCGAACATCCATGGTACACATATGACCCATAATATGTGCGATTGGTTGGGTTTTATATTCTCTCCCATTATTATCTATCCATTTTGGTGTAATCTCTTAATAATAACCATTATTGGGTTTTATCACTATAGATTATGATTTAAGAACCTTATTCTAATCATCTATAACTGAATTATTCTAAATAAATTATTTTATGGCCCCCTAAAGGTAATGTGTCTAAATATTAACCCTATGTTTTTATAATTTTCAAGATTTATAAATAGTGAAACTGAATCGACATATCATCTATATAAATAAATTAATTGATGAAATGGAATATTACTAGGAGTCCAAATGCTTCCAATTGGTTATTAAACCGGCTTGTGGATACCATTCAAGTGAGAAAACCTCTGAATATAAATTAATTATTTATTCGCTTATGGATTTTAAAACATGAATTGGATTATGGGTGATTTCTTGATTTAGATTTACCTTGGATTTACTTGTTTATTGAGATAACTGTCATGTTATTGGTTTTGACCAATTGATATATGAAATTTTTAATTGAAAGATAAATAGTAATTTTCATAAATAATAATTGAGTCATATGACGCGATATTTTGATAACCTTGTTTCTATAAAATGTGTTTTGATATCTATGATGTAATAAATATAAGGAGAATTGTCTTAGTGAGAGAAGAAGAAAATATTATATTGTATGATTGGATAAGTGAAACATGATAAAATAATTAAATTTCGGGCTATGCCAATTTTATATTAAAAAATTCTTATATAACGAGCTTGGATCTCATATATGATGAAATATTATATACCAATCATTGATTTTAAACATGATAAAATTCAAATATACCAAGACTGGTCATGATTAATCGCTGAAATGACTATACAGTATATTCTGAAAGATTTTTTTTGTTATTTATACCTTTGTTATAAAGGTATGATTGGAATGGACATAAGACATGTTCAGAGACAATCTGGTATGGCACTGATGAAGGATATGTTATTACATGGTTATATGGTAATAGGTGGAATTAACAAGAGATAGGATTATAGTTTTTATGACATGGAACTGAAGCTGGTTGATGTGGTGTTAATTTAGTTCTTTAATTAATTAATACACCTATGTATTTCATTTTTGAACACCCTAATTATCAGATTTGATATGTTTACACAAGGTTGTGTCCACAAACTGAGTTATAGTCACTTCATATTTGGGTCTCTATTTTGTTTCAAATCAATTTATTTGGATGGAGGATTGGATAAGGTAAATGTACCATATTGTTGATTTTTTTCATGCTAAATTAGTCGAAGTTTGAAGATGGGACTGAGAAGGGGTTCAAAAATGGAGAATTTTGAGTTTTTATTTTTTGTCTTCTACTCATTTGTTTATATTAAATCTATAATGAAATTTAGTTACATTCCATAACATCATCATATTATCCCATCATTATTTAAAGGTTTATTCACTTGGATTATATTGTTGGTTTTCCACTATATTGTATTATTTCAATTATTTCTACACACTAGTATTATTATTTATTGTGAAATGATTATTTTTATATGTTATACCTCTCTAACCGGGGGTTATAGTTTCCCAAAATACTTATCTCACCCTTTATGGTTGTTGGAAAACTCTTTCACATGATAAGGTGGGTTTGATGTCTTTAACCAACCATTTCAAGCCACATGGAAGAGTTATAGATTGTGGTACGTTGCAATGATAATTTCACTAACAGTTTCACTATATCATTTTCTATCATATGATGCATACTATATCAATTAGACAATAAATTATTAATAATATTATCAGATCATTTAAGGATTCTCTCGAATCAAAGGATATAAACATAGTATATCACTAAATGAATTGTATATAACTATATTGGGTTAAAATAAAATAGATTGAAAAAATTCAAATTAAATATATTTTGTACCACCAATGGGTGACCATGTTTCTAAGTAAATGAATAGTACTTCTTTACTAATGTCATATAGGCTCCATTATATCATTATACATAATGAGTTGTTTTCAAAAAACAAGACACCTAGAATTATTCTTTAGTTATAAGAAATAAAAAACATCATTTAAATCAAACAAGTTGTTCCATTTAATGTGATGTTTAAATTTATAATATTAATGAAAAAAAATCTTTTCATTTTCATTAATATATATGTCATTATTTAATATTTTTAGATAACCTAAAATCTAATTTTGATTCAATTTTAATGATTTACTCACATTTATCCTAGGTGATGATACCACCAATCAATAAAAAAGAACCACACCTGAAAAATTTAGTGTGTGAGTCCCCATATATAATGTGAATTTAATTAAAATCTTCTTGGAACCCATGACATCCATTTCAGTACCATGTGTATGAAATTCACCCATAATTAGTATAAGTGCAATAGAACAAAAAATAAAAAACAACAAAAATATTGAATGGTATGGTACACATACATCCTAATGTAAATAATAACGAATAATGTGTTTTAATTATTTTAGTCTAGGAAATTTAATTTAATATTACAAAATGATAGATATATCTAAAATTTAATTTATAATTACTAATTTGAAGGGAATAATTTTTTTTAAAAAAATTAGTAAACTAAATTTAACTACATTATACATAATGTTTATAGAGTCCATCATTATAACACAAAAAATTGACACATTAGAATAGGGAAGGTGATATTGTGAATATATGTGGTTTAAGATAAGTGACAGCACCACACCCTTTTTTATCAATCTACACATGTAGAAGGGAACCTTTGGAAATAATAATTATTCAATTAATAAATTATTATAATATTAAACCCAACATTGGGAATAGAAAATTTAAAAGAAAAAAAACCAAACCTAAATGGTATCATCTTATATCAGCCTAATCCCTTATCTAATTATTTTATTTAATTTAAAACGTGGAGTTATTTATTATACCAAAATTATTGGTTTAAAACATTCCCCTAGAATATTGAATGACCTTGGTGTGGGATGAATCATTTTATGTAATTATATTACTTTTACCATTCCCCGTAATCTTTTTCATCAATTATCATTAAAATTCCTCCCAAATATAGAATATGAATGATAAATTACAACAAAATTAAGACATAATTGTTTTACATGGCTCCCCAACATTCAAAAATTCCAAGGATCATATAGGTGAAATGTTTTTATATACCAAAACACTAAAAAAATTAATTTTAAATAACATAGTGGACAAATTGAACCTATATCTTCATAACAACACATATTTTATAGCACACTAATCTCACATAGTTAGTGAAAAAACTTCCCTTCATTGTTTTCGAATCTTCAATCTTCTTAAACAAATGGTAAGAACACAAAAGGAATAGTGTAATGTTCTTATTCATATTTATAAACATATTGATCTTCATAGTCATCCATTAAGAAAAATATTTGGAATATAATTCTTCTTATCCAATTTTTTCTAAATCATGACTATGAACTCCACCATGCATATTGTATATTCCATTAGTTATTGATAAAAAATGCCACTCTTATCTCTATAATCCCTTCAATTTATCTTCACTGCTTCATAGTTCTGTCATTATTCAATTGATAATTAACTTTATAATAACCTTTACATTAAAACTATCATAATATATTTTAATGGAAACTCATCTAATATATGGAACTCCACTCACTGATTTATAAAAAATACCTTTTAAATCATAAAATTTAGAAACAAATTATTTTTACTTCCTCCATTGATAAGTGGAAAGATTCATCCAAATATTCTTCTAAATTCTATATTGATATCTCCAATTTGAATCATGGATATTTTTCTAAGTTGAATATAATTTTCAATAATATATATATAAATCCATTTCAAAATTGTGAATAAATCATCAATATGGGGTTCTTTAGTTATCCTTTATATATAACACACATAGAAACACTTAGAACCATGCAGACTATGCATTTTTACTCAAAAATAAACCTATACTATAGAATGAAAAAATACCCTTGCATAGTACTATGCATGTCAGATGAACTTATTATATCATCTTCTCAAAGCACTTCAATCCCAATCCATAAACTGCTACTTTATAATGGAATAATATACCCCAAGTATCAGTAAAATAAATCCTAAACATATAAAAATGATTTTTTATTAGAATAACCCATTTTTGGATTGTTTTCAAACATTCCCATGGTCATAAAGCTATAAAATTTCACCTAAAACATTATATCTAACATTTAATACAACACGAACTCCTCCTCCATTAAATTTTGTATAGGGGATTTTTTTTACCAACTATAAGCCCACAATACACAATAATGTCCTGAAAAATGGTAAAATAAATTGTAACTTAGAAACAAAATTCCATGATTTTCATGTTATTCAAACTATTGTTTCCCCTTGAATAAACATTCATGAACTCGTCCAATTTATTTTTCACAAAGATTTTAGTTACCGTACATTATCAAAAAGAATGAAAACTCCCAATATCCTTTATTTTAAATAATGGAATTGTTATCCAAATAAAACAACTTCTCCCACATAATATATATAATCTTCCATCACTATCAATGTATGAAATTATGAATTCTATAAATTATCACAAAATATATTATGAAATCCATGTAAGTAATTAAAAAGAGTTACCTTCCATTAATGTAAATAGAAAATAATATATAGGAGTGGGGCTAGTTACTCCGAATAATCTATTTGGAAGTTGTTAGTCGGACATATTAAACCTAGTGATACTTATAAAAATTACATTTATGACACTCCTTTTACATGATAGTAACAATTGGATCTTGGGTTGACACATAATCACACATCATTTTCCACTGATGAACCATATCTTTAATGAAATTATATATTATCAAGATATTCCTTTTCCATGTGATTTGTACTTGAATTTTTCTATAAAGAAGGGAATCTTGTACTTACATATTATTTCAATCACAGAGATAAAAAACCTCAACACCACAATGATGTTGTTACATACATAGTATTTGAGTACATGATTGGGTAACTGAAATGTATTTAAAAACCTCAATAGTGATAAAAAAATATAATCTTATTTCTCTCTCAGGAAACATAACATACAAATATGGAATAGAAAACAAACAACTTGATTCTAACATTATTTCATCCACCAAACCTACCCAATCTTCATCTGTATGAAAAACCATATCATTTTCTAATATTCTATGATAAAAAATTATTTTTTAATGAATGTCACTAATTTAAGTATACATTTTACTACTAATATGTCGATTAATATGTGAAATCATTGGTACTATATGGATTTAAATATTGGAATGAAATGAAAGGTCCTATCAATTTAGATACAATAGGATCTAATGATTTTACAGTACTTATTTACATTAACGTACTTATAATCCTTAAAAACTGATAACTTCATCTGAGTAGTAGTCATTGTTTTCATTGGAATGGAATATTCTATTATAAATTTCTTGAGAACCACTTTAGAATAATTTAATTCATAATTTATTGTTCCATGATTTCGATGAGTGAGTAGTATTCCAAGGAATAAGATTATCTCACCCGTAATTGATTTATTAATATCAAACCTCATATTCTTAGTTAAAATAATAATTATACATCATCAAATGCTTTAATAATTATTTAATTGGCATATATAGTCTCTAAAATTCATGGTTAAATGTCCCTCAAAATAGAAATTAGGTTATCAACTATACCTCATTATAATCCATCAAACCATATGAGTGGACATATCATCGAATACCATTATTTGAGTGCTTTCACTAGCCCATAAAAATCAATCTTCAATTGAACCACCTAACTCACATATTCATCTACAAGAAAAATATATAGTTTCTCAATGTTCCAATATTCTCAATGGAATCTAATATAAAATGTATATTGTATATCTATGAACAAAAAATTGAATTCCCATTGTGATGATGTAGATATGAAAATTTAGATAGTTTCCCACCAGAATATGTGATAAATTGTGTTATATATATCAATTCCTTTTATTAGGGGACACCCATTTTATACAGGAATTTTTTTCTAAGTCACATTTACTTCAACATTAACCTTATTATGGAACACACACTTGGTGGATATTATTTTGTTATTCTTACCTTGGAATAATTAGTCATAAATCATTCATTGTAATATATTCACAGTCATATTTAATTTTTATAAGATAATATTCTTCATTACATACCCATTAATTTATTTTTTTGATAATTGGGATAATATATTATATTTTTGTTGATCATTTATCCTTAGATAATTGATTGGATATTTATAAGTAAAACTAATATTATTCTATGTAATTTTAACCAATCGAGTTTCATTATTTACTACTACTAAACCAATTGTATTTTACTAATCAATGATGTATTCATATAAGTGTACTTTAAAAATATGCTCTACCCTAGGATTGATCACTTTAGTATCACCTTCCTATGAATTTTCAACCAATATTTCTAAGAAACAATATAAATGGGTAGTGAATTATTCTTTGTATCCACAACAATAACATCATGGATTTAAATATTTTTTCATATTTGTTATAATTATAATTCATTACTTTCAAAAAAAAATTGAAAATAATACTTACCATATGATCATCAATCTTATGATTATTCTCTCTATTAATAATAAACATTTAATTGTGATGAAAATATGTTATTCAATATTTTATTAATATTCTACCACATCACATAGGGTATCATATCTTCACCTAAATAAAATACCCATTGGAGATATATACTAATGAAATAACTTCTTTATTTTAGTAATTATCTTATAAATTCATGTCAACTCTAATAATTTATTCTAGGGTGTTACTGATCTAATTCATCCTCTAAAAAAAATATATTGATGGGGATCCCTTAACATTGAATCATATTTATATATATCATTCTTATCATTATATTCTTACTACTGAATATTTTAAATTTTTCCTTTATAAATAAATAACAATTGATTTTTCATCCCATGAATCATATATGGAAATGATCATGACTACTTAACACATTTGAACAATTCATTTTAATTTGTGATAAAAATCATAGATTCCATCCAACAAAAATCATGGATAAATAAAATATAATACCTTAACCCATCTCTATATTTCTCATATATTTTCCAACACACATCAATGTGTACTATCTCAGCCAATATCTTTAATTTATTGTCCTTTCGATTATTAATCTTCCAAAAATTTTCCCTTTCTGACAAGTCCCACTTGTTTGGAAGTTATACGATGGGATTTGGAGGAATCACTGAGCTCTAAAACTCATAAAAAATAATACAAGGACTTTGGAAAAAATTTCATATGATCTTACTCTGTAATAGATTTTCTGCTTACCTATATTGATAATATATGTATTCTTATCCAATAACTAGTTATATGTTATGATTTGTTCACATTTCTTTTATAAATGTTTCACCATAGCTCTAATGCATAAGGAGTGTGTTCTTGTTGAAGTTAAACACATGTCTCAAGTCAAAACATTTAATGAAGGTTATTAATTTTTTACCAAGGACTTTATCAACTGACACATTTTTGTGAAACATTTCATTGAATCATATTTTGGATTTCTAAAAGGTAATAATATTTATCCCTTTCCTAGTTGAAAATTATATGAAACTATTAATGTTTATTTATGTCTATTAAAATATATTATCCCCCCTCAAGTGTGATTTACAATAATTTTAGATAATCTATACATATGCTCGATTTATTTTTCTAAAATCAAATTATTTGACAATAATTATATTTTCTTTTTGTTAAATGATTTATTTCCTCTATTTGACATCCTTTAGTGTTGAATGTGTATGTTCAAACAATAGATCAATTTAATAGTCCTCATATTGTAAAATTTAAAATATAATATTTTTTTTTGATTTTCCTAATGGTTCTTTGAGTTAAGGATATTTAGTTTTATAATTTCGTTGTAATTTATTATTTTTTACTCTTGATGGTAAATTAAAGAATTTTTTTCTATGAACATAATTATTAGAAATAACTATATATATTAAATTGACACCAAATATAAAAAATTATTATCATCTAGTTTTGTTGCTTTGGATCCGTAATAATATTGTTTTCTATGGAATATTTATATTGTTTGGTCCCCATCACTTCACAACAGTAACACCATACTTATGGTGTAGTATTACGTGTCATAATTTTTTAATATATATTTCATATATATTATATTAGTAACTCAATACAACCTTCTTCTTCTAAGTGGGTAGTTAAGGGTTTCATCAAAATCCAAAATCTTCAACATCTAATTAATTATTTAATATAATTTCCTTTTTTCAATTATTGGACTTAAGGAAATGTAATTAAATTATCTGTTAATTCATTATGAACCACTATAACTATATTTAAATCCCTTTACTTTTATATCCAAATTCATTTTATAGTTTTTTATAACTCCCTTGATTAATTTTTTTTTTGAATCTCTATGAATTATTTTTCAAGATCTGTAGTTTTTATGACATTATGATTAACAAAATCATTCAAATAATCAATAATCCATGCATAGACATCAAATTTGAGAAAATAAATAGTTGTTATCATTTATTTTACATGTTTTTTTATTTGATCTAATCAATATCAACTAAAACTTTTACTTTTAATCTATGTACTGTTATATATATAGTATTATGACACATAAAAAACAATTTTATTCATTATATATGCCCTCCAAGTATAAATTCCATATTGAGTAGCTTCAAACTTATCTCTATTATCAAGACTTATTTTAACATCAAAATATTCATCATATTTGTCTGATGACTATGGTATTTTTGTGATGACCACAAAAACTTCCACAGAGGGTTATTCAAATTCTTCATATTCTGATATGTACTTTCCCTCTACGAAATAATTTTCTTTTTAATTACGTTTTTACATCATGAATAACTTAATCTTGGAAAAATTATTGCTTCTCGTACCCTTAAATATTTTCTTAATGGGTTCATCATCATCATAATCAAAATCATAATCATCATAATAATTTATTTGGTAACTTTAAAAGAATATTACACAATTTGACACACTGAATGTAAGTTGGAATGATATGTCTGTATTTACATATTCGTCTTTAATGTTTTGATTATGGGAATGAAATCACCTCATCACAGTCCTAATAATTTTTATTTTCTATTAGAATATGTTTCATAATTTCCTTTTACACAAATTACTATGAACTATCCTTTATTTTGAAATCATTTTTACTATTCCTCATTTTATATTGTTTAATTTTATTTTAGAGATTATATATCATCAAATACAAAGGATTCATATGTTAGAGAACCAAAACATTTGTATTCAAATGCATTGGTAATCTTCTTAGAATTCACATTATGATTTGACATAATCTATACATTCTATAAACAAACAAAATTCCCCACAAGAAATCTAATTCAATCAATGATTTTATTTATAGTCAGATTATTGGGAATCCACAAAAACCATAAATTATTCCATACTACCTATATTTTTATACCACATGCACTAAAATTACCATTTGATATTTTGAGATATTTTTCCCATAGTCACTTTGATTATTTACATGAAATCTACATCATGGAAAAAACATTACACAATTCTCCCTTATGTGCATTGAGTTCTCTAATCCCATCATCATATTCTTTTTGGTCTTTATCTCATAATGATTTTCAATTAATGCATGAAATAATATCATGTATGAAAACTATTTAAATGTACGTTCTAAAGTATTGAAAATATTAATACATAATAGACCTACATAATTATTGTAATTTTAGTCAATTAAAAAACACACTTGTTGTTGTAAAATGGTATAATTGAATCAAATATAGAAGACTAATTCAAAATCCCATATCATTGATAAAACATATTGGCCCATGGAAGGGTGAATACACTGATATAGAGGGTGAGTCAAGTCATGTCATTATTTTTTTCGACTCCCACCAATTATCTTATTTCATAATTATTAATAAAAGTCCCCCTTTGAATGATAGTATGATGTGATTTAAAATAAGAAAACATTGAAATAATGTTTTACTTCATTAAACCAACTTTTTTTAATTCTATTAACCATACACTGGAAATCAAATGATATACCAGAAATAGAATATGAATACTTTTAAAACCCGTAGGGGCCTCAGTAAACCTATGTGTTTACAACCATAAAAACTAAAAGGGATTATTAGTCATGTATACACAATGTAATCAGTTCTCCTTCATGTACTAGAATCATAAATATTTACAAACCAAGGTTCAGAGAACATCAATAATGGTTTATTTCTCAAATTCTTATTCTTTAATATAGTTAAATCTACAAACTATAAATACCCATATAAAATATTACTTCTTTATCACACACTTCATGTAAATATCCATGAATTACTTCTGTAATATTCCATTTTTTAGAAAATCTATAGAAACAATTCCTTACAACTTTATTTCCTCTCTTCTTATAATATTTTATTTCTCATGATCAAATCATCATCATTTTTTTAATGATATATCTAATGTCATTTTACCCTAATTCTATGGTAAATGATTTCAATAGACAATATCTTAATATAGGGGAGTAAATTTCAAAACGTCTATGATATATATTTCAACACATTTAATTGAGAAATTTCTTATTTTTAATATTTCCATTGAAAAAGTTAATTTTTTTCAAATATTATATCTAAATTTCTTTTTGATATCTACCATTCAATTTTCAAATGTTCCTCTTAAAGGATTTTAATTTATAACACATAATACCACTAAATCAATATCACCATGATGTGTCCATCATCAAAATGGAATAATCCAGTAATCTATTAAAACAATTTCCATTAAAACACATTCCAAAGTTCATGCTTCCCATTTTTAATTTTCTTCGAGAGATGTCAAAATTCAACATGCCCCAGGATAAGAAATAAAATTTACCTTTGTTTTCCTCTTTATTTCCCACATGGATTTAAATTCTCATCACAATGTATTCCAAGTCATAGCCTTTTTTGAATTTTTTTTTGGATTTACCTTATAAAATAGATTTATTACATTCTATATATTATTAAATTTTTTGAATCATCATAAATTTAAAATAAGAACAATGATGGTTAATCCATTTTCAATTCATCCACTAATACTTCAGATATGACAATTACATCCACAACACCATCATTGGGCCTCCACACTGGGCATAAGTAAGTCTTAAATAATAAATGGTGATCTACATTATTTAGGGAAAATATTCTCAATATTTTTCAAACACTATTATGTGTCCCTTTTCTCCACAACATGTTTGACCCCTAACCACTTACCAAATTTTGAATAAGTTAATAAATATATATATATTTATATACACTGATATTTTATATCCTTACCCATTGAATACATATTCTAATTTCTCCACATACAAAAGCCTCAACATTTCATGACCATTAATACCATAGAGAGGTACTTAACTTGAAGTTATCACTTCTTCTGTACTTTTATCAAACCCACTCAAGATAATGGGAATAAGGAATAATCTATTTGTATGATTTCTATTACATTTTTGATACCCACAACTCTAAAAATGGAACAATGATGTTTTCTAATAAAAAAACATTTATTATATCCATGAGTTAAATTTCCAATGAAATGGTTTTATTATAGAAATTTTCATCAAATTATATTTACTAATAATTTATTATAACATTAGTTTTATATGGAAAATCTCCCTAGATTCACCATTACAAATCCATCCTATGAATATCATCATCCCTTACACAATTTATCTTATAAGGTCATATTTTCCAATGATACCATTCATTTATTAACTATATATTCTTCAAAAATAATGGTGATGCTTCACAATCGTTGACCCCAAGTCATCACATCTAATAAAAAGTGATTTTGAATTCAACTCCATGATCATATAATGATCCATCCATCAGCACATTGTCAACAATGGGTAAATAGAATAAAACAACCAAACAATTATTTTCCACATATTAGATATAAACTATATATTAAAAATTATAACCACCATCATATATCATCAGCTATATATCATATCATTAAATAGAATATTATATCCCTCATATTCCCCGAGGAGATTTATTCCCATATAATGGATTATATGAAATTATAAATCCATGTTAAATGTTTAAAATAAAACACAATTGAGGAATATATATGATTATAGATTTATTTGGCAGTATAAATTGATGATATATAATATATTAATATGACATTAAACCATATAATTTTATAAAATAATAAGAATAATAATAATAGAAATAATTAAAATAATCATAATAACCCTAATACATAAATAATGGAATGTATTAGATTATAAAAGATTATAGACACATTGAGTATAATTGAAAAATCTAAAATACTGGAATTGTATATCAATATATATCATCCATTCCTTGTAAATATATAAGATCATTAAAAAGATAAACTCAAGGAATATATGTACTATTTTTTAGAAAGGGAATCATTTTTTGCACTAACATTTAAAAATTAATCCCAAAGGGAAATGATAATAAAAGTAATAAAAAATATAATTTCTAACCAATTTGGTTTGATCCAGAAAAAATATATATTTTATTATATTTAATATAGTTTAGTAATTATAAATATATTCAAAAACTTGTTTTTACCATGTTTTTAAAATCACACATTGAATAAAATGACAGTCACCTCAAAACCAGCTCTACTAATAACATGGTGTCAATAATATCAGTTTAATATAATAATGACAACAAGTCCATGTCATTTTGAATTTATAGTTTCAAAAAAATCTATTAGTTTAAATACAAATAAAAATATAATAATATATTTCACAATAATTACTTATGACCAATAAAGTCCCCAAAATAATAAAATTCTTAGAGATCATAAATTGATAATAAAGGACCAATTTTCCAAATTTAATCTTGTAATTCATCAATGAAAAATAGTATATACATTATAGTGATGCTAATATTATAATTTAAAATTATATAATATATTTAAATAAGAGGTTTTTAAATCTAATTATATTATAATAAATTTTTAGATGAATTTATAGAAACCATTATTCCATAATATATGTGAATTTTAGAACATCTTTTCCACGTAATATTATAAAATATTTTAATTTATTGGGGTTTCATGTAATTACCCCATTTATTTATAAATTTTCATTATATAAAATGATTCTATTATATTTGGGATGGTTTGGATGAGTTTTGGAAAGTTTTTTTTAAATTTTATGGATGTGAACAAATTGATCACAGTTAGTAGAAACCCTAAAACACCTCTAGGAAACTACGTAGGGGAAAACAAATGTCACTTGGTTTGCGCATGATTGGTGCACAATTTTCCCAACTGTGTGGAAACTAATAGAAATAATGTATGAACTAGGATGAATGAAAACCATGGTTGGTGTGATATTTTTCTATATATGTGTGCTAACCATGTGAGGAGTGGCCTATGTAAGTATCATAGACATGGTTGGCACATGTTTTTCCAAACCGCGTGGCTGATACATGTGGCGTATAGGTGGCCTTCCTTAAATTGTGGATCTTATTTCAATTAGAACCTCAAAGGGTAATTTTTTTCCCTAATAAGAATTTAACATGACTTCCACATCTCCCAATGGATGGAGAGACTATTCCCATATATCAAAGAGGAATATGTTAGAGATTTTTTATAGTATCAGAATCCTGGAGAATGTGGTAAGTGGTAGTTCTTGTTCGTTTTTCTCGGTATTCTTCTTCTTACCTCTCTTAGATTCCAATATATAATTTTTCTGGATATATTCATGTTGTGGGATGACAGTCATAATGAGATATGGGTATTTTAATGATAGGGAACAATATATGGGGTTGGTTTTGTATAATTAATTCATGTTTTTGGAATAATTTATTTATTTATTTATTTCGTAATATTGTGTGGTATGCGACTTTACAGAAAACTCCTCTTATTAGAAATTATTGACATAATTTGAAATTGGTTTAATTGACTAATTTTAAATAAAAATAACCTTTTTATGAAAACCCACGTTACTAATGGTTTGTGAAAATGTGGAAATTTTTATTTGTGGAAAGCGCAATTGGATACCTGATTTTAAAATGATAATTTTAAAGTGGTTTTTTGGTTTTGATTTATGAAGTGAAATTTTTAGAAAGTGTTTTCACTGAAAATATTATTTTATTAAAGTTGGATAACCTGATTTTGAATAATTATTGGACATGAGTTGAAAGGGATAGATAATGGTCGTGAAGTACCACCATCAAAGGGATAGAGTATGGACGTGAAGTTCCAACAACAATAGTAATAGAAAACATGAGTCTGTTTGTTTTTTATTTGTGTGGAAATGGAATGAGTAAAGAAAATTGGATTTGTAAAATGTTATGAATGTCTTTTTTGTTTTCATTCAATGGAAATTTATTTTTCTTGGAAATGGTTTTTGTTCAAAAAATCATTTTAATGCTTTGATGTAAATAACATTGAATTTGGTTTCCAATTTTTTATATAATTATTTTATTAAAAATTTACTGACAAGTTCTGTACCAATATAATGGGTGTGGGTGTCATTTGGAGAAATCCAATGAGTTTTATACTCGACTCCTCATTGGGACATCAGTGAATTTAAAAATATTTAATAGAAAGAAGCAGGTAAACGAAAGGTATCTCATTTCATTTGTGATGAATCATGATTCATTTGGTGTGGCTTGTGGATTTGGATCTTGGATCTTAGTGATTATTTCAAAATTGATACCAGATGTCTTGTTCATCTTTTATTTTTTGGTTTTATTTTATGATTTGGTTCAGTAATATGGTTCATGTAGTAGTTTGGTTTTTTTTCAATCGATTAAACGTTGAGTTGTAATTAATTAAACACTAACATCAATTAGTTTTGATTAGCCATGATTATGTTTTTTGGATGGTTTGTTTTTCAAATGGAAAATAATCCCCCAAATATTTACGAAACCCTAGACTTTATTAGCTACCTTTGGTGTCATGGTGATATCACCCAAGGCCCTGCAATTTCCTACTCCCTTCCCAGGCCAGTGGGTGGGTGGCAGGATTTTACAAATAGAATATCATTGTTCTATCCTAGAGTTGAAAATAATTCTAGGGTACTAACTCTGTTGTGATAGTAGTATAGAGTAGGTATGTCTTGTGTTGAGATGTATAGCATAAAATGTCATAGCAGACCTATTCTTGTTTAATTACAATGGATTTGGGTACATTAGTGTTTGTGGGCACTTATAGGATTTATAGTCTCATCATAATGGGTTTATCCAATGATATTATCATGACATTTATTAATATAAATTAGTTCCTCAAAGAGTGATTTTTTTTTCGAGTAATGATTTATGATTTAGTGAAAAAGTGATTATCTTATAAGATAGATGACAATGGTATAACTTTCAAAATCATGAGGGAATTTTCAAAATTGGGGTTTATAGTAGAAAGTGTAAAATTTTTGAAAGCATATTTTTATAATGTTTAATATGGTAAATTTGAAATATTTAATACTTGAATTTTTAGGGAGTGAGAGTAATTGGAACATTCATTTGGTTATAAAAAATGAATCTGCTTAGCCATAGAAGAAACAAATGGAAAGAGGCTGTTGATAATGTAGTTGCACCTAAGACACTGGTGAGCCGACAGATGATTCAATGTTTTGTTTAGGATTTTCAGGTCATAGATAGGGGAAATAAAAGTATTAACCAAGTAAAGTGGATCATTATGTTCTGTTCCTATAACAAAATCTTCACATCTTTAAGTGGGATTTGGAACTAGAAAAGTAGTAGTGTGCACGAATAAAAGGAATAAAATATTCTATTTCCTAGCCACACTAGAAAAGATAAATGTTATTTTGGTATCATACATGCGGGGGGATCATCGACATTAGTGGACGGATTTAGTAGTTCATGATAAATTAGACAAAATCATTACACAGTATTATTTTGAAGTATTCTTAACAAAAAATTCTAACATCACATGTTCATGATTTATTAAAAAATATATTTTTTGTTCATTATGAAATAGAATCTAATAGTGACTGGGTTTGTAGCTAAATTCATGAATTTGTTCCACTTTTTATGAGAAGATACTCGAATTGAATCCTAAAAGAAACATATTTTTTAATTTGGATTGATGTATGAAATTATCCTGAAGATTGATGTTTTTTGTATAAAGGATTATAAAGAGAAGGTCAATTGAAAAATGGTGGATGAAAGAAAAATATAATGTACTATGGTTGGATGAATTGAGTTGATACCGATGGAATATGGTGGGAACTATAATAAATCTAATTAAAAAATATTCCCACCTATTTTCAATATATTGGAATGACTCTAAATCCAGTAGGTGGATTTGTGAAACACCATACTAAACCAAAAAAAAACCTATATGTTTTTTATACAATATTCTCAAAGTACTTCAATCCCAATCCATCAAATACTACTTTATAATTTTATAATACTCCAAAATTTTCAGTAAAATAACACATAGAAATAAAAAATAATAATTTTTTATATGAATAAACCCTTTTCGAATTGTTTTTAACCATTTCCATGATCCTTAAACAAAAAATTTCACACAATAACTTTATAACTAACCTTTACTATAACATGAACCCATACTCCATCAAATAATACACAGTAGATTCATTGTTCACCATCTCTAAGCCCACAAGACCCAATGATTTCATAAAAAGTGTAAAATATATTATCACTTGGAAAAACAATTCCATGATTTTTATGCTCTTCAAACTATTGTTTTCCACTGAACAAACATTCACAAAATCTTCCCAATTTTTTTAGTCTTCAACATTGTATTTATGCCACAATATTAATAATAAATAACAATCCCTACATCCTTTTTTTAAATAATGAACTAGTTCTCCAGAGAAAACAACTTCTCCCACATTATATATATACTCCTCCATCACTATAAATGAATGAAAATATGAATTATCAAAAATATCACAAAAGAGATTATGAAATCCATGTAGGTAATTAAAAAGAGTTACCATCCATTATAATAAATCAAAAATTATATATAAGAGTGGGATGAATTACTGTAAATATTATATTTGGAGGTAGGTAGTTGGACACGTTGATCCAAGTGACGCTTCTCAAATTTACATTTATGAATCTCCTTTGTCATGATAACAACAATTTGATATTGGGTTGATGAATAATCAAAAATCATTAGCCACTGATCAACCAAATTTTTAATGAAATTATATTTTATCATGATATTCCATTACCATGAGTTTTGTTCATTACATTTTCATAGAATAAGGGAATCATTTTATTACATATTATTTCAACCATAGAGTTAAAAAAAAACATCAACACCATCATGATGATTGTACATCCATAGTAGTTAAGTACATGATCAGGTAAGTGAAATGTATTTTCCCTTAATAATGTTTTTATAAATATAAATTTAATTCTCACCAAAAACATAACATAAAAATATGGATGATAAAACGAAAAACCTAATTCTGACATGCAATCATCCACTAAACCTACCCAATCTTCATCTATATAGACAACCAAATCCTTCTCTAATGTTCTATGATAAAAAATGATGTTTTTATTGAACTTCACTAAACTAAGTGTTCATTTAACTACAAAAATTTGTATTAACATGGAAAATCATTGATACTATATGGATTGACACATTAGAATGAAATGTCGAGTCATATCAATTTCGATACAATAGGATCCAATTATTTTACAATACATATAATATTTATGTTATCATTTCATAACTTCATCTGATTAGTTGTTGGTGTTGTCATTGTAATAGAATATTCCATTTAAAATATCTTGATAACCACTTTAGAATAATTTTATTCATAATAGATTGTTCCATGATTCAGTTGAGTGAATTGTATTCCTAGAAAAAAGATTATCCCACCAACCATTGATATCTCCAAATAAAAACACATGTTCTCAACATAAAATAAGAATTATACTTCATATAATAAATTAATAGTTTTTTAATTGGCATATATAGTCTCCAACATTCATTAAAAAATAAATCTCATTATATAAATTTGGTTATCAAATATACCTACTTAGAAACCATGATACCATATGTATAGATCTATCCACTAATAAAATTCATTGAGTGCTGTCATTAGCTCCTAAAAATCACTCTTCAATTGACCCACTTTACTCACAAATTCAGCTACAATAAAAATATACAGTTTCTAAATGTTCTAATATTTGTCAGGGAATATAATATGAAAAACATTTTGGATATCTCTTGATTGGAAATTAAATTTCAATGGTGATGATATAGATACAAAAATTTAGTTAGTTTTAAACAAGAATATTGACAAAATGTATCATCGATATCAATTCCTTTGATTAGATAAAACCCATTTTACACTAGAAATTCATTTTTTCTATGTCACATTTCTTTTGAAATTGATCTTATAATGGAACACACACTTGGTTGATATTGTTTTTTATTCCTACAATGGAACAATTAGTCATTCCTCATTCTTCATAATATATTAACAATCATATTTCATTGTTATAAGATAATTCTCTTTATTACATACCCATTAAATTTATCTTCTCTATAATTAGGATAATATATTTTATTCTTGTTGATTATTTAACCTCCGTGATTGGATTTAGGATTTCCTATGAAACCTAATATTATTCTATGTAATATTAGCCATTCTAGTTTCACTATTTAGTAATAATAAACATATTTTCTTTTACTATTCGTTGATGTATTCATCTAAGTGTACCTCAACACTGTGCAATACATTAGTATTGATCACATAATTATCACTTTCATAAGAATTTTAAACACTGTATTTATGAGAATCCTACTAAATGGATAGTTAATTATTCTTGGTCTCCAAAATAATGAAATAATAGACTTGAATATATATTAAAATACTTTTAAAAAAAATATTCATTACATTTAGAAAAATATACATGGAATATAAAACATACTCCATGTTCTTCAATTTTGTGATTATTATCCTTATTATGAATAAACATTTACTTGTAAAGACACATATGTTTTTCAATAATAGATTAATATTCTACTACATATCAAAGGGTATCATATCTTCACCTAAACACAATAAATCACAATTGGATATATATAATAATTTAAGGACTAATTCCTTATAGTAATTATATAATAATTTATTTCAATTATAACAGTTTATTCCATAATGTTACTGGTATAGTTCTACCTATCAAATAAACTATTTTTATGAGGATCCCTTAAAACTAAATAATATTTCCATATCTCAATCTCATAATTATATTATTACTCATTAATATTTTAATGTTTTGTTCCATAATAAATAAATAAAAAATTGATTATTTATCTGATGATTCATCTATGTAAATGATTGTGACTTCTTAACACTTTTTAAGACATCATTTTAATCCGTGATAACAATAACAAATGCCATCCTACAAAAATCATTGATAAATATAATATAATACCATTCCCCATCTCAATATTTAAGATATATTGTACCACACACATCAATACATACAAGCTCAGCAAATATACCTAATTTATTATCTTTTGGAATATTATCCTTCCAAATTATTTTCCCTTTCGGACAAGTATCACATGTTTGAAATTGATCCAGGGTGATTTTGAGGAATCAATGAGATCCAAAATACATCAAAAAATAATCCAAGGACATTTAATTAAATTTAAAATGATCTTATTATATTACATATTCTCTACTTCCCTATACATATAATATATATATTTTAATAAAATAACAAGGTATATGTAATGTTTGGTGCACATTTATTTTATAAATGTTTCACCATATATCCCATGCATAAAGAGATTAATCTTGTTTAATTTAACCACATGTCTCGAGTCACAAAATTTAATTAATGTTTGTAATTTTTTACCACAGAATTTATTAACTAACACATTTTATGGAAATAAGTAATTGCATCATATTTTGAATTTCTATAAGGTAATCGTCGTTAACCCATTCCACATTGAATATGTAAACGAACCCATTAATTTTTATTTTATATCCATTAAAATATTTTTTCTCCCCCACACATGTGATGCAGAATAATTTTCAATAATCCACACAAAGGCTCAATTTATTTATGTAAATGCAATTTTTTTGACAATATTTGTCTTCAATTTTTATTACTTTATTTATTTCCTATATTTTACATCCTTTAGTGGTGGATTTCGATTTCCAAAATCTAGATATTTTAAGTAATCCTTAGCTTTTAAGATATAAATATTAATATTTTTTTCGTTGCGCATGATGGTTCTTCCATATAATGATATTTTTTTTATAATTTCCTTGTACTTTATTACTTTTTACTCATGTGGGTAGATTCTATAATTTTATTCTATGAAATCAATTGTTAAAAAAATATCTATTAAATTAACACCAAGTATAAGAAATTGTTATCATCTAGTTTTTCTCTAAATCCATAAAACAATTGTTTTCTATGGAATATTTATATTATTTGGGCCCCATAACTTCACAAATATAACAAAATATTTATGGTATAATATTATGTGTCATAATGATTCAATTTATATTTTATATATCTTTTATTGGAAACTCAATATAACATTCTTCTACTAAGTGGGTAGTTATGTTTTTCATCAACAACCCCTATTTTTAACATCTCATTAAGACATTAGTATATAATCATTTTTTGAGACATTAGACTAATGGGAATGTAATTATATTATAAATTAATCTCTTATGCCCATCTATAAATATATTTACATCCCTTTACTTGTACATACCAATACATTTTTTGTATATTTATAAATCCGTTGATTAGAAATAATTCGTGGAATCTACAGGCCTTAAATATCATGATCTCAGTTTTTATTACATGATGATTTACTGAATCATTTAACAGATCAATAATCCAAGCATAGATTTCAAGTTGGAGAAAATAAATAATAATTTTTGTAGTTTCCAAGATTTTTTCAATTTATCTAATTGATATAATCTTAAAATTTTACATTTAGTCTACGTACTGTTAGATTTATAGAATGATTACACGTAAAGAAACATTTTTGTTCTGAATACAGGCCCTCCAGGTATAAAATCCTTCTTGAGTAGCTTCAAAATCATCTATATTTTCAAGAATTATTTTAACATCAAAATAATCATCATATTTTTCTACTGACTATGGATATATTTTGATGACCAAAAAAACTTCCTCAGTGGGTTATTTAAATTCATCATATTTTGGTATTTCCTTTCCCTCCATGTAATAACTTTATTTTGAATTACTTTTTTTCATCCTGAATAACATCATCATTTAAAAAGTAGTGTTTCTCACACAATTAATTATTTACTTAATGGGTTCATCATAATCATAATAATGGTATTTATATTATATTTTACTTGGTAAAGATGATGGAATATTACAGAATTTTACACACCAAACATAAGTTGGAATCTTGTGTCTAAATTTACAAGTTCTTGTTTAATAGTTTGATTATGGGAATGAAATCACCTCATCAAAATTATAATAATTATTATTTTCATTTAGAATATGTTTCTTAATAACCATTTACACAAATTTCTATGAACTATCCCTTATTGGGGAATCATTTTCACTATTCCACATCATATATAGTTTAAAAGTGTTTTGAATATTATATATCTTCAAATACATAGGATACTTATGTTTGAGCACCAAAAAATTTGTATTGAAATGCAGTGGTAATCTTCTTAGAATTCAAATTATGATTTTCAAATCATCTATTATTTTCTTAAACCCACAAAAGTCACCCATAAGAATGTTAATTCCATCAAATAATTCAAATCTAGTAACATTCTTGTGAATCCAAAAAACATGAAATTATTCCATATTACATATAATTTTATATAAAATACATTAAAATTACTAATAGAGATTTTAATATGCTTTTCCCATGGGCCATTTCATGAATAAGATGAATTCCACATCATGAGAATACGATTACATTATTTTTCCTTATGTGCATTGAGTTCTCTATCCCCATTTTCATATTCTTTTTATTATTTATCTTTTTAAGATTTTTACTTAATGTTTGAAAAAATCTATGGTATGAAAACAGTTTAAATATCTATTCTAATATTTTGAAAATATTACTACCTAAGAATATTAAATAATTAATATTATTTTACTGAATTATAAAAACATACTTGTGGATGGAAACTGGTATAATAGAAACAAAGAGAGAAGACTACTTCAAAATATTATATCATTGATATAACTTTTTGGACCACAGAAAGGTGAATTCCCTGATATAGAGGTGGAATCAAGACATTTCATTCATTTTTCAAAATCTCTCCAATTAGAATAGAAAAACATCAAAAAAATGTTTTACTTCATTAAACCAACTTTTGTTATTCCATTAACCATAAACATGAAATATAATGATGTATCAAAATCAGAAGATGAATAATTTCAAACCTATAAGTGGCCTTAGGGAAACTATGTATTTACAAACATCAAATTATAAAGGGCTCATCAGTTAAGTATACAAAAAGTAATCTGTTCTGTTTCATCTACTTGAATCATAAATATTTACAAACTAATGTAATGTGAACTTCAACAATGCTGTATTTATACAATTCCAATTCATATATATAAAGAAATATACACACAAGAAATACCCATGTAAACTACTACTACATCATTTCACGTTTGAAGTAAATATAATAGAATTCCTTCTTTAATATTCTATTTTTGAGCACATCTATTGAAACATTTTTCTATAACTTTCTTTTCTATCTTCTTATAATCTTCGGTTTTTCATTATCATATCATTAATCTTTCCAAAATGATATATATGATTTTATTTTACTCCAAATATAGGATAAATGATTTCATTTAAAGCTCTCATAATAAGGGTAAGTAAATTGAAAAACTTATATGTTATATCTTTTAATGCATTTAATTTAGAAATATCTTATAATTAATTATTCAATTAAAAGGTGTATTTATTTTTCAAATATTCGATTTAAATTTCTTATTTAAATCTACATTTTAATTTTAAAAAATTCCACATAAATAATTTTAATTTATAACACATAATACCACTAAATCAATATCACCATAATATGTCCATCATCAGAATGGAAGAATTTAGTTATCTATAAAACACATTTTACATTAAAACACCCAGCACAATTCATACTTTCCATTTATTCATTTTGTCCAGTGATGTCAAAATTCAACATGCTTGATGATAAGCACTGAAAATTCCCATTTTTTCCTCCTCATTTCCCCCATGGATTTAAATTCTCATCACAATGTCTTCCAAGGCATAGCGTTTTTTTTGGAAACTTTTTTGAATTTACCTTATAAAATATATATCTTATATTATGAACATTATTAAATTTATTGAAATATCATAAATTAAAAACAAGATCAATCATGGTTACACTATATTCAATTTTCCCACAATTCCTTGAGACATGACCATGAAAACCACAACCCCATCATTGGGCCTCCTCATTATGCACATGTTTGTCTTAAATGAGAAATGTTGAGCTACATAATTTTGTGAAAATATTCTCAATTATTTTAAACCACTATTCTCTGTCGCCTTCCTCTATAAAATGGTTGAACAAAAACCAATTATCAAAATTGTAATAAGTATCAATATATATATATAGAAATATATTTGAAAACCTTAAATAGGGAATACCTTTTCCATTTTCTCCTCATTAAAAATCCCAAATATTTCATGACCAAGACTACTTTAGAGAGGTACCTACAATGAAAGAAGAACATCGTTTATCCTTTTACCAATCCATGACAAGCCAATGGGGTTAATGAACAATATATTTGTATTATTTCAACAACAATTTCAATACAAAGAACTCTAAAAATAGAACTATGCTGTTTTCTAATAAAATACTTTTATGATATCCAAGCATTAACTTTCCAATGAAAATGTTTCATTATTTAATTGTTTCTAAAAAATATAGTTACTGGTCATTTTTAAAAAATTATTTCTATATGATTTTTTTTAAAATATTAACCATTCCAAAACCATCTTATGGTTATTTCCACCCCTTATACGACTTATCTTATAAGTTTTCATTTTCCAATGTTAACATTAATTTAATAATTTTAGATGCTTCAAAAATAACCTTATTTCATCCCACCAGTCGACCCCAATTAATCACATCTAATGTAATGAGATTTTTTATTCCCCACCAAGATCATATCAGGATCAATCAAATAACACACTTTCAACAATGTTTAAATAGAATAAAACAACAATACTATTATTACCACATTTCGAACACAAAATATATAGTAAAAAATGTAGAAACCATCAGGTATCATATATTATTTATCATATCATTAAATAGAAAATTATATCCCGCATATTACTCGAGGATATTTATTCCCTATAATTATGTGAATGGAATTCTCCAGCCTAGTGAGAAGTTTAAAATAATAAAAAACCCAGTAAAATATATCTAATATATATTTTTTAGAAAGTATAAATCGATGATATTTAACATATTATTATGACATTAAAAATCATCCTTTTTTAAATTAATAATACTGATAATAATAACAGAAATAATAACAAAAAAATTATACATAAATAATGAAATATCTTAGATTATAAATGATTAAAGTCTCATTGAATATAATTGAAAAATCCCAAATACTGGAATTGAATAACAATATCTATCATCCATTCTATGTAAATATATAGGATCATTAAAGAGTTATACTAATGAAAGAATGAACTATTTTTATTAGAAAGGGATGCTCTTATCCCACAAAAATTTAAAAATTAATCACAAATTGAAATTCTAGGAAATGTAATGAAAACTATAATTCCTAATTAATGTGATTATATATAGTAAAAATATAAATTTTAGTATATTTAATATAGTTTAATATAGCTAAAAATATTCATAAATCCAGTTTTTTCCAACCCATTAATATCAAACTTAGAATAAAATGATAGTCATCACAAAAGTAGATCTAATTATAGCATGGGGTCCATAGTAGCAGTTGAATATAATAATGACCATACATTCAATTTATTTTGATATTGGATTACCAAATTATCAGTTAGTTGCAATACTAATAAAAATATAATAACATATTTCACAGC
This sequence comes from Viscum album, assembly GCA_963277665.1. Lineage (NCBI taxonomy): Eukaryota > Viridiplantae > Streptophyta > Magnoliopsida > Santalales > Viscaceae > Viscum > Viscum album. The sequence goes on along the minus strand of OY728156.1, from coordinate 484,593,773 downwards.
AATTATTTATGACCTATGAAGTCCCCCAAATAATAAAAATCTCGAAGACCATAAATTGATAATGAAAGATCAATTATCCAAATTTAATCTTATAATTCATCGATGAAAAATAGTACATCCATTATAGTTTTTCTAATATTATAATTTTAAAATTATATAATATATTTAAATAAGATGTTTCTGAATCTAATTATATTATAAAAAATAATAGAATTATTTATAGAAACCATTAGTACATAATAAATGGGAATTTTAGTACATATTTTCCACATAATATTTTGAAATATTTTTATCGCTCTAGGATTTAGGTAATTAAACATTTATTTATGAATTTTGATTATATAAAGTTACTAGGACATGTTTTGGATGTTTTAGATGAGTTTTGACAAGTTTCAGGGAATTTATTGTGGGAAATGGATAGATCAAAATTAGTAGAACCTATGAAACACCTACAGAAAACTATGTATGGGAAAACAGATGTAACTGGGTAGTTGCACAATCGGTGCACAATTTTCTGAAACTGTGCAGAACCCAGGGGAAATGAAGTAAGATCTAGAAATAATTAAAACCTTGTTTGTGGTCCTATTTTTCTAACTATGTTAGCCAAACATGTGACGGGTGGCCTATGTAAGTATCGCTGTCAAGGTTTTCAACTGGTTTTCCAAACCATGTGGCATATACGTGTGGTGTATAGGTGGCCCTCCTTAAATTGTGGATCCGATATTAATTAGAACCATAAGGGGCCAGTTTTTCCCCTAATAAGAATTTATCATCACATACACAACTCCAAAATAATGGAGACATCGTTCCCCTTGATCAAAGAAGAATCTGTTGGATATTTTTACACGTTTAGAATCCATAATTTCATGGTAAGTTGTTGTTCTTGGTGGTTTTACATTATATTATTCTTCTTATCTCCTTCGGATTTATGTATATAATTATTTTGGGATATATCCATAGTGTGGGTGTAACATCCCAAGAAAGTAATGAATAATATATATTTTTATCTATGTCTAATAATGAATTAGATGTGTTTTAGAGGCTTAAAATGAAAATAAATTCAATCTTAATCATGGAATACACTAATATTTTTAAAAGATTGTTTTACAGACTTTTGATGGAAACCCATTTTTAAATCTATATTTTGACAATTTTATAAGCTATGTTTTTCAAAATAAACTTATTATTTATGATTGGGACATCAAAATTTACTTTGTGTGAATTTTTGGTATTTTTCTGACAATGTTCATTTTTTAATGAATAGTGAAAAATACTGCATTTTACATCAAAAATGCTTTTTATTCTAAATTATTTATATGATTAGATTATATTTTGAATTGGTTTTGAAGTGAAATTAGAATATATTTTTACCATTTAATCCAATGGTGGTCATTGGAATCAATTTCACTTTGAAATAGGACTTAAACTAGTGTCAATCTTTTGATACTTATTATTTCATAAACACACGCTATTTGTCATGATAGCGGGAATTAATTATTAAATTAATTAATGTAACTTTTATGATTTTAATTTTGTAAAATAGACATCATTTTTGAATTCATAATATCAAATATACCTTAGGGTGATGTTTTGGTATTTTTCTGAAAAACTTTAATTTTTGATGAATAGTGAAACCACTATGTGGTAGTTAAAAAAACTGTTTTTTCGTTTAAATGAAACTTTGCCACTTATGTGATTTGATTTTCAAAAATCCAACATACATGGTTGTCATTATGATGTAAAATGTGGTTCAATGGGATTAAAATAATTTTTTGGTGAATAGTAACTTTTATGTTTTAAATCGTGATTAGTGGTAATTAGTGTAGTTTAAGATAAAAATAATGTTTTAATAATATTAAATGACCTATAAACATGTCCTAACCTTATTGGATGTGTCATGGCCGACCAATACAATCCATGGGTCAACTTGGGGACCCCATGAAGCCACATTGGTTGTGAAATGACATAAATAACTTTTTGTTTAATGTAAAAGTAAAAATGACACAAACATGATATGTTTTACTAAAACACTTTTTACATGGGGTTATACAAGTCATTTTTTTCATTATAAATAGTAATTGGAAATCTAAAAAGATTTCCTACATCATAGTATTTTTTTTATAATTTTTATACTTTAAATAAATTAAATTAGTTATGACATCATGATGATGCAGCGATTACCTCATTAATAATGGATTTAAATAAAATGAAATGATAATGTAAAATCTATGACCTACAAATGTCCAAAACCTATTGGATGGGTGGATTTTGAACCCTTATCACCTTAACCTCTAATTATCTCAATGTGGGACCTTTTGAATACGAAACTCATTTTAAAATAAAGTAACATTTCTTTACATTCCAAGAGTTCCCCTCCTCTTCTTTTGTAAAAGGCCCCCACCTCTACCTCCTTACCCACACATACAAAGCCTTTAGATCGGCCAAACCCTACCCATTTTGTCTCTAAACTTCCCTATATTACTCCTTAAAGCCTCACATTGGGCATAGGTCTTCCCAAGGAAGCCTTTGAGCTCAAACAAAAGGGAGTTACCCGATTTTAAGGTAATGTCTTCACTTGAGTCCTTTTGTTTTATTTTTGATTCTCCAACCCCCTAATCTCTTTTTATTAATTTCTTTTGTAACAAATCCAGTATCTTCAATATACTAGGATGTTGTTATAAGAATTATTCGAGCTAGACTTACACACACCTACATCTAATGGTTAAAGAACATACTGTTTCCGTGGATGGCGAATTTCTGCCTCCCGAAACGATGATTGTTCAACATTCTTTTAACACCTTCAAAGGTGGCCATTAAGATGACAATATATTTATATATGATATATAATATGTTTATGTTTTCCTTAAGCTTATTTATTTTTCATTTTGGGCATACCTTTATGGTTTCCATTGTTGGTAAACGGGATATTTTCATTTAAGGAAGTGAGGACTACCGCCCCCTCAAGGTGATTTGATTCGTTAATACCATATGTGGGACGTATAAAGGATGGAGTTATGATATTATATATGATATTACACTGTAATTATAATATACCTTTATATAATTATGATTCCATTCTATAAAATACGAAATAGAAATGAAAGTAGTGTTCATTCGTACGTACGGCTTACCATCTCCATAAACGGTGCATTTCATTTCTTACCTCTAAATGATTATGTAATATTATAAATGCATGTATATACTGGATATATATGACATATATGATATCTACATCATGAATAACATTCTGGATATAATGTATACATGACCAACTTGTAATTATAAAGGGTTTATTTTTTACTCAAGTACCAATGATCGTTAAAACGATCGATATTAACTTAAATAATTACATAGAGTTCATGACATGGAAATAAGTGATATAAAATGAATAATGAAATTTAAAAAGGTTATTAAACAAGTAGAAATTAACTCAAGTTTATTATTCAGGAGATTAAAGAACGGCCGAGTCACGTCAGACCCGAGGTATGGGACTTCGTCTCAATCTCCATTCATTGAGGCATATTTTGTTTTATACAAAGCTTTCTTTTATACGGTGTATAAACCCCTTTGACATTTATGTTTATCCAAAAGGAATATTTTTTATACGAAGCGTTTTACTAAACGACAAAAGGGAATGTTTTTTTCAGACGTATGCGGTGACAACGACTTCTCCACCGCTATGACCATTATTTGAGTTTCGACTTCCTCTACAAGCCATACATTTTTTAAAAGAAAAATAAATACCATGTTTTACTTTTCTTTTGTTTTGGTATTGAAAATGGTTTTCATAATTTTTTTATATCAATGTGTTGTATTGATATCTTGTGATTGAAAGGTGAAAATGTTATGTTTCCTATATCCATGTTTTATGTGATACGATTATGTCGAGGTTCTTGGGCATTATTATGAAGACGGGTGGTTCTGTGATAAACTAAGGGTGGGTGAGCCCGATATTGCTCTCCAGTGCATTGGGTAACGCGAAGGAGTGAAACGTTAAGGTTTCTCCGAAGAGATTTATGGAATATACTGTGATGGGTATTCCAAACGTAACCAAGAGGGTTACTCCCTATGTAAGAATGTTATGAATGCCTCATGTTACCTTTATGTCTTATGATTTCTATGATTTATTCATGATTTGATGAGGTATGTTAAAGTGTTTATGTTTTATGGGTGAATATTATTTCATTCTTATGTATATATGAACTTATGTTTCCTTTCCATTTTTTTATAACCCATACTGAGCTTTTTATGCTCATCCCACGTTTTTAAAAAAATGTTTTTCACAGGTCAAGGGAAAGGTACATGATATGATGATACTATCAAGGAATTGTCAAGAATGAATCCATGTTTTATTTTATATATGATTCCATTGATGGAAAAAATGAATACTATCTTTATGTAACCACTTTGTTTATATGTGGAATGTAATGAATGTTTTATGTTCTAATTCTCTAAAACTCTAAACCTAAAAAGATCCATAATGTGTAATCTTGTAATAACTCAAGATTAAGTAAGGTTTATGGCTGGGGCCTTATAGTTGGTATCAGAGGTCGTTTTAGATAACTTTAGGAGTTAGAATTATATTAAATTATTATCCAAAAATATTTTTTTGAAGTGATATAGCATTTGATGATTACCATGTTGCTTCATCTAAGACATGATTGTTCATAATGGTTTTCCGCGAGGAAACAGGGAAGCAGTGCTAGGAAGGTATACAGAAGGAAATAACCTTCCGAATCAGCATCCTGAGATGGTCAGAATTGAATGTGAACAGTTCGTTGCAGTAATGGCGCAGTTGACTCAAGTGATAAATTGTGGTGGTATCCATGCACGAGATCAGCCAGATCAACCGCAGAGGAACATGTCAGTGGTGGAACATTTCATGAGGCAACATCCCCCATCATTCAGAGGATCATTTGATCCTGTGTTAGCTGAAGGGTGGATTAAAGCACTGGAGAATATTTTATATGTCATGGAGTGTCCAGAAAATCAAAAGGATAGTCTTGCTATTTACCGTTTGGAGGGTGAAGCAGATCAGTGGTGGTCGATGGTTAAAAATATCAGGGACGCTGATGAGATTGATGCTCTCGACTGGGATGAATTCAAAGGTATGTTTCTTGAAAAGTATTTTCCTAAGGCTGTTCGACTTAGGATGGAAAATAAATTCTTGGAATTGAGGCAAGAGGAAGACTCAGTGGCTGCCTATGAAGAGAGGTTCACTCGATTGGCAAGGTATGCTCCAAATTTTATCCGAGACCTTGATAGTAAAACAATCGTTTTTACTCAGGATTAAATCCAAAATATCAAAGGGAATTAGCTTCTCATGAGTTTAAAATTTATGAAAATCTTGTTCGATGTGTTGAGAAGGTGGAAATGGAGTTTGTCGATGATCAAGTGTTCTATAACAACCAGCAGAAGAAGAGACCGAGGTGGCAGGAGAAAGGGAAGAATTTTTCAAAAAAGTCTAATGGTAAGAAAACTAAGTTTCAAGTTTGTGATAAATGTGGGAAAAGGCATGCTGGGGAATGTCTTCTGAATTCTGGAAAGTGCTACCGATGTGGTAAGATGGGACATAAGGCTCGTGATTGCACTGAAAAAGATCAAGGTGATGGTAAGTCAAAATTTGATTTACAGTTAGTGAAATGTTTTAAGTGCAATGAGATGGGTCACTATGCAAACGAGTGTCCGACAAAGAGCTCAAGTGATGGGAAGCAGTTAGAATACAAGCGGAAAGGGGTGGTGAAATCCTTTGCAACTACTTCAGTAGATGTCGGGCAATCAAATGAAGTTGTATTAGGTACTTTGTTTGTTTTTTCAGATTATGCCAGTGTGTTGTTTGATTCGGGGTCCACACATTCTTTCATCATTGAAAACATTTCTAGTAAAAAGGGAATACCGTCTCAAGAAATGACTCCTGGACTTTTGGTAAAAACAACTGGGGGAAATGTTGAGGAAAAAATAATTTATAAGAATCTTCCTATCCTTATCCGTGGAAAGAACCTACTTGCAAGCCTTATTTTTTTAACTCTAGTAGAGTTTGATGTTATCCTAGGTATGGATTGGCTTTCTATTTACCATGCTAAGATTGAATGTAGAGCTAAAAAAGTTTCTTTTCAGAAATACTTTCAGTTTGTGTACAAGAATAAACCCTTACTGTTGATAACATATCAAGAGGCTGAGAAACTTGTAAAAGATGGAAATGAATGTTACCTTGCACACATCATTGAAAATAAAGGAACTGTTCAGATTAATGATGTGTCAGTGGTAAATGAGTATCCTGATGTTTTTCCTGATAAGTTGCCTGGAATAATACCAGATCGGGAAGTTGAGTTTACTGTTGACTTAGTTCCTGATGCTAAGCCAATTTCAAAACCCCCTTATCGAATGGTACAAATTGAACTTTTAGAGTTGAAGGAGCAATTGCAAGATTTAATAGAGAAAGATTTCATTCGACCTAGCACGTCACCATGGGGTGCTCATGTTTTATTTGTTAAAAAGAAAGATGGTTCTATGAGACTTTGCGTTGATTATAGAGCCTTGAATAACATCACTATTAAGAACAAATATCCTTTGCCTCATATGGATGATTTGTTTGATCAGCTCCATAGAGCTCAGTTTTTTTCAAAGATTGACCTGAGATCGGGGTACCATCAGCTGAAGGTAAAGGAAGAAGATGTTCCGAAGACTGCGTTTCTTACAAGATATGGCCATTATGAATTTTTAGTAATGCCTTTTGGGGTAACCAATGCACATGTTGTATTCATGGACTTAATGAATACAATTTTCCATGAGTTCTTGGATAAGTTTGTGGTGGTTTTCATTGATGATATTTTGGTGTTTTCTAAAAGTAAAGAGGATCATGAAAGAAATTTAAGGGTTATTTTGCAAACCTTAAAAGAAAATAAATTGTATGGGAAATTCAGCAAGTTTGAGTTTTGGTTGCAACAAAGTTCTTTCCTTCGTCATATTGTTTCTAAAGATGGGATAACTATTGATCCTGCAAAAACAAAGGTTGCTGAAGAATGGCCAAGACCCACAAATGTAACAGAGATTCGTAGTTTCCTTGGTTTTGCAGGCTATTATCGAAGGTTTGTTAGAAATTTTTCACAGTTATCTAGTCCAATGACTAAGCTAACTTAGATGGGTGTTAAGTTTATCTGGACAAAATAATGTGATGATTGTTTTCTGGAACAGAAAAGAAGATTGGTGAATTCTCCAGTTTTGGTACTACCTTCTAGGAATTGTGAGTTTTTTATCTACAGTGATGCTTCATTGAAAGGACATGGTTGTGTCCTAATGCAGAATGATCAGTTAATTGCTTATGCTTCACGACAGTTGAAAACTCATGAGGTAAATTATCCTACACATGATTTGAAATTAGCTGCTATTGTTTTGGCTTTAAAAATTTAGAGGCATCATTTGTATGTAGTAAATTGTGAAATATTTACCGATCACAAAAGTTTAAAGTATATATTCACTCAGAAAGAATTGAACATGAGACAAAGGAGATGGCTAGAATTAATCAAGGATTATGATTGTACAATTCATTACCATCTGGGAAAAGCAAATAAAGTGACTGATGCTTTGAGTCGAAAAAGTAATTCTTCATTAACAATGTTGCGTTTGGAACGTGATCCTTTGGTTAAGGATTTGATGAAATTTGGCGTAGAAGTTTTTGGAGCAGGAAGTTCTTATGTTTTGTTTCAGGTACCAGTGAGATCACCTCTATCAGACAGAATCAAGAAAGCACAGAAGCAAGACAGTGAGTTGCAGAAAAAGGTAGAGCTGGTTCAGAAGGGTAAGTTGCCTGAATTCAACATTGATAATGATTGTGTTTTGAGATTTGGGAAGATATTGTGTGTGCCTTGTGATTCACAGTTGAAGAGAGAGTTGTTATGTGAAGCTCATAGTTCTCCGTTTTCAGTTCATCCTGGCAGTACTAAGATGTACAGAGATCTACGAGAGTATTACTGGTGGGATGGAATGAAAAGAGATATTGATGATTTTACTATGAATTGTTTGACTTGTCAACAGGTTAAAGCAGAATGGCAGTTACCGAAAGGGATGCTTCAGCCTTTACCAATTTCAGAGTGGAAATGGCAGAATATATCCATGGACTTTGTTGTGGGATTACCGAAGACATCTCGAGATAATAATGCAATCTGGGTTATTATTGATCACTTGACTAAATCTGCTCATTTCCTTGCTATACGAGATACTTTCTCTCTAGATCAACTTTCCCGTTTGTATTTTAAAGAGATATTCAGGTTGCATGGAGTTCCTCTCTCCATTGTATCTGATCATGATCCTAGGTTTACTTCTAACTTTTGGAAGGGCCTTCAGAAGTCGTTGGGTACTGAATTAAATTTTAGTACATCATTTCATCCGCAATCAGATGGGCAGTCAGAATGAAAAGTTCAGACATTGGAGGATATGCTACGTTCTTGCTCTATGGAATATCAGGGAAGTTGGGACCAACCTCTTTCTTTGTTTGAATTTTTATATAATAACAGTTTCCATTCCAGTATACAGATGGCACCATTTGAGGCGTTATATGGGAAGCAGTGTCAAAATCCAGCTTTCTGGGATGAAGTGGGTGAAAGGAAGTTGATGGGACCAGAATTGGTAGAAGAGATGGCAGAAAAAGTTCATATGATTCAGAAAAACATGAGAACAACTCAGAGCAGGCAGCAGAGTTATGCGGACAACAGGAGGAAGGATCTATCTTTTGAGGTAGGTGATCATGTTTTTCTCAAAGTCTCACCATGGAAAAGTGTGATGCGATTTGGTAAGAAAGAAAAGCTGAGTCCAAGTTTCATTGGACCATATGAAATTCTGGAGAGAGTTGGATCAGTTGCTTACCGAGTGGATTTACCTCCGAGTTTATCTCAGGTACACAATGTTTTTCATGTTTCGATGTTGAGAAAGTATATGCCAGATCCATCTCATGTTTTGAGTCCAGAGGTAGTTCAGCTGGAAGAGAACCTATCTTATGAGGAACAACTTCTCTATATTATTGAGCACAGGGAGCAAGTGTTATGGAATAAGGTGATTAATCAGGTAAAGATTTTGTGGAAAACCACATGATGGAAGAGGCAACATGGTAATCTGAAAATGCAATGAGGGATAAGTACCCCCATTAATTCGATAAGTAAATAAGTTACGGGGACACAATTTTCTAAAGGGGGGGAAGGATGTAACATCCCAAGTATGTAATGAATAATAGATATTTTTATCTATGTCTATTAATGAATTAGATAGTGTTTTAGAGTCTTAAAATGAAAATAAATCCAATCTTAAGCATGGAATACATTAATATTTTTAAAAGATTGTTTTACTGCCTTTTGATGGAAAACCATTTTTAAATCTATCTTTTGACAATTTTATAAGCTATGTTTGACAAAATAAACTTATTATTTATGGTTGGGACATCAAAATTTACTTTGTGTGAATGTTTGGTATTTTTCTGACAATGTTCATTTTTTAATTAATAGTGAAAAATAAAGCATTTTACATCAAAACTGCTTTTTAATCTAATTTATTTATATGATTATATTATCTTTTGAATTGGTTTTGAAGTTAAATTAGAATATATTTTTATCATTTAATCCAATGGTGGTCATTGGAATCAATTTCACATTGAAATTGGACTTAAACTGGTGTCAATCTTTTGATACGTATTGTTTCATAAAAACACGCTATTTGTCATGACAACGGGAATTAATTATTAAATTAATTAATGTAACTTATATGATTTGAATTTTATAAAATAGACATAATTTTTGAATTCAGAATATCAAATATAGCTTAGGGTAAAGTTTTGGTATTTTTCTGAAAAACTTCAATTTTTGATGAATAGTGAAACCACTAAGTGGTAGTTAAAGAAACTGATTTTTCATTTAAATGAAACTTTGCCACTTCTGTGATTTGATTTTCAAAAATCCGACATACATGGTTGTCAATAATAAGTAAGATGTGGTTCAATGGGATTAAAATAATTTTTTGGTGAATATTAACTTTTATGTTTTTAATCACGATTAGTGGTAATTAGTGTAGTTTAAGGTAAAAATAATATTTTAATAAAATGAAATGACCTAGACACATGTCCTACCCTTATTGGATGTGTTATGGCCGACCCCGAAATTCCATGGGTCAACTTGGGGACCTCATGGAGCCACTTTGGTTTGGAAATGACATAAATAACATTTTATTTAATGTAAAAGTAAAAATGACACAAACATGAGATGTTTTACTAAAACAATTTTTACATAGGTTTATACAAGTAATATTTTTGATTATAAATAGTCATTGGTAATCTAAAAATATTTCCTACATCATAGTATTTTTTTATAATTTTTAGTCTTTAAATAAATTAAATTATTTATGACATCATGATGATGCATCGATTACCTCATTAATAAAGGATTTAAATAAAATGAAATGATAATGTAAAATATGTGACCTAAAAATGTCCAAAACCTATTGGATGGGTGTATTTCGAACCCTTATCACCTTACCCTCTAATTATATCAATGTGGGACCTTTTGAATCCGAAACTCATTTTAAAATAAAGTAACATTTCTTTACTTTCCAAGAGTGCCCCTCCTCTCCTCTTATAAAAGGCCCCCACCTCTACCTCCTTACCCACACATCCAAAGCCTTTGGCTCAACCAAACCCTGCCCATTTTGTCTCTCCACTTCGCTCTCTTACTCCTTGAAGCCTCACTTTGGGAAGAAGTCTTCCCAAGGAAGCCTTTGAGCTCACACCAAAGGGAGTTACCCGATTTTAAGGTAATGTCTTCACTTGAGTCCTTTTGTTTTATTTTGCTTCTCCAACCCCCTAAACTATTTTTTTTCATTTCTTTTGTAACAAATCTAGTATCTTCAATATACTAGGATGTTTTTATATGAATTATTCGAGCTACACTTACACACACCTACATCTAATGGTTAAAGAACATACTGTTTCCGTGGATGGCGAATTTCTGCCTCCCGAAACGATGATAGTTCAACAATATTTTAAAACCTTCAAAGGTGGCCATTAATATGACATTATATTTATATATGATATATAATATGTTTATGTTTTCCTTAAGCTTCTGTAGTTTTCATTTTGGGAATATTTTTATGGTTTCCATTGTGGGTAAACGCGATATCTTCATTTAAGGAAGGGTGGACTACCGCCCCCTCAAAGTGATTTGATTCATTAATACCATATGTGGGACATATAAAGGATGGAGTTATGATATTATATTTGATATTACACTGGAATTATAATATACCTTTATATCATTATGATTCCATTCTATAAAATAGGAAATATAAATGAAAATAGCGTTCATGCGTACGTACGGCTTATCGTCTCCATGAATGGTGCATTTCATTTCTTACCTCTAAATGATTATGTAATATTATAAATGCATGAATCTACTGGATATATATGACATATATGATATCTACATCATTAATACCATTCTGGATATAATGGATACATGAACAACTTGTAATTATAAAGGGTTTATTTTTGACTCAAGTATCAATGATCGTTAAAACGACCGTTATTAACTTAAATAATTACATAGTGTTCATGACATGGAAATAAGTGATATAAAAGGAATAATGAACTTGAAAAAGGTTCTTAAACAAGTAGAAATTAACTCAAGTTTATTATTCAGGAGATTGATGAACGACTGAGTCAAGTCGGACCCGAGGTATGGGACTTCATCTCAATCTCCTTTCATTGAGGCATATTTTGTTTTATACACAACCTTCTTTTATACAGTGTATAAACCCCTTTGACTTTTACGTTTATCCAAAAGGAATAGTTTTTATAGGAAGCGTTTTACTAAATGACAAAAGGTAATGTTTTTGTCGAACGTATGCGGCGACAACGAATTCTCCTCCGTCGTGAACATTATTTGAGTTTCGGCTTCCTCTACAAGCCATACCTTTTTTTAGAAGAAAAATAAATAACATGTTTTACTTTTCTTTTGTTTTGGTATTGAAAATGGTTTTCATATTGTTTTTATATCAATGTGTTGTATTGATATCTTGTGATTGAAAGGTGGAAATGTTATGTTTCCTATATGCATGTTTTATGTGATACGATTATGTTGAGGTTCTTGGGCATTATTATGAAGACGGGTGGTTCCGTGATAAACTAAGGGCGGGTGAGCCCGATATAGCTCTCCAATGCATTGGGTAACACGAATGTGTGAAATGTTAAGGTTTTTCCGAAGAGATTTAGGGAATATATTGTGATGGGTATTCCAAGCGTAACCAAGAGGGTTACTCCCTCCGTAAGAATGTTATGAATGCCTCAAGTTACCTTTATGTCTTATGATTTCTATGATTTATTCATGATTTGATGAGGTATGTTAAAGTGTTTATGTTTTATGGGTGAATATGATTTCATTCTTATGTATATATGAACTTATGTTTCCATTCCATATTTTTATAACCCATACTGAGCTTTTTATGCTCAACCCAAGCTTTTTTGAAATGTTTTTCACAGGTCAAGGTAAAGGTACATGATATGATGATAGTGTCAAGGAAGGGTCAAGAATGATTGCATATTTTATTTTAAATATGTTTCCATTGATGGGGAAAATGAATACTATCTTTATGTAACCACTTTGTTTATATGTGGAATGTAATGAAAGTTTTCTGTTCTAATTGTCTAAAACTCTAAACCTGAAAAGATCCTCAATGTGTAATCTTGTAATAACTGAAGATTAAGTAAGGTTTTAAGGGTGGGGCCTTATAGTGGGATTCTACTCAAGATGAGATATAGATATTTTGATTATAGGTTGCAATATCTAAGGTAGGATTTTTATTACAAAATCAGGTTTCTAAAAGAATTATTTTCGTTCTTGATTTTCATCTACGATTGTGGGGTATGAGAATTCACAGTGAACTCCTATTATTATAAATTAATGTCATAAATTCAAATTTCATTAATTTATTGACTTCAGTTTTGATTTTTCATTTTTGAAATTGCTTATGAAAACCATCTTTAGATATGGTTTTTTAAATTGTGTAAAATGTTTATTTCTGGAAAGTGTAATTTGATACCTGATTTTAAGATGATAATTTAAAATTATTTAGTTTTGATTTTTGTAATTATATATTTAGAAAAAATAATTAATAAAAAAATTATTTTAATAAAATGGGATTACATGATTTTTAATAATGATTGGACATTAGATGAATGGGTTAGATAATGGCCGTGAAGTACCACCATCAAAGGGATAGAGTATAGACATGAAGTTTCAACAACAATAGTAATATAAAACCTGAGTGTGTATGTTTATTAGTTTTTTTGTGGGCATGTAATGATGTATGATTATTTGATTTGTGAAATTGTATGAATGCTTTTTTTTTAGTTTCATTCAATGGAAAACTATTTTTCCGGGAAATGGTTTTGGTTCAAAAAAACATTTTGAGTATTTGATATAATCAAATTTGAATTTTATTTTCAGTTTTTTATATAAATTGTTTTATATATATTTTCAAACTTTTTCTATCCTATTGGAATGAGTAGATATGTCAATTTGAGAAATCCTACTATGTTTTATACACACCTCATTTTGAGGAAAAAGGTGAATTTAAAAATATTGAATATCAAGACACAAGAAATGGAAACGTATATCATTTCCTTGGCGATGAATCATTATTCCATGGGTGTTGCGTATAGATTTGGTTCTTGGTGATTGTTTGGGAATCAATTCCAGATTTCTTGGAAATCATTGATTTTTTGGTTTTAGATTCTAATTTGGTTTAATAATATGGTTCATGTTGTAGTTTTCTTTTTTTTTCAATGGGTTAGACATTGAGTTCTCATACATTAAAATTAAATATCATATAGTTTTGATTATCTATGATTATTTTTGATTGGTTGGTTTATTTTTGAAATTTAAAATAATCCCCCATATTTTTATGAAACCCCTGGCCTTTATTACATACATTTGGTGTCTTGGGGATATCACCCAATGCTTAGTAATTTCCTACCCCCTTCTCAAGCATGTGGGTGGGTGGTGGGATGTTACAAATGGAATATGTTTTTTCATTTCTAGAGATGATACAAATTCTTGGTTAGTGATTTTGTTATTATGGTGGTGAGGAGTAGGAATGTATGGAGTTGGAATTTAGTGCATAAAAAATCAAATCTAACCTATTTTTTTTGAACTTCATGTCACTATTGATTTGGGTACATAACTATTTTGAGACTCTTCTAGGATTTTAAATCTCAATATTATGGGTTTTTCCAGGGAGAAGATCATGAAATATATTGATGTAAATTATATATGATTTCGTATAAAATTGATTATTTTTTGAAATAGTTGAAAAGGTTTTAATTTTAAAAATCATGTGGGAATTTTCAAAAATGGGTTTGAAAATTGAAAGTCTAAAATTTGTGAAATAATATTTTTATAGTGATTGATATGATAAATTTTAAAAAAATTATTATTTGATTTGATAAGGAGTGAGACTAAATAGAACATTCATTTGTCTATAAAAATGGGACATCTTTTGCATAATAGAGACCAATTGAAAGTGGTTGTTGAGAATGTTGTTGGACCTAAGCCACCAGTGAGCCGAAAGATGATTCAGTGTTTTGTCTCATATTTTAAAGTCATAGATAGAGGGAAATAAATGTATTAACTAAGGAAAGTGGATCATTCTGTTGAGTTCCTACAGATGATTCTAGCCATCTTTAGGGGTGATTTGGATATGGAAAATGTAGTGAAGTAGATGAATAAAAGGAATGAAATATTCTATTTTATAGCCAAGCTAGTGGGGCTAAAGGTCATGTTGGTATCATACATGTGGGTGGATATTTAACATTAGTGGTGGATATAGGAATTCGTGATAAATTAAACTACATCATTACATTGGAAAATTTTAGAGAAATTTTTAACAGAAAATTCTATCATCACAAGTTCATGAGTTATTAAACCATATATTTTTTCACCTAGAAGCAAGAGAACCTCATAGTGATTGGGTTTGTAGATAAATTCACGAATTTGATTTATTTTTTACTCAAATATGATGGAAGTGAATCCTTGAACGCACATATTTTTTAATTGAGTCTATTGTATTAAATTTTCCCAAAGATTATTGTTTTCTATAAAGGATTATAAAGAGATTTTGAATTGGTAAATGGTTGAAGAAATAGAAATTTAATGTACTATGGTTAGAGGAATGATGTTGATAACTATGGAAAATGGTGGGAACTTTGATGATGGTAACAAAAAATAGGGACACCTATTTTCAATGTAGTGGAATGACTCATAATCCAATAGTTGGATTGGTAAAACATCAACCTAATCCAAATATTAGGACTATATGTTTTTTATTTGGTTATTTGGATAACATTAATTTTGTTTTTCTAGAACCACCTAGATCAAGTCACAATTGTTACCATATTGGACATATTCAGAGCTATTATCATAGTGATCCAAGTTTTGGTGTTCGTGACATATACCATGTTTCATAGATTTCATATACTTATTTGGAATGGGGACAAAATAGTAGTTCATTTGATTAGAACTGAGATATCCATAGTTATTCTAGTAATACCACGACTCACCAACAAAGGAAACCTCAACAATGTAATAAATCAAAATGTGCAGTGGGTATGACATTTTAAGAAGCGGTAAAGGTTATTGTGGATGATCAATATTGACCATCAATGGTGAGATGTAATATTACATTTAATTATACCCTTGTTTAATAATATTTTTATAAATTTAAATCCCATTTGTTTATTGAGTATTGTGATTTGGATCTTCTAGATTTTCCTGTTGAGAATATTCCTTCTATTGTGATGCTTAAAACTCCTCTTGGACTAAGGGATTGGTGAGACATTATATGAAAGGAATGTTCAATAAAAATTTATGAAGATTAACTGATTTGGATTTTATCTATTCTTGATATGGATTTCTAAGAAATAATACTTGGATTAGATTGGTTGGAAATGTTCAAATCGTATATTAATAGTTACACATGAATGGTTTGTTTCACAATTGAGGATGGCATTGAGCATATAATTAGAGCTGTCAGGAATGTAATCGTAAGTGATACATGCTCATTAAAGCCAACGGTGGGCTCTATCTCATAATAGTGGGAAGTTTTGAAACAAGAATTAGTGAATGAGATTTATAATAGCAATTATCCAATATTTTGTTTTTCACCTCTCTCATGTTTTTCCAAAAAATTTATCATGGTTGACACCCACATGAGATGTGGGGTATAAGATTGATCTCCTCCTAGGGACCAATACTATTTCCCCTAAAATTTACACAATTGAACCAATATAATTACTAGAATTTAATTCTATGTTAAAAGAGTGATAACTAAAAGGTTTCATTCAGCCTAGTACATATCTATGGCTAAAAGAAAATTTGTTTATGAAAAAGGAAGTTCCAACTATTCTTCTATGTGTGGGAAATCAAAATCTTATCCTAGTTACAATAAATAATAAGATCCACTTCCATGAATTAATGATCATGTTAGTTCACTATAATTTACTTACAATAAGGATATCACCAATTGTGTATTCAGAAGAAGGATATTTAAAAAAATATTCAAATAGTGTATATGGAAATTATGAGTATCTAGTTATGAATTTTTTTATTAAGAATGCACCAACTATATTTATGGAATTAATAAATTTGATATTTAAAAGGTATTTGTATTATTTTTTGTTGTTTTTTGTTGATGATATGTTTTGTGTTCTATGGAAAAGGAAGAGCATGATCTCCACATAGTAACAATATTAAGAGTATTTTGGGATCGTAGATTGTATGAAGAACAATAAAGGCGTAATTTTTTGATTGAAAAGGTATGTTTCCATGGCCATAATATCCCAAAAATATGTGTTCTAATAGATCCAAAAAATATATAGGTAATAATATATTTGAACTCACCAAATAATGGCTTTGAGATATGCAATTTCATTTTCTTGATTTGTTCTTAGTGATGTTTTTCAGTGAATTATCATGACTAGCCTCTCCATTTATTTCCATAAAAAGTGAAACTTATCCATTCCAATGTAATGATAAATGCCAAAAGTCTTCTCCAGAGCACAACATTCACACTACATCATCACTAATCTTGGAAATAACTGAATCATTGAAAGGTTATGTACTAAATTTTGAGGCATTGGGATCTTGGTTGGGGTGTGTAAACATATAGGGAGATCATATTGCAGCTCATGGCACACGAAAGTTATGGTTTCATGAGTAGAACTAATCAAAATATGATTTTTAATTAGATATATAGTATATTATTTGAATAATTGTCCTTGTTAACTATTTGGTGGGAAATTCAAGGTGTTTATTGATCATAAGAACTTAATTTTTTTTTAATAAATCGATTTTATCCTACGTAAATGGTAACATATGGAGTATTCCAAGAGGCTTTACATTTACCTAATTCATATATCAGGTAAAGAAATTTTTTTTTAATATTAATTAAGCAGGAATTTGTATAATCATCTGGTGAAAGAGGATTTAGAGCAGTGTCAACATGTGAGGTTTTTAAACAAAATTATCTTTGATTTTAAAGACTGATTTATTATTTTGGTTTTCTTTTTGGATTATTTTGTTCCTGATATGGTCAAAGAAGTTAAGTAGGAACATATATCTAGTTTATAACGTGTGAGAACTAGAATAAAACTCAATAGTGGGGATGTTGTTGAGGGATGAAAACTAAATAGAGTATAAATGTCGTGTTTTTTATATCAGATGTTTACATCTATGGATTTTTATGAACAACTTATTCATGATTACTTACTTTTGAAATTGGATATTCATCATGGGATAAAAAAATGTGTATAATGAATTAGTATTAAATATTTTTTGGGGTTTTCATGAAATTAAAACAATCTGAGTTCATTATGATATGCCTCACCTGTTAGCAGGTTATGGAAGAACACAAATAACCAATCGGTATTTTGTAGTATCTACCTATTCTTGTTTGGATGTAGGAATAACCAGATAGGGATTTTGTGAAATTTATCCTAATATCTATTTGTAAACACAATTTCATATGAGTTATAGTGGATCTTATCACCATGTTGGCCCATTTCATCACTATTAATAAATCTCATACTATGGAGCACTTATCTAAAATCTATATCAGAGAAGTGGTAAAGAGGCATGGTATACTAGTTTCGATAGAAACATAACAATATCTAAACTATATTTATAACTTCTATAACTGCTTAAAACAATCCCTTGGGAGACTATTGATAATGTGAAGGGCATGTCATACTAAAATAAATGGAAAAATTGAAAGTACTATAAAAATACTGTAAGACATGCTTTGTCCTCTTGTAATGCATTTTGGTGTCTCATGGGAAGATAACATACAATAAGTTTAGTTATCATGTAATAAAACTATTAGTAATTGATACAGAAGAATCATTTTTATGCATTTTATGAGAATCATTTCCAGTTTACACTTTGTTGCGTGTAAACTAGTGATATTTCACTGGTTTGACCAAGACCTATACAAGAGACAATTGATAAAATTTAGTTGATCAGGAAAAGGATGCATAAGTATTAGAGTCATCATATATCCTATATTGATCATTATTATTGGATTTTATCATTCATGGTGAGTTCGCATGTGTTCTTTAGAATCTCCTCAAGGCTCGGGCATCACCATTTTAAAATGTCGGGAAATTATATCCCTAAAACAAAAACCCTGTTAAGGTGCTTGAATTGTTTGGTGAGGTGGAATATTGGTTTATTTTCCAATATGGTTCGGTTTTGTGTATATTTTATTTCACGTATCTCAATTTAATAAGTCTAAAATTGATCCTAACCATGTTATTCATGTATATCACATAGTACTAGACCAAGATTATATGTTAGTTCATCTACCGATGATGATTATGGAAATGCAAGATAATGTATTGCATGAAAAATGCATTAGTTTGTTGTGGGGTTTTAGGAAACCTAGTCAGATTCAAGAAGAAACACGGGAGTGGTAGAAATAAATGGTTGAGAAATGGCCCAACCACATTCAAGACAATGGTAATTTTCAAATCTTTTGGGATTGAAAGAACAGTGGAGGGGATAGTGGAGCTCCCCCAGATATATGAAATTAATCATTGATTAATATATTTTAATTATATAAAGTTATGGGGAAAAATTTTGGATGGTTGGAAGGAGTTTATTAATGTTAATGTGGCCCTTCTGGAGGTTCGTAGTTTGAGTATGGTTATTACTAACTGTGAAACACCTCTGGGAAACTATGCAAGGGAAACCGAGGTCACTGAGTAGGAACCCTATTTGGACCTAGTTTGGCCAAATAATGCAGACACATAAGGAAAAATATTCATGTTATGTATAAAAGGATAATTATGGATGGTGAAAAGTATGTATAACCTTGAAGGAGAACCATGACAAGGGTAGATTAAGGTTTTAAGACATACATTGTTGGCGTATAGTTTTATAAACCATGATGAATATAGGTGTCCCACCATAAATTGTGGATCTAATGTGAATTAGTCCATTATTTGATATTTTACCCCTTACATAAAGAAAACATAATTTATTCTGATCTTAATGGGAATAGATACCATTCTTCTTGATTTTGGAGTGATATTTTGGTAATTCTTTGGGTGTTGGCAGCCTAGTTTCAATGTTATGTGTTCATTCATAGTGGTTTTCCATAGTTTTTATATTCCTCCCACTATCTGATTTGTAGATATAATAATGTTGGGATATATCAATGGTGTGGGATGAAAATAATGAAATAATATGGTTTTTTAATGATAGGTTACATGATCTATGGTGGGTTTTGTAAAATCTAAGACTAGTAATTGAAGAATGTTTTCCATTGTTTATTTTTTACTTATTCTAGTGAGGTGGGTGGCATAAATCATAAAACAACATGTTATAATTTGATGTCCTAATTTAAAATTACTTTATTTTAATGATTTTCTATTTAATTTTTTTAAATCATGATGGAAACACAATTTAGTGCTAGTTTTTGAAAATTTGGAAATTAGTTGTTTGTGGAAGTAAAATTTGGTATATCATTTTAAAAAGAGTTTTTGGTTTTTTATTTATGGAATGATATTTATAGAAATGGGTTTCAATAAAAATATTTTTTTATTGAAGTTCCATGACACAATTTGTTCATAATGGCTCTACATCAGTTGAGTGGAATGGATCAAATTCATGAATTACAACCATCATATCAATGGAGTTTTGAATTGATGTTACACCATTTAAGTTAACACTAAATATGGGACAGAGAGAGGGTGTGTGTGCAAGTGGACATTTAATGGGTTATTCTAATTGGATATGTTAAATGCAATGAAATAATTTTTTGGTTTCTTTTCATGAAATTTTTTTTTCATGGAAATTGGTTTGGTTTTGAAATCTATTATGATTCATTGAAATAAAATTCATGGAATTTGGTTCCAAATTTTTTATTTAAATTATTTTATGGAAATTTAATTTCTTGTTCTTTCCTACTATCATGATTAGGTATGTCATTTAGAGGATTCCAATTGAGTTTTATATTCTCCCACTTTTTTGAAAAAATGGTACTTTTATAGATACTGTATATAGAAACACATATTAAGGAAATGTATCTCATTTCCTCAATGATTTATCATGATACCTTGGGAGTGGATTGTGGATTTTTTTATTGGATTTTTTTTTGGAAATTTCTACCTGATATCATGAATGTATTTATATCATTTTATTTAGTTCCCTTTTTGGTACTCGGTTATGGTTCATGTTGTAGTTTGGGTTTGTTGTTTGTGGGAGGATTTGGAGTTATACTTCATTAAAATCACGCATTATGTAATAGTTGTTCTCTATGATTATGTCGATTTGGTTGGATTATTTTTTAATGGGAAATTCTTCCCTAAAAGTTCATGAAACAGTTGGCATTTATTTATAGCCTTTGCTCTCTTGGGGATGTAACATAATCCCTAGTAATATCCATGTACGTTCTCAAACCGATGGGTGAGGAGTAGTCTGTTACACAATTGAATTGAAATAAAAAAGGTAAAAATACTTGATAATGGATAAAATTATCTATTATTGAAAAAACATGGTTTTAAACATATCTTAATGGGATATACATATGCTATTTTATAGTATAAAATCATTTAAAAAGTAAATTTTTTTAATTCTAAAAGTATTTTATATCAATTTTTTATTTTTTTCAAAGAAATATTCAAAAGAACAAATTTATAGATACAGTGTTTCCAAAATAAATTCCTTAGAAGTCAATTATAATATTTTAATAAAATATAAAACAATTCAAATTGGAAAAAAAATTAATTGAATTCATTATACATTGAATAGTTAATGATTACTGATACAATATAGTTATTTTTTTGAAAACTAATAACAATTTAAAGGAATGAATTAATGTTATGAATTTCTTGGAATAATTCAATTAATATGTGATTAAAATTAGATGATATATTTAAATCCCAAAATTTCCTTTAACCATAACCATTTTCTTCACAGTATAACCATCCCCAAATAATATATGATATTTTGACAATGAATTATATAATAAGCTACGCATTACTCATGATCTAGTTTTATTATTATTTTCTAAAGTTTCTTTTTATTAGAAATGTTATTGTGTATTATTTAATCATCATAAAGAATATTGGTAAGGGAATAACCCACCAAGTAGTTTGTAATTCAGAAACTAGACATTATTATCAATATTTAAAACAATTATTTCTAAATAATCATGTGATATGAAGATACAAATAGGTATTAGTGGATCCCCTTTCATTATACTCTTAGATAGGGGAAATAACCATCAATTAATAGTTTTAATAGAAAAGGAAAAAATATAGTAAATAAAAAAATTAAAACTTTTAATAAAAATTAATTAATGAAAAATATTTCATGAGTTTATATGAATATCCATTTAATAGTATCAAAGGAATTTAAACATCATATTGAATAAAATTGTATCCACATACAATTTTTTTGAGAAAATTAATGCAATTTTATGTTGTCAATAAACATAATTATATAATTCTACAATGAATAAAATAAAAATTCTTTATACAGAATAATGATATTTAATATCCTAACCAATACATTATATATGATCATTCTAATTATTAATAACACTAAATTAAATATATTAATTGGTATTTGTTATGTTATTTTCCCAATATTGTCTTATTTATAAATCTAAAAAAAAGAAACTATAATGAAAAACAGATTTAAAAATACATTTCTTAAAGTCCACATTAATTAAAAATGCATTATTTAACTAAAAATCATTATTCTTATTGTAGGAGAATTAAAAAATCCTTTATGAATATAAATACATCTAATGTTTTTAAAAATTAATAAATGTTAACATATTCATCATTGGATAACTGATTATGGTATATATTTTCCATTTTTGGGACTAATAGAAGTATTTAATGAAATAAATGAGTTCAATGAGAATGAAAAAATTCCTTTAGAAAATTATGAAAAATCTACCAGATGTGATATGATAGTAGACATTAATCTAAAATCAGATCACAAACATTCATTAAACTCAAAAAAAATTTAATCATATGTCAATCATTTTATACTTAGTTAATAAATTTAATGTTTATATGATCTTCAATGATCTCTTTAACATTAAATAATCCATTAAAATATCATTTTTTATGTTTAAAAGGGAGTATAATCTTGATAATATTTCAATATTCTTTTTGATTTCTTCCTTATAATAATAAGTAAAATAATTCCAAAATTATTTTATATCAACAAAACATATTTTTAAATCCCTTATCTTTTGTATAAAATTTCATTTTATTCAAGTCTGATGAATTATATTTTTAAATTTAACATGTCAATATAAAGGCACATGTAACATTATTACAAAGAATTAATGTTCAGACGTTAATTATAAAATAATAATAGAGAAAATTATCTAACCATGAATTATTTAGTTAATACAGTTTAGAAAATTTTACCATATATTTATAATAAAATACCGAATTTGTTGGTGATTATATTTTATCCTAATCATGGTCCCAAAGGACACACTCTACAATTGATTAAACCATTATGTATCACAATGTTCAATTCCAACTAACTAGTGAATTCACTACTAATGTACATTCTATACCATTAATGTGTATCCTCAAATAAAATAATTTCAAATAAGAAACCCATTCTTTGACATATTTATGTTCTACGGATCAAATAAAAACATACCAATAGGTAAATTTCATAAAATAATTGAAATATATTATAATTTATCATTGGAATTCAATCTCATTTAAGATATAATATTACTAAATAAAGGATGAAAAATTATCCTAGTTTCAATTAATCTCATAAATAATATAAAATTTTATACTCTCCTAATTTATGATAATAGAATTTGTGAAAAATTCTCTTTCTGATTTTCTAGAATGCAATTTTTTGGATTGTATAAGAATTAATCTCCAATATGGATTCAATATGAGTGACGGACTCATTGACATCCCCAATCACTTAATCCTTGAAATCAATGAAAATGAATTTTTTTAATCTTATGGTTTGTTGATTCATTATTATATTGTAGAAACTTCTTAAAATATTACCTTGGGAGTTATCATTTTTTGTTTTTATTATCCCCTGATAATTCAAAAATTGAATTTCATCTTCATGACCACTTAACAATTTTAATTTTCTCCGTATTATGTATTCTTTTAGTTGGATAACACTTTTTTCCAAGAAATGTTTCATGAAAATGATTCTTTATCCTTATTTATCATTCCATTATATAATGTATCGTGCTCTGATACACATATTTCATCACTTTCTCTCCCCTATCCAAATTATATTTATATTTTATTATCTTTAGGAATAATAAATTCATCTCCATTATTTTGTTAATGTGTTTTAGAAGAACATATTTATATATAATCACCACACTGTAAGATTTATTTTATAGATGATGGCGGTCATTAAAAGAGAATTTTTTTTAGGGACTCCCCAATTTTTTTTCAAAAAAATAATAGTTATGAAGAGTTTTATATTCACCTTGTTATCTTATAATGTAATATGATCATTCCCTGATGAATAAATTTTATATTCATTATCACTACCAATATTAGTGGAAGAATATTTTGTAGAGGAAAAACCATTTTGAAAAAACTCTTCACATTCATTTTCCAGCCAAATTTGAGATTTTCTGTACAATCATTCATAGTATGATATTTTTTTAAAAATCATGTCGTTGTCTCCCTATATTTTTATTTCTTTAAAATATTCCAAAGAGGTTATAAAAATACATATTAAATGTAAAACGTTATTTTCATGCATAAATATCAAATAGAAAAAATAGTCTCACTGTTATATATTAATAAGATTCTCAATCTAATAGTAGGGTTTCCATATGCGCATTAAAAATCAAAAGATGAAAATTAATAAAATTTGTTTTATTATTTCCATGATTATATTCACTGAAAATTATATAATACTATCCATATTTTCCTCTCAATGATATATTCGTCCAGTTATATAGAAGTTTTGACACAAGATGTAATATTTATTAATATTTTTGGAATCATGAACAGCCAACAAAAATAGTGAATTTTAATCCAAATATATATGTTGTGATTATTGTTTTCAAATGGTATAATATTGAAATTCCATTACAATAATATACCAATCCATAATTTGATAAAAATGATAAATAATATATTGAAGTTGATAATGTCTTATTGGTGTTAATGATAACATCTTAATAACCCTTTTAACTAAAAATTCATCTCAAATCTACCAAGCCATAAACAAGAATTCATTATATTTTCATATCATTGATATACACAAATATTTTACAACTATGTAAATAATTATATTAAAAATTGAAAGAAAATTTTTATCAATTCTTTGATTATGGGATCATGGATTATTAATACTAACAATTGGTTGATTACTAATTCTCATGATGTTGTGGTCAAATTTTTTTCTTAAAAGAAAAATGAATAATGATTTATTCTTTACCAATTTTTATAAATCTATGAAATTATCTCAACTTTCATTAGTTCTTAAACCATGCATGTTTTCTATAATTTTAAATATATGAAGATACCCCAGATGAATCAATATTTTTAATGATAATTCCATATGAAATATTTTCATGGGATATTGATTTTTTTACTATTTTCTACTAAATTTTTTTCCAAGATCATAATCCCCCATTCATAACAATATTGGTATAAAAGTAATAATTAGTAAAATTAAAACAAATAATTCCAATGGATAACTGATCCAATGAAAATTGAATATAAAAATGAAAAAAGTTTTTTATTATAAGGCCTCTCTTATCTGACTACTACCATGTTCACATACTACTAAAACTACTCTATAAAAATATTAATAAAAACATATAACCCATAATTTCAATCCGTTATAACAAATAATTATATGATATATTATTATTCACAATAATGAACCACGTTATAATCATATAATAATTATATATTTAAAATAAAAACTATATTATTTTAATTTTAAATATGCATTATAAAAATATTACCTTTATAATCCACCTCAATATTTATTGTCCAGGCATAGTTCATAAAAACACTTAATTACCTCTATGTTTTATCCTATGAGGAATCATTCACAACCCAAATGACTAATAATCCATTGACAATCATTATACATAAATAAATTTATACATCCCCATGTTTGAAACAAGAAAATAATATTAAATAGACTGTGTGTAACTTTTTAATCTTTGAGGAATGAAATTCATTTATTTCAAAATTAAATATGTGTTATAGTTCTTATGTTTACATTTAAATAAACATTTTACATATTTAATAATATTTAAGTGGCATGAAATAGTATCTTTTAAAGGGATACCATTAGAATAAAAAAATAATATAATTCTGATTCTACTAAATTAGAAAATACATAAAATACTGTTAATGGATGTTGATTATTAAAATGAGTAGTAAATATATTGTCCATGAAATAATTTCATTGTTCTTGAATGTTATTGTTGAACAAATTACATATATAAAATGAGAGAAAAGAAACACATATTCATTATTTATAATTTAATATTAGGAATTAGTTGAATAATTTATTATATATCTAAAATATAGCATATGAAATATGAAGCCAATTAATTTCCAAATTTGTAACATATAACAACTGTGTAATTAAACAAATTCAACCACCCTTAACAATTTTTAATAATATGATTCAATCCTTTCAATATAATATAATGAAAACTTAATTAACCATTACCTTATAATCCATAACATATAAATAATCTCAAAATTAATGATGTAATTATGGGAGGGGTATGAGATACGAATACACATAGAAGGGATACAATTGCATTTAATTAACATCAAAGATATATAGAGGGGTAAAATTATCCTTTTGTATTCAAGGTGTCCATTCAGATGATATTATTATTTGATATGGATTCATAATCCTCTATAAAATGTATAAATTGAGTATAGATCCCCATTATGTATCTTTAATATTATAAATAAAAACGTTGAACTTCCCTTCAAGATTCTGTAATTATTTTTGTAAAAAAATTACTGAACTTTCCAAAATGAAAATTCATTGTTGTACTTGTTTCCACACATTATGATTTTCATTGACCTATATTTCAGTAAATGAATAATAGATTAATAGATATTTAATAGTAAGAATATAAGTTCAATAAGAAATTAATTATCGAACATAGATATGTTTTTAATGTAATGGATCTAAACAATATAATTTTTTCAACAGATATTGAAGGAAATAATGATTTCTATTATAGAAAAAAAACATCTAGACAAAATAATTTTAAATGTTGAAAATGATACATCTTTATGGTTGAAATATGATGTTATTAAACCATTAGTAAATATTAATTGTGGTCACAAAAATGAGATAATTAGTAATGAATTTGATTGTTTCATTAATTTATGAATCTTTATGACATTTCCTGAAGAAGTAATAAAAAAACTATTAAGAATAATGGAACCATTTTTCATATTTATCTCTCTAATATTGATATATTTCTAATTAAAAAAATTAACCTAATAAAATATATTGCTTTATTTAATAGATAATTTTTCCAAACATATAAAAATAATATTTAAATCATTTCTTCATAAAGTAAATTTTTATGATAAATCAATAGAGCAAATGATGAATTCATCATTATAAAAAAAGATTGTTGGATCCAACCATATTTTAGGGAGATGGGTAGGAACCATATGACCCCCATCAACCATTCTGTTAATTATCTTGAAATTATTATATTTATTGTGAGAATATTATAATTTTAAGTGGATGCCCTTTATAAAAACCACTAAAATAAGGAAAATAGCCCCCTGGGACACCATTGACATTAATATAAATCATATATGTTCTATATAAAGTTACAATACACTTGGTAAAGTGGATATCTAAGAAAGAATTGATTATAATATAAAAGTGAATTTCAATATAATTGAATCAAATACATTCCAAAAATCATGTTTAAATATAAATTTTCAATTATTTGTCATATTTATATTCATGTTTTTTAATTATGATAATGAAATAAAAAATTAATAAATTACCATAATATGAACCAAGTCACTTTTTATATAAATTAATTTTTATTAACAGTCATGTCAAATATATTATAAGAAATCATAAATAGATTTTCATTGAGAAAATGATTCATTATTTCATGATGATATAGTAAAAATTCATTAATATTATCAACATTTTAGGGAAGAAAACGATTTTTTAAGTCATTGGTCATAATTTTCCAATGTAATAAATGCACACCCATCATAAAGAGATCAATATTAATAATATAATATAATTCAGAATTTTATTTATGGGATGATATATTTGACCTATTACCACCTCTAAATTTTAAAGATAAAATATTTATCAAGACATCATCTTAGTTATATAATTTTGGGAAAGATTAATTTTCATCACTATTAACAATTAATGGAATAAAATTATGTATAGAAAGATCTTAGGTCCCTTTATGGAAATTTTTAATAGAGTGATAATAATTTAAAATAAATTTCAAAATTTTATCCATTATTAAAATAATTTCACCATAAATCCCAGAAGAATTTTGAAGTATTATATGATTTTTTTTGAATTTTATGAAAAATATATTATTATAGTCCACTTATCTAAGGAATTTTATTATTTAACTCTAATAATGAATATTTTCATTCGTTCCCATTTGATATTTCAATCTAGAAGATTCAACAACATACAAACTAATAAAATATTCATTAAATTCATTTGCAGGATTAGAATTCCAAATATATATAAAATATTCAACATCATTTTAAAAACTTCATAGAATTATAAAATTCTCTAACAAAACCATTAATAATGACCTAAATTACACAACTAATTTAAAAAATTCACATATTTAGTATGACAAAAAATATTATTCACATTAAAATGATTAAAAAACATCCAATTTCATTATAAAAGATACTAGATAAAGAGGATTTTTATCCCATTATATATTTAGTGACATAAAAATACATTCCTAGAAATATATTTAGTGAATATTCATTATAGTATTATCAATATTACTAATATAAAATATATTATTATACATGATGTACAAGGTATATATATTTTTATGATGTATTTCATCGTGAAAATCATTCTTTTAAACACATAATTAAAATTCCCTTATTGTATTGGGATGAAGTCATCATTTTATTAGATTACAAAACACTGTTAATGTAACTAGGTACGTTGAAGGGGAATTTAATATTAATATAAATGAAACCATATGACATTTTAAGAGATTTATTATCAAGATAAATATTTATATCATAGAGGGAGTATATATTTTATCCTCTTTATATAAAACATTACTAGTAATATTTTTCATAATAATCTATATAATTAGAGAATAAATAAAAACAAATTGTAAATAACACATCATGTTTACAATTTTTAATCATTATGCATAATGAAAATTAATTATTAACCAATATTTTCCAATTTTGACCATTTATTCCAACTTTGTAATAGCTTAAAACCCGCATTTTAGATCTAGTGCTAAAAACATAAACATTATATTTATAGAATTAATATCGATAAATGTGAACCAATTATTACTATAAAAAACATACGTAATAAAAATAAAATATTGGATCACTATCATACCCAAGTAACTTTTATGTTTAGTGTTTAATTGAATTTGAAAAACTCATAACAATTTGTTTTAATAAATATATTGTTAATAAAGATAAAAATCAACTCCAACAATACATATATTTTCATATTCAATGTTATTCAATCTTTATATCCAATAAAATTACTCAAATATGAAACCAATCAAAAAAAACATTTTTTTCATAAATATTCATAACATAATAAAAAAGAAATATACGAATGTGTGAGAAAAAAATGCTCGATAATGGTACACATTATAAATATAAATCAACTATCTTATGAACTAATATGGTAATCCGAAGGGTATAATATCTTGAACATGAAAGAAAATGATCATGTCCAAACTAAAAAATATCATAAACATGACAAATGGAATAAACCAGTATCTTATAAAAACAATTGAATCATAAGATTGAAAAATCATCATAACTAAATAATTAAATATATGTTCATGTCTTAAATTGTGTGTGTATAACCCCCATTAAGTATAATAACCATTTTATAAGTCCATGATAACTAACAAGAGCATAATATTATACATGTACACATATTTCCGATTTTGGATCAAGAAGATAAACTTATTTACAATAAAACATCATGAATATTATATTGTTTCCCAAAATAAATAAAGCACATAAACTTATTCCCCATAATATATCTAGAACATTTACGTATTCTGATGAAATATCAAGCACTTCAATTTATTTCCTATAAATATCCCATGAGATATAATATTTTAACTAATTAATTTGATGGTGATATAGGTACCACCCAAAACATAATTAAAATCATAAATATGTGTGTCACATTTTCATAATTCAATAAAAATATCAAAACACTTGATGGAAATTTGTTTCATAATGATTTCATCATCGTATAACCCATGGATATAAAATGGATTTCATAAAAATGTCATATTCTCATTGTAAACAAAAAACCTTTGGAAAATAATAAATTTGGTATCCTAGGTTAATTTCTATAGTAAATATTAATTATAATCAAATTATTTGGAAATATCACATGGAAAAATTCATGACAAAAACAACAATTCCATTTTCAAAAAATTCTCTTTTTTAAAAGTTGTTCATATATAAAAGAAAAATATTTCTTTTAAAATATTCTTTTAAACATTTAAATGAAACGTAAAACCATTGAGTCTTATTTATAGTTGGAAAATCCACTCATGTAATATAATAATAAGAAAATCCTTATATATTTCCATCATAAAAGTCACATTGAACCTTTGGAAAATAATAAAAATTAATTTCAAACTGTTTTGTAGAAATGTCATACCCGAGTAAAAACTATTTTAAAAAATTATAGTAGAAGTTTATAATTTTTTTAGAATAAATTGAAATGGAAGATAAATATTCCCTAATATATACTTAAGAATAAACAATCTATAATAATTATGAGATTATGAAATAAATCCTTACCAATTTGGTAAATTTAAAATCTAAATCCCCATTAAAGAAAAAAAATATATGGTTAATTATATCACATAATTTTTAGTAAAATAAAT
This sequence comes from Viscum album, assembly GCA_963277665.1. Taxonomy (NCBI): domain Eukaryota; kingdom Viridiplantae; phylum Streptophyta; class Magnoliopsida; order Santalales; family Viscaceae; genus Viscum; species Viscum album. The sequence goes on along the minus strand of OY728156.1, from coordinate 484,563,077 downwards.
CTTGAAACATTAATGGGACATATATTCACCACACAAAATAGAAACATCATGTATAGGGTACATGTCCTACAGAAATACAAGAGAGATGGAAATCCCTTACCATGAGTCTGACTCATCATGTACGTTATTTGTTTTCCTGAATAATAATAATAATATGATAATTGTTTAATTTATTAATAACATTTTTAAATTTTATTATTTCTTTTTTCTCACTTATTACCATGTTGTAGAAATTACCTAATCAACTGTGTTCACGTCCTATTTTTTAGTGATATTTGGTACACATGTTCAAAATAACTTTGGTAAGTTGACTATGTTCAATGAGGTCTTAAATAAATAATATATAGAATAATATTAATCACAAAATAATGTTAATTTTTATACATAAATTATACTATTAAATCCATCTATTGAACATGGTTCTGAAAAATGAACTACGTTACACTCATTAAGAGGGTATTCCATAAGTACACATGAGTAACTTTACAATTTTTCAATGGTCTTTCTAGAAGTAAAGTATTATTTTATCATTCCAAAATAATAATAATTTTATATAAATAATATTAATTATTTTGATATACATATATATATATCATCAATGAGATGTGGCGATGAAAAATTGATAACATTTCTTTTTTGAGGTGATAGTCAAAACGCATGTAGGAATGATGTTATAATTTTTCAGTTCTTGGAATTTTATGATGGTAAATGATATATAATTTTTTAGAATGATAAATATTTCATTAAAATCATATATAAGAATTAATTCCATAATTAAAACCATTATTGATAAATGGTTATGGGAAACAAGTTACATCTTTTTGAGAGGTAATAGTCCATTGTACACACGAATGAAAATTTCATTTAGTATTTTATTATAGGGTATTTGTATATATGTTATGAAAGTAAAATAATAAAATATCTGTATATGGATTATATTGGTTTCATTATTCTATAGTGGTTTCTGAATTTTTTAAGTAGTTATTAGAAGAAATAAAACCGAAATAATCGATATAAAAAACTATACCCCCACTTTGGACAACCTTAATTACTTAACACCTTAAGACCACTATGTTTTGTGTTATGAAAAAAAATAACACCAAAAAATGGGGGTATGAAGTATAGGAATCAATTTGGGATGGTATTGTCTGATAAAAATGGGGTTTCACGCGTGAAGGATTGAGAAGAAGATATTCCCTTTTGTAAGTGAGGTGAGGGGGACCCTTGGATGTTTTCAAAATATTAAATTAAGTAAAATTAATATTAAATTAAAAATGGATAAAAATATAATTTATTTATAATATATGATGATATTGGGTTGAAAAAAATGACATTCAATGATTGTTGGACAAGTTAAACTAACATTTTTAGCATTATAATTTGGTTTTTAACCCTCGTTAAATGAGATTAAAATTACTGTAACAACATGGACCTTAACTATTTTAGGTTAAATATATTTAAAATAAATGGAAAACGTCCAATAAATAGACCACGATTGTGATTATAAATTATATCGAAATCACGTTGATGAATCTGAGATTTTTATGAAATCTATTTCTTTTAATAAAATATTATTTATTATAAAATATCAATAATATAAATTTTTTAAAATTACTCATTAATTTAACTTTAATAATTTCGAGATTGCACAAAGAATATGAAAAATAATATTTTATAACATCCCAAAAATTTCATGTTAATATATTAAATTATTTTATCACATTAGTTATCTAAAAAATAGATTGTATTTGACATTTTTAAAATCATTTATTTTATTTTTTCTTTAATTCAATTACTCCAGAATTATCATGTTGAAAAAATTTAACATAAATATTTATTCATTATATCAAGAAATTAATTACCATGATGAAAAATAAATATATAATTTTAAAAAATATTTTTTAGTCAAAATATTCTCAAGTTAATCAGATACTAAAAATATTATAGTTATTAAAAACAATAGTGTGACATGTTTGACTTTCCTTGAAATAAAATACTATAAAAATCCTAATCCCATTCTATTGTCTCTAAATTATCATCTTAAAGAATCATGTGTGATTATAGAATAAATTAACCCATCAAAATGAAATTTAAGAAATATTTGTCATTGTTTTATAATTCTTGTAATTTTATTCTTATCATTAATTAATTATTTACCATTAACATTGGTAACAAAAATTTCTAAAGTAACTATTAATATTGACAAAAAATAAAAGGGATACATTCAATAAATTGGGAACTATAAATTCTAAATATTAAATCTATTTATCATAATTTTAAACATTGAAGTTAAATAATTTTATTGAAAATTAAACTGAAAAAATTCAACGAAAAACATTTTTCTAGAAAAATTAAATTTTAAAAAATAAATTTTTTATGATATATTCTTGTATAATATACATTAAAAACCCATTATTTATTTTTTTCAAATAAATAAAAAAATTAAATTTTAATACTAACTAAAAATAGAGTTTTAATTTTAAATACATTAAATTAATAATAAATATCTCAATAAAAATATGAATTATTAACTATTTATTGAAGAATAAATTTTTTAAAATTATAAATAATTCATATTAAGATAATTATAACACAATAAAATAAAAAATAATTTTTTAAAATAATTTTTTAAAACATGAAAAATTTAATTATAATTTTGACTGAGAAAAAAAGCCACATTTTTTTGGAAAGCTTATTTTTTGAAAAATAAAATGACTTTTCTAAAAATTTTGTGATTATTTTAAAATAATTTTTCAATATATTAATATTTTATTGGATATTTATATTTAATTCCTAAATAATCTAATTTTATTAATATAGTCCAAATTAAGGGTTATTTTATAACACTCGCTTTTAAATAATAAAATTTTGTTGTTTGTTTCAGGTCGGTGTTGCACATATTTTATGTTATCAAACATATTATTTACTTTTTAAAATATATGGAAATTTATTTACCCTCTTTTAATAATAATCATACTCATAATTTTATCTTGTTCTCGGAAACCAATTATTTTTATTTTGAATTTCATTTGTGGAAACCCAAATCGTAAATAAGTTTAACAAAACTTTCTCTTGAAAATAGAAAATGGAATGTATGAAGGTCATCATGGATAAATATTATCATGTTACCAAATAGGATAACATTAGAGGGATGTGAATATATGTATTTGGAAGAAATGTAATGTGCATATATTATTGATCACATGACTGTGATTGATCCCGAGAAAGATAACAATAATAATTTGTAATAAAAAATTGTGAAAAGACTATTAATTAATCATAATTAAAGGATATAAGACAAAATTATTTTCTTCAGATACTTTTTCATAGTGTTAAGGTATTCTTTTACCTTATAGAACTATAATATAATGAAATATTCTTACATTAAATGTAAACTTTTGTACATAAATCAATTTTCACTAAAATCTCATATTTTAATCTGAAGGATGACAATTTAAGAAAAACATTTCATGGATTATGTACTAAAAAAATTATAATTGTTATTATAATCCAAAAATAATAAAATTATATTCTTATTATTATTACTCATTAATAAAATGAAAGGGTTTAGAAACGATAAGATGATTCCCAACTAGAATTAACATTCACATGATGAACATTACATTAATATCCGATATTTAATTTAAATACCCAAGGTTTGATTTAGATAATCGATAAAATAAAAATCCATAAAAATACCACCAATTTTTTTAGACACAGATTGTAACCCCAAAAAGAAAAGGATTTGATCACATCTTCTGCGAAGATAATTTTTTAAATTTAATACCAAAATGTACACACCCTAAATATATAATCTACAATATATGATAACCATTTTAATAAATAAAATAAATCACCCTAAATTTACATTAGAATCTTATCTACCTCAATAATACGATTCAAGCTATATTGTTTAAATAAAATTCCATAAAATTATATGTGTCATAATCGTATAGGTTTTCAAAAATAGTGAACATCTTCCAAAATAACATTAATCCCATAACACCAAATCAATTTCCAATCCCTTGGTTATCTATAAAATAAATCATATAATTAGATAATAAACAAATCCTTTTTTATGGAATATAGTTTATATAAATTTTAATAGTATAATACTAACATGTACATCTCATAGGCCTGTGGACAATAACACACCCTTGTTGACATTCGTTTTTTGGTTCAAACCTCACAGTCTTGCTAGATGTGGATGGTTGTCACCCGACCTTTGGTTTGGTCTATTTACAAAACATGTTCCCTTATAACATTTCAATAAATGTGTTAATCATACTAAAAAATAACCCTAATATATTAAACATTATTGAATGGTTTTAACCTCAATGGTTATCTCCCACATTTCATTTTGCATAAAAAAATGTAATAACAACTTATGTAAAAATTGAGGATCATATAAACCCCAATGTTTGTAAATAAAATTATTACTTATATCCTTTAAAAATAAAATCTTTCTTCATCAAATAATAATTCATGCTAAACCAAAGGGTTGTATATACCTATCCCAAAATATTATTAGCCTCATTCAAATTCAATACCTAGAATCCTTAAAAGGGATGTCAAATCCTTTAATATATTTTCCAACATCAAAATTACATACCCATGCTAGTATCTATAACTATTAAGATTTATTCTAGTGAAAACATCTGAATATATAAAGGTTACTAAACCATACTCGGATACTAACTATAACTTCGCAAACACGCACATCCATGTCCAATTCTATAATCATAAACAATACATTTCTGGATTTGAATCAAATTAATGTGTCCCAATTTTATAACATAAAAAAAATTCAACGTCAAAATGAAATATTGGATCATTTATAAAACTACAAAACTTTTAGTAATATAGTATTAATGAATTAAGACAATCTCATAACAAAATGGGTTCATAAAAAACTGGTTCATTAATATCAATATCATTTCCTACTATAATCATATTTTCATATTCTATGTTTAGTCTTCTACATCTCTGATAAAATTACTCGCGTAAAAAAAATTATAAACAAAAAACAAATAACATCATTCAGCATAATATAGGTAAATTAAATAAGAGAATTCCTGAAATTTTATTCTCAATAAGAGAAAACATAATATATATCAATTTTCAATCATATAAAATAATATCATAATCATAAGGATATAATGACATGACCATAACATATAAAGTTCAAACCCATCTGCCAAAGATAATAATCAAGAGTAATGGAATAATACATTATAATTTTTAAGGAAATTAATAATAAGAATGGTAAATCATTATAACTCAAAAAATAACTATATATTTAGCTCATAAATGAGTGTGTTCAGCCATCATAATTCTTGAAACTATTTTTTAAGTCAAGGATAAATTCCAAAACCATCATATTTGGAATCAACACATGTTTCCCATTGTGGATCAAGAACATCAAACTATTTCACATAATAGATCATCTATATAGACTTGTTTCACATAAATAATCTTATACATCAACTAGTTTCCCATAACAGATCAATCATATCAACATGTTTCCCATAACAGATAAAGAACTTTGACTTGTTTTCCTGAATTATTTCATTATATCAAATACTTGAAACAATTAATTACAAGGAGATATATGTTCCACCCATAACATAATTAAAATCATACAAATGTGATTAAAAAGATTAAAAATCCATCATGATTTTAGAATATATAAATGAATAGGTTTTATAACTTTTTATAATAGCATAACCCATGAAAATAAAATTTGTTTCCTAAAAATTTCAAAGACTCACCATAATCTTAAACCATTCATAAAAATAATAATGATGGTATCCTTGGATCATATACATGTTAAATATTATTTATCATCAATAAGCTTTATTCTAGAGGAAAACTTATTTTGGAAGACTGATTCAATTAATTTTTCCAAATGATAACTTTTTGAATTTAAAGTCAATTATAATTTTAATAAGATACACAATTAAAATGAAAAACAAATTCTTTGAAAAAAACTATTAGAATTATATAGGAAGAATTTAATAATTGAAGCATCAGGATGGATGAAAAATCCACACATTCTGAATAAGATAAAATAAATATCCTTCCACATTTTTTTTGGAATATTCAAAAGGTTCCTCATTTTGAAAATGAAAAAAATATTAATTTCAAACCATTTTTTAAAAATAAGATAGATATGGGTAAAAATTATTTTAAAATTTTTTAAGAGAATATTAAAAAATACTGAAAACGTGTTTTTAAATCTTTGAATAGGAAGATTATCATTCCCTATCTGAGACTTTAACATAAGCAATCCATAATAATGATTGTATAATGAAATATACCGATACCAATTTGGTATGTTTTGGATCAAATTATCTGGGAATGAAATAACTTTTAATGGATATATATATCACATAGTTTTCATCAATTGAACCATAAATCACATTCACTTTTATTATATACCCCACACAAAAGAAACAAGTATTGTATAAGGCATGTGTCCCACAAAAAGAAAGGGAGATCAAAATCCATTACCTAGAGTCAGACATGTCACGTATGTTATTAATCATCTAGATTAATAATAATCGGTTTATTATATAAATTTTTATGAAATTTTTTAAATTTTATAATACCATTCATCTCATGTTTTATCATGTTATTACAATTAATTATAATTTATTTTAACATCATGTCTTTTGGTGTTATTTTATAGATGAGTTAAAATTAATTTGGAAGGATAAATATGGTTAAAGTGATAATTATTCAATCATATCCAAAATTATTAAAATCACAAATAATAATTATTTTTTCAAAATAAATTTTAATTTTAAATAAAACCATAATATAAGGTCCTGAAAAATAAACTACATTAGAATCATGGAGATGATAGGTCATACATATGCATGGGTAACGTTTCCATTTTCAAATAGTCATTATGGAAAGATGTTATTGTTATTTTTTCATTAGAGAATGTTAATAATATAATATATAGGATATAAAGTATTTATATACATACATATACATATATATTTATATACCACCTATGTGATGTGGTGATGAAATTATAATAATATCCCTTCATGGATATGGTAGTTATGTACGCACAAAAGACACAATCATTTTTCATTGCACAGAATGGATAGAAGGTAAATGATAAATTATAACTTTATAATTATAAATATTCAATGAATATCATGTATAAAAATAAATTCTATCCTTATAACTAGTCTTTATGTACTTTTATGGAAAACAAATTACATTGATTCTCGAGGTGGTATTCTGTTGTTCAAAAAAATAATGGTTTAATTCCCCATTTGATGGAAGAGGAGATGAAAATATATTAAGAAATTATCGTAATAAAATAACAGAATATTTTTTAATATATATTTTTAACAATGGATTCATAATATTTTATGTATATTTAAGACGAAATATAACAAAAATTCTCAATTAAAAATGATACCTCTTCTTTGGATAACCTTCTTTTCTTACAACATTAAGACCACTATGGTTAGTGTTTATCCAAAATAAAGACCAATAAAATGATGGTATTTATTATATGAATGTATTTTGTTAGGTATTGACGGAATAAAAGTGTATTCGAGTGTGAAATATTATGAATAAAATGTTTTGTTTTATAAGAGAGGGGAGGGTCACTCTTGAAATTTCCAAAATATTAAAGTAATAAAAATTGAGATTCAACTAAAAATTGATCAAAACTCAATTATTTAAGATAAAAGATTTGTATGTGAAGAAATAATCTTATAAAATAATTTTTTAATCTATTTTGGGAATATTTTAAACTTTATCATTTTGTTTTAACCCCTCATTAACCCTTTTAAAACATACCATTACAATATGGACTTTTACTCTTTTAGGGTAAATATATTTACTATAAATTGATAAAAGAGACATAAAGAAACCATGGTTGATATTATAAACCATATTATAAAAAATATGTTTAATATATGATATTTAAATATTTTATGTCATTTAATAAAATATTATTTATTATTAAATTTCAAAAATGTCAATTTTTGGAACTATTCATTACCATGACATTAGTAATATCAACAAAATTAATAGAATACTAAAAAATTGAATATATATACAATATATCATGCTAAAATAATAAATTTATGTATCCCATTATTTATTTCATATTATAGAACTTAAATTATTTTTAATTTATTTTATTGGATTTTCCATTAATTAAGTAATCACAACATTTGTGTGGTGTAGGAATTTAAAGTAATTATTTCATCATGAAAAATTAAGAATAAAATAACATGGTGAATATTAATATTATATATTTAAAAATATTATTTTTATTTGAACATTTCTATTGGATTATCTTATATGAAACATATTATAGTTATTAAAAAAATGAGTGTAACATGTTTGACTTTTATTGAATTAAAATACGATAAATGTCATACTATCATAGAAATTGTCGTAAAAGGACATATAAATTAATCTTGAATGATTATGGATGAAATTAACTTATCCGATAATATTTTTACATCTTTTGGGGTTGTTTTATAATCCTTACCATTTTATTTATAACATTAATTACTCGATTTACCCCTTACCATGGTATAAAAAATTACTAATGCTACAATTCATATTGATAAAAACATAAAAGGAACCTATTTTATAGTAATAGATAGCCTGATTAAAAAATTGAAATCCATTTATAAAAATACATAATATTTAATTAGAATAATTTTTTTTAAAATTAAACATTAAAAAAAGGTGAAAATAGTTTATCAGGAAAATTGTCTTCTAAAAATATAAAATGTTTTTATGAAAAATTCAAGTATAAAACCCATTTAAAACCAATATATGAATTATTTTAAATAAAAATAAACAAAATATATTTTAATAGTAATCCCAAATATAGGATTACTTTTTATATACTTTAATATATCATTATATCTATCAATAAAAATCAATATTTTTTTCCATTCATGGAATAGTCGATATTTTCTGAAAATTCTTTGAAATTCGTCATAATATAACGTTTACATGATTAATTAAAAAATGAAATTTATTTCATCAAATATAGTTTCTAAAACATCAAAATTATACTAATAATAATCACTAGAAAAATGGAAGAATAATAATTTTTATATAAAACATATTTTATTGAAGAAGAAAATGACTTTACAAAAAATTTGGTGATTATTTTAACATAATTTTTCAAAACATTTATATTGATTGGTATCATTATATTTATTTAGTAAATAATGAATTCATATTTATACCCTCTAATTTAACAAATAGGTTATAAAAGTAACACTTGAAAAATAATATATCGTTGTTTTATATAGCTTAGTATTGAAAATCTTATATGTTATCCAACATAATATTACCATTTAAAATATCATGATTTTACAAAGACGGATAGTATCTTAGATCCTAAAATAACAATATAACAATATTTTTCTAATTTTATTTAATTGATCTTGTACTATAATAATTTGGGATTTAAAAACCTATAATAACCTAGATCTTCTTTTTAGGTATGTTTATCCTTTCTAGTTGTTTTTTTATAAAAAGAAGAGTTTCTAGAAATTTCAGGAGTACACACCGTGTACTTTTAAAGAACACGCCATGTAAATGTTTTTATTCATTAAACATACTAGGGTCACGTCTGATGGACAAAACACACTTCTTCTCAACCTATTTTGTCTAAGAGCATCTGTACGATTTTAGATCTTATATGAGTCCCCTACTCATCGTCCTTTCTCCGAATTGACCACCTTTCATTGCATTGGAATCAGCACAGTGTTTTCTACATTATTCTTCAACATCATATCATGATTTATCCTCTTTTGTAGGATATCATCGGTTGAACGCCTGAAGAGTTTTTCTAGATCTATAGCATTTTATGGTGATGCAAGGCCTCAGGTTCACATACATCGATATCATAATGTAGAGGTAGGTTAATTGTGCCTTTCTATAGTTATTCTTTGAGTTATATGTGAAAATGTTCCCAATACCCTCATTTGGGGTATTGTTTGTTTATGATTTTAGCCCTTTTATTTCCTATTATGCCTTGTTTGACTGGATAGATGTTAATGTTTTGGTAATAGGGTTATCTTTTCCAAGCTATGGAAGTTTTGCCCATGTTTTTATGTTTTTGACCATTTGGTCTAGTCTTACCAGTTTGGATGATGCTTCCTTTCCATGCCAATTATTGTTCTATAGAGTGACTATTATTGGAAATGCTATTATATTATGTAGTTGTTTATATAAGTAGTTCTTGAGGGATACTTTGGCTGCTGATTATCATTTTTACAAGATTGCTTTACACGGGGCTACGGGAACCTGGTGTAGTTAGACCATAGAAGAAATTGGCATTGATGGCTTTCCCAAAGTGTCTATTTTATTTATCATGATGTGATATCATAGGGGGATTGATGTTGAGTGCCCCATTATAGTGTCTATAGTTACGTTACAAGGCCATAAGAGGAATTGACATTGAGTGCTTCCTCAGAGTACCAGTAGGTTACCGTTAAAAGACTATAGAGGGAACTGACAGTGAGGGCTTCCTCAGAGAGTTTTGATCACACAAGACCAAATGGGTAATTTATGGTAACTGCTTCATCATAGAGCCCTTTCAATATTTACTCTTCTATTGTGAACCAGAGGGGTTAGGATGTTAGAACTACCCATTGGGTTGCTTGTATTTTGTTGGTTGATTAAATACATAAAAGTAAAAGTTGGTAAATGAAATTGTAAGCCTATTTACTTTTGAGTGATTCTATTTTCATTGCTTCTTTTTTCTTATTTCCTTCCATATATATTCATTTAATATTAGGCATAGATCATTGGGTGGTTTCCTAATGTGATTAGTCTCACGCCCAGTTTGGGTCTTGCTTTTGGGCCCAAACAGATTATATTGCTACATGTATAGAAAAGGGAAAGTGCCCTTCTACTTAAGGTACTTGATTGCTGTGGAGCTAGGGAGTGTGGGACCAGGATGAGGCATGCGATTCTGTGGAGTTGTTTACTTTCTTTTCTTTTGTGCTTTGGTTTAGTACTGTATTCCAACATAGTTATTTGTTTTCATACGTTCCTATACATTTGTATCATGCAATACAGACACACACAGATATATATATATATATATATATATATATGATCCAGTTGATTATAACTTTCTCTATTTACTTATTACATCCTTTACTACCTCTTCTATTGCTATTAGTTTTACATAAAAAATTTTACACTTCCAATAAAGAAATAGTTTTCCCACTATCACACCCAAGGCCATCATTTCTAGTCGGTAGCCGCAGGCATTCTAGGACATGTGCTTGAGGCCATGTGACCAATTGGGTATGGGGAACCTCTAGGAGGCTCCCGGAACTGGGACGTTACAATGTGGTATCATAGGGATTATTTTCATCTTGACTTATTATCTGGAGCCTATAGCCGGGGATTGGAATGAATAGTTACATGGTAATAAGATGTGCCCTGGAGTAGGTAACCCATGTACAGTGAAAATATAATCTACCTCGTTATTAAAATTTTCTAGTTTTTCAATTTTACAGTTTATTTGATTTCACCATTGGGTGATTTACATGTTTTGTGCTATTATCATTTAAATTAATAAGGTTATATTTCCTTTGCAACTCGATGATATAAGGGGATGTCATCTCACGTATTATATAGGCACTTGTTAGAAACACATGTCATGTATTCCAACCAAGCCATTTAGGGTGAATTAGTGATTACATGTTGTTGTGATATATTTTGTGCTATATATTCATGTTGTTGGGATATATTCCTTGATAGAATGCATTCATTTTATAGGTTATTGAATTGTGTAAGGTTTCATTTGAGTGAAGTCCAAACTTTGGTTCATGAGGAGTTTTGGGTCCTCATGGATCAAAATTTGGTGGATCATTACAGTATTATGCTTGAATATGACATGTATAAGATGGAAAGCTTTGATTTTTTGGGAGTATGGGGCCTCACAGATCATAATTTTGTACTTTAATGTTTGTTTCAGTGTTATCTAGGTTCTGGGGTATTTTTAAGGCATAATGTTCGAAAGAACCTACAATACACAGTGTGAAATGATGAATATACGTCTTGTGTCCTTGTATTCAATAAGGAACTATTTTACTTAATTACATGTCGTGTACTATATGTACATGGCCTATATTCTATAACCATGTCACTGGATATTGGGGGAGAGACATGGGGTAAGGAAATCTTTGGGGGAACACAGGGTATACCGGTTGTACACTCCATGCTGTGTATACCATGTGTCCACTCGTGTGATTAACATCATGGATGGATAAAACATAAGTTATACATGTCGTGTCAATCATCGACATTCAATGTAGTGCAACCCATGTATTAGGTATTGTAGCCGACTATGTAACTAACAACATGGATCAGTGAATTTCTTCTCGTACACGGAGAGTTGGGGAAGAACACGCCGTGTATTCTTGTTCTTGGAGAACCGTGTGGGCTAGCCATATAGAATAACTCTAGTAGGGGAAAAGGATTCAAGTATACACCATGTTTTAGGACAACACACCATGTATTTGGGGTGTTACCTGACCTTGGTTAACAAAATTACACACCCATTTGAATACTTAATGGAACACGCTGTATAAGAATGATAAACACTGTGTATCCATGTTTTGAAAAACTTGAATTCTTTCATTATCTTGTTTCTTCTTAAACTTCTATGTTTCAGTCCCTACTAATATTGTTCTACGGTGTTCATTTGAACTTGTAGAGTCATGTGACCCAGATGACCTCCAATTGTCCGTAAGTTACAGGGCTATGATCAGACAGAGTATGTGGCTAATCTAGGACAACCAGCGGATCCTCCAGTTGTGCCAGTATTGGAACCAGCCGTAATCCTTGATACAGGTGTTGAAGCACGGTTCCGAGAGGGATTTTTGAGTTTTATGCAGACCTTACAGTGAGTAACACATACAACCCCGTCAGTGGAAGAATTGACCTGGGTCTTTCTGTAGTAGCATCCTCCCACTTTCATATGGGATGGAGGACCCCATGCTTTAGAGTCATGGAAATAAGCTATGCTGATGATCTTCGAGCATTTAGAGACACATATGTAGAGTAGGGTCAAGCTCAATGCATATATTCTTTGGGATTACTCCAAGAGATGGTGGGATGTGATCTCAAAGGTGGGATTCCAATAGATTATGTAGTGGAATGAGCTTCACCATACCTTCTATGACTACTTCTGATCAGAGACATTGAGGGCCAATCGAGATCGAGTGTTCATGAGGTTGGAGAAGGGTACTCTTTCAGTCATGGAATATTCTTCTCACTTCACAAATCTGAAGTACCTTACACCCTTTCTAGTGGGATATTTTTATCATTGCATAGAATTTTGAGTATGGCCTTCGAAAGGACATTCAATCTCATGTGAACATATTTAGATTGAATTCAATCACTTATATATTCAACCAAGCACTGATCAAGGTGCTCAACCTGAGGGATTCTGCAGCTATGGGAAAGGGATGTTCTGTATCTAGAGTGGTTTCTTCTTTGGATGATATTTGTAAGTGCCACAGGGTGTCTATAAGTAGTAAACCGAGTAGGTGGGATGCACCCTCATGGAGCCAGGTGGTATGCTACTAGTGCGAAAAGGTCGGGCATACGAGGCCACATTGACTGAGAGACCCAGCTGAGTACCAATATTGCAGAAAAATTGGTCATCTTTAGAAATTTCTTCAGATATTCTCACAATTAGTTAGTGACATGGGTTCTTCAATGACTCCTCATTCGGGAGAAGCACCACCAGTTTCTCAACAGTATAGGAAATAGAGTTTATCTTGTCATTCAGGACGAGGTGGTGGTCTTGACCGTGGTATCCCGTCATCGGGCTTTTAAAAATAATAGGGTGTATCAGCTCATAATGGTCAGGCAGGGTCACATGGCCGTGGTGTAGGTCTGACTTTTGCAGTGGAGGAAACCTAGAAGGAGCATGATCCTATACCCTCTATGTTTCGAGGTACGATCCTAGTTTCCTGAGTTTTATCTTCTTCACTTTTTGATACATGGGCTTCCTATAGCTTTATATTTGATGATTTTGTTGTTTTCCTTGGTCTCTGTATCAATTCATATGCTGATGAATTAATGCTAGAAACTCATTTGGGAAATAGAACGACTAGTGTACATAAATGCAATGAGTTCTCTCTTGAGGTTGGTGGGTGTCACTTCGTCTAGGAATTCTATGTATTGAAGATGATAGGAAACGATGTCATTCTAAGAATCGACTGGACTGTTCCCTTCTAGGATGTTGTTGATTGCTATCGCCGCATGGTGAGTTTTAAGTCACCAGATGGCGGTATGTTTCTACATATGGGGGAGTGGGATGTCTAGGCGAACAGAGCAGGACCCGAGAATCATGGTTTTAGAGGTGTTACAGCACAGATTACTAGTCTATATTTGGATGACTAGGGGACTTCACACATGGACATTCCTCTAGCGGTGGATCATTTCAAAGATGTCATTATAGAGGAATTTTTAGGTTTTCTTCTAGAGAGTGTGGTCAAATTTTCTATTGAACTCATGCTAGAAGTGTCACTGGTGTCCATTCCTTCTTATTGGATGGATACTCCATAGTTTCAGGAGCTCAAGAAGCAATTGGATGAGATATAGGTAAAGGGTTTCATCTGACCCACTACTTCTCCTTAGGGTTCGCCTATCCTGTAAGTGAAGAAGGTGGACAATACCTTCAGACTTTATGTAGATTATTGGAGGTTGAATCAGTTGACTATCAAGAACTGATATCCCTTGGTAAGGATTAATGATCTCTTTGATCAACTTTTATGAGCATGGGTGTTCTAGAAGATTGGCTTGATGCCTGGTTATGATATGTTGCATGTTAGACCATCATATGTAACTCTTACAACCTTTCAGAGTAGGTATAGTCTATACGAGTGTGTGGTTGTGCCGTTCGGACTCACGAACGTGCCTGCAGTTTTCATGTAACTGATGAACCAATAGTTCCATCCAAAATTAGTTTCTTTTGTGGTAGTCTTCATGGATGATATTTTGGTGTACTCTCACACTCGACACGCCCATTCCACACATCTTGAGATCATTTTGAGTGCGCTGAGAGAGCATAAGTTATATTCTAAGTTCTCAAAATGACACTTTTGGAAGGACTAAATTCACTTATTAGGTTATGTAATCT
The DNA here is from genome assembly GCA_963277665.1 of Viscum album. Taxonomy (NCBI): domain Eukaryota; kingdom Viridiplantae; phylum Streptophyta; class Magnoliopsida; order Santalales; family Viscaceae; genus Viscum; species Viscum album. The sequence goes on along the minus strand of OY728156.1, from coordinate 484,547,902 downwards.
TAGAGACAAGAGTATTAGTAGACATAGAGAAAGTGATAGAAGTAGTTTCTTTGGAGCATCCAAAGAATGTCTTTGAGGTATGGTGTTTTCTAGGGATTTTTCGTTACTACATGTTTTTTATACATGACTTTTCACCCTTATTAGTGCCACTGATGGGACTAAATAAGAAGGGTGTGATGTACTTGTGGCCAGATTCTTGCGAGTCAACCTTTCTAGAGTTGAAAGAGAGGTTGACTTCGGCATCGATACTTGTATTTCCAGATCTAGGATAGAGCTATATTGTATACTGTAATGCATTAGGTATTGGTCTAGGAGCAGTGCTTATGCAAGGAGAATAAGGCATTGCGTACGGGTCTCATCAGTTGATGCCACATGAGAGGAACAACCCGACACATGATCTCGAGATAGCTGTAGTTGTTCATGCATTAAACTATTGGGGGCATTATCTTCTTGGAGAGAATTTTATTGTTTTCACTGACCACAGGAGTCTCAATTATATATTAACTCATCATAATCTAAATTTGAGATTGCGAAGGTGGTTTGAGTACCTTCAGTTCTTTGATTTTGAGGATGAATACACCCCTAGGAAAGGAAATGCTATGGTTGGTCCATTGAGAAGGAGGACTCAGATATAAGCAGTTCAGGAGGCCAGCAGAGAGTGGCAGCTTATGGCTATCTTCTCTGAAATTTATTTGGAGGTTCACAATAGACAGAGGTAGACTTCTCTATCATCTGTAGCTATTACCAATACTCTTCTTGATCGAGTGCGATTGAGGAAGCTATCAAATTCTGAAGGCCCAGTCCAATGAAACAGTGTTTCAGGACATGACCCTATTATTGGGTGGACCATAAGAGAGAAGTGGAGCATCAATGAAAAATAGGGATTTTTTAAAAATTATCCATTCTAGACTAGAAGTGGAATGATATCACGATGGATTTCGTGATAGTATTTTTTAGGTCACCCGAGTGATTGATTCTTTATGGGTTGTCATTGACAGACTCATGAAGGTTTCCTACATTTTACCGATTAAGAAGAATTTTAGTGTTGATGAGTTGGGAATGTTTTACATCCGGGATATTTTATGTTTACATGGAGTTATGCACTCAATTGTTTTAGACATGGATGTTTGTTGTACTTATTGGGTTTAACAGGGTCCTAAGTGGGATTTGGGTACAAAGGAACTTATGAATAAAGATTACCATCCCCAGATAGATGGCCAGTCTGAGCATATGATTTAGGTGCTTGAGGACATGCTTCGTGCATGAATCCTAGATTTTGGAGGTTCATTGGAGAATCACAGACCTATAATGGAGTTTCCCTAAAAAAATAGTTTTCAAACAACTATTCAGAATGAACCTTATGAGGCATTGTACGGTAGGCCATGCCAATCACCCATATGATGGATGGATTATAGAGAGGCAGCTATGTTGGGACGTTGACTTTTCCAGGATACCACATAGTAGATTTAGTAGATTTAGAAGAGTATAGATATGGGGAAGTCACAACAGAAGTCTTTTTCTAATCGACGGAGACAACCTCTAGAGTTGGAGGATGGAGATCAGGTTTTCTTGTGAGTCACACTAAGATTGAGATACATGGGGTTAAAGAGATAGGGTGAGTTGTCACCCAGACAAGTTGGTCCGTTTGAGGTGTTGGAGAGATTCGGGCCGGTAGCCCGTAGGTTGCAGTTACCTCAGAGGTACCAGGCTATGCATGACGTCTTCCAAGATTCTCAACTTCAACATTACTTTTCAGAACTGTCTCATGTTTTCCAACCAAATGAGGTTGAGGTCAACTTGAATTTATCATTTGAATAGCATCCTATCCGGATTAATGATTGAAGTGTGAAGGTTCTCTGTGGCTGGTCTGTTCCTCTAGTACAAGTTGTATGGAAGCATAGGTGAGTATAGGGTGGGACCTTAGAGAGGGAGGCCGATGTACAATTGCAGTGGTTGGATCTTTTCGAGGTTTCTTCTTTAGTGCCACCTTATTAGGGAAATTCAGGGACGAATTATTTTAAAGGGGGATGTTTGTAAGAATACAGATCTTATTTTTAGGTATATTTTTCATTTCTATTTTTTTCGAAAAAATGAGTTTCTTGAAATTTTAGGAGTACAAACCGTGTACTTTATGTACTCGACATATACCTGGTTACCATGGGTGACCGTGTGCTAGCCATGTAACATCCGGGCACATGGCGATGTGTGGTGACCTAGAGACCGCCTAAAGTGGAGGCTGAAAAAGGCTTGTACACGCCGTGTACTTTTAAAGAACATGTCGTGTACCTTCTTTTTTCACTAAAATGTTCAGGATCACATCTGATGGACATAACTCACTTCTTCTTGTCCTATTTCACCCATTAGGATCTGTACAACTGTGGATCTTCTATGTGCCCCTGACTCTCCATACATTCTCTGAATCGACCGTCATCTATTACGTTGGAATCACCATTGTGAGTTCTCCCTTCTTCTTGAGCATCATCTCCGGATTTCCCCTCTTCCATAAGACATAATCAGTTGACTTTTATAAGCTTTTTTGTAGATATACATCATTATAGGGAAATTCAATGCCCAATGTCCACATATATCGATATCACGATGCTGAAGTAGGTGGTTCGTTCCTTTTCGTAGTTTTTTTTGAGTTATATGTGCAAACGTTCACAATACCCTCCTTAGAGGTGTTGTGTGTTTATGGTTTTAGCCCTTTTATTGCCTGTTATGCCTTGTTTGATTGGATAAAGGTTAATTGTTTAAGAATAAGGTTATCATTGCCAAGATATGGATGTTTTTCCCATGTTTTTTTGTGTGTATATTTCCTAGCCTTTCTTGTTAGGATGTTTCCTTCTTTCCATGCCTAGTATTGTTGGGTGTAGTGATTTTTATTTAACATTCCATGATATGTTGTATTCGTTTAACCAAAGGGTTATTGAGGTTTACTTTGGCTGCTGATTATCATTTTTTCAGGATTTTATTACATGGGGAAACAGGAAGATGGTGTAGTGAGACCATATGGGAAATTGACTATGAGGGAATTCCTATAGTGTCTGTTTTAATAATCATGCTACCAGACCATATAGGGGATTTCCATTGAGTGCTCTCTCATAGTGTCTATAGTTATGTTATGAGGCCACATGAGGAGTTTGAATTGTGTGCTTCCTCAGAGTGTCATTTGGTTACCGTTAAAATACTATATGGGGAATTGACGGTGAGTGCTTCCTCAAAGAGACTTTGATCACACATGACTAAAGGGGGAACTGAGGGTGAGTCCTTTCTCATAGGGTCTTTGAACTATTTTTTCTTATATTCTGAACCCGATGGGTTAGGCTATCAGAACTACCCATAGGGTTGCTTGAATTTGTTTTTGGTTGACTAAATACATAAAAATAAATGTTTTTATATGTAACTGTATTACTGTTTACTTTAGTGTACTTTTGTGTTCGCTACTTATTTTTTTCTTATTACCAACCATATATATTCACGGAATGTTTGGCACATATATCTGGGTGGTTGCCTATTGGGATTAGTCTCACACCCTGTTTGGGTCATTATTTTTGTCCAAAATAGATTATATTGCTACAGGTATAGATATGGGAAAGTGCTATTCTACTTTAGGTACTTGATTGTTGTGGATCTGGGGAGTAGGGGACCATGTTGATCCTTATGATGCTATGGTGATTTTTACTTACTTTTCATTGGTGCTTTAGTGTACTACTATATTCCAGTATTGTGATTTATTTGTCTACCTTCCAATAAATATGTATCATGCATCATTTATATATATATTTGTGCCGTAACTATTTATTTCGTCCATTTTTAACTTATTTCATGTTTTACTACTTCCACTATTGCTATTTGTTTTACTTTTTCTGTGTCACTCAGCCTATAAGTGCACAGTTTCCCCATTATCACACCCATGGCCCTCACCGCTAGTCGGTAGCCTCTGGAATTTGATGAAATTCCCTTGATTCCATGTGACCAACCGAGTAAGAGGCACCTCTGTGCGGCTCCCAGAACTAGGACTTTACAAAAATAATCCATATATTATTATAGATTTTAAATTATTCCCAATAGTTTATGGTTTTTTCTATCTTCATAACCTATTTTATCTTACCTAATTTCTAATAATTGAGATACACTATTTAAACTAATTAATATAATATGACACTTTTACTCCAAATTATTTCATATCATTATCCATTCATTTATATTTTTTATTCATATTATTTTTCGAATCATTTTTATGAATGTCAACCTCATCCACAAATCTGTGGCATAATTTTTTATTAGAGGTTAATGGAGTCATCTTAATGTCATTATTGTTATTTTTATTAATTTTTGAGTAATACTATTCCCTATCTCAATAATTCTTACAATTAGATAAATAATTATATGTATGTTAACATTCCATTATTTTAATAATAGTTGCATTAATCATTCTATTTGGTTTATTATGCATTAATACACCATCATCAATAAAATCATCTTAATTTTTCTACTATATTTCTATATTTTATCACTCATATTCATAAGAATATCACATTGTCATTTATAAGAATAATTTTTTTTCATAAATAATGGGAATCATAATCCTTACATTTCAAGGATGAGAGATTCTCTACCTCACGTATTATAGGAGAAGATGTAATACTACTCTTCAATTTGAGACAAAAATCCAAAAACATTTAATAAATAAAAAATTTATGGAAATAATTAATATTATACTTGATCCTCATATGTTTTCCCCTGGAAAACAAATGAATTGAGTTTTTCTAGAAATTTTATAATTTGAAATACACAAAATTTTAGACCTAATTACAAATATTAGATAATAATATGTCTTTAATCCAAATAAGTGGAGTTTCATTAAATGAATAACATTCATTGATGATGTAAAAATGAATGAGAATCCATTTAAGACCATGTAATTTAATATAAATCAGTGAATTCAAGTGTTATTGAGTGGAATGAAGTATACTAATATCTCTTTTTGAAGGCCTAAATACTACTAATAAAACATTATGATTTCTAATCCTCATGTTTTTAGAATGATCATACAATGAATTACAAATATAATGGAAATAATCTATTTCCAATAAGATTCAATCTTCAGTTCACTATAATTTATATAGAAGAGATTCAATATAATATATCATGAAAAAACATGGGTTTTTACACTTTGGCTAAGATTATTCTTCATTTCAAGCAGGAAATATATAGGTATTTTTTCTATAAACTTCTAGATTTGTGGAAAAAATGAAATTATATTCTCCAACACTTTTAATTAAATTATTCTCTATAGAAAATGGAATTTAAAGAGCTCCATCAACATTCATATTTATAAGAACCACCATGAAATCCTCACATTTTAGAAGATCATTATAGATAAAAAATATTTATTTATTTTCAAATGATTTTAAATTAATGAAGAATTCATGATGAAACATGGTTAGTAGAAAATCATTAGAAAACCCTAGATACATTTAAACCATTATATAGAGTGAAACTAAAAATATCAATCATTAAAATAGTAAAATCCAATAGATAAATAGTAATAATAACAATAATACTTTGTTAGTATTATGAATATTGTATTTAAATCAAAAAATCAAAAACACAAAAAAATAGAAATAGAATATGTGAGTACACACCCCTCTAAAAAATGTATGAATTCTTTTTTTCTTGTCCCATAGTTATATTTTTCAGGAAAAGAAAATAATATTTGTCCAGATGATGTTTTATATATCATAAAACAATAGTTAAATGAAATAACACAATCCATGATCCATGATTATAAATGCTTATAATGGAACTACACATGTAGACAAACCACTCTCTACATGTTCAGTGCAACCCATCCATTCTGGAAAAAGATCATTACATCTATGACCATTCTACAATAAATATTTTTTATAATAATTAAATACTAATTTTACTTCATTATCATATAATATATCTAAATCCATACTATTGAAAAAAATAGGCATTAAATTCATTATTATATTTATTTTAATAAGAATCATTTCAAATATAAAACTAGTTTAAAACAAAGAAATATAGACGAATTATCAAAATAAAACTAATATTTGTATTTTTGTTATACTACTACTTAATATATTAGTAATTATAATTACATCAAAAAAATATTCAAAATTTATAATTACCATTATATTAAATTGAAAATACACATAGACCCAAATGAACCCATTCAAAATAAGTAATAATAGAAATAAAAAATGATATGTGTCCTAAGCTATTTTATTTTATAAATATTATAATAAAAACTAAAAATTATACTACATTAGAGAATTAAAGACATATCCAAATATAGTACACATAATATCCAGTTCTACAATTGATATAAAAATTAAAATAATCAAAAGTCCAAAAATGAATTATCATTCACAACTATATTCATAAACATTTAATCACTAAATTAATTTATTTTCGATATATATAGATAAAATATTCTAGTATTTCAATAATTAAGAAGAAAAATGATAAATCTTATCCTAGGAATCAATTTAGGACAATTACTTCCCATTAATTATATGCTCTACTATAATTATGGTGTTAGTTTTAATCAAAATAATTCATTAACAAAAAAACATCATATTTCTAAATTGAATGAGGCATAATAATTTTTGATTAATGGTTATTCAAGTTACCATGTATGCGATATAAATATCCCTTTACAAATCCTATATGTATGCATTTATTAAACGTCCACTTTTTATTCATTCAATAACAAAAAACATGTGTCTATTATTATTGATTTTAATCTATGTTTGAATGGGAGGTATTTGTCTTCTAATATTCTAGATTATACATTCCAACTGAATTTGGGAACACTAAAATATAAAAAGTTATAATTTAAAAAAGATATTTTGGTTCGTGCAATATATATAAATTTAATTTAATGGATCTTCCAATGTAAAAATAAATTTTATGTTGTAATAATAATACTATCCTAAAAAACCATTTCTTGTGTTGCAACCATAATAATGACATTAAAAATTAAATCATTGGAGGAAATTAGTAAAATAATGTTAGAGTGATATCTCCATAAAAAATATATACAAAAAACCAAAAATCATCTGAAATAGAGTATAATATAAAAAATATTTGTAATGTTTCTCTAAAAATCATCTACAAAATATGTTTTAAAAAATACATGATTAGTAAACACATGGCATCACTTTTATAAAAAAAAAATATGTTGAAACAAATTAAATATCAGTGTTATTGAGTTGATCCTTTATTTGAAATAGATCACGAAAAAGAATATATTTCCCTAAAAATATATTTTTTGTAATTAAAATCATTCTAAACATCTTCAAAACCCATAGAATTCGAATTATGGTATAATATTTTTTTTAGTTAAGGTCTCGAGTATCCATAGTTTTTGATGGGTTCAGTATCCATATTATTGTGTCCCAAAAAATAATATATGGCGGAGATTATATGGTGTAACACAAGTTGGAACAAAATTACATATCCTTCTAAGGTTTTCTGCACCTTTTTCAATTATTATACTCATTGAAATATTTTGAACCGATTCAATAATAATAAAATTCATGTAAAACTATGGCTTTTTTTGGGATAAATTAATCACACATTTCATGTTCATGAACAAAATGATTATATAGTTATATCATTAAATCAAAAATTTAATATATAACATGAAAATTAAATTAAATAAAATCTAAAATATCCTTTTATTTTTTTCAAAATATATTCATAAAAATTTGATAATACTCAAACCCATTATATATATAGTTTTATTTGAACATGGATGTCAATGAACCCATTCTGTTAGAAAGTCCCCTCATACTAATCCCACACATATCAATGATTTTAGTTAATTTTATGCACAAAAATTGATCAATTATAATTTATAAATTCAATATATCTAAATAAAATTCTTATTAAGAGAATTAATTTTTCTTAAGATTTTTAATATTTTATAAATATCAAAATTATAAAAAATAGATTAAAACAATAAGAAGAAAAAATTTCATCATATATTTTTAAACATACATTATCCCTTATTCATTCAATCCATTCTATGATTTTGGAAAATATCCCAAAATATCATAGATAATATGTTATATTTAAAAAGTACAATTACCAAGTAATCGATTTTTGTTAATTATTGAATTCAAGAACTATAAAATTTAAATTATACGTAATGATAAGAAACTAATTATTTAAAAAATATTTTTTTCACTATAATATACATAATAGAATAAATTTATATTTCTAAAAAATACATTTTATTATTTGAACACTATTTTTAGTGATCTCTCTAAAAAATGTAGATGGATAGTATAAAAGAGAAGTGACAGAATAAATATATTAAATCCTATATTTTTTCAACTATAATATCATGTATAATTTTTTTTCAATCATAATGCTTCATAAACCTACATTGGTGATGTAAATGAGAATAAATGATACAGAATAATACTTTTTTTCATTAATTTAATGAAGCATAAAAAACCATAAATAATTCTCTTGAAATTTTTTGATCACATTACACTTTTTTGGATAACTTTATTAACGATAATAAAAATTGGAGAGTTCGATTATTTTGAGGAACATAGTAAAGAAATTATATTTTACAGTGTTACATAATTTAGTTATATCTATATTTAATTATCAATTACCATACATTTATTTAGCGTATATAAATATAGCAAACATTGAAGCAGTAAAAAAGTTTGTGTGAATAATTCATCCTTGGAAAAAAAATCCTGTTTTGTTTGATGAATATTAATTTTTTTTACAAATCCACATTTCATGAATCTTCTCACGAGTATGGAATTTATTTCATAACTAGAAACTTGAAAAATGTTTATAACATCAATTTTATAATCCAATTAATGAATAATAAAAATAGAGTGCTAACGTGTCTAAAAAGGGATAAAATAATAATATAGAGGAATATCATTATAAAATTTTTAATATTAACACGAACAATTTCTTAATAAATAAAAATCATGATTTAATAATTCTCGAGACATGCGACACATTCAATGTTGAGTCAAAAGAGAAGTGTACATATCCCCTCCTCTATAGGTATCTATTTAAATTCCATAATTTTCTAATCATAAATACTATCTAATGTGTAACCAATTGATTCTATCAACATTGATTTATACTTATTATAAATATGAATATATATTTTTGAGTTATATTTATAGAAACATTATTATTAACTTCCACATATTTCATCAAATAACCATAAATTTTAATATATTTAATAACACTTGTGGTACCTTTTCATCATTTTTTATAAAATAATTTATTATTCACATCAAAATTATTTATTAATATAAAATAATTTTATCCTTCACTTGTTAACCTGTTTAAATAAATCAACATGTTCAGTGTAATAATATTTAATGTTAAAAAGAGATTTCAATGTATGGAGGAGACATTATATAACTAACCTGATTATCCTATTTCTTCTTAAAATATAATTTTATATTTGAGAATGATTATTTAATCAAACTAGTTAATTATAAAATGAACCATATTTATTTTTCAATAAAAAATATAATTAATATTGAAAAATCCATGGTCTTTACTCAATAATTATAATTTCACTATAATTATTAATAGTAAGTCTTTCATTATTAAATTCATAAGTAAAATTCTAGAGTCATTTATAATATATTATTATAGTATCGTATAATGGTGTGTGATTAGTATTAATCCATAATATGTTAATACTACAATAGTTAATAGGAGTACTAAAATTATCTTAATTAAATAAATATATTTCAATTTTACGTTTCTTTGGGTCATTAGTTTTATGCACGACCCAAGGAGAATTTTAATTGAAATATATTTTTATTGAAAAAATAAATTATCAATATATATTTAGAATTAATTTAATTTATATCTTAGGAAATAATTTTTAATCATATTATCCATGTTTAGGAAAAAGATAATATCCCAAAAAATGAATCAGTTCTCCATCTCAAAATTACACATCATAAAAATGTACATCCAATTATAATTGTTTCGTATATGTTTGTCACTTTCCAATGTAAATGAATTGAAGAAAACATTTCTATTAAAAATAATATTTATAGATAGATATTTATATATTAAATAGTATAAAATAAATTGAATAATTGTATGTGGGAAAATGTAGAAGGTTTCAAAAATAATATCTTGTAAATAGAGAGAAATATGTTTGTAACTAACCCTTTTCATATTCATAACATCAATTTATCAAACATAGACCATGATTCAATATGAACAAGCAATATTAGACTATTATTAATAGTTAGTGGTCTATATGATAGTGTAATGTGATAAATAATAGTCCCTTAAGAATTCAATAATAATTATTCTCACCACGATGAATAAATATACCATGTTATGGGCCTCCTAGGATTCTTCTTAGTTGTCTTTCAATCATCCTCACTATTATAGAAATAAAATTATAAACACCCAATTTAATTTGATCAATAATTAAAATAGGAATGCGAATTAATTGAATTTATATAACAATGATATTATTGTTATTTTTCTTTATTGGGATAGTAACAAAATTAACTTACATTATAAATTCCTGGGGTTTTTCATTTGAGTGAAGTCATATAATTTACATAAATCTATTATCTTTATTTATCTTCTACAATATTGATGCATCACATTAAATTTCTTTAGATATATATATATATTTATTAATGAAAATTCTAGGAGCACATTTTTCAATTTCATATTACTCAATGTGATACTTTGTTGAGAATTAAAATGTTCGGCCTATATTGTGAATTTAGTTTCTACTATATAGGATTTTATTATTGACGTGGTTCGTGGATTTTAATCAAATGATATTTCTATAAATTATATTTATGGTAGAAATTATTATTATAATCATGACTAATATTAATGAAACTATATTTGTTTTTGAATATTATCATCATTAACATTCAAATTAAGTCTATTAATAGAAGGCCAAAGGAAATAATTTAAACATAATAGAAATACCAAAGTCATCATCTATATGAATACTGGAATTTTTTCTTAATATGGCTATCATAATTTCCATAAAAATATGCATTAGAGTTTCAATAACTATGTAAATATCCAAATTTTAAGAAAATATAATAATTAGTAATAAAAAATATTATTTTATGTTAATATTCTAGAAATTAATTTATATTTATTAAAGAAACAGTTATCTCAAAATGATTTCATTGCATGAAAAGATATTGTATAATCAATTAGATATCTATGGTAACTCTAAAATTATTATGATTACATTTTGACACAAAATATTTTAAATTTATTTTCATGAAATGATTTCTTATGTTGTTTTATTTAAAATATTATTTCCCTATTAAATATGTTACTAGAGAATATTCATGATAATTATATTAATTCATATTTACTATTGTTGATATGGATGTCTGTGAACTAATTTTATCATTGTAAGAAATAAGACTATCATTTATTCATTTCACATATAAATATTATGGAATAATATACATCCCTTGTATTATTTGATTATTAATGGTTTCATTTCTCAAATTTAAATAATTTATTTAAATTATATATCTTGATGAATGATCCACTAAACTTTATTATAAAATCTCATTATAAGCCTAATTAATACTAATAATATTTTAAGAAGGTTCAAAATCTAGGGATGAAATTATTTGTGAAATCAGTAATATATAAAAAACTAATAAAAAATAAATAAATACATGAAATGGTGAAATGAAGACAATGATGAAAGAGATGGAATGTGATGCCATCGATTGGTGATGTAATATATAGTGAAATCAGATGAATCAGAAAAATATGAATAATGACTAGATTTAATGGAACCTGACAGAATTAAATTGAATAGATAACCCTGATCACACAAAAATATTAACCATAATAGTGGTGAATAATAAGTAGGTAGTGGATTTTAAAACCTAACTATAATTTGGTTAACTAATTTAAATAGAAAACGTTTTAGGGACTAATATTTCAATAAAACACTAATGGGATGAATTATTATTCGTGGAGAAAAAAACATCAACCATATATAATTGAATTACATCTGTAGAATCCCTAAGATAATAATACTCACTAATAATCACCCATAATATTATGATGTTGAGTACAAGTGAAGCTTCTGAAGAATGAAAAATTAGAACACAGAATGAAAAGTAACACTACTATAATACCAATGATTCCACACATGAAATTTTAAATTTGATTAAATAATAAATTAATATATTATCTATCAAATATATTAAAACTCTAACATCAATTTAAAACTCATCATTAAAAACAGTAGTATAAATTAAGAGAAATAGTCCAGGAAATAATATAATACCACAATGAACAAATATTTCAAGAATAAAAAATTGTTATTATTTAATTATATCTATCCACTAAAACAATAGTTACACACGATCTTATAAATAATGGAAATATAAATTGTAATAAACTTAGAAACATTAAAAAAATAAAATGAAATAAAGAATAATGGAAAATTCATTTTGATGTCTCACCTTTCTCGTGATCAAAATTTATCTGCTATAAATTCCATTTAATGAAATCCAATTTTCTCTAGCCTAGATATCCCCAATAATAAGAATCATTCCATTATTAATTATTTCCCACCACTATAAATCAAAATAAGTGGGTTTGATGTCAAATAAGGGTCCCCATGTTTCTACTCATCACTATCCAACATCTAACACCATGGAATCAAATAATAACCCCCCTTAAATGTCGACAACACCACTTTTTCTTGGATTTATAATTCACTTTGTTCAAAAATATTCTTGATTTCTCCAAATATTGTAACTAACCATACATAATTTGGGGAAACCATATTTTCCTTATATAATCTCCACTTTATTTGATAGATTATTTATTTTGCGAAATTTATTCTATTCCAAGAATCATATAATCCACGTACCAATTATTAAAAACTACTATAACTTCATATAATTTTCATTCGACCAGGTGGGGATAATGATCATTGATTCACCCACATAAATTCATTTTGGAATTAGCATTATTTAGTTTTCACTTTAGAGATTTTATCTCCATCAACATGTATAATTTCTCAAAACAGATAGGGAAAACACATACACATCAATTGATTCAATATTTATTTTAACGTGTGAAATCTTCTCATGACCCTTCTTTGTCAAGGTTAGGAAAGGTATGGAAAAGTATCATGACATCCCTTCTTCAAGATAAAATATATATAATGACCCCCTCGTGTCTATCCTCTAGTAGGACCTGGGGTGGGGACCAACACCAAGGGTATAAGAATATAAAAAACGGGATTCATTACCATTTTTGTTGTACCCATGATCTGTAGATAATATGTATCAACCTCAAAACAACTCAAATTCATATATATAAAATAATACCAAAACCATACCCCACTAATGTTAATGTAAAACTAGTATAAATATAATGAAAATATCTAAAGTAAATACCATAAGAAAAAATCTATGCAGTGACATAGAAACAATCCCAATGCATGAGCTAGTAAGGTTCAGCATGGTCTGGGTAATCTCCCTGGAACCCTAAAAAAATTATATATAATCAGGGTGAGCATACAAGTATACTTAGTATTTAAAGACAAAGTATCTCATGCACAAGGAGAGAAGCATGCCAATGACCCTTTGAGGTAATAAATAAAACTCAAAACCACCTTACAAGTTATACTATTCACCCCAACCTCACCATGGTATACTCACAAATAACACATGTCAAATAATTTAAGGAAGTAAGCACATAGATATTTTAGTAGCCCCACAATATCTCAAGGTTTCACTACTCATCCCTAATATTGAACATCCTGGTGCTAAAAAACTCATCAACAGGCCCCACTGTCGCAACCTACCAACACACACATGTGACACATACCACATCCCACCTACAAACACCTAGTCCACAACCACATAAAATCCCACCAGTAGGGACTTTTTCCACCAAAACATAACCTCATCTCTAATAAACCTGGGAAAGTACAATATATCTCATCCCCAATACAACTAGGAAGCACACCTCATCTACAAACACATGTTCCTTTAAACCACACCACAAACTGCTTGATAAGTCTAGGGATACAATTTCCTAAAATTTGGATAACAAAAGATCCAATAACCATCCTTCAATCCTCCCACCTGGATGTTGGGAAAGGACACCCTCCCCTATAAAAATTGTGTTGTTCGGAATCTAGTGTTCAACACGGGTGGGTTTCATATAGAAATCACAAAAAACTACATGTATATACATTGGTTCCCAATACTAATCCCAACATATGGGTTTTCAAAACAAATAACTATCCCACACAACATATCACTTGTTTCCACCTCATATGAATAACCACACAAACAGCTACAAACATACTTTATAACCATATCCAAATAATTCAAACAATTATCATTGTGTTTTAAAAATTTAAAAATTTATATATTTATTCCATTCCTACTGAGGAAACTACCAAACACATCACACCATGAGTAACATCATAACCCCCAAACACTTCAGAAAATCCCATATAAACTCCAAGAGAAAGTACCATTAAAGGTAACCCAATACTTCTTCAAAATTATCCCTCAGATCCCATCTTTGGAAGCCCCATGCACAAAAAACCAAATCCAAAAAAACAATAAAACACAAATAGATTGTAGTCCCACTGCATTAACATACCATGTTAAACAACCATAACACATCCTTAATGAAGTTCCACTACTCTAAAAGTTCAACCATTCTTCCATCAACAAACTATGAACCTGGAATTTCATTACACCTCCTATACCACCCCATACAATAATCCAACAGCAACCATACCCAAATACACAACCCTACTACATAAACATAACACACCATACCCAAAAAGCTAACACACTTATCCACCTAACCACCCATAACCATTCTTCGAACCACCACACCATAAACCCCACACAAGGCACTAAAACCAAATTGAACCACAAAGAGAACACAACCACACCTATAAAATAGAGTGTATTCATATTTAACCAACAATGTTCATTAATTTCAGATTGATAATGTAGTGGTGAACACAGAACATGTTTGATAATAGGGAGACAATATATTTAGCCAGGTGTATGTGGTTAATCAATTTCATAATTTCAGAAATCCAATAAGGAAACAACAATAATTATTCACAAGTCATAGTGGTGTGATAATAGAGGCCCATGATGTCCATGATTTTTATAAAGAATACATCACATACAGACCACAACATGGATCAAGGAAAATATATAAAACAAAGTGTTCGTCATCATCAACATCCCAACACCTCATTTATTTCTTATTATCATATTCATTAATTTAGGGTCCAACTGTATTCACATGGGAACATGAGTAATCCCACCCCCACATGATACAAAAATAAAAGAGTGATGAATGGATCCCTACCATGGAAAACGGGTGATCATCAACTCCTCATTACATTAAAAAATGGGGGTCACACAAGGAGTAGGAGACTCCAATAGGAAAACGCGACCAACCTCCATATCAAAAATGACAATATATAGGGAAGAAAGGTTTTAGGTGTACAAAGAGGAAATGGAAACACACTTGGAATAGAATATCTCATCTTAGAAAACCTAGATCCTATATCAATAGAAGGGAGGTAGTTTCGACGACCGTTGATGTGAGATCACAATCAAGATTACATAATTGGACTATTTCAAATTCACAAGAGTGTTAGGAAATAATTAAATAATTATTATCCTTTGAAAAAACTTTAAAAATGATCAAACAATATTGGTAACTCATTTTACATCAAACAAAACATTAATGGGTGAAATTGGAAAAATTGGAAATGACTTGATGCTGGGAGAGTCACTGACACGAGTCAACGAAATTGACTCACCAACACCTGGCTCAACGATGTGATTAACCAATCCAAGTCACCGAAACTAGTCACTAACGTGACCGATAGATAGTGATTCACCAATGTGACGCACCTATGCCACTCACTGATAGCTCACCAACCAACACATGACCTACTGACGCCATAACCTAGTGACCCCCCTGACCTACCGATGGCTTGTCCTACTGACGACCGACCTACTGACACCCTGAGATATCGACATACTATCTTACTGATGACCTAAACTAATTACTCCATATCCTACTAATGAACTGACCTATCAATTCTCGACCCACTACCGTTGAACCCCCGACGTTGAGTTACCAACAGAAAAAATTTGAATTTTGGGAAACTCTTGAAATTAGCACCTATTCCATCCATGAACACCCCAAACACTAGATTATGATAATATAATGAATTATGTATGTTTGTGTACTTACATCAGATACCCCTTCAACTTTTTTATCCCTCAATAATTTAAAACCAAACCCATAAGAAAGGGAGTTTTGAACAACTACCCCTTAAGATACCTCTCAAGGAAAAACCGCCATATATTGTTCGAAAGTTGGACTGAAACATCAAAATCCATGAACACATACACAACATATTCTAACCAAAAAATATTCCAGATACCCCACACAAGCACCAACTATCCTGACACATGAATAAGGGAGTTCTTTATTCTATGTGATGATAATTTCCTCTTTGGGTGAGACTGACACACCCACATGGGTTTAATCGCATCTTAATTAATTCATCTCGATTAGGAATCAGGTTTTCCCCTTTCTATATTTCATTACATCATCACAAATTATGAAACAGGGAAAAAACTCATCTCTTATAAAAAAGGTTTCATAATTACATCAAAACAAAAGAACATAAGAAAAACTCAAAACAACTCTAGGTACTGTGCACACATATGTGTATCCCTTTCCCAAGTACTCTCCTCTTGGACACCAGACCTCCACAACACATGTTCAAAAGGAATGGTTCATCTAAAGGATACATTATATCAAATATCCTAGACCTCTAATGGTGTCCCCATGAATATTGTGTCATCCTTGATATCAAAATCTCCCCCATCAATGAAATGGGAGTCATCGTGATGATACTGATGACGCAGAAAGACATGAAAGACATTTTAGATCCTCTCCAACTACTGTGGAAATTATAACCGGTATGCCACCTCACCAAATCACCCCAACACCTCAAATGGTTTTTATGAACCTTGGAAAAGGCTTTATCCCTCTACCTAACTTTTGCTAACGACATCAAGGGGAAACCTTCAGGAAAACTTAGTCCCCACATTCTAACTCCATGGTCCTTCTCCTGCGATCAACATACACCTACTTTTAGTTATGTGCTACCATCATCCTCTTAGGGGCAAGATGAACATTCTCTTTCATACCCAACACCGTTTCCTATCCATGAACAACTACCTCTGTAATTTTTTTCTATCACAAAGGTGAATGACACAACTATCAGTATAAAGCTTTAAATGGATCCATTATAATGGTAGAGTGATAGATGTTTTTGTATGAAGACATTATCAAGGTAAAATTTGGAACCAAGACCCCCCAATATCCAAGATTCATTCTCATAGAATTTCCTCCAATGTATATATGGTACTATCTATTTTTCTTTCTTTATGAGGATGAGAATTAGTGCTCATGCGTATCTTATTGCCAAAATTATGCAAGAATCCCCTCTAGAATCACAAGGTAAAATGTGTATCCCAATCTGAGATGATGTATCTCGTAACCCTATACAACAACATGAACTCATCCAAATAACTCTGGGTTAAGGAATCGACTACGCTTGACAACTTAATTTCTCTGAAGTGAGCCAATTTCATTAGTCGATCCACTACCAAATTTATTTCATCACATCCTCCCTAAGACCTGGGTAATCCTATGAGGAAGTCCATTAATATTTCATTCTATATCCACTTAGGGACATCTGAAGGATACAAAAAATCATCAGGGACACAGTGCTTTTCCACCACTTGCAGGAGCACAAAGAACTTCGCTACAAACTCTACCATATACTACTTCATCATGGGCCACAAAAATAGTTCCCTCAAGTCATGGTACATCATGGAAACTCACATGTGTATATCTAGGGGTGAGCTATGAAACTCATGGAGGAATCCCTCATTCATTGAAACTAGAAAAAATAGTATCTCATCGAATAAAATATGATTCTTATCATCCCCCAAACATTTATCTCGATCATCACCTTGGTCAATGCGATCACACATATCCTCTGCCTTCAATTATACTCACTACGACTCCTCCACATGCTTCCTTAGAGGTGACTGAACCATCATCTGAAATAGATAGCCTCGACCACCATCTATTTTTGCATCTATGTGCTAGGAATTAAAATCCTCTTTATCCCACTAGGAGTCCATAGATTCCCAAAAAAAAATCCTTCTATGACCTCCTACTCAAAGCATAATCCAAAACATTCCCCTTTCATGAGGTGAAAGAGATCTTGATGTCATAATTCTAGAGAAACTCTATCCACATATGTTGTTGAATGTTTATATATAATTTGAGAAAATATGTACTTGAAACTCTTGTGATCAGTGAATACCATAATTCTCTCCCCAATGTGATAGTTCCACCACAACATCAGTACGAACATGACTGTTGGTAGATCTAGATCATGGGTGGCTTAGCTACATTCATAGAGATGTAACATCGTAGACATATAAGATATCACTCATCGCTAATTGATCTACACACATCTCATTCCTTGTTGGGAAGCATAAAAAAACACATCTATCATCACACCATCCAATGGAAACTAGACGACTAGATCACATACCAACTTTCCCTTAATATAGGTGAAAACTGTCAGACATTTCTCACTCAACAAAAAGGAATGGTCCATCTTGGTCAAAGCCATAAACAGAGATGAAAATTGAGAGAAATAAGTTAATAATATACAACAATACCCTAATAGAACAATAAAACTCTGAACCTCTTCAACATTATTGGGTACCTCCATTGAACAAACTACCTCGGCCTTAGATAGGTCCACTAAAACATCCTATTGAGACACCAAATGTCCAAGGATATGAATCTACCATGTACAAAATTTTTACTTGGACAACATTCGTTAGAGATGGTGGTATCGAAGGACTTCCACGATAGTCATTATATGATCAGTATGATCCTCCTCATACTTCAAGTATATTTTAATGTCTTCAATGAATATGAAAACGAATTAGTATAAAAACTCATTATAGACAGAGTTCATAAGATTCATGAACATAGTTGATTCATTCATAACACCGAATTACATAATCACAAACTCAAAGTCCCCATACCTACATCTGAAAGAAGTATTTGGGATTTCCCCCTCCTCCACCCTCCACTATTGATACTCAGAGCACTTATCAATTTTTAAATGAATATTGATCCCCTTATCTGGACAAAAAGAATATCTATCCCTTGGATAGGGAAATAGTTCTTGACTCTCACCCGATTCAACCTCTCTTAGCCTATCCATAGATTCATACTGCTATATTCCTTATTTTAAAACTAGACCGGAGTGTGCAACAGTGACACATTGGGCCCAATAAATCCATTCTTCATCATATTGTCAATCCAGATACACAACTCATGCAACTCGGAATGGAAAATTCGATGAGGAGCCATTGAAATAAAACTAACACGTGGTTGTAAGTATATCATAAACTCAATATATCTTCGAGGGGGTAGAGTGAAAAACATGTTTTGGAAAACGTCCAATAACACACAGAAAACTCCAAAAACCTCCACCATCTCAGCATCCATCAATTCTATTGATATCTTGGTCATCAATGAAGGAAGAGGCTTTATGGGTTAGCTTACCAACTAACATCTTTTATCGCCAATAGAAACTACAGATTTTCCCTCCACGTATGAAAACAAGACTCTCAGAAGGAAGCATTTTATGAATTCTGGACAAAAAACAACCATACAATTTCAAGGATCACATCATATGGAAATATTTGTAGCAGAAAGAGATCCCCACAGAAATTATGCACCCCCAACATTAGTCTAATTCCCAGGAAAACATCAAACAAGCTAGCCTGGCCTTCAACTGGCGTACTCAACCCCAGGGTAATAGAAATTATCTCTACGTATAGTCCTAAAGTATTGTCTATAGTGGGTGAAACAAATGAGTTTGAAGATCCCAAATTAAAAAAATCACAAGAAAGAGTACTGACCAAAATGATAATACTATAAACGACCTCTAGCAATGCTAGAACTGCTACCTTAGCAGCATGCAACTAACCACTCCCTAAAATTATTACCCTCTACTATAAACTAAATCCTCAACCACATACATGTCATGTTCCCTAGAGAACACCCTAAGGTCAGCCTCCACCTACTCTATCTCCCCTCGGTAGAGCAGGATCCTGATGTCCCTGCTACTGAAATGCCCAAGAAAAAAAAATCTACTAAGGTGGTTGCTGAACCAACCCACCTCCACAATAATAATATCGAATTGGGAACTGACATTTCATGTTCCCAAAACATTCACAAGAGAAGCACCTCAGTCCCAATCCTATCATAAAAACTTGAGGATGGGATGATTCAAACTGAAACTGTTGAGGTTGACTCCCCACTAACCAAAACATCGAAGGGCTTGAATCCCAAGACCTGATGCCCAAAGAAATTAAATTCATATAAATTTAATGTCTCCCATTATCTAAATAAATTCCAATGGAACCACATGCTCAATCAGATTACAATTTAGGATTAAGGTGATCGCTAGATCCTCGAGCCATCTCTCTGTCTCCATGTTTAAGAGACTGCCCTCATACATTCCCAATGTCTATAAATGGAATGAATAATAAATCCCCTACCTCCCACTGGTTCAAAACTCCATTGGTCAGTTGGATACGCCATAAAATCATCCACTTCGTGATCCACTTGTGGACGATGACAGGGTGCCACATCTGAAAGGGAAATAAGGAACTAATAAGCCCAACACAAATTTAATTTTGTTTATGATTAATTTTAGCTCATTTTTTATTTTAATTTCCAAAAAACTCTAAAAAACAATTAATCAAGTTATCATGATGCATGTACCTTACCTATGTTCTCTACCCACAAATGTTTTAGCCTCACATTGTCATTTTTTAAACTCGGAGTCCATGAATCAGATCACAGGGGGACCTAAAATCCCATGTCCTTGCCAGTTTTCCCTAGCCTATGTCATGCACCAAGATCGCCTAACAGTGATTCCGTATATTCCCATACAATCCCAATTATTCCTAACTCCAATCCTAATCCTATATCTGAACCATGAGACATTTGATACCATTATATCAAGACCATCCTTCATCATGTTGAGGGAAGGGATGAAAAAGTGCTACGAAATTCCATCTTCAAGATGGAAAAAATATAATGAACCCTGAGTCCTGCCTCCAATAGGCATTGGGGTGGAGAAATACACCATGGTTATAAGAATCAAAAAAAAATAGGCTTTATCCTTTTTATAGTATCCACGAATGGATGATAGGATGTACCAACCTAAAAACAAATCCAAGATGTATATATAAAAGAATCCAAAATCTATCCCAAATGTATGTTTAAATTTAAAGTTATAGAAGTAAAATGATAATATCCCATCTAAATTCCAAACGAACAAATAGATGTAGTGTTAGGTAAACTATCCTGATGGCCAATCATGTAAGGTCCACCACTATCCACGTAATCTCCCATGAAACATGAAAATAATTATCTATATATAGGGTGAGCATACAAGTATACTCACTAAGTAATTCAAAAGTCTCACGTGGACAAGTGGATAAGTATACTAATTCCCCCAAGAAAAAACACCAAAAACTAAAAAACACTTATATAGTATACTATCCACCCAAACCTCACCAAGGCTTGATCACCAATAACGCATTTCAAGTAACGTAAGGTACTAAGAACATCATTATTTGGGTTCCCCAAACCACTTCCATATGCATAAATGATCACCCCTAATGGTTAACGCCCTTATTCTACCCTGGTCTTCCATAAGACAAACTATCACAACCTATCCACAATCACATGGTCCATATACCACATCCCTCACTCAAACACCTGTGCTACAACCTCATCACATCCCACCCACATACACCTGATCCATCAAACCAAAACATCAAACCAAAGAAACCTGGGAAAGTAAAAAATATCTCCTCATGAATACACCAATGAAGCACACATCTCCCATAGACAACTTGGATTCACAAGAACATCACGACCAACCTAAAGTGTCTAGGGAAACAAATTCCAAGAAGAGGAAGTAGAGAATAGTAAAAAAAATCCATCCATGCTCCCATAGAGAGGTTGGTAAAGGACACCCACCCCAATAATGATGGGTGTGGTCATAATGTAGTTCTCAAAACAGGTGGAGTGAGTATACAATTCACACGGACCTACATGAATATATATATATGTACCAAAAACGCATCCCAAATTATGTCTTTTCAAAACAAACAACCATTCTACACAAAACTTCCATTGCTACCACCTCTAATACATAATATCACAACAAATCAAAAACATAATTCATAACCTCAGCCAATTAAATCATCCAATAACCCTTCTTCATTAAAAAATAATGCAATCATTCTTTTATTCCATCACTACCTATGAGACTACCAAACACAACACACCACACGTAAAATCATAACCCCACACACTTCGCCAAATCCCCTTGAAACTCTAGGTGAATGGACCACATAAGGGACCACTATTATTATTAAAATTATACCTCCAAAACCATCCTCCATAGCCCCATTGAAAAAAAACATCACATCAAACAAAAATGAGAAATCCAAACCATCTTGTAGTCCCACTACATTAATAAACCATTCCCAAAAATCATAAGACAACCCAGAAGTAGTCCTATTGCACAAAAAGTTCATCTATTTGACAATTAATAATCTCTCAACATGGAACTCCATTACACCTACCATACCACACCATACATGAAAACCACAACAACCATCTCTAATTTCACTACCCTACTGCATAAGCATACCACAGCATACCCACAAAGTCAACCCAGTGTCCGTTGTTGCACCCACAACCATGATGTCAACTGCAACACCATATAGCCCACACAATGCACTAACACATTGCATAACCATACACACCACATAGACACACCTAATTATAAGAGTATTCATATTTTACCAACAATGTTATTTAATTACACATTGATAATTCAAGAGTGATCACAGAACTACTTTTATATTTTGTAATCCATGTATTTAATTGAGTGTACATGGTTAATCAATTACATCATTTCAACAAATTGACAAGGGAAAAAAATAAAATTCACAAAATTTATATATTGATACAAATAGAGGCCACTAAAAACCATGATTTTCAATAATCCATACATCCTTTACAAAAAACAAGATGGATCAAGGAAAACATATAAAACAAAGCCATCATCATTATCATATTTCAAACCCCACATTTATTACTTCTTATAATATTTGTTCAATATGTGTCAAGTTTTATTTAAAATGATACATGAGTACACCAAACCCACATAATACAGAAATAGTAAAGAGAAGGAGGAACCCCTACCTTGAAAAACAAGTGATCATCAACTCCACATTGCGCCAAAAATAGGGGTCCACACAAGCAGCAAGAGACTCCAAGGGGAAAACTCGACCGAAATCCACAGAATAGACAAGTCACCATAGGGAATAATGGTTTTTGGCATACATAGAGGAATCATAAATGAAATGGGAAGGGAATCACCCAGCATAGAAGATCCAGATCCTATATTAATGGAAGGGAGTAGGTTTCAAAGGATATTGGAACCAGATCATGGTCAAGATAATGTGGTCTAAATATTTCAACATCATGGGTGCATTTGGATATTATATATAAGATTAATATCCTTTGAAATGCTCAAAAAATATAGTCAAATCATTTAACATAAAAAATGTAAAGGGGGGAAACTAGAAAAACTGTGGAAAATAGAAATGTCTCACCAATGGGTGAGTCACTTATATGAGTCACTGACAGAGAGTCCCTGACACATAAATCACTGATGCAACTTCCGAACATGATTCACTGACAATTCTCACTGATATAGATTAACTAACATGACCCACCGATGCCACTCACTAATGCATGACCTACTGATGCCCGACCAACCACCGCCCTGACCAACTAACAACATGACCTACTGACACCCTGTCCAAGAGAAGCCTTGAATATTGAGGAAATGTCCTATTGATGTCTTATCCTATTAACTCCATTACCTAATGATTCCCATCCTACAAACACTGAGATACTGAAAAAAAAAATTAATTTTTGAAAACTCTGGAAATGTGCTACCATTGGTTTCCAGAACAACCCAAACAGTAGATTTTGAAAAGGTATTGTATTTGGGAGGTCCGGGCAGTTACAACTCTTCACCATCTTATTTTTTTTATGGATTTGATTTGAATCCTATTCAATACATCAAAATATGTTTTGGAAAATATGTGACTTCATATTTGAATCAATGTGTCACAAAGGACTATCTTCAAACATCATGTTTGTATTCACCTATGAAAACATAGTCTCACCTGTTTCCATTTACATGACTTTAACATCTTAAAATGGATCATGAAAATTGAATAAACTGAAAAAATATTCTTTAATTCCCATATCAATATCATTGTGTTATCATTTATAAAAAATACTTCTTGGAATTTATTATTCTTCATCCATCTAATTGGAATCATTGGTTAAATTTAGATATGGTGTGCTTAAGAGAATCTTAATGACAGTTCCCATGACTTATCTCTATTTCAATTATCTAAATACTTTTATTTTAATTTCATTAGATTCTATACGATTAAAGAGAATCATTGTCTCAGTCTTATCCATACCAAATAACTGGCCTATATATATTGGACTGGTCTCCTTATGATCAATTTTCATCTATATTTTTGATGGTAATTCATGAGTAAGAATTAGGTTCGTAATAAGGGTCATGACACATATTTGTGCTTCTTTAGTCTATATTATGACGAATTTCTATCTCCCCTTCAATGATCTCTATGTTGTTGTGTTATTGATTCTTTAGTTTCTAGATTTTTTTTATCATCACACATATGTTCTTACTACATCTCAGTAGTCTTTTATGTGGATTACACATGCATGTGTCAGATAAGAATTTAGTGAATCATACAACGATTGAATAAATGTTACACTATAAATTAATGAAATATATATATTTGAATATTATATTTCATCCTTATGTTTGGGTGATAATGATTCTAGATAAGCACTTCATCCTTATAAAGGTATCAATTTTATTTTTACAAGGAGGGAGAAAATGATGAATGTACTAGAGAACTCCATGTTTATGAAACATGCCATAATTTTTATATATGGAGAATTTAATAGTTTTATTGATGGGATAAATCAAGCTTATGAAAATATAATTCCCTCATTATAGAAAATAAATTGATTCTTGGTTTTGATAATGAAAAAAATAAATTGATTCTTATGAAAAATGAATAACCTTCAAAAAACATTAATATTTGTTCAAAATTAATCAAAAATATAAAATTATAACAAGAAAAGGATTTGAAAAATCAAATTATCAATTTCAAAAATATTCATTATATCAAAACATATTACAAACAAATTAAGAAAATATTGAGAAAAATTAATTCCATAAAAAACAACTTAAACATTCTCCAAAAATAATGCTTGAATTAAATTCTCCCAAAATACCATTTATTTTTAAAAAAAATTATTACATATTTAAAGAAAGATTAATTGAGAAGAAATGACCCCAAAAAACACATTCATTTAATTATTGAAAGATATTAAATTATCACTAAAAATGAATAATATTTAATTATTAATAAAAAAGAACACAATATTATAATAAAATAAATATTTAACCAAATAGACATGGAAATGATTTACATAAATAAATACACAACAAAATTACTAACACATAAAGAATTATTTTCCCCCATGTAATTAATTTATCAAATTCATTATTATCAATTCATCTTGAAAATGGAATATTTTTATTTCCAAGAAGGAGGTGATTTTTAAATTTTATTTCATACAATGAATCTACCATATAAAAATGTATCATTTTGTTTCTCAGAAAAAAAGTATTCAAAAAAAGTTTGTTTAATATTTAATAAAAATGATTGACTTTTAATTATTTTAGTGGATTTTAAAAAAAATTACTTTTTATATATGAAATCTTCAAATTTTATCTATAACTACATAATTAATAGGCTCATATATGTTTTTTCACATAATTATTTGAAACAATTGAATGGATGGGTGATTTTAATAATTAATGGTTATGTAATTTAAACATATAAATGTTTCATCATAAAGATAATAAATATCAAACATGGTTTAGGAGTTCATTTCATTATCATTTAATAAAAAATTATTAGTTTTAAAAAATAAAATAAGTTTAAAGACAATTAAAATTTTAAACCATACTCAAACATTTTTCTAAAAAAATGGTTTTGAGGGAGAAATGTAAATTTCTTTTGAAGAATAATACCATTGTTGAAAAGTTTTTATCATTGAATCTACATGGAAAATGGAACCTTGTTATATAAATAAAATACATATACTAGAAAATTGTGGATTCAAATAAGTTGTTTTTTTATAATGAAATTGGGTGTAATTATGATGTGTTTACCCAGAAAAGAAATTTAACCCAAAAATAGATTCTTCCCCTATACATAATTCTCAACATCATTACCAATGATTAATTCTATGATGGGATGAACACAAGTTGAGTTCATTTCAGAAAATTCTTCAGTCAAATAAGGAAATCGAATGATTTAATGGTTACAATATATCTCAAAATAGATGTTTCCATAATTTCTAATATTTCTTCCGAAAAAATAAAATTTACATGCTTTTTTTATGCGAGTATAGTAGGATTTTTAAAAACATATGAGAATAGTATCAATATTTTATAATGTGAAAACCATGAAATTTATTTTACAAATAGATTCAAAACTAGAAAATTTAACAATGATAAATTTAGTATGATTGAAATTTCATAACATCGATTTCAAACTAATATTCCTAAATAAGAATAAAGAAATAACTATAATAATAAAAAATATATTTATGTTAATTTACTAACAATATGTTATGTAGTTCTCCCAGCACACATTTAATTTCAATCCAATGCATTTTTTTAATCAATCAAGTTATAATTTAATTTATAAATATGACTTTTGGGGAATCGTGAACTCACATTTTTTTAATTAAAGTATAAAAGAAATAGTCCCTAGAAAGAATGTGTTATACCTCAATAATAAACCAAAAAATCACTATCCTTAATTTCATTTAAACTGTAAGGATTCTCCAATATAAATATATATGATAGTTGAAAAAAAAATTATGGAATATAACAATTGATAAAAAATATTAAAAAATAAAAAAGGAGAGAGTGTGTGAAATAAAACTCTAAGATTAAAGTTTGTAAATTGAATATGTGAAAGGGGGAGTAATGAACTCCCCATTGAATGAAGTTAGGGGGTGGTATAAAACCTAAATCATAGACATTTATTAGAAAATAATTTAGAAATATTTTTTGGAAAAACTATAGGTTTCCACTAATGTATTTCTATGTTTAATGCCTTGAAACACAAATTCTCCCTAAACATGTCTATATAGAATCAATTAGTTTGTATAATTTATTGATTAAGGTTAATTTATTTATTTATAGAGATAATATATCATGATATCTTGTAATTACAAATTCATAAACATCTATCAACGTTCTCTAAAAATCATCCAACACTGTAATGCTGAGGTTTCAATCCAAAATTGGTTCCATTGCCATAAATCTCACAAATATGAAAATAAATTAATAATAGTATCCTATATAAATAACCAAAATAACATGAAACACTATTTAGGGACCACAAAATGTTGGGGGAAAAGGAAACCTATATTCAACCTCACTAACCAATTAAAGTATCTCAAAAGAACCAATGTATCGAGGATATAAATTTTATTACCTCCTTAAAAGATAATTTATAAGCCTTGGAGATATACTAAAATAAGGATATCTCAAATTGAATGAAAATGACCATAAGAATGATTCACATATGATTTTAGATGAGTTTAATATATCTCCATCTATTTCCTGATCAACTTAATCATCTTCGTTGTGTCTTGGACAAGGCTCAGTACATCTAGTAAAGTATCACATGTTTCCACCCAACAATGTTGAGAACGATAAGGACACCCATGCAATGTTTCAAATGGGTCCATATGTATTGATTCTTGATAAATGATGTTAAATGTGAACTCCAAAAAACAATATTTTCTCTTCCCACAGGCGAGAAAATTTTTTTATGCATGTCATGAAACATTCTTATGATGTTTTTATTGTCCGTTCTGATTTCCAATCCATATCAGAATGATATATGATACTCATGGTCATCTATGTTCTAAGAAATTTTTGTAGGAATCACTAGAAAAGAGATGAAAACCTCATGTATCTATCAAATACTATTGAAACTGGTACACTATGGAACTTTACCAATTTTCTTGATATATATTTTTTACATTTCCTCCATAGCGTGTGATTCATGAATAGTGATAAATGTGGAAAAAATTGTGAGATGACCCACTATTACTCTAATTGATTCTTGTTCTCAAACCATTCATAGGATACTTTTCATAAAATCCATTCCTAACGACTCCCATTTTCAAATAGTTATAGAAGTATACTGCAACATAACTGTTGTAGAATGATGATTTTCATTAACTAGTTGACAAGATATGCATATAAATACAAAATAATAAATTGTTCATTTCATAACAACACACAAAACGTGTTCATTCAATTCCTTATACATCCTCTTTATTCTAGGATAAATATCCCATCTTGAATGGTGGTAAGCATATAGATTTTTTTCCTAACAAGCCTTAGGTACTACCATCCGATTTTGGTACCATAAAATTGAACTCTCATATTACCTCCGTCCGTAAATGGTTTCCCCACCATTATGTATTTAACTCATAAGAAAACAATTTGAATTATATTTCTATGCCCCATTAAGTCTATTAACCAACTCTTAAAGGAATTAAAATATATATAAAACTATAACATCACATAGGTCTTCACATTCCATGTGCATTTCAACTAGGACCGACATCAACTACAACTCATCTAAAGATTCCTTTTACAACTGATTATATGATATTATACATAATGAATCCACCACTTAATTTCTTTCACCTAGTGTAGACATAAAGTCAAATTAAAACATTTAGGGATAATCCATCCATTATATTTTTCTAAGATTCAAAACCCTTTTGAGACAATATGTTTTGAGATCTTATGGTAAGTAAACAATAGTAATTTCTCACTAAAGATGCAATTATGAAAAATAATCAAACCTTGGACTACGATAGATAACTCCAAATAATCTATTGGGTAATTATTGTCCTATAATTTTAATTTTTGTGTTCCATAATCAACAACTTGGTCTCCCATCATGAGATCACATCCTAACCTAGATCTTGAAGCATCACAATAGAACATGTACCCAAATGATAATTCTAGAAAAATAAAGATTGGTGCTTTTGTAAGGTGAAAATTAAGCTCAAAAAATGACCTTTGAAATTTATCATTAAATTAGAGTAGATCATTTTTATTTTTCTAATCTATCATAGGTGAAGCAGGTTATGAGAAATCATGATCAAACCGTCGTTAATATCCAAATAGACCAATGAAACTGAATTTTAAAAATATTTTATTTGGTTGTTTCCAAGAGATAAAAATTTCTATCTTCTATGGACTATATAAACTCATATTTTAGATATTAATTACTAATTAAACATACCTAATGTATCCAAAAATCACAAAATGGTAGTTTGGAATAAATAATATGATCCCCCCAGATTCCCACCACTATCCCTAATTGTTTCTCATGCTCAACCCTTGTACTAGAATAGAACAATATGTCATCCACAAACACTAAATCAAAAGAATCCAGTTACCATTTAAATATTCAATTCATTAATTCCATAAACACTAATGCTGATATCATTTTACCGAAAGGAATTACCACATAATCATAAGAGAAATATCTTTTCCTTAATGATGTCTTTAGAATATCCTCCCACTAAACTCATAATTGGTGATATCCTGATTACAAGCCAATCTCAGAGAACAACTGAGCTTTTCTTATTTGATCAAATTGATCAACAATGCCTAAAAGTTATAATAACTCTTTGTCATTTTTTTTTACATTTTTATAATACACACACAAATGAAGAGTTATATATGCCTTATTGAAAATCATAACTGGTGATTCTCCTAGAGATGTGCTAGGCTGAATAAACCATTTTCTTTCTCGCTCTTCCAACTTCACATTTAATTCCATTAATTCTATCAGTTCCATCTAATGTGATGGAAGGGAAAAAAACTATTCCCTAAAAATAGATAATTAATAACTTCCACTTTTCTTGTGGGTGGAAACCTATAGAAATTATCATAAAGGAAATCTATAAATAAATCAACCACTATTGGAAAAAAAATATTCTCAATCTCATCCATTGATGCCAAATTCAAAAAATACAAATGGTGTGACATTGTTCCAAATTATTGTTTCAAAAAACATGTGTCATATACCATTGAATTATGGTATCCTCTAAAGATATGCTTGACACTATAATATGTCATGAAATTAAACATTCTGTTATAATAGTCAATCTGATCCATGAACATTATCAACCAAACCATGCCAAGGATTATATCATAGACATCCCTCTCAAGCATAGAGAATTTAAATATCAGATCATCTGCATCAATATTTATATAACATGCTCTACACACCAATTCTCAACATTCTGTTTATCCCAAAAGAGTTTGATGTTTTCACATAGAAGGAAATATATCAACATTTTAACCCACTAAATCAACAACACAAGAAGAAATAATGGAGTGTGATGCACCCATATCTATCAAATAATAAATTAGGTAATAATTAAGAATAATCATATCTCTCTCCATCGATGGTACATATTGGTCATCAACATTAACTTGATCATATCTCTATAATTAATTACTCCCAAAACATTTTTCATTATTTTATTGTTGAGATTTCCCCTATTGAGGAGTCATTGTATAACAATAATCATCATGCCTAGATGTATTCATTTTAAAAGTGGTATACTTATACCCTTGTATCATCGAACATATAACACATGTGACATGTGAGATGTGGCATGAACACATGACCTAAGAGAACTATGACAATAGTACTAGAGATACCCCATCTGATTGTAATTATGGAATGATCTAGGTGGTGTTGTACAATCTCTCTCCATGTGGTCGAATGGTCCACATAGGAAACTTCCTCCTTTGGTATTGGATATTAGAGGAATATTTATTGATCCAACTGTATGATTTTGAGTCACATAAGTACCCTAGAAATAGGTTTCTGTCTTTTGTTTTCTCCCATCATTATAGTTCCCATTGTTTCTTGTAGGTATAAACATGCTATCTCTACTTGTGGCTCCTGAGATGTCCATTTTACACCATTTCTCTATTACCCATCTCTACATATTCTACTATACAATTAACACCAATCATTTAGGGAATCTTCTACCTCACCCCTAAATAAAAAACTTGTACCTTCAAGGATTCAATAGTAGAAAATTTATGAGAAAATATGGCTGAATTCATGATTTTATCCATGTATATATCACTATGAGGCCCTCCAATTTCAAGATGATTAAATCCATCATTATTTAAGTCATAAATTTATGGGGATAGGAATGATTACTAATCAATTATTTAAAATCATCCCATATAAAGAATTGGTTAATTTACCCTAAAATGTTAAATCCTTCCCTTTGCATGAATGATCCTACAACATATACATAACCAGAATGACTTTCAACTCTGATGATGTGCTAGGGAAATTGATGATACAATTAAACCTATTTTTCCACACCTCTACCTTATCTATATCGAAATAATCCCAAAATATGGGTGGATTCTACTTCTAGAACTAGGCATAATGATCGTCTTTTCTTGGTCCATCCATCTTATTCCCTCTATCTATAACATGAAAAACAAAGACTATACTATCAAAAAGCTATTAGTTAACCTATTTTTAGGTTATACCGTGTTCTCAAAATTCAATATGTAAAACTAATGTAAATTCAATCTAAAATTCTTGTCATACTCATCTGATTCACCACACCCATTGTTATCTGATTTAAAATATTACAAGTGTCTCCAAAATAATTATGTACCCAACTATCAGTAACTTGAAGTTCAGTAAAAAAAAATTGTTCGCTATGTATTTTTATCCTCTACGTTTCAAGTCTAGAAAATCCTAATCATTTCTTACAACCCATCTTCAAAACTAATTAGAATGGTTTCCAACATACGTAACGACACAACTGATTACCAAGTCAAAAACTGACCAAGACTATTACCACTTGTATGTCAAGGGATGGATCAACTCATACCACCTGCATTTCAATGATCAAAAAAGTTGCAACCACATGTAATATAATTCCCCTACTCATTGGAATGTGTAGAAGATGAATTAATACATTCCCTTAACATACAACTCTAAGGAGACAAAGGATGGAAATAAATCCTATGGGATTCAGTACAATTAGGGGATGATTTTCTCAGAAATAAATAAAACAACCCAACCAAATGTTTCATAACAAAATAAACTACTAAATGATGGATAATGCCAATACAAACAACCCATAATAATTATTTTGATATCAAAACCATACTACAAAATACATCCATACTAGAAGACAAATAAAATCAAAGTACACAATAGAAGTCAAAACGAAAAAAGTCATCGACAACACACATTACTCTAATTCTCCCACATGATCTATGATATAACTCCACATAACAGCCCATCAATCATGGCGCACCACTATAAAATAGCGATTCATTAAAATTTCTTGTGTCTTGATAAATGATATCTGAAATAGCATCAAATATCTAAATAAGGTTCAATTAATGAAACTCAATTGGATTTCCTTAATTGACATTCCTAGTCATGATACAGGATAGAAAAAGTTATCCCATTTATAAAAGAAATTATATTAATTAATTTAAAACATTTTATCACAATGTAAAAACTATTTCTATGAAAAATATTTTACCAATTCAAAATCATTTTCCATGGAAATCAACAGAAAAAAATTTAAACAATTTCATATCCAATTTGTAATACCCATTCCATGATGCCCAAACACACCCACACAAAGATTCTTCTCTTCTAGTTCTATAATCATGATCTCTTTCTCGTTCATCCACTATGTCATCACAAAGTGGAAAATATCTTTATATACAAATATCGCATACCCCTTATCCTTGGTCACATCCCTTTTTACCCTAATATAATATGCCCCTTATTTAGTATTACATAAAAATAATTCACTCACACAACCCATGTATGAAAAACCCATTTCTAATCAACCATTTCAAAAAAATTTATTACAATCATTATTTTAGTGAAAACTGATACAACAATCTAGTTCAATTATGACTGACTAAAAATTACTTTTTTTTTATTTCCAAACACTTCTAAGGGAATGTGAGAACCCATGAAATAAAGAATTATGTAGAATAAAATAGTATCTAATAGAACAAATGTAATGTTAAAAAAGAAACACTCGCTACCAAAGAGAAGATCCACCTAGCATCTAAAAACCATAAAGTCCCGCTTCCGTTGTCTCATTACAGTAGGACTAGCTAACATGTTCCAAAGATAACGTCCATGGTACCGATGGCAAAAGCCATACACTCTCAATATTTTGATTAAAAAATCCACGAAATTGTGAAATCTCTTTTCCCCTAACCACATATGATGTATCTTTTTAATAAAAAAACATTGTCGAATCACTTGAGTTGTGGCCTTCTATGACAAAAACCTACATAACATACATAGAACCACCATTGTCGATACATCACTAACAGGTGATAACAACCAAATGGGTAGATCCAAGAAAAACTATCTCGAAGAAATTACCACTATAACCAATGTGACAAGAAACTTGATGATTAACTCCTTGACCAATTTCATTTTCCATTGATTTCACTTCTTTCCCAGAGATAAATCAAATTTGTTGGCCTTCCAAATCCATAACAATATTTTAAATTCATAGACCGCAGACCAACCCAAAGAAAGATCATAACAAAAATCATGAAATGAAGAGCCGGAGATTAACCTGAATCCAAAACCAAAATACACTTAATTCAAAAAAACCAATAGCCGCAACAACCAGAACAAAATAAAAAAATGTAGATGAACCCAAAACCAACCACCGCTTCAACAAGAACTAATTCATAGGAAAAGGACCAGAAGATTCAAATGGAAGTATCATTCCACACACAATAAGACTCGAAATAGTTCGCATCTAAAACCATAGAACAAATAAGAAACCATGAGTCCAAATTCACCACCTTAGCCAGCCACCAGAACACCAACATCATAGAAGACATGCCTCTGCATTCCAGATCCACACACCAGTCTCCACCACCAAAATCACACTCGAAGCCCATAGTGAACCTCCCACTGTACCCATCGCTGACACCGATCTTAGGCTACAACCAACTGAGCCAGGACATGACCACTTAATTTACTACATCATCATTAAAATACCTATCTGGTTTGGGGATAGAGAAAGAAGACCTGCATATAATAGTGTCATTATCGGAGATTGATCCCCCAATGATGTGAGTTGCTTGTCATGAACTACCAAACTAGGAAGCCGAAGAGAGGACGCCTCTGAACCAAGATAGAGGATATGATGGTGTTGGCATGGGGAAAAAATAATCTAGAATATTCATTATATAAAATAAAAAATTTAATATGAATAAAACAAATCACTTGCACATCTGCTTTCTATAATTCCTCAATTTACACATAAAACCACAAACCATTAATAAAGTGGGTTAAATCCATGATTTACCCAATGATTTGACAACCTATTTCAATAAAAACAATAAATTTGAAATTAATCCATAATGTTCTATATTGTGAATTCAATAGTGTATCCACCTATTTAAGGGAATATAGTGAAATTGAAGATCAACAAGAAAACACCCACAAAACCATGCAGATATTCAAAATACCAATCCTAAATCTCTTCCCCTAAGATCAAAAAGTATAAATATGACTATGAATAGCATAATAAACTTTTAAAATGTTCACATATTATTGGGTCTAAGAAAATAAGAGAGGGAAGAAAGTAGATCGATGAAAAAACCACACAAAATTATTCTTAAACAAATACTTACCATGGGAATTAGGATACAACACACAATGAAAATCCTCTAGAACAATTATAATTTGATTAGAAAAGTATCTATTGCCTTTAATGGGGATAAATATGTAGCTTTGGTTTATTTGGGGAATTAATATGGGTTTAAAGTTATTACTAACCTAGATTGATTTTTTTAGGATCCTGTTTCAAACCATGCATGGAAAGTCTTCTGATTAGGAAAAACTATATGCTAGTTATGCACCAAACACCGTGTCATTGAGGAACTCACGTGGGTGGCCCAAACTGTTAGAAAAACCATGCACCAAAAATGAAAAATATCACATTCCCACATTGAATTGTTTCTTATAGGTTGTCTTATGGTTTAAAAAAACTGAGCACCTGCCAATGTGACTTCCCCATATCCTATTTCTCACATTTCATGGTTTTCTATTGGAGTTGCACTATTTCTAAAAACCATGCTCCGATGATTTGTTGGATCCTAGGTTTTTCTTTTCTAAAAATGGAGTATGGTTTGTGTATGTTGATCATCCTCACATGGAATTTCAGTAATTTGTAAAGGAAATAGATAGTATAGATTAAGCTCACAATAGTATTTAAGGAGGCGTCATTTCTTTGGGTTTATCTAATTTTTATGTTCCAAAATTTGAAGAATGGATTTGAATGAAAAAATTGGGTTTAATGAAGGATATATGAATATATATAAAAGGAATTAGTTTCTTAATGTTGGAATTCACGAATTATGTTTCACGAAGGATCAATTAAATATAATGATGATTGACATGGTGACAATGAGCATTAAAAACAACCGAGATTTGGAGCATCACAATTGGTGACTGTGATCACTATCATTACAAGAATTAGAGCATCACAGGGGTGTGAAGGGATCGATGTAAATCTTTACAACAACATCACATTTAACTGGTTCATCGAGAAGGGTGGAGCGCCACGAAGATGTTTTTTGGAGGATCCAAAAAATCCTAAAATAGGTGGTGGTGCTTCGCGAATAGACGGGCCAATAAACATGAGGCTACCCCTATTATATCCTAGAAATTTTTTACTAGGAAAATATGATATCACTATAATTTCATGAAGCTAATTTATATTTATAAAAATATCATTCAATGCAAGATTTATAGTCACGAAAATAATAGTAATGTCTTTACTGATGCCAATGAATTTGAGAATAGGGTGTTTTCTAATGGTAACAATTTTTGATATTTTTGAAGGAGTTTTTTTTCATGAATCCAGGTGTGCATCAAGAATTACATTTGTTCAGAAAATGCATCATACCATTGTGATGGGTGCTTCGTGAAGGAGTTTCGCGAAAGAAAATTTTGAACAATTTGTTTTAAGTTAACAATTCTTTCATGTGCATCCATTAAGAACAACATGGAAATTAGTGTCTCATGATAGATAGAGACAATGAATTCAATTTCAATATATTTAATATACCATAAAGTTAATAAAGTAGGTAATAATTATCCAAAAATTGTGAGAAATGGGTGTCAATAGAAGTGTTCGAAGGGACATAGTGTGTTATCGCTAAAATCATTGTAAAGGCTTTGAGACTAGAATAGAGATATTATGTATAAGCAATTTTAAATCACAACTAGTGAAGATCAGTGTGCTTCCGTATGACCACAAACCTATTGGCATGTGCTCTGTGGACTAGCCCTTAGTAGTCAACCAAGTAAAATTGATTTTTTATCTGTAATGGCCCGGACCTCTCAGGTCCACTACTTTGTGAAAATGTGGTGTTGGAGGTGTTCTAGGAGGTCAAGGTGACTTATCCCCTAGCCGCTGCCTACCAGTAGCTCGGTCTACCGGTAGCCGCCGCCTACCGGTACCTCGGTCTACCGGTAGCCGCAGACTAGCAGTAGCTCGGGTAACACTTTGCCAAATTTCCAGTTCTGTGAACAGTGTTTCCAGAATCCTAAGAGCTACTGATTCCTTCCTTTTCCAAATTTCACGTTTGAACAGTGTTTCCATAATCCTACTGAGTATACTTTTATACTCACCCTATGTACATATAAACTGTTTTTCATGTCACTTGGAGCAGGTTGGAGATCAAGCTGGTTACTACTAGCTTGCGGTTGGAGGAGGAACTGTTCCAGCTTGTGGTCGCTGCTGTTTTACTTTCTTTTGGGTACTTTTAGTTTTCCCTTTCAGTTGTAGTACTTTTCCATGACATTTCATATATGTACTTGGGTTTCTTTTATATTTCAGTTATGAGTTGGAGTTGGTTGGAGTCTATTCTATCTCTCTCTTTTGCATGTTTTCTTTTAGAGGGTAATGCTTCCCATTTTTTATGGTTATTATACCCTCGGTGCTAGTCTCCAACCCGAGTCCTAGTGGAGGCGGGACTCGGGGGTCATTATCTCCCTTCTCACATTGCCAGCCCAGGGGGGGTACACATTGTGGGGAGGGGGTCGTGACATTATCTATTTTCTTGTGATTTTTTTTTCTACACATTCTCATCAGACATGTTTTACAGGATCCTTCCAATGTGGAAAAAGGATTCATCGGTTTAAAAGAAATGTTGAAACACAAATTCACCCCTCTCCTCCCAAGGTGTTACGGGGTCCTACCCCATTTTCCTAGAGAAAATACTCAAAAAATTCCAATTATCTTCCAAACCCTCCCAAACATAACCTAACAACTTTACATACATAAAAATAATAAATAAAGGGTTACTAACTTGAAACTGGGGGTGATACATCATGTATTGTGATTATTTAAAAATGGTTTACATATAGAATTAATTCAAGGGAATTACAGAAAAAAGTTGAAATTCATAGAGGATTCAGAAGGCATGTTAAATTTTTGATACAATGTTTTATAGTTACCAGATCTACAATAGTGTTGGAATTATTCTCTATTGTTAATTATAATTGAAAATTTAAATAGTGTAATGATCCATTTATAGGAAAAAATTTA
Organism: Viscum album; assembly: GCA_963277665.1. NCBI lineage: Eukaryota > Viridiplantae > Streptophyta > Magnoliopsida > Santalales > Viscaceae > Viscum > Viscum album. The sequence goes on along the minus strand of OY728156.1, from coordinate 484,509,775 downwards.
TTTTCTTCCAATTAATGGTCAATCCTCTAGAAATTTATTGGTGAGAATTTATTCAATATTTAAAAATAAATTATCTTGTCTCTAAATTTTAAATGTAACAAAAATATTTAATAGATGATTATAAGATGTCAAATCGATGTGAGGGTGTGAAAAACTTTTATATTGTATTTAATAGATAATGGTGAAAATACTTGTGGATGTGAAACATCCATTTTAGAAATATAAATATGGTTAGTTTCTTTTGAATGTGTTCTACCTATTCTTAAAAAATGATAATATTTTGGCTCACCTCACTATTCAAGTTACTTTAATAAAATTTCATAACAAGGGAACTGAAATATGTCTCATGGTGTAAAAAACTTCCACATCTAACTTCTAGAACTGGATTGATGATTAATTTTTCAAGATATAATTAAACAATTCTGATCTTATATCCTTCAAACTCAAATCATGAATAAGTATCTATTGAAGAAAATGATATAAATTTTTAATAAACTCCCATGAATCCAAATTTGGTATACTAGTAGATAAGTGATGAATGGAGGGCTATGATTTTTGTATTACAATATTGATTGGCCTTTGGGAATACCTTGTTCTATGTAGGTTTTTAGAAAATATAGAATATTTGATATCCCATTTTCATGGAAACATAGAACATAGATTCCTAGGATAAAGTGAAATATGATTCTCATTAAAACTCTCACCTATGAGATTATTTTTATTCAATTTTTCAAATTATTTATTTATTTCTAAGGAAAACAATGTTTATAAATCTTATGAATCAATAATTCTAGAAAAATTATACAATCTGTAGTGTGAATTAATTTCTATGTGAAAACAATATAAAAATGGAACACCATAGTGGAGAAAAATTAATTTTATATTTTTTCATGAACAAATTTCTTTTAAAAAATTGTAATTTTTTTTGAATTGGACAAACATGCCTTCCTCAAAAATATAAGAAAATATTAGTGAATATTTCATTTATCTTTTTGAAAAATAATATTTATAAATCTACATAAGTCAATTAATATGGTAAGTAGGGTTTAATCATGTTGAATTAATATTTTAGGAATTCCAAAATCAATGTAAAAAATAAATGATATTGTGAATGTAAGATAATAATGATGAAAGTAGTGGAAGGTGATGGTAACTGGTGGAAACCTTCTAAATTTTGAAAGCATGGAAAAAATAGAAAAATTTAATATTTAATATTTTTAAGGGATCTTGTATAAATATAAGTAATAAATGTTTTAACGATCTTGTAATAAACTAATCCAAAATATTGTTTAATGGTTTTTGGAATTTTAATTTAAACACTTTAGTGTTGTTTGGTGACCATATTTTTCAGTTAAATTATACTGAGGAATGATATATCTAATTAACCATCAATAGATGGATGATTCCTAAAAGAACAAACATAAACCAACTATAGTTTGTTTACTTTTTTTAAGTTCATAGAGAAAATATATCCAATAGTTTTTACTAATTGATACTTGAATTAGTGTCGATATGGTGATCCTGGTGAACAAAAAATGTGAACAGAAAAAAAATTCACACTATTAATCTCGAAATTAATCCTCACATCAATATTAATTTTTTTAAGAACTAATTTAATTATCATGACCATAGAATAACATTACATTAACATAATTTAACAATAACTTATTTATGAAAGTATGGAAGAATGAAGATAAATTCTATGATAAAGTATAATAGAATATGATGAATAAAACAATAAAATAATATGAAAATAAAATAAATTTCAATATATCCAATAACCTATAGAATTTAGTTACATATGTTCTCGTAAAATTATAAATAAAAAATTAAAACATATTAGATATATTCAAAAGTAAGGAAAAATGGATAAGGAATAATGTAAAATTCATTGTAGATAGTACACCTTTATCCTTCTCTAGTATCATACGGTCCAAATGTACTCTAAGAACATACCATGAGATGTAGTCAAACTATCATAATTATAAGAAATATATTTTAAATATATTAAGTCACTATAAAATAATAAATTCTTTCCTAATAAAATAACTAATAGTCAATTTCTACAAATTCATATATGGGTCTCCAAATATCAGTTCATCATTATTTTATATCTTCCTCCAATAACTCAAAAAATGCTAAAATTCAAATATCACTAGACCCACATGTGATGTACTATTCATTCAACCTCTAAATCAAGATTCTTTATTTTATTACCTGTTTTCATTTTATACACATGATGATGAGAAAATCCCCCCCCACATGCCTCCATTCTATTGGATAACTTCTTTTATTTTTCATAAAATTAATTTTCCTATACATCTAGAATATATGTGTTAATGGGTTCCAATTAACCTTTCAATATTAAGAATCTATTGGATCAGTTTATTTTCATGTTTATTTATTCATACTCTTAAATTTGGTTTGGCATTAGCACACTTTAGAATTCATTATTATGAATTAATCGACATCTTCTACTATAAGTCTTTTAACCAAATATACACCACCTATACACCTAGACAGGGTGAAGATTAATCAGACTATGATAATCTCTACCAAATTGAAACAACAAGACTATAGTTTAGAACCTATTAAATTTGAAAAAATATGGTTTAGATCATTCCATCACTTACTGACACATATGTGTCTCGTAGTGGACATTCCTCTAGAACACAGTTTTAATTCACCTATAAAGAAACAATCAACGTTGTTGAAATATTGGGCCCTCTAATCATTTTATGGAACATTTAAAAGGGGAATATATATTAAGGATTCTATTAGATTCAGATATCAACATATTTAGTATCAAATTTTTTGAAAATAATTTTTTGCATTGGTTGTTATTTAACCATTGAATATAAAGCTTCAGTAACATATTAATTGGTTAAACTCATGTTAATCACTATGGGAGTTCCATTGATATATCGGGATTCAAATTCTCAATCTTCTTATGTTTCATTTTCATTAGATTAAATGCATATAAAGAGATTCATCAGTTCATTATAATTTATATTATATCAATGAACCACATATCTTCAACCATATGCCCTATTAATAAATGAAATATATGAATCATTTGGTCCAGATCAGTCTCATATTATGTTCTATTGTAAAGGTTAATAAATAAAAATAAGTATTATATGATGATACAAATGATTGGGTTTCTTCTACTATTTTTATATATGAATGTTTATCTAGTCTGCATGTTTCAATGACTGGATTTTTTTATCATCACACTTCATTTATTATTTTGTATCAGTAGTCTTTTATGGGGTTCATGTGGGCGTTACACAATGGAAGTTGGGTTCAATCATATAGAGATTAACTCACGTGTAAACTAGATATAATGTATATATAGAAAAATTAGAGTTCATCCTTATAGTGGGATGATGATTCATATATATAAAAACATCCTTGTAATAATGTTGTACAATTTATTCGTTAAAATGTGTAGGCATAGTATCATAAACCCAATGACATAAGGTTTATGTAATGTGACATGATTTTTATACAATAATAATTTGGTTTTAATAGTGGTGGGAAAAATAAATCCTTGTGCACTATAATTTTATCCTAATATAAAAAAATTCCCTAATTGGTTTTGACAAAAAATTCAATAAATTGATCCTCATGAAAAGTAAATCTCCAGTAAACACTTCCAGGATTTGTGAAAAATTGATAAAAATTAAGACATCAAACATTAAAATGACATCACCAATGAAACACTATTTTTAAAAGTTAATATTAGAAATTTATTCAATTATAACCTCATAAAGAAAATTCATGAAACATAATGAAAATTAATTTAAAGACAAAAATCATTTTGAAAATTGTAAAAAATAATATTTCATTTTATTTATCTAGAAAAATAGATAATTTTTTCGAATAAATATTATAATTTTAAAATAACAGAATTTGTTAAAATAATAAAAAAATAACTATATTTTCTTTAAATTATTGAATGAACGTTAATTTTCAGTCAAAAAAAGATTAATTTACAATTCAACAATCACATACTTGATTATAAAAAATATTAATATTATATCAAAAATATATCCTAAATAAAGTAATGGAATAGATCCTCATCATATAGAAACAAATGAATATAAAGTTATGAATTTATTATTAACTAGTTTGTAAATTATTTAAACTTATTTAATGTTATAAAATACTTATTTTTCAATGACATGTTTTTTAGATGTGTAGTGTGTTTTTGTTTGAAAAAATTATATTGATCACATTTAAAGAATGTTTTTAATAATTTTTTAATAAATAAGCAAACATAAAATCCAATTTATAATTTCTGGTTTGTGTTAAATATGATTACGAACACATTAATTTTCAAAATTCATATTATAATTAAATATTTTTTCATTGTATTATATGTTTTCATTTATATGTTAAATTTATAAATTATGAAAATTTAATATCATATAATGAACATCATTTATGGATTCATTAATTTAAAATTATCTTATGGTTATTTTTTTTGTTTTTCAAAAATTGTTACTTTTTGATTAACGTATATACTACAATTTTTGTGAAATATTTAAAAAATTATGACATTACCACTACCTAACTAATAAAAAAAATTATTAAACCATTACGGGAACAAAAATATTTATTATAGTTTTTGAATAATGTATTTAAAATTAATAAATTAAATTTATAACCCTGTGTTATATATTTTAAAACCTGTGTTATATTTTATTGAAATAAAAAACTATCTTGGATTCATTTTATTTAATTAAGTACTTAAGATTTGATATTAGGTTTTGAATGGTTTAAATATCAAAGAACCTATATTTTTTAATCCTAAATAAATAAATGTCATGGTCATTGATATTATTAAAATTACATGGAATCAATAATTAAATATCCTCCCCTTATTATAAAATATTTTCCCTCTCATTAATGAAATAACCCCTCCAATTTCTCAGGAATAAAAAAATAAATAATCATTAACTTATTCTAAACTATCAAAAATATTCTTAATAAAATAACCCCACCACCACCCCATCGAAACAAATATAAAACAAGATTTCTTATGGATAATCTAAAATATTTTTTCCATAATAATAATTTTCAATGTTTCATATATTCTAGTCACATGACAAATAACGAATTCTATAAAAAATAAAGATGAATTTCAAGATAAATTAAAATTTTTCATTCATTAGTAATTAAGTATTAGCTATTATTTTTCTTATATTCATCTTATTAATCTTAAAAATTTTCTTATACATTCTTTATAAAATATAAATTATATCATTAACTATTTGAATGGAGATAATTAAGTAAAAAAACTATATTATATTTCTCATCTATTGGTAATATGATGTTCCTGGTTGGGTCACTTTGTCAACCGATAAGGAAAATGAAATCTACATTTATCATGAATGTTTATGAAAAAAAATTACAATTTTGGTATGAAATTTGTATATAATTAATGTTTTGTAAAGGAGTGTGGCATAATATTTATAATATTTAACTTATTATTAACGCACAACCTCAAAGTGTCCTCATTTTGTATTTCTTTGGGAAAAACCCATTTAATAAAAATTGATATTTATAAAAAATACTGAAATTCAATTCATGTTCCCTATGTTTATTAAAATATTAAATTCATAAAAAAAGATGATGGATGAAACTCTTTTATTATAATACGTAAGGAATATTTGAATCTACTAACAATGTATAATCAATAAAATTTTAAAAAATAATAAATAAATATTTAATAAGTCAATATATGCAATTAATAAAAAATATATATAAACATTTTTATGGTTATAAAATATATAACAATAGAGTTAGTGATTTATATAAACGATTTTTGTGAGAATCTCCAAACGATGGAAGTTAAGGTAAAAAATTTCAAAGCTTTAGTTTCTTTTATTGAGATATATACATTCTTAAATATATGGGTTATTATGAGATTACAAGAAATATAAAATTATATATTTTTTGTTTTATATTATCTTTTTTATGTGTATACACATTTATTTCACATAGTCCTTTCCTTTATATATTTATTCATTACATGTTTCGATATTTTTAAGTATTTTTGAAATCTCAATAAAAATTAATGAATTATATAAATTAAAATTTTATCTAAGGTATCTGAATAATTTTTTACTATAAAATCACATATATTTTCCTCTACTATGTTATTTTATAGGTGTTTAATGTTTAATTGACAGTTAAATTCTCTTTGGATTATTATTCATCTGAAGGTTCTCTTATAAGTGGGCATAACATTTTTTCTTATTTTCAATTAGGTATCTATCTCCTCAAAATTCATGCCTATTATATTTCTTTTATAAATTATCATGCCTATACATTAATGACATCATTATGTAATTTTATATTTAATTTTTATTTCTTTTATAACACGAAATGGAATATTGCTAATATTTTATACATTGTTCATAATCTATTAATATAACTTTATGTTGAAAAGAGTGAAAATAATATTATTTTTTACAAACGCTATGTCATTTATTTTTACATATATTATATACCTTCTATTCCTAAATATTCACTTTCATTTTTTTTGTTTTTCAAAAGAACATGAAAGTCTAAAATTTTAATCAATTTTTCGTATTGAATAAAATTTATCATAAATAAAATTGTAATTTTTTATTTCCATATTTAATTTTATAATGATCTTATAAATTTTTTATCGTATATGTTAATATAATCTTACGTTTCTTATGATTCACTGAGGATATTCGAAAAAACATCATCCATTTTTTCATTGGATCCCTTAGGGTCATATTTGTGGAAGTAAATAGAAAACTAATATCTTCATCACTGATTAATATTACTAATATAGAATAATTAATGATTTCATACAACACACATTTTCATGGATTATAATTATTTGTTGGGAGGAACTAAAATAGTATATACCTCAATGAAATGGGTAAGGGGTTTTATATCATGATACAAAAAATAAGGGATATAGGAGTAAAAAATCCACTATGGGACTCTGTCAACTACATGATGATGGTCTAAGTAGTTATAATTGAAAAATATATTTTATATGTGTATATATGTGACACAATATTATTAATATTTTATTATATCAAATATATTTATTATTGATTCATGTTTCAACACTCATGCATCTAATTTCATATATTATTTATAGGATTTGGGTTATTAATCACAATTTTTTATTAATTTTGTATTCAGTAAGATGATATTTTGTCTCATTCATACACAATGATCATGTACTCAAACAAAAATTATTGTCTTATACTCACTTATGATATTTGATATTTTTCATGTATATTTACCTTTACTTCCAATTTTATCACGCCATTTCTAATTGTTCAAATACACAGGTTATAAGGACCCAACCTTGAACATTACATAATCTTGAATTAAGTTAATATTAACATTTAGGATCATTTCAAATTTCAAGTTTTATAAAATTATGCCATAACTATTACATTACATCTCCAATACTAAAAACTTGAAAATTCTACCTCGTATCCTTTTTCTTCATAAAATAAAAACTCATAAAATAAAATAATAATTCTTTTCTTGATAAAAATATTCTTGAACTCTTAGATTCTCTTACCCTTCATTATACCATGTTAATAACATTCCTAAAACATGGGATGAGCATAAAATGAATAGGGAGGGTTATAAAATATAAAAGTAAAAGATTAGTCCATCAATACATACAAAGAAAAATCACTTTATGATACCTCGTGAAATCATACGGTATATAAATAACATAGAGAAAACATAAATAAAAAAGTTAACTTGTGACATTCATATCATACATACATTGTAACATTCTGAGCTATATAGGGAGTTACATTGGAATACCCATCATAGCATATTACCTAAATATATTAGGAGGAACATTAACTTTTACCTCCATCACGTTATCCAATGAATTGGAGAGCTATCTCGGGCTCACACACCATTGGTTTATCACGGAACCACTAGTATACGTAAACAATTCCCAACAAACCTAACATAATCATAACACACAAGATAATTATAATGGAATGAATACATTTCCACTTTACAATCAAAATATAACATTTCAATATATTTACATAATCAATCCATTCCCAATAACATATTCAATACCAAAATATGTAAAAATATTATATTTTATTTATTTTCCTTTTAAAAACATTACAACCTGTTAAGGAAGCCAAATATCAAATAATTCTTGCGGCGGTAGAATGTTTTTTGTCGTCACATACGTTAAAAAGAGACATTATTTTTCTATTTCAGTAAAACACTTCATAATTAAAATATTCCCTATAAATGAAATTAAAAATAAATGATTTTAAACAAAATATAAAGGAAAATCGTGTATAAATCTATGTATTCCTTAATAAAAGAACATTGAGATGAAGTCCCTTACCTCATGACTAAATTAACTTGTTTATTATTTAATCTCATAAATAATAAACTAATGATAATTTTATTATTTATTCGGAACCATTTTCAGGTTAATTATCCCTTTTATATCACTTATTACCAAGTTACAAACATTATGCAATCATTTATGTTAATAACATCGATTTTCTCTATATTTGGTACTTGAGTCCAAAATGAACATATTATAATTACAAGTTATCCATGTGGTCAAAATTACATTATCTCCAGAATGAAATTAATGATTTATATATCTTATATTTCATATATATCCACTATATATATTTATGTATGATAGCACATAACATTTGGAGATAAGATATGAAATGCACCGTTCATGGGGACGATAAGCCATTCGTATGCATGCACACTACATTCATTTCTATTTCATATTTAATAGCATGAAAACGTAATTATACATAGGTATATTATACTTCCAGTATAATATCATACATAATTTCATTAACTCTATCTTTATACATTCCACGTATGGAATGAACAAGTCATATCGATTTTAGGGGGCGGTAGTCTTCACTTCTTTAAATGAAATTATCGTATTTACCCATTATGGAAATCGTAAAGGTATGATATAAAGGAAAAATACAGAAGCATAGAGACAATATAAATATAATTTATATCACATATAAATAAAGTGAGATCATATTGGTCACAATGAGATGCAGTAAGAGATAATTGACCAATCATCTTTTCGTGAGGCAGTAGTTTTCCACCCACTGAAATAGTATGTTCGTATCCATTACATGGAGGTGAGTGGATGTTTAGATAAAATATGAAGTTCCAAGGATCGAATGTAAACTGAGAAGGGGGGGGGGTGAATTAGTTGATATCTTTTTATCAGTTTCAAAACATTATGAAACTAAACCCTTACAACCTGTTAAGATTTACTTTTTTATCATCCTTTATCAAGTAACCCAAGCATGCAACAAAAGGTAATGCAAGAAAATCACACAAGAATTACAAGGTTCAGCCTCAATAAGAGAACCTACATCCTTTCCATAGCAACTCTCATGGGTCTATGGAAATCCACTATAATGAAGAACTGAATAAAACTTGTGCCAACTCCTGTTGGACAACTTCTATCTCCTGATAAGAAAGATTATACAGACTCCCTTCAGTTTACAATGTTTCCTTAAAGATCAATTGAGCCAAACATAAGAAAAAAGACTTTGTCAAGCTGCACCACAAATTGCCCACTCCGAATCTTCAATCTAATTTCTTGGATCCGATTTTCTAAAACTGAACTTCTCAGCAAGAAAACTATGACCCCGCAAAAGCTCACTCAGAATATTCAATCCGGATTTCTTGAATCCAGTTATCTGAAACTGGTCTTCTCAACAAGGAATCTGGGACTTCGCAGAAATACCCACTCTTAATACTCAATTTTAATTCCTCGAATCCGATCATCTGAATCTGAATTTCTCAGCAAGATAATAATGATTCTGCAGAAATTCTCACTTCGAAAACTCAGTACGAATTTTTTGAGTCTAGTTCTCTCAGCAAAGAAATGATAAATCAGCACAAAATCTCACTCCAAATTCTCCAGCCCTCCTCTTTTTCCGCATGTGAAAAAAGTAGTGAATGAGAGAATGATCTGAGCACATATTTATAGGAAACTCAGAAAAAACGGCGGGAATCTTGAAAAAATTTCCCGCTTCCTCAAATATCAGAAACATTGCAAATATCTCGCATTTAATCTTAAATCTTTGACATATTCAAATCTCCTTAAATTTATCCGAGATTTATGAAAAGTTGAAATACAGGTTTTCATAAACTCTTCATATCTTCCTCAGAATGAGATGGCTAGATCATGGTTCTAATTTTAGGTTCAAGAAAACTGGTTTAGGAAAACTGGTTCAGGAAAATTGGTTCAGGGAAACTGTCTTAGGAAAACTGGTTCAGGAAAACTGGTTAAAGAAAAACTGGTTCAGAATTTTCATTCTGAATTTCTGGCTCAGGATTGTCATTCCGAATTTCTGGCTCAGGATTCTCATTCCGAATTTCTTGCTCATGATTTTCATTTCAAATTTATGGTTCAGGAAGTCCACTCCGAATTTAAGGTTTAGGAAGTCCAATCCGAATTTTGGTTCAAAAAATATACTCCGACCATCTAGCTCAGCATGTAGACTCTGAATTTTGGATCAGCAAGTAGACTCCGAAAATATGATTCATCAAGTAGACTCTGAAAATCTGGTTCACCAAGTAGACTCCGAAAATCTGGTTTCAGCATGTAGACTCCAAAAATCTGGTTTAGCAAGTAGAATCCGAAAATATAGTTCAGCACGTAGACTCCGAAAATCTGGTTCAGCATGTAGACTCCGAAAATCTAGTTCAGGAAATAGACTCCAAACTTCAGGCTTGGGTAGACTCCGATTTTCTGGCTCAGATAGACTCTGAAAAACAGGTTCAGAAAACTAGTACAGGAAAACAGGTTCCGAAAAATTGGTTCCAAATTTCCTCAGAATTTTCCTTAGTAAAAAAAAACCTCAATCCTCTTCACCATTTCTTCAACAGCTTTTATCATGAATCTTTTCATGATGTGTGAGAACTATAAGATCAGAAAAGAATCGTCTGATTTGTTTAAGAAATTTTGAGACACTTTATTTACTTGTGAATTCTCATTCTTCATGAAAATCTTCTTTAAGAAAATATTCAGCTACACGCAACTTCAACATTCTGTAACTCAAAAACATTCTTCAAAAAAAAAAGATTAGTTGTCAACAGAAAAAAAATTATTTAACAAATCACCACAAAGGATCTTCAATCTCCCCCTTTAGATTTGTTGGCAACCCTGGTTGACAAGTTTTCACCTCACAAGACTTTCATCTCTCAAAAATGAATTTTACCAAAACATAGCCTTTCTCAAAAGAGAGTGTCCTGACACCACACTACTGAAAAAAGTAATGTTTTTGAAGGATTTCCATCACTCGGTGACAAGAAAACATTGCGAACATGTAAGTGTAAACTTCACCTTACTCAAACTCCCCCTTAACATTTATTTTTCTCATTCTCACTTTACTTTTACTCTCTCATTTTTCTTTCTCACTCCCCCATTATATGATAACCACTGCTTTAGATTCATAAAGAAAACGTACTTTCCCCCATTGTCAACAAAATCCAAAGTATGGTGGGGGATACTTCATTATGAGTTTTTAGGAAGTCATGGGAGGAGGCTGAACATAGAGTTGCAGCCTCAGCTCAACAAACCTCTCCTTTTACATTGCTTTTGTAAAAATATCATCAATCTGATACGTTGTTGAAATATATTCCAACAAGATTTCTCTAGCATCAGATTTATCTTTTAAGAAATTACACTTTATATCAATATGTTTTGATCTGGAATGTTGAACAAGATTCTTGGAAAGATCAATAGAACTTTGATTATCACAGAGTATCTTCAATGGTTTAGAAACATTCACATTCCAATCTTCCAGCTGAACTTTCATCCACATAATTTGAGTACAAGCCGGACTAGATGCAACATATTCATATTCAGTTGTACTTAATGTTACAAAACATTGTTTCTTTCTCTGCCAACTCACGCAGTATTCCACTAAGAAAAATGTTCCTCTTGATGTTGATTTTCTATCATTAAATCACCAGCCCAATCAGCATCAGTATAACCATGAAACATTATTACATTGTTTCTCTTGTATAAAAAACCATGTGAAGTTGTTCCTTTAAAATATCTTAGAATCCCCTTGACTGCCAACATGTGTGATTCTTTTGGATTACTTTGATACCGGGAACAGAGAGTCACAACATGAGCAATAGCAGGCCTTGAAGGTGTAAGATAAAGAAGACTTCCTATCAACTTTCGAAAGTCTTTCTGATTCACTCTATTCCTTGAATCATCTATTCTAGACTTTGTGCTCACTGATATAGGAGTTGAAAATTATTTTGATTCTTCCATACCAAACTTCTTTAACAATTCCTTGGCATACTTTTCTTGGGATAAGAAAATTTAGTTTGCCTCTTGATGAACTTGTAATCCAAGGAAGAAAGTTAATTCTCCCAACATTGACATTTCAACATTTTTCGTCATTTCTTCAGAAAACTGTTCACAGACCTTTTTTTCATCACCATCAAAAAATTATATCATCCATGTAAACAATTACAATCAATGTTCCGGAGTTGACATCTTTAATATACTAGTTGATATCAACCTTTCCTTTAGAAAAATTCATCTTTCTCAAAGAATTTTCAAGAATTGAATACCATGCTCCTGAAGCTTGTTTCAGCCCATATAAGGCTTTATTAAATTTGAAAACATTGTTTTCATCCCCATCAAGAAAAAACCCACAAGGTTGTTCAATGTAAACTTCTTCCTCAATCTCACCATTTAAGAAGGCTGACTTTACATCCATATGATAAACCTTGTAATTCTGATGAGCATCCACTGCAAGAAACATGTGAATAGTTTCCAACCTTGCTATAGGGGCAAGGGTTTCATCAAAATCCACACCTTCCACCTGGGAATATCCTTTACACACAAGACTCACTTTTTTTCTTGTAACTTCTCCATGGTCATTCAATTTATTTCTGTAATCCCACTTGGTGCTGATAACATTCTTATTTTCTGGCCTTGGAACAAGTTCCCATGATTCATTTTTCTCAATCTGATCCAGTTCATCATTCATAGAATCCACCCATTCTTTATGTTGAATATCATATGAAACTCATTCTGGTTCATCTTTTGAGATAAAGGAAGTTTGATCATCAAATATCAACTTTCTTCTTGTCTGAACTGGAGCCTTCTGATTCCCAATAATATTTTGGGATTCAACTTGCTTTTGTAAGGTAAGGAAACTCACATCTTCATTCCCAGAATCACTTTCTTCCCTACGTGGCTCATTTGAGTCACTTTCACTCTCATTGGAATTATTTTAATTATATTCCTCAATATTATCAACAAATTTTGTGAAGGAACTTGGATTTTCAATTTCCTTCACATCATATGAGTCCACCAACTTCTGTAAACGTTTTTTCCAGCATTTGTAACTTCTTCCATTTGGTGAATAACCAATAAATATTTCTTCTTCAGCATTCTCACCAAACGTTCCTAAGTCAGTATTTTTGTTTTTGAGCAAGCATGGACTTCCAAAAACTTTGAAGTAATTAAAATGAGGCATTTTGTTATACCACATCTCGTAAGGAGTCATATTGGTTTCCGGTCTCAACAAGCATCTATTTTGAACATGTATAGCAGGTCTAACAGCTTCTCTCCAGAAGAATTTTGAATGTTTGTATTCCGATGACATACTTCTTCCTATTTCAACCAAGATTCTATTTTTTCTTTCTACTACTCTATTTTGTTGTGGAATATAGGGAGCACTATACTGATGTTTTATAACATTCTTCGATAGTTAAGTTTCAAAATTATTTCTTGTGAATTCGGTACAGTTGTGTGTTCTCAACTTCTTTATGAAAACTCTCATTTCTTTCTCAACATCTCTTCTGTAGAATTTAAACATTTCAATAGCCTCTATCTTATGCTTCATGGACATGAAGTTTGTCATCGCAGTGAAATCCTCAATAAAAGTGATAAATTATAAATCTCTTTTTGTTGATTGATGTCTCATCGACCCACACAGATCAGAATGAATAAGCTCATGTGGTTTTTAAAATTGAATCTTAAATCTTTTATGACTTTTTTTAGTCATCTTTCCTTTCTAGCAAGTAACACAAACATCTTCATCTCTTATTTACAGTTCAGGAAAATTTCGAACAACATCAACTTTAGAAAGCTTACTCATGATCTTTCTGCCCCAGGTGGCCAAGCCATCGGTGCCAAAACTTGTTTTCATCTTCAGTACTCAAATAACAAGAGTTACTGGATTCTACAATTTGTAAGAGATTCCCACTGGTTCTTTATCCTTTTGTAATCACTTTTCCATTTTTCACACTTTCGATTACACAAGAATATTTTTTGAAAATAACTTCTTTTCCATCATCCCAAAGTTGACTTACACTAAGTAAGTTATGTTTTACCCCATCAAAAAGCAAGACTTCCTTAGAATTCAGTTTCTCTGGTTCAATCTCCGCCATTCCGATTCCCTTAATTTTTAAGGAACTATCATTGCCAAAAGTAACTGCTCCTCCATCACGACTTTCAACATGCTCCAAGATTTTTATATCACCTTTCACGTGTGATGAACAACCAATATCAAGAATACATGGTTTGTTTCTCTTAATTTCTTTTAAAGTTGTCTCAACAACAAAAGCTCCCCCATCAACCTTCTTATCTTCAGCTTTCTTTTCTTTCATATCATAAGAAACTTGTTCTGGAAGAAGAGTCATACATCGTTCTACATGATGACCAGACTGATCAAATCTTCCACAAAATTCTTCCAAACATTCAAATTGATTCTTTGTTGGCATGTTTCTGTCATCTTGAGAATTCACCTTTTCATCTATCTTTGATTACAGAAGGTTACTCATTCTTATTTCGTTATTTCTTCCACTTTTCTCAATCCTTCTTCCAGGTAGAGATAAATTGTGCCAGCAACTATATGCTCTATGCCCATAAATTCCACAACACCAGTAATAGCCCTCAAATCATGATTTTCTATTAAAGAAAGATCATTCTTTATAGAAACTTTGTTGAGGTTTATAACTTCTTTCAGCTCTAGGAAACTTAAGATGCAGGATAACTCTTCTTTTGAGTGAGTTTTCAATTTTTGTTGGATTGAAAGGTTTCTCAAATCCTTTATCCACCCATGTTTTACTAATACATTTTCCATAACCTGAAATGTTAGAAGAATTGGATAAAACATTATTTTTGATAGGAGAAGATTTCACCTGATTCTCATGATATGCATTTCGAGAAGTCTTGGAAGTCTCAACTTTTACTTCAGTGTCTTTGTAGAAGTTTTCATTAATCTTCTTTAGGGAAGTTTCAGACTCAATAACCTTTGATTGCAACTTATTGACCTCTTCTTCTTTAATTTCTATCTTCTTGCTAAGATCTTCTATTTTCTTTCCTTGTTCAGAAATTCTATGTTAGTAACATAAAATTTCTTGAATGTATTCATCTTCCTTCTTGGTAACGTCTTTACTTCCATCATGAACTTCTTCATGATTTTTCTTTATCACACAAATTTCATTCTATAGGGATTTGTTTTCCTCCAGACATGCAAGATGTTTGGATCTTAGCTGATATTCTCTGTAAGATTATTCACCACCTTCTTCACTTTATGAGGAAGCATTTGTTTTCTCAACTTTTGCAATGAAGGTTCTGAAACTTTCTCTACCTTCATCTTCTGAGGAATCTTTGTTAGATGATTCGGATTCAACCTTCTTGCTCAACATACTTCATTTCATTCCATAAAACTTCTTCTTTAGTTCTTTAGAAGTCTTCTCTTATTTTTCATTCTTGTTATACTTCCTCCATAAAGTATTCTCATTAGAAACATCTTGATTTTCTCCAAATTTCTTCTTTGAAAAATTCATAGCAAAGTGCCCGATTC
Organism: Viscum album; assembly: GCA_963277665.1. NCBI lineage: Eukaryota > Viridiplantae > Streptophyta > Magnoliopsida > Santalales > Viscaceae > Viscum > Viscum album. The sequence goes on along the minus strand of OY728156.1, from coordinate 484,493,879 downwards.
CACCACAATCAAAACATTTGAGAGGAAGTTTCCCTCTATATTTTCCTCTTCCTCTTCAATAGTTCTTGGATATGAGAGACACGATTTTTTCAGTCAATTATTCATCTTCTTTATCAATAGAATCACAAGGATCAGCTTCATCATCATCGTGGATTTTCATCTTTCTCATAGCTTCAAAATCCATTTCATCTTTATTTTTGTTCATAAATATAAGATCTTTTCTCATTTCATAAGCAATAAGAAAGTTATGCAGTTCATCAAGAGATAAATCATCCTTATCTTCTAAAGCTGAAACTTTAGAATCAAACCTGTCTGGAATGTTTCTCATAAGTTTCTTCACAATTTTTGAATCTTCAAAGTCTTCTCCGAATCTCCTGATGTTGCAAAAATATTCATTAACTCTGGTGAAGTATTCATCAATTGTTTCCTCATCTCTCATCATGATTCCTTTAAACTTACAATGCCAGATTTTTAGCTTGGCTTCCTTGACTTTTGTGTTTCCTTCAAAAACACTTTCCAACTTGTCCCACATGCCTTTTCATGTTGTGAGACCCATCACCTTCTGATAAACATTTTCTGATAAGGACATGAGAATATCATTCCTAGACTTTCCAAAAACTTCTATGTTCCTCTTGTCGGCAAATGTCATAGGAGCATTTTTCTCAATATGTGGAAAGCCAGTAATGGTAGCATCAACAACTTCAAAGCCAAGGGATAGGAGATAAGAAATAATCCTATTTTTCCATCCATAATAATTCTTTCCATCGAATGTTGGAATTCCTATACTATTGAAAGAATTTATATTCTCCATGATAAGGAAAAAAGAACAAGGGAACCTCCCTCTGATACCACTTGAAGTTCCAAGGATCGAATATCAACTGAGAATAGGGGGTTGAATTAGTTCATATCTTTTTATAAGTTTCAAAACATTATTAAACTTGAACCTTGCAACCTGTTAAGATTAACTTCCTTATCAACCATTAGCAAGTAACCCAATCATGAAAGAAAGGTAAAGTAAGAAAAGCACACAATAATTACAAGGTTCAGCCTCAATAAGAGAACCTACATCCTTGCAATAGCCACTCCCATGGGTCTATGGAAATATACTATAATGAAGAAGTGAATACAAGTTGTGCCAACTCCCGTTGGACACCTTCTATCTCCTGATAGGAAAGATTATACTGACTCCCATCAGTTTACAATGTTTCCTTAAATAAAAATTGAGCCAAACATAAGAAAAAAATACTTTCTCAAGCTGCTCCACAAAATGCTCACTCAGAATCTTCAATCCAATTTCATGGATCCGATTTTCTGAAACGGAACATTTCAGCAAGAAAACTATGACTCTGCAAAATCTCACTCCGAATCTTCAATCTAGATTTCGTTAATCTAGTTATCTGAAACTGCTCTTCTCAGTAAGGAAACTGTCACTCCACATAAATACCCACTCTGAATACTCAATCTGAATTCCTCGAATCCGATCTTCTGAATCCAAATTTCTCCGTAAGATAATAATGATTCTGTAGAAATTCTCAATTCGAGAACTCAGTACGAATTTCTTGATTCAGGTTCTCTCAACAAAGAAAAGATGAATCAGCACAAAAGATCTCTCCGAATTCTCCATGGCTCCCCCTTTTTTGAGTGTGAAATAATTTGTGAATGAGTGAATGATTTGAGAACATATTTATAGGTAACTTAGAAAACAAAGGCGTGAATCTTGAAAAACATTCCTGATTCCTCAAATATCAAAAACTCCACAGATTTCTCGCATTTAATCATCAATCTTTGACTTATTCAAATCTCCTTAAATTTCTCCGAGATTTATGCAAAGTTGAAATATGGGTTTTCTTGAACTCTTCATATCATCCTCAGAATGATAAGGCTAGATCTTGGTAATAAATTTAGGTTCAGGAAAACTGGTTCAAGGAAACTGGTTCAGGAAAAGTGGTTCAGGAAAATGGGTTCAGGAAAACTGGTTCAGGAAACCTGGTTTAGGAAAACTGGTTCAAGAAAACCTGTTCAAGAAAATTGGTTCAAGAAAACTGGTTCAGGAAAATGGGTTCAGGAAAACTGGTTCAGGAAAAATTGGTTTTGATTTATCATTCTGAATTTCTGGCTCAGGATTGTCATTCTGAATTTCTCACTTAGGATTGTCATTCCAAATTTCTGGCTCATGATTGTCATTCCAAATTTCTGGTTCAAGAAGTCCACTCAGAATTTTTGGTTCAGGATGTCCAATCCGAATTTTGGTTCCGAAAATACACTCTGAACTTTTGGCTCAGCAATTAGACTCCGAATTCTGGATCAGCAAGTAGACTCCGAAAATTTGATTCAGCGAGTAGGCCCCAAAAATATTGTTCAGCAAGTAGACTCTGAAAATCTGGTTTCTGCAAGTAGACTCTAGAAATGTGGTTCAGCATGTAGACTCCGAAAATCTGGTTCAGCAAGTAGACTCCAAAAATATGGTTCAGTAAGTAGACTCCGAATATCTAGTTTAGGAAATAGACTCCAAACTTTTGACATGGGTAGACTTTGATTTCTTGGCTCAAATAGACACCGAAAAAACAGGTTCAGAAAAACTAGTTAAGGAAAATAAGGCCCGAAAAACTGGTTCCGAATTTCCATAGAATTTTCATAGTGAAAAAAAACCTCAATCCCCTTCACCATTTATTCAACAGCTTTTATCATGAAACTTTTCATGATGTGTGAGAACTATAAGATTATAAAATCATAGTCTAGTTTGTTTAATAATGTTTGAGACACTTTCTTAACTTCCGACTTCTCATTCTTCAACAAAATATTCTTTAGGAATATCTTCAGCAACCAACAACTTCAACTTTCTGTAACTCAAAAACATTCTTCAACAAAAAGATTAGTTGTCAACAAATACAAAAAAAAAATTTAAACAAAACACCACAAAGGTTCTTTAAAATAAGTCTCATAGAAAAACTATGTTTATTTATTATACTTTTTTGTTATGTAAACAATGAATAAGAAGATCATAGAGGGTGACGATGTAAGATAAACAAAGAGAACATGAGGGAAGACATTACCTTTAAATCGGGTAACTCCATTTGGTTTGAACCAAAATGCTTTTTTGAAGTGCCTTCTGCCTAAGGTAAGGATTATAAGAGAAATATTAGAATTTTTAGAGCTTATTTGGGAATGTTTTGGACTATCCATGGGTATTTATAGGTTTGTTTAATGGGTTAGAGGTGGAGTCCTTTTTTAAGAGGGAGGAGGGGCTCTTTATAAAAGTTTGAAAGTATTATTTTATTGTAAAATTATTTATAGTTTCAAAAGGTCCAAAACAAATTTTATTCGAATATAAGGTGAATATAAGTCAGAATAAAACCATATAATAATAATTGGACATGTTTGGGATATTTTTAATCCTTATCTTTGATATTTAACCATATTTACACTTATTTAACTTTTACCACGTCTTTTTGTAAATTCACATAATATGGTTGATATATTTAATATAATATTCCAATAAACCCAAAATGGATCATTAATGAAAATTTTAACATCATATTTTTCATTTGGACAAATCTTATATTTTTATGACTATTTTATCATTTAATAAAATATTAATTGATTTAAATACTCATTTATGTCAGTTTTATACTATTAATATCGTGACCTTTTAAAAAATCCAAAACAACTTGATTATTTCAAAAAAAATTCCAGAATTTAAAGATAAGAAGACATATTAATCTATAAAATTATTTTATGGCATAAAAAGGTTCAAAATAAATTTATTTTAATATTTATAATATCATTTATTTGAATCTTTTATTAATGAAGTAATTACTGCATCACCATTGTGACATAATTAAATTAATTTATGTAAAGTTTAAATATTATAAATAATATACCATGATTCTGGAAATATTTTTATCTTTCCCAATAATATTTATACTTGATGATATTTCTTACATAACCCAATATAAAAATTGTTTTACTAAAAATATTCATGTATATGATAATTTTATTGTTTACTTTAAATAAAAAGTTATTAATGCCATTATCAACCCCAAGAGGTTTTAAAAGGAAAAAAGTCTCACCCTAGGATTTAAATGGTCATCCATCATTCATCCAATAAGGTTATTATAAGTGTTAACATAATTTAATATTATTATAATATTATTTTTACCTTGAATTACCCTATTTTCCAATAACAACGGTAAATAAAAATCAAAAGATAATAATCACAAAAAATAATATGCATCCTATTTAACCACATTTTACATACTAATGAAAACTATGTATGTCATATTTTTGAAATTCAATTCACAGTAGTGGTAAATTTTATTTAAATAAAAAAGTCCGTTTTTAAACTATTATATATAGTTTTTCATTATTCATAAAAAAATTAACATTTTTAGGAAAATACCAAAAATACACCCAAAGATAATTTGGATATTCCACATTCAAAAATGATTTCAATTTTACCAAATTCGAAAAATATATGTTTCATTAAATAATTTGTTGTTATTTTCCACTATCCAAACCAAGAAGGCATGTTTTTATGAAATAATAACTATAAAAATATTGACAATTGTTTATGTCGAATTTCAAAGTTAAATTACATCCAATAACCAAAATTCGATTAAGTTGTAAAAAAATAATATAATTAAACTTTAAAACAAATAAAATGAACAATCTAACTTTAAAAATAAATTATATTAAATGGATGTTTTGAATTAAAAGGCAGTTTTTTCATTATTCATTAAAAATGAACTTTATGAGAAAAATACCAACATTTATTCCATAGAAAATATTGATG